>CP125836.1:25729844-26354844 GCA_030408175.1 Trifolium repens | reverse complement strand
AATGATACTTTATTATATATGCCAGTTGCTTTTATTCTGAATTTAGCTTTGTTGTTAGCTATGTTATGTAGAACTGCACTTTTCTTTTTATGGCACTAAGTATTTTCAGTAAGATTTTTAATGAGACAGTTATCTAAATTCTTTGTCGTCTTCTTGAATTTTGGCCTATAACTCTTGAGATTTTTTTGCATTTTGCTATTTTATTTATCAATAAATTTATTAGGGTGTTGTAAAAATATGAGGTCAATTTGAGATGTCAACTTAGTTAAAATGTCAAATTTGTCTTGTGATTTCTCTACACTCTAATTTTTTACTTTAAAATAAATAAATTGGTGGCGTGGTTACATTTAAACATGCATCACCAAGAGGAAGAGTTGTTCATATTTGATATGGATCTAAGTGCTTCCATATATATGAGTTGTAGGATCTAACCAAGTGACAATATTAACACAAAGTAGCAAATAAAAATGAGAAACATAAATAAGAAAAGATGGAGTAGGAAAGAAATGGAAGAAATCGCCACACTCCACAAGGGAATGATAAGATCAAGGTAGAATCACCACAAGAGTAAAAGGCTCTTGATAAAATTCAAGTTTGGTTCAAAGAAGAACCCTAGAGAGCATTTCTCTAAACTCACATAAAAAGTGTTTTTCTTCAAAAGTTAATAAAAGTCATACAAGTGAAAGATATTTATAGTCTAGACAAAAATACTAAGGTGCACACAACTAATGACATGGTGCCTAAATTAACAAGTGTTTAGGCACACACATAAACTAAACTTAATTCCTAATTAAAAGTATGATTATTACATCCCAAAATTAAAAGTAAGTCTTAAGATAATTCTATTACCAAAAGATTAGTATGATGTGGACCAATCTTGTCATATGTCTTAAAGCTAAGAAATTTAATAATTTGTTGCTCCAATTATGCCTTTAGCTTCCAAGATTTGTCTCTAGTCAAAGGTCCTTCCACTCCTAGCTCTTGAAGCTCATTAGCCTTCATGTAGGGTTGGTCCTCATTAATATTCATATAATTTTATGTTTGGAAATGTTTTACTGTCATGCATGAGTTAAGATATTCTATTTGAACTTTCATAACAATGCAGTTAATAAACCAAAAATCCATGTTAGGAATTTGGATTCTACATAAGTGAGAGAACCATAAACCCAAAGCCTTATAATTTTGAATGAAAGTGTAATGTGAAAGTCACTTGTGTGGTTGTTTAAAGGCCGATCCAACTAAGTGAAACACCTCTCATGGCTCAACAGTGGTATCAAACTCAGGTTCAACTTGATGGAGGACCAATAAATGTTAAGATATATCAAGTGTGAATTAAGAGTCACATTGGTTGGAATATTTAAAGTTGAGTAACATATAAGTCAGTTGACCCAATGCCTTAATATTTTGGATGAAGATGTTACTTACATTGTTACTTGTATGGTTTCTCAAGGCCTAATGTATCGATCCAACTAGTGAGACAAACCTCTCACGACCCAACAATGATATCAGAGCCCGGTTGAAAGAGCAATAAGAGAATGGTGATGATTTACATATATAGAGAGACTGACACTTGACGGAAGATGTTGAAAATATATCAAATGTGACTTAAGTCTCACATTGATCGAAAGAGTTGATGTTATCCAACATATAAGTGAGAGGACACATAAACTCAATGTCTTAAGGTTTTGGGTGAAAGTGTGATGTCAAAGTCGAAAATTGCTATTTACCCCTCGCATTTGCTCACAGTCCCCCCGAACTGACGAAAATACCCCTATTAAGCCATTTCGTTCTTGAAAAAACGATGGAAAACATTTTCGTCTCGCAGGTGACGAAATAATGAAAAGTTTTCAAATGGGCAGGTTAGCCAAGCCTCATTTGCCTGAGAGCACAATATTTCGCCTTGTGGTTGACGAAACGAGGTTTCGTCACCTACGCAATGAAAACCAGTGTGTTCGTCTCGTACATGACGAAGTGGGATTTCGTTGTCTAGGAGACGAAAAAATGGTGTCATTTGGCTAGATCAGCCCCAAATCCGACGTAGTATAGCGTGGTTCCAAGGTTTCGTCATTGACGAGACGAAAAATTTATATTTCGCACCCTATGTGACGATAATTTTTCAACTGTAAATTAGGGGTATTTTGGAATTTTAGGGGGGCCTAATATCAACTCAAGGAGCCTAAATAGCAATTTTCGTTAAAGTCACTTGTATGAATACTTCATTCTCAATGTGTCGATCCAATCCAGTTAGACTCCCCTCATGACCCAACAGTGGTATCAAAGTCCAATTCGACTTGATGAAGGAGTAAAAAGAGAGTGATGATGGATCACATACAATGGGAGAGAGTCACACTTGAGACGAGACAATAAGATCAATTAAGTGTGAGTTAAGTTTCACATTGGTTAGAAGAGTTGAAGTTGAGTAACATATAAGTGAGATGACCCATAAATTAAATGTCTTAAAATTTTGAGTGAATATTTGGTGTTAGGATCATTTGTTTGGTTTCTCAAAACCTAAGGTGTTCATCCAACTCATTGTGGCTCCCCCTCAACGGATCAAAAGTGGTATCAAAGGCCAATTCAACTTGATGTAATGAGCCAAATTTGAAGTTTTACGAGTTATGGCGAGCTAGTTTAAGTACTTTGTTGTTGGCTAATGTATTGAGGATTATTACCTCTAGTTTAATTTTTGTGTAGTATTTTCATTTAGTGGATTAGACCCCTCTTTTTTTTGTCAAGTAGCCAAGCGGCTAGTAATTCTACCCTTAAAGTGGATAGTGGGATGATCGGGGTTCGAACCTAGGCCCTCTGCATATATAATTGTCCTACCAATTTGTTCCTGATAGAACACTAGGGGGTGTATATTTGCTAAGGGTTAAAGCTATACGGTGGTGTAAAATAGTGATAGTTTCCCTAGTCTTTGATTTTGATTGGGGGTGGTATTTATAGAGCTAAGGAACAGAGCTAACTAGCTCCCATGATCCCACGATCTCTTCCAAGGTAGTGGGGTGTGTGACGGTTACGTAGTACCCATGATCCCTTGCAAGGGAGAGTGGGCTTGTATTTGGCGCCAACCTCCATAGTGGGTATTTGGCGCACGTTTTCCATGTGCTTTTGGCCTAGCAGAGGCAGTAGTAGTGGGGCACGAGGCGTGCACGTGCCAGCGCTTAGGGCGGAATGGGCTTACTTCCTGGCGGATTGGGCCAGAGCGAATTGGGCCTCCTATTCAATTAGGCCTAAATTATTTTGACCGGTACACAATTAAACTAAACTCACGAGACTCTCTTTAATTTGTACCCAAAAAATAATATATTTTTGGATAAAAATATGGCTGACTAATTCAAGACTGACCCAACCGGTGTAGAAATTTAAACCAAATTTTTTAATGAAACCTTAAGATGAATAAATTGAAAATATTAAATTTTGCACAAATTCAGGATGAACTGTGGTCAAATGAATTAACTGTGCAAAATTTAGTAGACATATCTTGAACTTCAAATGAACTTTGGTCAAAGAGAATATAAGACAAATATATCATGTTTTGAATATATAAGATAAGTTGAATGTCTTTTGGGACCTTTACTGAAATTAAAAGTTTAAGACCTAAAATTGTTTGGATTTTTTTTTTGTACAAGTTTGGATTGCTTAACTTCCCTGAACTAATTAATTAATATATAGGGCCTACATTATTGAAAAACAGATCAGAAAAATTAAAGATAAGAGATATCTCAAAGTCAATGTCAAAAAATAAGATAAGATATCAATTTGAACTTTGGAACCCCCGCGCATTCTTTCTATTTCTAGACATATCTTGTTAAGTTGATTTTTCACAGAACTAATAGTTCTTTTTTGTTTTAATAATCTACGTAACTATATTTAAATTTAATTACAACTGTACAAAGATTCCTATCATATACTCCATCCATTCCTTTTTCTTTATCGTTTGAAAAAAAAAAATCAAATCAAAAGAGTGTATTTTTGTATCTTATTTTCCTAGTATACCCTCTTTTTTAAAATATATTATACTCTAATTTTAATCTACCAAAAAATTCATATTCTTTTGCACACACTTTCTCTTTATAAAAAATTAAAACCACAAAAAAAGGAACAAAACAATAAATAGATTATATGAAGAAGTTTAGTAAAAAAAAATACAATAAAAAGACTATATGAATAAATTTAATAAAAAAATGATACGATAAAAAGATTATATAAAATTTAGTCAATAAAAAAAATTAGGAACGAGGATATAATAGACAAAATATAACCTTAAATTATCAAAACGACAAACAATTTGAAACAAATATTTTTTTCTAAAACGACAAAGAAAAAGGAACGGAGGGAGTATAGAATACATAGTTTAGTGATTAAAAATGAGTTAAAAAATTAACCGTTAGTTGGTTCAATGGTGATTGACGCTGAATTTGGTAGGGAGGACCACCGTTCGATCTCTCGCAACTGGGATTGGGAGGGGTTGAAACTACTTGAAGCCAAAACTAACACCCGAACCAGATTAAAGTGGTGGTGAAAGCTAAAAAAATGAGTTAAAAGAAAAATGATTAACAATTTACCTATTTAAAATAAATAAATAAATGAATTATTTAGAGTTCGAATCTCAATTTCTAATGTATAATTCATTGTTTCAATTTACTTCAAAATTTTGTTTGATATTTATATTAACTAAGTTAAACTCTGAAAAAATATTTTATAAAGAATTAATATTTTTGTATAATGTCGGTGTGTTTAGACGGAGTATACATTATTTATATTTATAAAATAAAATAAAAAATTATCATGACCAAAAAGATATAATTAAAAAGTAACACAACGTTCATTGAGAAATAAATTTGAACCGTCCGATTTGAAATTGATGGATAAGATAGGTTTTACTTAATTTCGATGATATATAATTATAACTGTTTGATTGATGATCAACAATTTAAATTAGCTACAACATAAAACTGTGACAAATAACTACCGCAGAAAATCGTGTCTCCACTGTCGCGAAGTAATATAACGCGTATAAAATCTAGTTTGTCAAGTTTGACCAAAAAATCAATGTGGCGTCCAGATAATAACATCGCGTAGGTTGTGTTAGATACAATGAAACGTGGCAATAGATTTGACATGTTGTTAACTTCTTCTCACGTTGTATTTGACTTATGCTCCAAATATTTAATCAATAAAATCAAATCAAATGTGGCAACTCAAATACTCAATCTTCCCATTATCCAATTCTCTGCTTAAATAGAGCTATCTATGCACCATTCCCTCCAACTCAATATCATATCATACACTTATCCACTATGGCTAATTCATATTTCAAACACTTTATTACTCTTTCTCTCTTATTTTTCTTCATTTCACCCACTTTCTCTCAACAATCATTTAGGCCAAAAGCCTTACTTCTCCCAGTAACAAAAGATAGTGCAACAACACTCCAATACAAAGCTCAAATTAGCCAAAGAACCCCACTAGTCCCGATAAACCTCATCGTCGATCTCGGAGGTCAATTCCTTTGGGTCGATTGCGAAAATCAATACATTTCCTCTACATACCGTCCTGCACGGTGTCGATCTGCCCAATGCTCCCTCGCCAAAGCAAGCGGCTGCGGCGATTGTTTCTCAGCACCTAAACCCGGCTGCAACAACAACACTTGTGGTCTACTTCCTGATAACACCATCACCCATACCGCGACCAGCGGTGAACTAGCCGAAGATGTTTTATCAATCCAATCCACAAATGGCTTCAATCCAGGAAGAAAAGTCTCCGTTTCGCGCTTTCTATTCACATGTGCACCAACCTTTTTACTAAAAGGACTTGCAAGTGGTGCCTCTGGCATGGCCGGTCTTGGAAGAACCAAAATCGCTCTTCCATCACAATTAGCTTCTTCTTTTAGCTTCGATAGAAAATTCGCTATTTGCCTTTCCTCTTCGGATGGCGTGGTTATATTCGGTGATGGTCCTTATGGTTTTCTTCAGAATGTCGTATTAGACTCAGATTCGCTCACTTACACACCACTTTTAATCAACCCCGTTAGCACGGCTTCAGCTTTCTCACAAGGAGAGCCTTCAGCCGAGTATTTCATCGGCGTGAAAACAATAAAAATAGATGAAAAAGTGGTTTCACTTAACACAAGTTTGTTATCTATAGATAGTAACGGTATTGGTGGAACAAAGATTAGTACGGTGGATCCTTACACGGTTCTAGAAGCTTCTATTTATAAAGCAGTTACAAATGCTTTTGATAAAGCGTCAATTGCTAGAAACATATCAAGGGCGAGTTCATTTGCGCCTTTTGAATTTTGTTACAAATCTGATAGTGTATTTGGGACGCGATTGGGTGCGTCCGTGCCTACAATTGAACTTTTTCTGCAAAACGAAAATGTGGTTTGGAGAATTTTTGGTGCGAATTCGATGGTGAATATAAACGACGATGTTTTGTGTCTTGGATTTGTTAATGGAGGCCGGAATCCGAGGACTTCGATTGTGATTGGAGGGTATCAGTTGGAAAATAATCTTGTGCAATTTGATTTAGCTGCTTCTAGATTGGGATTTAGCTCCTTACTCTTTGGACGACAGACTACATGTTCTAACTTCAACTCTACCTCCATAGCTTAGTTGCCATTTTCCAATCCAGCATTTTTTAGTACACTTTGAAGTTTGTATTTTATCAGTATATGTCTTTCTTTCATAATAAATGGCTTTGAAATTCTTGTCTGGTTTGACAAGGAGTATAGTTTGATGTATAAAATTCCACATATGGTTTGTTTTATAAGATTCAAAGATTTGTTATGTTTCTTCATCTATATCAATCCTTTTATAATCTCTTAATGTATGCTTATTTAAGTGCATCATATATTTCTGACAATATTAAAATAAGGTTATTTCATTTGTACTGAAATAGAAAATATTGCAAGTGTCATGTGCTCACTTTTTTTTTCATTATATAGTATGGACCGATGTTAAAATAGAAATGAAAAAAAACCAGAGCTAGCTACTCTTGTTAAAGAGTGAGCACATGACACTTGCAATATTTTCTTCTACTTTCTTAAGGGGTTTCACATCATTGATTCATTTGATTGCTTCCATATAATAAACTCAATTGGGAATAATTTACTAGTACTTGATTACCTCAAGCTCAAAGGACATGTTTCAAATTCTATTCAAGACACTTGTGAAATAACAATTAATGATAAGTGGCCTCTTGGCAAAATGCAAAACTAGGATTCTTTGGCAAAATGCAACTAGCATTCTTTTAAGTTTTACATTTATAATAGTCAGATTCCTTAAGTTTTTTTATGTAATAATTAGCTCCTTTAAGGTTTTTAGGTAACAAGTAAGTTTTTTAAGTTTTTAACTTATTGCATTGTTACTCTTTCAGTTATCCTCTACTATAAAAACTTGTGTCGTTATCCTTGTAGTTGCATTGTTGCCTTTTGCCCGTTAATGTTGACTTTCAGCATAATGAATATTTTGATGAAAAAAGGCACATATGTTAGCAACTTCAATGATATATTTGTTACAAAGATGAAACTTAAAGGACCTTTGAATGCATTTAAACTTACCTTTTCTTCCTAGGTTTTTATTTGGGTTTAATAAGTTTTTGGTCCCTAAAAATATTTCAAATTTTGTATTTAATCCTTATAAATATTTCAAATTTTGCATTTAGTTCCTATATATAAATATTTCAAATTTTGTTTTTAGTCTATGCTTTCAAGTCAACTCATGTGTATTTTCACATTTTTTAATGAGTTTTTTTGTTCATATTTTTAATTTTACAAGAATCTCACCCACAAAAGAGAACCAAAGCCCAAAATTTAATTTTTTTAATAAAATATTAATTTTTAACTGTCAAAAACTTAAAAATTCATATTTCTTTCATCTTTTGTTAAAAAAATTTAAACTTTGCAAAAATATATCTATAATGTACTAAACATAATCGCAGAAAATAAAATTTAAAATTTTGAAGATATATATGAGTTAACCTAAACGTAAGGATCAAAAGTCGTGAAGAAAAATATTCGAGGATCGAAACTTTGCTTAAATTTTCTAAAAAGTAAAATAATTTTTATATATTTATGAGGACTTATAAGTCTTTTAACCCTTTTTATTTTATAAAAAAAAAAAGTTTTCAATAAATCAATCGTGTTGGGGAGGTTGTCACACTTGATATAACACGAAAAAACCAAAACTTTAACAATTGTGTATATGATATGATCTTAGGAGTGATACAACTGGTCACCAGGCCTGATGGGTTCAATCCACCATTTTATTAGAGGTTCTGAGAATAATGTGGTGATGATATTTTCATTGCACTGACTACGTGGTTGAATAGAGGGTACTTTCCGGATAATATCAATGAGACAAACATATGTCTTATTCCTAAATGTGAATACCCTACTATGATGAAAGATTTACGTCCTATATCTCTTTGTAATGTTTTATATAAGATGATTTCTAAAGTGTTGGTTAATATGTTGAAAAGGTGTCTGGATAAATGTGTCTCTCAAGAACAATCAGCTTTTGTGGAAGGACGATCAATTCTTGATAATGCACTTATAGCCATAGAAGTCATTCACGCAATAAAAAGAAAGACCAAGGGTCGAAGAGGTGAGTTGGCCTTGAAGATTGATATTAGTAAGACATATGACAAAGTAGATTGGGGTTTTCTTCGTTGTGTTTTAACTAGAATGAGATTTGGTGGTCGATGGATTGATTGGATAATGATGTGTGTGAGTTCAATGCTTATGAATTTTGGTAGAGTTAGTCCTATTACATCGGGGTGTGGTTTTCGTTAGGGAGATCATTTATTTACATATTTGTTTATTTTGGTGGCAGAAGGGTTGACTTCTCTTATTCATCAAGTCGTTGGTAGAGGTGACATTCAAGGGGTGCGAGTCTGCAGAGGTGCCCTAGAGGTATCACACCTCCTTTTTGTAGATGATTGTTTCTTGTTTTGTAGGGCTAATGTCTCTGAAGTTAATCAACTCTTGAGGATTTTGCATACTTGTGAACAAGCCTCTAGACAAGAAATAAATTTATCTAAGTCTGAAGTGTTTATAAGTCACAATATGTCTCATGCAGCTAAAGAAGACTTGTCTGGTATTCTAGGAGCAAGAAAGCCACTTTTTCTTATATCAAAGACCGGTCGTATATGGAAGCAAATGAATTCTTGGCAAGGGCGAGCGTTGTCAAAGGTCGATGAAAAGGTTATGATCAAGTCGGTACTTCAAGCTATTTAGGGATGGCAACAGGTGCCCACAGGTGCGGGTTTCACACTACTCAAACCCGCACCCGAATTCATCACCCAAACCCAAAGGCTCTTTGGGTGGCAAAATAACACCCACGCTCACACCCGTTGGTTTCGGGTTTTTCCACCCAAACCCGAATCCGTAACAAGAACCCGTAAAAATACAATAGCAATATAGTTTGGTAACGAGCATAATTCAAATTTTCAAGAAAATACAACAATAAAACTGAGTAATGTTAAATTACAAGAAATTAGATTATAATACAACAATAACATAATTTGGTAACATAGTATTCAACAAAGACTTTTAAGAAATTGAATTACAATTATATTTACATAAGGATAATTAGGTAATTTAAAATCTAAGCGGATGTGGTTTCGGGTGCGGGTTTGAGTGATCCCAAACATGCACCCGAAATATCGGGTGTCACCCGAACGCAAACCCAGTCAGCTCAGGTTTTCACCCGTTGACTCGGGTGCGTGTGCGAGTGGGCCCCACATGTTTTGGCTTACTTGCCATCCCTAAAGCTATTACTTCATATGTCCTGAGTTATTCTTCCCTCGTCTTTTATTAGAGATATTGAAAAAATGTTAAATGCATTTTGGTGGGGCGGATGTAGTAATAACGGAAAAGGCATACACTAGCTAGCTTGGGAGAGACTTGCATACCCCAAGGTCAAGAGAGGTTTAGGCTTCCGTAACTTCGAAACCTTTAACATGGTGATGGTGGCGAAACAAACATGGAACATTGTTCAAAATTCGGGCTCATTGGTTGCCAAAGTAATTAAAGCAAGGTATTTCCCTCGATCTTCTTTATTTGAAGCCTCTTTGGGTTATAACCCTAGCTTTGCTTGGAGCAATATTTGAAAAGCTCGTCAAATTTTCTTGCTTGGATGTAGGTACTACTTCTTAAATAAGTATTGGTACCTATATTACTTTTGTGTGACCCGTTTGTAATGATATAGAGTTATTGGTAAGATGTATTATTGATAGAACTCATTTAAAACATTTTAAAAAGTGTTGGGTTGGAGGGATTAAATACTTATTAGGTACTATTATTAAAAATTTATAAATGAATGATATTTATATGTGGAACCCGATTAAGTATTCGAAAATGAATAGTTTTATTGTAGATACTATGACAGATAACATGTCAAGATAATGTAGGCACTAGGAGCATCCCATGGTCGTGTTAGATACAAAGAAACGTAGCAATCATATTTGACTTGCTAACATCACAACTAGTTGTCTTTGACTTAAGTGCCAAATTCTTTATTGAATCAAATCAAAAGTGGCAACTCCAACTTGATCTTCCCACGGTTCCAATTTCATACATAAATTGAGCTGCTCTGCACCATCATTTCCAGCTCAATATCTAGCAAGCATACATACACACAATATCTCTAGCCATGGCTAATTCCAATTTCAAACACTTCATTACCCTTTCCCTCCTATTTTTCTTCATTTCACCCACTTTCTCTCAACAATCATTCAGGCCAAAAGCATTGGTTCTCCCAGTCACAAAAGATAGTGCAACAACACTCCAATACATAGCTCATATTAACCAAAGAACCCCACTAGTCCCACTAAATCTAATCGTCGATCTCGGCGGCCAATTCCTCTGGGTCGATTGCGAAAATCAATACATTTCTTCTACATACCGCCCCACACGGTGTCGCTCTGCCCAATGCTCCCTTGCCAAGTCCGATGGTTGTGGAAATTGTTTCTCGTCACCCAAACCCGGATGCAACAACAACACATGTGGTGTCACTCCTGATAACACTGCCACCCATACCGCGACCAGTGGTGAACTAGCCGAAGATGTTTTATCAATCCAATCCACAAACGGCTTCAATCCAGGACGAAAAGTCTCCGTTTCGCGCTTTTTATTCTCATGTGCACCAACCTTTTTACTAAATGGACTTGCAAGTGGTGCCTCTGGCATGGCCGGTCTTGGAAGAACCAAAATAGCTCTTCCATCTCAATTAGCTTCTGCTTTTAGCTTCGATAGAAAATTCGCTATTTGTTTTTCTTCTTCAGATGGCGTGGTTATTTTCGGTGATGGCCCTTATGGTTTTCTTCCTAATATCATATTAGATTCAGATTCGCTCACGTACACACCACTTTTAATCAACCCCGTTAGCACAGCTTCCGCTTTCTCACAAGGAGAGCCATCAGCCGAGTATTTCATCGGCGTGAAAACAATAAAAATAGATGAAAAAGTGGTTTCACTTAACACGAGTTTGTTATCAATAGACAACAACGGTATTGGTGGAACAAAAATTAGTACAGTGGATCCTTACACGGTTCTAGAAGCTTCAATTTATAAAGCAATTACAAATGCTTTTGATAAAGGGTCAATTGCTAGAAACATATCAAGGATTAGTTCATTTGAGCCTTTTGAATTTTGTTACAGCTCTGATAATGTGGATGGGACGCGATTGGGTGCGTCCGTGCCTACAATTGAACTTGTTTTGCAGAACGAAAATGTGGTTTGGAGGATTTTTGGTGCGAATTCGATGGTGAATATAAATGACGAAGTTATGTGTCTTGGTTTTGTTAATGGTGGTAGGAATCCGAGGACATCGATTGTGATTGGAGGGTATCAGTTGGATAATAATCTTTTGCAATTTGATTTGGCTGCTTCTAGATTAGGATTCAGCTCCCTACTCTTTGGACGACAAACTGGATGTTTTAACTTCAACTCTACCTCCACAGCCTAGATGCCTTTTTCCAATTCAGCATTTTTTAGTACACTTTGAAGTTTGAATAATTAGTGTTTGCTTTCTTCATAATAAATGGCTTTGAAATTCTTGTCTGGTTTGACAAGGAGTATAGTTTGATGTAAAATTCAAAGATTTGCTATGTTTTCTTCAGCTATATTAATCCTTTAATAATCTATTAATGTCTGCTTATTTTAAGTGCATCATATAATTTTGACAATAGTAAAGTTAAGTTCATTTACATATAATACTCTAATAATATAATAGAAATGGAAAAAACAACAGCTAGCTTCATTTTTATTTTACAAAAGTGTTCCATAAATCAATCGTGTTGTGGAGGCTGTCACACTCGCAAGGAACTTTAAGTATTGTATACGATTCACTTGCGGATCTAGAAATTTTTACCGATGGGGCTAAAAAAAAAAAATAGTGTGTATATTTTAACTAAAGAAATATGTTATGAGTTTTTACTAAATACACAAATATAAGACCAAAAAAATTAAAATACATAAAAGTTCATATAAATTATAATTTGATCTCTTACGTTTAAAAAGTAACAATTTGATCCCTTATATTTCTACCATTTATATTAGTTAATCATTTTCGTTAGTTTTATCACCAACAATGTATCAATTGTACATGTATGTAAGTGTCCACGTGTCTATCCACATATGCAAACTGTCTGTCACATGGATAAAACTAACGAAAATGACTAACTAATGCAAGCGGTGGAAACGTAAGAGACTAAATTGATATTTTTTTAAACATAAAAGACCAAATTAAAACTTAAAATAAACGTAAGTAACCAAATGTATAGTTAGCACTAAATGAAAAAATAAATAGAGTGAAATGCAGTTATTTTGTTTCAAAACTGTAGATCTAACGATTTTAGATTTTTGTAAAATTCAACATAAATGATTTATACGAAACTTTCAATTTAAATGTGAATTTTATAAAATTTGAATTCGTTAAAGCGTTATTGAGCGGTGTAACATTACTCGAATATTTCACCGGTGTAATTTGATCCCTCCCTAATATAGTAGAAATTAAAATAGACAGAGAGAGGGAGAGAAAGAAAAAAATTAATTTGCATTTAATAATTGTTCGGCCGGTTCCAGTTACGAAGAAGAAGAAGAAGAAGAAGAAGAAAAATAGAAACCCGCAATCGCCCGTATACAACTGTTCATATACAATTTTTCGCAATTGTATGTTGACCCGAAACCCGACCCACATTCGGCCGGATGCTTCAATGTATTGTCGGGTATATGTTTGAGTCGGGTTGCGGGTCCATGTTCAGCCATAGTCTAAGGAGTTATGCAAACCGGTGGTGTGATACAGTTTTGTTTTTTTATTAAGTCTCTTTTTCGGAATACATATAATTTTTAAAATACATTTATTTTCTTTGTACAAAAAACAAAACTTATAGTAATTTTTAATATATGTATATATTTTATTTTAATACTATTAATTTATAGTGAAATTTATAGTGATTCGCAATATTTTATAGGATTAAATAATTCTTTTGCAAAATTACTAAATTTAATTTTATTTTCATAAAAAAAAAATATCATGTTTTTATCCCTACTAAATTTTTATGCAAGCAATTTTAGTGCATTATAAAAAGTTTATTGTATATGATTATTTTGCATATATGTATAGAGCATTATAAAAAGTTTGTCCCAAAATGAGAAACCCAAAATTTGATTTTTAGTTCAAAATATTTGTTACTTTTATATTGATATTTTGATTAGAAAGTTCATATTTTAATTCATCTCATTTTGAAAAATACTAAAGTATGCAACTTTATCAGCTCAACAGTAAAATTGTCCTGTTAAACTTGTATTTTTAAAAATTGTTTACTTCATTGATAAATAAGAGCAATTATGCCAAAAAATTTAACATGGACATGAAAATAATCTAATAAATGGACTCAAATTACCTTGCTTCAAGTCAACTTTGAGAATTTTTCCTTATAAAATTCTGAGATATGCCTAGGCCTCAGCTGATCCTGGAAAAAGAAGAACAGAAGATTTAAGATTATTTCCATACTGGAAAAAGAAGAATCGGGGGTCTAAGATTATTTCCAAAAGCTTTCTAGGAAGCAACTCAACCAATTACCATTTTTTTCCTATTATGGTCCCGTTTGGATTAGCTTATTTTTGAGCTTATGCAAACAGTTGTTACTAGTTTGGATAAAATGGCGTATAAAAATACAATTTTTACTAGTTTGAACTTATAAAATATCATAAAATTTAATTTATATTGCATAAGCTCAAAAATAAGTTAATCCAAATGGGCCTACATCACATTATAATTATGTAACAATGATGAAATTGAAGTTTCACCGATATTTAAACGGATTTAATCAGTATCCAATGTCAATGTAAAATTTTTTTACACTATCAAATTAAAAATGTTTGCCTATAATTAAAACTATCTTAAAACTCACATATATGATTCATTGTGATTGCTTGATATTGTAAATGTTAATGAAATCAAATAAACCAATCTATGAATTAATGGCAAATTATTATTCCTGCAAAGGTGAAATAGTCACAAACACTTCACCAGGAAAAGAAAAACTAGCAAATCACACATCCATATGATAAACTCTCGTTTTGGAAAAATAAAATTTGATCGATTCCTTACGCAGAAGCTTCTTTTTTTTCGCATAAATAGGGAATATCACCATGTTCTCATTCTTAATTGATGCTCAAATGTTAATTTCATCATACAAAAACATAAGTGACTTTCAAAATCACAGCTTTGTAATGAGGTTATGTTTCCACTGCTAATATAATTCACAAACCAGACAAATGGGAAAGCTTCTATCTTTGTGTGATTTCACCATGCCAAGTACTAGTTTCAATACTTCATCTGGAAAAGCTGAAGTTGAATTCATAGAGTCTGTTTCTTGCTTCTTTCTCTTACTTTTACACACCATGTTCAATGTTCAACACAACACCAACGGTGCAACGACCCATAAGGCAACTAAAAAACAACTTGTAATGGTCAGGGTTATATTAACAAATGAGCATTTCGTTGGATTCAGCCGCATTTCGTTGGATTGAGCCGCATTTCATATAAACCACAATACCATCAAATCAATTTCACCGTCAATTCAAGTTCGAATGAGTCACAATTCCGTCAATTCAATTTCATATAAGCCACAATATCGTCAATTCAATTTCACTGTCAATTCAAGTTTGAATGAGTCACGTTAATTACCGTCAATTCAATTTCATATAACCCACAATACCGTCAATTCAATTTCTTAAGAGCCACAATAACAACAATTCAAATTAGCAGCATCATTAATTAACTCTATTAGCAGCCTCATATTCAAATTTGCAGGCCTAATAAAACCATCATCATGCTCTTCCTTATTTTTCCAAAACCACAATGAGTGAATAGCAGTTGCCCAATAACTTGGCCAATCCTTCACGCCAATACCTTTAATGTGACCATTTAAATTAACTTGAATCCAATGTTGGAGAGTTGAATTAAAAAATAGCTCTCTTGAACTAACATCCACAATATTCAACCAAAGATTCATCCATTTAGAGCAATCACCCAATACATGCAGTACTGTTTCAATTTCATCTCCACACACCAAGCAATAAGGTGAACTTAAATGCATTTTGCTCTTCCGGTAACGCGTCAATATTATGTCGTGTTTAACAAGCCAAACGAAGCACTTATTCTTTCAGGTGTTTTCAACTTCTAGATTTGATTCCACACTTTATCTTCATCATTCTGATCATATTCAGCCAACAAATAATATGCAGACGACACAGTAAAATCACCATGAGGCCAAATTTGAGTATCTCCTTCATTTTCGTCTTCTGGTATAGGAATTGCAGCAAGCTTCTGCATAATAGTAGCGGGAAGCCAGTCCTGCAATAGAGACCAATTCCAGCTCCCTGATGCATCAGTTAAATCCGCAACAGTTGTGTCAATAATGTTGTTAGGGATGTCAACATCTAACTCTGCAATTCTCATCCCTGGTGCTATCCAACATGCCTTCCAGGCCAGAGTATTTCGATCATTCCCAATAGAGCATACAGAATGTTCCTCTATCTGCGGCTTCAATCGCACCAATGCCTTCCACAAGCTTGAATCATTAGGTTTGGATATAACATGAGAAAGCTCAACAGTGCCTCTCCCATATTTTCCCTTCAAAACTGAGCACCAAAGTCCAGGATTATTTCTATAAAATTCCCAAGCCAATTTCATAATGCATGCATTATTCATAACTTCCAGACGTCTAAGGCCTAAACCACCCAGTTCTTTAGGCCGAGTGACCACTTCCCAATTAACAGTGTGATGCTTTTTACCCTCATTTGAGTCGCCCCAAATAAAGCTACGTTGTAGACGTTCGGCTTCTTGAAGCACTATACGAGGAATATTTGTTGTCATCATAGGATATATCGGTATAGCTTCCATCACACTCTTCGCAAGCATAACTCTTCCAGCAAAGGAGAGATTTTTCCCTTTCCATGTTGTTAACTTATTCTGCAGCTGAGTAATGATATATTGAAAATATGCTCGTTTAGGAGCTTTTCCATTTAAAGGTACACCTAAGTTCTAACCCAAGCAAGCTGTATTACGATAGCCAGATATGCGTTGTAAGGAATTTTGCTGATCTTGTGTAACATTCTTGGAGAACAAAATGCTAGTTTTCTCTTGGCTGACCTTTTGGCCGGATAAAGAACAAAATGATTCAAGAGTACTCATCACACATTGCATCTGTTCATCAAGCGCTTGACCAAATAACAACAAATCATCCCCAAACATGAGGTGAGAAATAATTGGCCCTTCACGACCAGCTTTAATTCCTTGCTACTTCCACTTCACATTCGTTTTCACCGACGTGATACTATGCATAATAATATCAACCATACTGCTAGGCAGACCCACCTCTTTAAGTGTATGGTGAATAAAGTCCCATGAATCATATCATAAGCTTTGGCTAGATCCACTTTAATAGCAAAGTATCCTTTTTTTCCAGTCATCTTATTCATGTTGTGCACAAGCTCCTGGGCCACCACTATATTCTCATGAATACTCCTCTCTGGTATAAAACCTGTTTGGAATGGTGAGACTATAAATGGGATACAATTCTTAAGTCAGTTAACAACAACTTTACTCACAATTTTATAGAGCGTATTACATAAAAATATCGGACGAAATTGATTGACAAATTCCAGATGAGCTGTTTTCGGAATTAAACAAATGTTCGTATGATTAACAGTCTTTAAGATATCTGGCTGCAACCAAGCTTGTCTAATAAAACTAATAATGCTACTCCCAACAATGTCCCATGCTTGTTGATAAAATCCTGCCGGATAGCCATCAGGACCGGGAGCTTTCCATGGACTCATGTCAAACAAAGCCTTCTGAATCTCATCATCATTAAGGGAACTTGCTAGTCGATTGAAAACATCAGAATCCAAAGATGGATAAGTAATAGGAGTCTGAAACTAAAACCATGTTTCTCTAGGTGTAGAAAAAAGGTCTTGATAGAAAGTATTTACCATTTCTTGAAGAACAGCTGGATCATCCACCCATTGGTCATTAGAGTCTCTTAGCATAATTATATTATTAGATCTGCGCCTATTGACTGTCTTAAGATGGTAATATCGAGTGTTCTGGTCACCATCCACTAGCCATTTAGCCCGTGATCATTGGTACCACGACAACTCTTCTTGCTTCAAAATATTCACCAACTCCCACTGCAGTTTACGCGACGTAAACCATAATCTGCATTCCTATGTAATATTCTAGTCTGAACCCCTTCAATTCGAGCGGTCAGCCTTCTCTTCATATGCATAACTTGATCAATGGTGCAAAATTTTCATTCTTTGATAGTGCACTGCAGCTTTTGAAGGTTGCACACAACAGACTCCTCATGTCGCCAACAATTCTGCAACATATCTCGATAGGAAGGGTTGAGATGCCAAGCACTCTCAAAACGAAATAATCGGGTTGATCTTCTAACCACATTTTCAAAGGGACAAATAAGAATAGGGTGATGATCCGAAAAATCAAGTCGAGTCAAAGTTTTAACATATGCCTCTGCAAAATTCCAATCGCCAAACATCATTACACAAAGCTCTATCAAGTCTTTCAAAAATTCTACCACCACCATGAAATAAAGGTCCTCTCCAGGTATACTTAGATCCAACATAACATAAATCAATCAACTTACAAGAGTTATTTCTTTCCAAAAAAGTGTTGCATCGTCGTGGTGACGCAGCAACACCGCCTTTTTTCTCAGCATTACTCGCAATATCGTTAAAATCTCCGGCTAACAACCACGCAGTGTGCATATTGTTAGATATGGACTTCAAAGCATCCCATAAAATCTTCTTATTGCCTTCATATGGACTCGCATAGATAGGTGTAAAGAGCCAATCTTTGCCATCTTTATAGCTGACCTTCAGGTGCATATACTGGAAGCTTTTATCAACAAGTTGGACTTTCATATCCTCCTTCCTCCAACCAACTATAATTCCACCAGCAAAACCATTTACATCAGTTGCACATAAACCATCAAAACCCAAGAGAGCAAAGGTTCGGCGCAACTTCTCTGGTTCACATCTTGTTTCCATAATTACAATCATAACTGGTTTATGAAGACTCGCATATTGCTTACAAAAACGGTAAAATGCAGTGCCGGCTTCCCCCCGACAGTTCCACACCATGATCTTGCTTTGTATTATCATTAATAAATTAAAAAGATAATATGCAAGCAATATCACAAAACTAAAGGCAACAAAGTTAGTTACCAACACCAGCGGTCTCAACCACCAGCTCCATCTCCATCTCATTACTCACTACAATATCTTATCCCTGGTCTGTAGCATCCACAAAGTCTTCACCATCCAACACTGATACAGTTTGAGTGTTATCAACAACCTGTACTTGTTGTGGGGTGTAGAAAGCCAATTTGGAGGCCTTGGCACATTTGGTAATATTGTTTTCTCTGGGGCCAAAGACAAATTATCATTTAGGCCTAATATTGAATCACACACCTCATTATTATATTGCAAACCTTTTGTCTCGCTAGTAGTCACACGTGCTCCTTGGCTTCCCAATAATGATCCCATATTAGTAGGTGTGAATGTAAAATTTGATGCACTAGAATTTTCCTTATGTTGTGCCCCAATTAATTCCACATAGTTTTCTGCACCTTTCTTGAAAATAGACCCACTTTTGCCTTTGAATCCTCCTGTGCCACGTGTTGCAAGTTTGTTATCTTTCGAATGCTTTGTAGAATTTATTTGGGACTTTTGTTGTGATGCTTGTCCATTCTTCTCAGAATTTTCCATCTCACCCACACGGTGGGTGAGCCACCAAAGCATCATCTTTATTTGGCAATACAACAATCGATTTATTAGCAGAATAATCACCATTTAATCATCATCTTTAAGGTATCCTGTCAATTCAATTTCCTTCGAATCATCATTTAAATTCAACAGGATCAAATCAATTTCGTACATGCTATCATTTAAACATACGATATCGTTCATTATTTGATGACAAAATACTGTCATTGAATTTCATACGAGCCATCATTTAAATACACAATTCCATCAATTCAATTTCATACGAGTTATCATTTACACACATGATACCGTCAATTCTATTTTCATATAATTAAGTCACAATACCGTCAATTTAATTTCACCGTCAATTCAATTTTAAATGAGCCACAATATTGTTAAGTCAATTTCATATAAGGTACAATTCAATTTTATTATGACCCACAACACCATCAATTCAATTTCACAGTCAATTCAAGTTTGAATGAGTCACAATACCGTCATTCAATTTCATATAAGCCACAATACTGTCAATTCAATTTCACCGTCAAGTTCGAATGAGTCACAATACAGTCAATTCAATTTCATATAAGCCACAATCCTGTCAATTCAATTTCACCGCCAAGTTCGAATGAGTCACAATACCGTCAATTCAATTTCATATAAGCTACAATACCATTACCGTCAATTCAAATTCGAATGAGTCACAACACCGTCAATTCAATTTCATACAAGCCACAATACCGTCAATTCAATTTCATATGAGCCACAATACCGTCAATTCAATTTCATATAAGCCACAATACCGTCAATTCAATTTCATATGAGCCACAATACCGTCAATTCAATTTCATATAAGCCACAATACCGTCAATTCAATTTCATATAAGCCACAATACCGTCAATTCAATTTCATATGTGTTATCATTTAAACACACGACACCATCAATTTAATTTCATAAGAGCCATCACTTTAAGGTATACTATCAATTCAATTTCATACGAGCCACAATCCGTCAATTGAATTTCACTGTCAATTCAATTACGAATGAGTCACAATACCATCAATTCAATTTGATATAAGCTACGATACCGTCAATTCAATTTCTTAAGAGTCACAATGCCGTCAATTCAATTTCTTAAGAGTCACAATGCCGTCAATTCAATTTCTTAAGAGCCACAATATCGTCAGTTCAATTTCATATAAGCCACAATACCGTAAATTCAATTTCGAATGAAACAGAATAGCGTCAATTTAATTTCATATAAGCCACAATACCGTCAATTGAATTTCACCGTCAATTCAATTTCGAATGAGTCACAATACCGTCAATTCAATTTCTTACGAGCCACAATGCCGTCAATTCAATTTCATATAAGCCACAATATCGTCAATTCAATTTCAATTAAGCAACAATACCGTCAATTCAATTTCACCATCAATTCAATTTCGAATGAGTCACAATACCGTCAATTCAATTTCATGAGGCATAATACCGTAAATTTAATTTCATATAAGCCACAATACCGTCCAATTGAATTTCACCGTCAATTCAATTTCGAATGAGTCACAATACCGTCAATTCAATTTGATATAAGCTACAATACCGTCAATTCAATTTTATATAAGCCAAAATATCGTCAATTCAATTTTTTTCACGGCCATAACAAGTTCTTTTTGTACTTTCTATCTATGGGTTTCAATTTGTTTTTAGTAATATATTAAGCACTCTCAAAATGGATACATGGCTTAGTGGGGTTGTCAAGAAAGAGAGAAGGTTAATGTTTTTTACATATATAGATTATTCAATTATTCAATTTTCTGAGTTTGCAAACTTAAAATGAAGGGCACATGATATTTTTGTAGAACTGGTTCATATTTTGCTCTCCATAATATTTTTTTCCTTTCCATTTTTGCAGATTTGGTTTTAAGAGTCTGTTGCACGAAAAAGTTTATCTTTATTTAGTGTTAATGTTGATTATCATCTTTGTGATGTGTTAGAGGAAGAATTTGTTCTGGTTTGAAGGTATGCATGATTCCAACTATTGAGTCTTGATCCTCACTATTTTTTACATTGAAGATTAACTCTAAAAAGTTTAATATTTGTGGTTGATTGTGTAGGATTATCATTGATTTTACAGTTGATTCAGCCAAAATAGCACAAGTAGTCACCATGGTGTGTTTTAATTTTGATGAAAAAGAAAGAAGTGGCTGAAAATGTTTTAAGCACTTGGGCTCCTAATATAAATTTGGAACATGTCAATAGATATGGCAAATTTGTAGGAGCAGCTTTAGTATTTTGTTTAATATTAAGAACATGTCACTAGACATGCAAATTTTGAGCTTATGGGTTTCTCAGAAACACGATTTATTATAAACTTTTTTTATGGTCTAGTAGGGGTGGTTAGAAATTCCACCCTTAAAATGAAGATTTATTATAAACTTCATATCTCTAAATTTAGTGTATTAGACTCCACATTTTTAGGCAAATTAATTAATTCTCTTATTTTGTTATCACACCTACTTTATGTACAAAAGATGATAACAGTTTTTTTATCCTATCTTCTCTTTGTCTTAATGATTTCCTTCTTTTATTTACAAATTTAATACAAACATAAAAAAGAAAAACAAAGAAAACCGCATCATACTAAAAAGTCCAAACTAGTGCCAACACTTACCTCAGTCCCTTGCTGCTTATGCAATGCTTCGTTCCACATATTTGCAGAATAAGCTGGCTGCAATCCAGTCCACATAGACATGACAGAAACTACCTGCAAGGAGAACATGTCCTTCAGAACCAAACGGCCATAGTACCACTTGAAGTTTCAACTTACAAGCTTAGTAATACAAATAACTATTTAAATTGGTTAATTTATTGAATCTGAGATTTGTAGAGAGGAGAAGGAGGGGTAGAGATTAGTTGCTTCGTGCAATGCTAGGATTAGGATAGCACAAAAACAGGGAACTATGAGAATACTTTCTCTTCTAGGAGGAAAGAAAGCCATGCAGATATCACAATCAATATGCGCAACATTATCAAAATCAATGATGCCGGCATATATGTTAACCTTAAATATGGCAAAATTCTACAAGTCCACCACAACAATCCACTTCAAAAATACTTGTTATAATTAACCTTAACTATGGCATATTTATTTTTACAGATCAACTAAAAACACTAAATTTAATTAACAGCAGAGTCCATATTAACTTCTACATACCTAGAAGCATAAATCCAAGTCCAAGTTTCAAACTTGAAATACATTAAAAAATAAACATACTTTTGAGTTTCAAAGAACTTAGGCAACAAGTGAAGTATATTTACAGGGTGGCACGCATCGCCACAGGTACTTACCAAGGATCGTGGTAAAGATAATGCATGGCAGAAGCATAAGCTTCTTGGAATATATACAAGTACTCCTCATCTCCAAATAATAGATGAGCCTGAAAGATCATATGTATGGAAAACAAAATCAGGCAATGTAATATTAACTAACAAAATCATGACCAAAAACAAAAACAGAAGATAATATAAGAAGATCATATAATATATAGTTTAAGAAGATGCAGATAAAGTAATCCTTTCTGGAATTGAGAAAGATAATTATGAACAAAAACATACTAAAGGACAAGCATAAATGCACAATTATGTGTGAATCAAGTAATACCAGCAGGAGTATCAAATGCAGGTAACAACCACTTGGCAACTCTCATACGACAGAACTCTCATACCCTGCAGACATTGGAGGAGGAAAGAATAATTTAAGACCATAAATGTCCAAAAGAGATGGAATGCAGTACAAACAGAGGCCTGAAAAACAAATATCCTACCACCTAAAGGGTGGAAACTAGAAAATAAAAACGTTCCAATCAATTAAGCCCTTAAAAGGGACTCACCACGTCCTAAAGGGACTTAACACAAGGATTAGGTATACTTAGGAAACCTTACCTTGACAACTAGTTTTTATCTGAGTATTTACAAGCTTCTTGCATATGATCCAAAATAATCAACACAAATAAAATAAATAAATAAATAAAGAATCAACTCATGACAAAATATTTAATCATTACAAGTACTTTGCAACAGTAAAAAAACCAGTCACATTTTCAATCTAACGTTTCAGTACTTAAGATGGATAAGCATATAAATTACCAAATTGCGTCTGCCTCAATAAAAACATTCGAACTCAATGAGAGTTCCAGATTCATGATTTGTCATTTACATGCTGTGATGGAAAACACATTACAGACGGAGTTAAAAGGGATGTCAACTCAGAAAAATGCATTATAATAGTAAAAAAGTCACAGAACAACATAGATTACCTTGTGGCAGAGCTCATCAGATTGACACCTTCAACAAAAAATTGAGATCTCTTTGATGTCGGTATAACAATTGGACTCACAGTCCAAATCTTGCTATAATTGGTACATCACCTGCTGCACAAAAATAGAAGAAAACCAGTCATATAAATAAATCTTCAACTTATGTTATGTTGACCCATATGAACAACAATAGAGACATGACAAGAGACCAATAAAAATGAATGTCATTTGATGCTACACCTTGATGTGAACCCATCTAGTTTTCCGATCCCAACAAAGCTGCAAAAAACCAATCCCAAACCACAAGCAAACACAATAAGTCAATAACCATTACATAACAATCAAATTGCAAAGAGATGTTAGGGTTTGATTTACTAACACATGCCATTACATACAATCACTTCCATTTTTCTATATTACTGCTGGTGTCTACATGTCTCTCCTTAATAGTCATTTTGATACCAACCGCATAAATATATATATCAAATTGTGATCAAGAATTAGTGATCATTAGTAGCATACCTGCATGAAACATAGAAATAGTGGGATGTTGAAGCACAAAGTCAGAAAGATCCAATCTTCGAAACATATAAGCACCTTTCTCATGCCTGTAAACCAAATCAACAACATATTTTCAGTTGAAGTATATAATTAATTGAATTAAAAAAAAGTTGCAAAAAAGTAATGGAGAAACATACACATTAAATTTATCAATAATGGAACCATCCATGAGAACCGCTACACCTTGAGAAGGTATGGTGGTTCGGGAAAAGACGAATTGGTGGTGGAATCAGACGGTGGCGGTGGTTGGATGTTGAAAGAATGTTAGGGTTAGGGTTGGATTTTATTTTCTTGTTATCGGAAACTCGTACGGTGAAAATTGGGGGATATTGAATCTGAAACATTGAAAGGGAAATAGAGATTCTGGTGCGAAGAGAGAGAGAGAGAGAGAGAGAGAGAGAGAGAGAGAGAGAGAGAGAGAGAGAAAGGAAGAGTAGCACGCGATTTTGTTCGTTCAACCTCTGAACCTCTTTGCGTGGAAATCTCCATTATATACATTACGAGATTCCCACGGAGCTTTCTCGTGCATTCTCAATATCAATTGCTTATGTGGCATTTAATTAGAGTTTCTCTTGCTTAGGTGTCATTCAGAGTTTTTAGCTTAAGGTATGTTGTTCGAATCTCACTGACAACAATAATTGAATTTTTATAATATTTTATGGAAAACTACCTTTCTTTTTTGTAGAGAAAATTACCTTATAATTACTAACAAAGGTATGTTGTTCGAATCTCATTTACAACAATAATTGAATTTAATTTTTTTTTTATAAAAACTCTTTCAAATATTATATTTTTTTTGTTTTCTTTTTGTATAAACTTTTTCAAATATTATATTTTTTTAAACTCTCAAATTTTATTTTATTTTTGTGAAAACTCTCTCAAATATTATACTCCCTCCGTTTCTTTTTAATTGTCTTTTTAAAATGATAACACCAAATTAAGGAAGTGTATTTTTGCACGTTATCTTCCTATTATACCCTCCTTTTAATCCCCAATAAATTCCTATTTTTTTGTCCACACTTTCTCTTTCCAATAAATTTAATATAATATATACAAAAAAAAAAACAAAATTTAATATGTTATGTACCAACAACAAAAATATTTAAAAAAAGATTTAGTTTTCCAAATATATAGCATTAATTAGTTTTATGGAAAAAGATAAGAGCAATTAACAAAGGGTATAATTGACAAATCATACTCATAAAATACAGAAAGGACAATTAAATAGAAACGGTAAATATGATAATAAAAGACAATTAAAAAGAAACGGAGGAAGTATTTTTTTATAGAAACTCTCAAATATTATATATATATATATACACACACACACACAAACAAACACACACACTTTTTTTTTTTTTTAAACCAAAGGTATCATCCGTGTGCTACTGCAGAGATTAATCCCCTCGATTTAACTGAGATCTATTTAAGGGATTGACCTCTCCTAAGAAATAGTTCTCCATATGCACCGGTCAGGATCTATATATCTCAAGACCAAATGGTTAAGGGGCCCAAATATCTACCACTTGTGCGACACTATCTTGGTACATTTTTATTATTTTAATTTTATAAAATGAAGGAACACTTATATTTTTGATTACTTTGAAACAAATTAAAAAAAGAAAGTAACCTATTTTTTCCATGGATAAGATCACTCGAAGAATTGAAGTCTTGAACCCAAAAAATAGTTTATGACATATCTGCAAACTTTTTTTTACGTAAAAACATTTTATTTTATTTTGAAGAAAACATTATGCACCTGTCAGGATTAATCCCCTCGATTTAACTGAGATCTATTTAAGCGATTGACCTCTCCTAAGAAATGGTTCTCCATATGCACCGGTCAGGATCTATCTCAAGATCAAATGGATAAGGGGCCCAAGTATCTACCACTTGTGCGACCCTATCTTGGTACATTTTTATTTTAATTTTGTAAAATGAAGGAACACTTATATTTACATTACTTTGAAACAAATTAAAATAAGAAACTACACTATTTTTTTCATCGATAAGATCACTCGAATAATTGAAGTCTTGAACCCAAAAAATAGCTTATGACATATATATAAACTTTTTTTTTTAACTTAAAAACATTTTATTTTATTTTGAAGAAAAATTCTATTCATTAGAGACAAAAACAAAATAGAAGATTTTGAGAGAGAGAGAGAGAAACTCTCGATGTTGGAGATTGAGAAAATGCAAGTACTTCCCACCCCACTATTAAAAATACACATTGACAAATTAAAATTTGAATTCCAACTGCGAGAATTATCCTTATTTTCATATTTCATATTTTATCATGGGGAAAACTTATTCAAAATTTTATCTAGCACCAAGAAACGTGACCCCAATGATGAAAAGTGTATGTAGATCATAGTGAGAACTAATCACGAAAATTTAATTCATATTCATTAAAAAATATATAGAATTAACAACTATTTTTTGTTGATGAAGCCTCTATAGAATCATGTAATGGAGACGGAAGAGAGATAGAAATAAAGAGAGAGATCTCTTAGTGGGGTAGAATATAAAACGGGGAGCAATTTCCACCCGACTATTAAAAATACACATTAACTAATTAAATTTTGAATTCCGACTGCAGGGGTTATCCATATTTTCATATTTAATATTTTATCACGGGGATCATTTATTCAAAATTTTATTTAGCACGATAAAAAGTGACCCCCCATAATAAAAAGTGTATGTATAAAATAGTGATAACTTAACACGATAATTTTATTGATATTATTAAAAAAATAATATAGAATTAGCAACTATTTTATTGTTGATGAAGCCCCTATAGAGTCCTGCGAGGGAGACGGGAGTGAAAAGAGAGAGAGAGAGAGAGAGAGAGAGAGAGAGAGAGAGAGAGAGAGAGAGAGAATCTCTCAGTAGTATATAATAGAAAACAGGTAACACTTCCCACCCCACTATTAAAAATACACATTGACTAATTAAAATTTGAATTTTGACTAAGAGTGTTTTTCCATATTATGTGTCCATCGAACTTTCATTAGATTACATATGGCTTATGAAATCTATGTAAAATCAAAAATAAATTAATATAATTTCGATTTGTTGAAATTTATGCTATTTTAAACTTTCCATAACCTTCGTTCAAACTTTCTTAAGAACCTTAATTTATTCATGTGAGTGGAGAGATTCACATATATGTTTTCCCATTTGACGCTCATGCGTGAAGATTGCTTCTTTGTGGTACGGTGAAAAGAAAAAATTTGAGAATAGAAACAGGGTCAAAGTATGTTAATATTCATTTAAAAATTAGTATAAAATTTACAATTATTTTTTGTTGATGAAGTCCTACAGAGTCATGTGTTATTGATATATCGTATTTTCATACTCAAATAAACTAAAAGAATTCAATCTCATAGACAATTGAAAAAGCGTTTATAACCTTCTAAATACTATAAAATGAAAAAAAGACATAGACAACCTTCAAAAGAAAAAATAACATATGAAAATAAATATTATTGGAAAAAATAAAAATTATCCCGTGTTTGACAATGAACCTAATGTAAATTTTATATAAAGAGTGGGCTCGAGATGAAAAATAAAAAAAAATCATGGTACATTTTAATTTTATGGGTACGGTCCTAAAAAATCTTAAGGCTATGAAAAATCAAAGCATATTTTCCTTTGAGAATGAAGTTTATAATTATTTTATATTTATAGGATCACTATATAATTTCGAGGATGAAGATGAGATAAAGAATCTATCTCATAATAGTGTAAAATGGGAAGTGAAATAATAATATTAATCTCACTTTATTCTGTAACATTGTTAAATCTATATCATGCAAAATTTATCTCAATTTTACTTTAGAATTTTAAATCAAATTAATCAAATAATATGTCAAAATAAACATATAAATAATATTAAAAAAGAAAATAATCCCGTGCATGGCACGGGCTAACATACTAGTTGAATTTGAATTGAACTACTAGCCGTTTTTTGTTCGTGTCTTCTGGTTGATGTGTGGTGTGTCTTCTAGGGTTTTTTCTTTTCTCTAGATTTTTAATCTACTATCTTTCTTTTTATGGATAGTTTTATCTACTATCTAATATTTTTATCTTTATTACCTAATTTTATTTTATCTAGATTTTGACATGCATAAAAAATAAAATTAAGAGCTACAATAAAAATTTAATAATGCTCTTCGAAACTCCCTTTCTACTATTTAATCTAAGAAAATAATATACTACTAAACTTACTTGGTTGTCCCTGGTCTCATTTTTTAAATGATTTTTTTTACTACTATAAAGTAAGGATATTATTGTCATATTTGAGTGAAAATCTCATTTCTCATTCTCATTTCAAAATGACCACTCTTGTCCCATCTCATTACTTTATTCAACATAAAAATAGGGACAATGTTGTCATATTTTATCCAAATTTTGAGGGGCAATGCACTTTATTTTGAATCTCAAAATTTTAAATTTCTTAAATCTAACTTTTTTCTTTCCTGTCAAATCTCTCTTATCCCATAGTAAATGTGCATATCCCACTTTTTCTTCTCATAGAGTCATACTCATAGTGTTCCTTCTCATTCTTCATTCTTTTTTGTTTCTCTCTCACACACCTTTCCACATTCAAATGGAGACTGAGAAACAAAACAACAACAACGAAGAAGGGAGGAAAGAAGAAATCTGCCGCAGAAGAAGAATAAGGAAGGAAGAAGAACTCAATGGGTTAGTGATTTTCTCAAATCTATCTTTTCTCATTATGTCACCATCTCCCATCTTTCTCTCTTTCTGCAAATACTCTATCTCATTCTTCATCCCAAAAATGGAGACAGAGAACGAAACAACGGGAGAAGGAGAAAGAAGAAGACCAATCTAAAAAGAACTACATAGGTTAGTGATTTTCTCTATAATCATATTTGTCTCTCTCTAATGTAAAAATTTGTGGTTTTTTCTTTTTCTTCTTCTTTGTTTCTTTAGGTGTTGGAATTTAATCACCTCTTACAATTTTATGTTGTTTGTTTCAGTTTTATACAAGCACACCATGTGTTTGATAAAATGTTGCTGTAGATTCTCATCACCATGTTTATACGCCCAAAGATTGAAACGAGAAATAAAAAAGAACAAGAATTGAAACATAGGTTGCTAGGGCATTTGACCAAGAAAGATTCTTAAGCGAGATTTTTGGGTTACTAAACATTGATTTTGATCAAGGTGAGATTTTGGTATTTTTGTATGAGTAGAAGAAAAATAATTGGTGTTTTTTGCAATGATTAAGTTGATTTCCCAATATTATAACATGTTTTTTTTTATAATTGTTGTTCATTTTTAAGGGAAAGGTGAGCGAAGCGGGGTGAGCGATGTTGTTACAAGTATCAAACAAAGTAATTGTCATGGAGTTGGATGTCAGCGCTAAAAGCTCCAATCACAGGTACTAATTTTTCTGACTGGGATTCTAGAATTGTTTTGTGTTTAGACCATAGTTGGATGTCAGCAAGTTTCTGACCTGAACTATGAGCTCAATGGAGGTAGACCATAAGGTAACAAAATTTTTGAACTATGAGCTCAATGGAGGTAGACCATAAGGTAACAAATTTTATGAAGTTTAGCCTTCTATGGAACCCAAACTTGACATTGGCAAGAGGCTATATTAGGTGTTCCTTCAATGTTCAGACTTACTTTGAGATCCTTTTTCTAACACCATTAGATAAAAATAAATGCAAGTTGCTATTATAGTCACTTTTATATTAGACTTTTAAGTTGATTTAAAAAACAATTAATTGTGTGAGGATACTGTGAATCTAACTTTTAGAAGTGCATACTCTCTTCAATTTGCACCTCAGTTCTTAAGCATAATTTTTTATGTAATGTCACACATAATTGAATACTCAATGATGCAAGGTTTGTTTTCAGATTAGAGATTTCAAAATTGTAAAAGACAGGGCTGATATTAGTTACTATGCTGGTTATGTAGGTGAGATTGTTTTTATATTTCCACTCATTGAAATCTTTAATCATTGTTATAAGTTGTTTATTGATGACTGAAAATGTTGCAGGATCATCTTTCAAGCTTAGAAGAACTTTGACATCTAATCTATCTAATAACAACTTCATGTGTTTTAAATGATTTTAGCACCACTATCAATGCTTATTCTTCAAGTAAGTTTCGTTCTTGACGAATGTCGTTCCTTTTTTTAACATTTTATTTTGTTCTTTAAGAAAACTACTAATGCTTCAATGGAGCAAGATCAAAAGGTAATATTCATTTTTGCTTTCATATACTTTTTACATTGATTCTCCTTTTTCATCTATCTTATTGTGATGTATGTTTTCCTCTACACTCTTTATTTTTCAGCAAATTACTACTCCTACTTCAATGGAGGTAGACCATAAGGTAACAAATTTTATGAAGTTTAGCTTTCTAAATGTCAATATGATTGTTGTTTTTAATTTATGTTAAAATGGTTAGAAAATAGTACTATTAATGTTTCAGTTTTTGTTTGTTAATGACCATGATATATTACCATGATTTATCATCCCATGTAGACAAATTTGCCAATCGATGGACCATATGATCCTTTTAAAAGGATAACAAAGAAGAAAGAAAATTGGAGATTTGGAGTGTTTGTGGAAGACAAATGGAGTGTCTACAAGGGAGATACTGAAGTTACAATGGAATTGTTGCTACATGATATGGTGGTAGGCACTGTTAAAAGTCAAATGAAATGCTAAATGACTTTAGTTGGTAAAAAACTTTTATTCAAATGAATGTACCCTGTCATTATTATTATGCAGTTTGTCAAAGGAAGCAACTTATCTTGCATAGTAGCTTAATCAATTTTCATTTTACAACTGCATATGCTTAATCAATTTTCTGGCGCCGTCCTCCTCCACATGCCTAAAAGTATCATTCTCATCCTCGCATCTTCTCCTTTCTCTTGCCATTATCTGCCCTATGTCGTCTTTATCCTTGAATTTTTGTCCTCCTCATGAGTCCCAGCGTCGTTGTCGGTTGTCCTACATGCATCTTCTCCCTTTTCTCGCTGTCGTCTGCCTTGCGCAGTTATCATTGTCCCCACTCTGATTGCTCTGATTTTGTTTTGACCAATAATGAAGTTTTCAGTGCAAATTCTTTTCTATTGTGATTGCTCTGCTTTCTTTCAATTTCATTTTGATGTGATTTTTATTTAATATTATGTTCCTAATATTAATGAAATTTACCATTCATGCATTTAACATTATGTTCTTGATCGGTATGTGAGTTTCATTTTATCACTGTACTTCATCCTTGGAGAAAAAACCACCCTATTCTTTTCTATGGATAATAAAATCTCTTCATTGCTTTTGACTCTTATTGTTTGTTATAATTTTTTTGTTTTTCACTTCCATTTATCAATTTTTACTTTTCTTTGTAAACATTGCATAATTTGCTAATACATAGCTTTATTATCTCTCGAATCCATTTAGCTTAAAGTGGTTTGGACATTATTATTAGCAGGTATTGCATATGCCTTTTGATCTTAAATGTATATGATGGTGGAGGGGTAGCAAAACATGGTATATGTTTGTACTAATATAGCCAGAAACTTTTATGCACATGTTTGTTTCATCCAAGTTTTTTTTCCCATTGCCTGATACTTTTTTATTCTTTAGGTAACAATTTCTTTCTGACTTAAGATTGTTTTTGTTAGGCAGATCCGTCATTGTCCAAGCTATATCTTTACTTGATAAGAGTTGAATGCTAGAAACTACTTCAAGGTTGGTACTTTTATAGTTTATATATGCTTTTACATAGTTTTTTTTTTAAAAAAATTTACTACTATATATGAAAAATCATATGCATTATAAAGCCAGCACTGTTTTGTTCATCTTAACTATGTCATGACCTTTCTATTTTATTCTAACACCATTTCTTATGTTTCTATTTTCTTCTAACACTATCTCCAATAGATTTTCAAAGTGACAGACTCTTAATTATATGACCATCCAAAGTCTCTCACATCTTATTTCCCTTCTATGGAACCCAAACTTGGCATTGGCAAGAGGCTATATTAGGTGTTCCTTCAATGTTCAAACTTACTTTGACATCCTTTTTCTAACACCATTAGATAAAAATAGATGCAAGTTGCTATTATAGTTACTTTTATATTAGACTTTGAAGTTGATTTAAAAAAATAATTAATTGTGTGAGGATATTGTGAATCTAACCTTTAGAAGTGCATACTCTCTTCAATTTGCACATCAGTTCTTAAGTATCATTTTTTATGTAATGTCACACATAATTGAATACTCAATGATGCAATGTTTGTTTTCATATTAGATATTTCAAAATTGCAAAAGACGAGGCTGATATTAGTTACTATGCCGGTTATGTAGGTGAGATTGTTTTTTATATTTCCACTAATTGAAATATTTTATCATTGTTATAAGTTGTTTATTGATGACTGAAAATGTTGCAGGATCATCTTTCATGCTTGGAAGAACTTTGACATCTAATCTATCTAATAACAACTTCATGTGTTTTAAATGATTTTAGCATAGCTATCAATGCTTATTCTTCAATATTTCCTCGCATAACATCATATAAACCAAGGCAAGATACTAACCTTAAGTATTTACTTTCAGCATGCATGCTTCATAGATATATATGTTTCTCCACTTTTTTTGCTCTTGCTGTAGCTTCATTTATAAAACTCCAAAACCTGCACAATCACGCGTATAATAAATATCATGTTTCTTTTTGGTTTATCATGTGCATGATAGCCATATCTAATGTGTAACTAAAACTGCTAGCATAGTCAAACATATATGCAGTACACTTTCTTTGTACTGTCTTATATTCTTTGCAAACCTTCACATTCTTTGCTTATTCGTATAAGATTTACATCTGAACATAATCTAACTTCTAATAACTAACTAATAAACATTTTTCTTTCAGATCCACTACCAAGTCAAGATCCTATGATGATATCAAAGACATCACTGACAAAAAAGAAATTTGGAAGCTTGCAGTTAAGGTTGATGATTTTTGGACTAACATGAAAAGTGGAAAGGAGTTTGCTGAAATCATTTTTAGAGATCTTAAGGTATTCAAATCTTTTCTTCTTATTTTATCTACAACATTTTAAAGAAATGTCAGGATACATCATAATATAAAAATGATATCTTTTGATAGGGTGATACTATACATGTTATGATTGGACCTGATGAGTACAAGAAAAGGAAAGATGATGTTGCTGAACTTATGAAACTGAAAACACATACTATCAAGAATCTTAGGGTTCAACCAAATGACGATAAGTTTAAATTAACTGATCACCGCTTTAAGTTGAATTTCATTTCAGGAACTAAAGTTGATCCAAATGAAATTTCCAATGTGTCTGATAGTGGGTTTAAGTTCAAGAAATTTGAGAAAATCAAAGCATTAAACTTCCGTGAAGACCTATTGGTTGGTAAGTCAAATGTTTTTCATCATCTTCTTACTATTTTTTACACCTCAACTATTAAGTTATTTCACTCATCACAATCAATTAGATGTCATTGGTGCTATTCATGAAATCGGTTCTGCCCAAACTACTGCAACCAGTGGAAAGGTTAACATTTCATTCATTGTCAAAGACTTGGGGGACACAAATATCTTATGAATATTATTCCATCACCTTAACTTATTTACTAATTTAGTTCATACACTTTTCCCATCTTTTTTAGGGGAACTGTTTTGAGCCTATACTCTGGTATTGTTACATTTCATATACCTTTATCATTTTACATTTGTATTGCTGTCTATGCTATCTAACATTCCATAATTTCATACATATTTCCAGATATAGGCTAAAAGTTCAAGTCACTGATAGAGACACTCAGGCAAAATTTGTTTTTTGGGACAACATCTTTATTGATTTATTGGGGGTTACAGCTGGTGATCTTCAAAAGACTATGGTTCAGGTACAACAATTTTTGCTTCTAATACTATTGTTCTACCTGATATTATACCCTCATTTATATACATGTTATAACTATTCCTTTCCTACCAAACACATAGGCTGGGGTTGATGATCCTTTAGAATATTCGACATTGCTTGATGAAATGATGGGCATAACTTTTGCTTTCCGTGTTAAATGGCAAAAAGAGTTTGTTTTGTGTTCATTTCTTGAATGCAAGGATTCAAAGGTTTTGGTCGACAAAATTCGAAAACAGGTTGGTTTTCCTCATTGTCGTATTTTGTTATTCCCTTTCAGCATATTCTACCCAGTTCATAGATAAGTTATCTTTATTTATATATTTCGTTTTTCATTTGTTTCTTTCAAGTTGAACAATGGAATTGCAATTACAATGATTGAGGATGCTCTATCGGAATCTAATCTAGAAGCACAAAGTTCTACACCGAAACAGTTTAAGCTTAAGGACAGCCAAGATGATGTTGACTTTCCCATTGTATGGTTACATTTCAATTTTGACTCTTTCTAATTGTGTCTGTACGTAATACGCCGATTAGATATATTAGTTACAATAAAAAATTAATCAACTGCATGTTCCTATTTCTAGCATGACCTCTCTGCCCAATCTGAATTGATAAAGATCTGCTTTCCAATCTCACTCCCTCATAAAGATCAGCTGAAAAAGATAAGGAAGATACTATACATAGTGCTCAACTTTCATCAACCAAGCTCATCAAAAAAGAAAAACCATAACTTGCCACACAAGTTATGTCTCCTCTTCAATGAAGACATTTTGTAATCTGATATATTTTGCTCAACCATTTCTATTTTGTACTTCTAATGGTTGTATGGTTATGCAATCTAAAACCTATGTTTAATATCTACTTATCTCCTACGTTCTACTGATAACTATTTGTGGGAGACTAACCTATCTCTAGAACGAATTATCTATAATATAATGTTTTTTTATTTCCAACTTTTAGTTTAACTTTTTCTTCTTTAATATGTGTTCATTTAGTGTTCCCTAGGCTATATGGCTCTGTCAATCGAACCTTTATTTCATCTTATTGAATTTTATGGAAAACAAGTTTTTGCTGATAAAAATTAAAACTATTATACACAGGGAACAAGTCTTTGCCGAAGAAAATTTTCAGTGTTAATTAAGTTTTTTGTTCTTATAAATATTTCAAATTTAAGGGAGAAATAAGTTTTTTTCTGTCACATTTTTGTTTGTTTTTTCTTAAGCCAACTTATTTAACTAAAAATTTAAATTCCTATGATATTAATTTTTCAATTCAAAAAAAATTTCTTAAACACATATAATTCAAACCAATGCGATAAAATACACGGAATGCGCTTCCCGTACGTAAACAAATATTTAGGACTTATTGGTACCAATCGGTAGATAACATAAAAAATAGGCCAACCATGTTTAGGACTTATTGGTCCCAAAGAATTAACTAAAATATCTTTATCACAAGTAAAATAGTTTTTGTTTGGAACCAACATGAGACTAATCCAAAGATTGAACTAATGTTTCTCTTTGATGCATAAAATGAGAAGTAATTATTTTCATAAAAATTCAAATGTGTAAATGAGAAGTAATTATTTTCATAAGAACAGTCCCAAAGTGATTGAAAAATTAAATTAATAGTAAACAAATATTCATCTTTATATAAATAAATAAATATTTGTCCCAAAAAATTAGTTAAACTATTGTCATCACAAATAAATTAGTTTTTGTTTAGAACCAACACCGGACTAATACAAACATTGAACTAATGTTTTTTATTGATGCATAAAATGAAAATAATTATTTCCTTAAAAATTCAAATGTGTAAATGACAAGTAAGTATAGTCCCAAAAGTATTGAAAAAATTCACGGGAAATAAATATTCATCTTTACACAAAATAAATATTTGTCCTAAATAAATTAGTTAAAATATCGTCATCACAAGTAAATTAGTTTTTGTTTGGAATCAACACGTGACTAATCCAAACATAGAGCTAATGTTTCTTATTGATTCATAAGACTGAGAAGTAACTGTTTTCATAAAAATCATACGTGTAAATGAAACGTAAGAATAGTCCTAAAGTTATTGGAAAAAAATTCACCCCAAGTATTTATTTTTCCACAAAATAAATATTTCTCCCAAATCACTTGGTTAAAAGATCATCATGTGTAAATTAGGTTTTATTTGGTACCAACACGAGACAAATCCAAACATTGAATTAATGTTTCTCATTGATGCATAAATTTAGAAGTAATTCGTTTTTTTTTTTAAAAAAATCTATGTATAAGTGAAATGTAACAATAGACCCAAAGTTATAGAAAAAAGTCACCGGAAACAAATATTCATCTTTACAAAAAAAGAAATATTTGTTCCAAATGAATTAGTTAAAATACTATCATCACAAATAAATTTATTTTTGTTTGGAACCAACACGATACTAATCCAACCATTGAACTAATGTTTTTTATTGATGAATAAAATGAGAAGTAATTGCTTTATAAAAATCCGTATGTGTATTTGAGAAGTAAGAAAAGTCCTAAAGTTATTCCGTCAAAAAAAAAAAGTCCTAAAGTTATTAAAAAATTCACGGGAAACAAATATTCATCTTTACACAATAAATATTTGGCCAAAATGAATCGGTTAAAATAAGAAGTAATTGTTAAATTAATTTTTGTTTGGAACAAGACTAATCCAAAGATAGAAGTAATGTTTCTCATGGTACATAAAATAAGAAGTAATATTTTTTTTTTATGGTATAAAATAAGAAGTAATTGTTGTGATAGAAATTCGTATGTGTAAATGAGAAGTAAGAATAGTATTAAAGTTATTGAAAAATCTACTATTTTTACTAATAATTTTAATTTTCTATTCAACCAAATAAAAATTTGTTACATACAATTTTTTTCTCTTCAAAACAACTACTTTTTTATCTGTATCAAACGCACCTCTCCAACCCAACGCCCCCACGAACCAACGACCCCCGACGAAATCAAACGCGCGGAACGCGTGTCCCGTGCATATGCACGGGTATGTTCCTAGTTTTTTTATAAACTCTAATATTATATTTTTACTATTGTATAATGCTCTTCGAAACTCCCTTTTACTTTTACTTAGAGAAATATTAGATTATCTTATAATTTGATTTTTTTTTTTAACTTATCTATGTTATTAGATCTATGATATCTTTCCTTGAATATTTATAATTGGTTATATCACTAATTTACTATCATATCTTTCTGTTGAATTCAGTTTAAGCTAGTTTTAGTGTTGTTGTTGTTGTAGTTTTTAACTTTTTATTACTTTGTGTTGTTGTAGTTAGTTGGCTTCTAGTATTGTTTTTTAGATTTCATGTGGTTTATGGTGTTTGTACTTCCTTGCTGTGTTCCATGAATTTTAGTTTTGTTAATTTGATTTCAACTTGCTTTTGTAGAGATGGATCATGGGTGAAGTTGCGGGGAAACAAATATGTAGAGAAAAGTCTCTTAAGCATGATTGAAGTGTTTTTGGAAGGAGAGTCAGAAGAAAGATACTGAAGGAAGTAAAAATTCACATACTTTCTTAGTACCAAAATATAAGTAAAAATTGGTCATTAAGTTTAATTGACTAATTTTCTCTTATTTTTTGGTACCGAGGAAGTTTTTGTTCAAGAAAATGGATACCAATATAGTTGAAAAAAAACTTTGATTCGTTGTCTGAGATTCAACCCATGAAGGAATCGTGGTGCAGAGGATAGCAGGGGTATATATTCAAGTGGTATTCAGGTGAGGTCAAATTCATTTTTAAAAGAAAATTCTCACTATCAAGTAGGAAGAAACATGATGAGAGAACGGTAAGTGGAATAATGAATTGGTAATTGGTATGTGATTGTTGTTCTTTTGAACATTTGGATTCATGTGCAGGTAGAGAAACAACAGATAGTGTGGTTTACTGTTTTGGAACTTTGTTGCTCTATCTCTTGAGTGGTAAACATATTCCCCCACGCCATGTAAGTTTTTCTTTCCATTGTTTAATCCTGAACAAATTCATGATAATGATAGATGACTAATGTACTCTATGAAGTAATGATGCAAACACAGACATTGAATACGACACTAACATGTCGACATCGGTAGTAATGTAACCATCACAACATTCACTTTTATAAGTTTCTTTGCAGGCAATTGACCCGATACGCGGTAAAAACTATTTGATGGTCACTTCACCAGAAAAAAAAATAGATACTGAAAGTCAAATAGCCTAGATACTCAGGATGTAGAATTGAACATGACTGCGAATATCCAGAACTTTAAAGTGGCAAAGAGGAGTCATGTAAGATAGCTAATGATTTTTTTCCTTTAATCTACATTGATCTTTAATGCTGCAATTTATTTTGAGATCTTATCTTAAGATTTGGATCACTATCTATCTATAATAGTACTTTCTCGAAATATTAATTGATATGAAAATTGATCAAAATTAAGTGTGGAATTCTAAAATCTCTAGGATCATGTATTTGAGTTAAGGGAGGGAAGTGCACAGTACTCATGTATCTATTTCATTTTAAAGAGTTGCAAAAAGAACTACACATAATGTCACTAACATTGTGAGTTAATAATTTAAGAATTATGCTAAAGACAACATTGATGAAAAAAAAAAAGAAATCCTTGCCTTTGAAACAAAAAAGCAAGATCCATGTAGGAATTGAACATCACCTATAAAAAAGACCAAATATAATGACAAACATGTATAAAAGACCATAACAAAATATAAGTCTCAAACAAAGTAAGTAATAAATTGCATAGAGAAATAAATCGTAGCTTCAATCTTTTTTCATATAATTTTGTTTCACTCAAATGTTGATTGTAGATGGAATTTAATCAAATACACTTTTCCTTTTCAGGCTCATAAACAACATAAATAACACAACTCAAAACAATGGCAAAAAGAAGATGAAGATTGATGGTCCAATTTTGAGAAGTGAATGGAATGGAGAAAAAGGAAAGAAAGGAGGACAATTTTTATTTTTTAAATGCATATGGGAATTGATCTAAGTTGTAAAACTCTTGGGCATTGTGTGATATTTATAGATAAGATGAAGAAAGAAATTCAAATTAGAGACTTGGGAGTCAAGTTTGGTGAAAAATATATCTTATTATATTGTAAACCTTTCTAGATAATACCTTTCCTAGATAACATCTTTTCCTAAATACTCTCTATTTAACATAGAACAAAATGGGTAAAACCCTCATCATGTAAAACAAAAACTGACAACCTTTACAAACACAATAAATAATTAAAAAAAAATTAATCTATGGAAAAAAAGTCACCCACTAATTCTTACAAATCTACAGTAGCAAAAAAAGGTTTTTTGTTGTAAAGATTATAGATATAGATATAGATATAATGTAGTCGTGTTAGATACAATGAAACGTAGCAATCATATTTGACTTTGCTATCATCACAACTAGTTGTCTTTGACTATTAAGTGCTAAATTTTTAATGAATCGATTAAATCAAAAGTGGCAACTCGATCGTCCCTATCCAATTCCAATTCCATAAATAAATAGAGCTGAATTTGCACTCCAGCTCAATATCTAGCTAGCTTCCATAATCCATACAATATCTCTAGCCATGGCTAATTCCAATTTCAAACACTTCATTACCCTTCTCCTTCTATTGTTCTTCATTTCACCCACTTTCTCTCAACAATCATTCAGACCAAAAGCCTTGGTTCTCCCAGTCACAAAAGATAGCTTAACAACTCTCCAATACATAGCTCAAATCAACCAAAGGACCCCATTAGTCCCACTAAACCTCATTGTCGATCTCGGCGGCCAATTCCTTTGGGCCGATTGCGAAAACCAATACATTTCCTCTACATACCGTCCTGCACGGTGTCGCTCCGCCCAATGCTCCCTCGCCAAAGCTAATGGTTGTGGCAATTGTTTCTCATCACCCAAACCTGGCTGCAACAACAATACATGTGGTGTCACTCCCGATAACACAATCACCCATACCGCGACCAACGGTGAACTAGCCGAAGACATTTTATCAATCCAATCTACAAACGGCTTCAACCCCGGACAAAATGTCGTTGTTTCACACTTCCTATTCTCGTGTGCACCAACTTCCTTATTACAAGGACTCGCAAGTGGTGCATCTGGTATGGCCGGTCTTGGAAGAACCAAAATCGCTCTTCCATCTCAATTAGCTTCTGCTTTTAGTTTCGATAGAAAATTTGCATTTTGTTTTTCCTCTTCAAACGGCGTCATTATCTTCGGTGATGGTCCTTACGGTTTTCTCCCTAATACCAATACTCTCCCTAATGTCATATATGATTCAAAGTCACTAACGTACACACCACTTTTAATCAACCCCATTAGCACGGCTTCGGCTTTCTCACAAGGAGAGCCTTCAACTGAGTATTTCATCGGCGTGAAAACAATAAAAATAGATGAAAAAGTGGTTTCACTTAACACGAGTTTGTTATCCATAGACAATAACGGTATTGGTGGAACAAAAATTAGTACAGTGGATCCTTACACAGTTCTAGAAGCTTCTATTTATAAAGTAGTTACAGAGGCTTTTGTTAAAGCGTCTGTAGCTAGAAACATAACAAGGGAAGACTCAAATCCGCCTTTTGAATTTTGTTATAGTTTTGACAATTTGCCCGGGACACAATTGGGTGCGTCCGTGCCTACTATTGAACTTGTTTTGCAGAACAATGTGATATGGAGTATGTTTGGTGCGAATTCGATGGTGAATATAAATGATGCGGTTTTGTGTCTTGGATTCGTGAATGGTGGTGAAAATCCGAGGACATCGATTGTGATCGGAGGGAATCAATTGGAAAATAATCTTCTTCAATTTGATTTGGCTGCATCTAGATTGGGTTTTAGCTCCACACTCTTTGCACGCCAGACTGATTGTTTTAGATTCAACTTCACCTCTACTGCCTAGATGCATTTTGTCAACTTGGACATGCTTTTGAAGTTTGAATACTTAGTGTTGTTACCTTCATTCATAATAAGTGAATTTGAAATTTGTATTTGGCTCGAAAAGGATTATAGTTTATTTGATGTAAACTAAAAGTACAGAATCTAACTCATTTCCCCTTTTGTCAAAAAAAAAACTCATTTCCCCTTTTTGTACACTTGTTTGTTTTATATATTTATCTAAGATTGAATAATTTTTCCAACACAAACAAATATTTTATTTTTCATTGATTCTTATTTACTAATCCTTTTATAATCTCTTATATATTGTCAGCTTATCTTGGTGCATAATGTATTTTTTGACAATAATGGATCTAAATCATTTCATTTATAATAATAGTATGGATACATTAAATATAAATGGAAAAAAATGAGAGATAACTACTTGTGTTTTGTTTTTGCACAAGGTGAATGTGGCTATTGGAAAGGGTTGGAATCATGATATCATGTCTAATTGGGAGAAGAAGAAAAAATGTGTTGTGGGTGCTTAAAAATAGGAAAATGGTACTTATCGCGACAAAACGCTTCACGAAGATATCACGAATTCCTTAAATATTTTCAAAGCCTTATACAACTATGTACTTTGAAACAAAACTCATTTCCCCTATTTTTTATAACACTTTGAAACCTATATAGCTTATCTTGGTTAAAGGCAAATTCGTGAGCTATTCGTGAATATGGGTGTCGCGATAAATAGCATTGCTGTTAAAAATATGACTGAATTGTGAGTGTAAGTGTGCTACATTTCTTTCTTTCTTTTTTTTTGGTACATTTCTTTCTTACTTGACACACTTTGTAAACTAATACCACATACGTTATAAATAAAATAAAGTGCATTATTTTACTTTGAAAAAAAATATTTATATATATAATGGAATTGTTTGGTTGTCGGTAAATTGAAATTCCCGACCGAATTATTTTAAGTAAGAGTAGGCAGATTTAGGCGGATTCAGATCTAAAGTTGTCATCATGTCTAAATCACAGAGTCAAAAAATAAGGCTCAATCTGCTCATAAAATAGTAATAAACTCAATCTTTGGAGTTTAGATTTAAAAAATATGCAACTAAAGATAAGAGAATCATTAAACAAACACAAAAAGAAAATGTTAGAAATATTAATTCAACATAAAAAGTAAGAAATAAACAAAAATCTAAAATAAAATTAAAAATATTACATTTGATTTCAACCAAATTAGACAACAAGATGAAGAAGATCAAGCTATATAGGTTTCAAAGTGTTGCATGATTGTTTCAGTCTCCGTGAATTTGAGGTGAAGTGAGAAAGTGTGAAGAGGAGGCAGGAGAAGAGCTTAGAGTGTGTATATGGTAAATTATAGTGCAAAACACGATGTTTTAATTTACTCATGCGAGTGGGTTTCGGATACTGTCGTCCAATTCCCTACACCCGGACTTGCCCATAACAACCAAGCCGAAACCGAATTTTTCAACCCGCTAGCCCGTGACCCATTATAAATTGTCCAAATTTTTATTTTATTTTTCAATTTTGTGGGTTGGAACGGGTTTGGTTTTTTTGTCCACCCCTAATTTTAAGAGGGATAGAATGTAACAACCTCAATTTATTTATTTTTTAAAAAGTTACTAGTTTTGAGACCCGTGCATCGCACGGGTCGATGCACGGATCTATTGACTTTTATTTATAAAATATTGTTAAAATATAAATGACGTCATTCTACTATTTCTTGTAAATCTAGTAATTTTGTTTCTTAAAGCAATTGTCCCGTGTAAGATTTTTGTGTAATAAATTATAATTAATAATAACAAATATTTATTATTCAATTCCTTTTTTTTATTAAAGCAATTGTCTCGTGTATGACTAATTTTTTTTTATTAAAGCAATTGTCCCGTGTATGATTTTTTTATTCAATTCCTTTTATGTATCAGCGATAAATATTTTTTCTTGTGTTTTTTTATATATTTATTATTGATGAGAATTCATTTTTCTGTTGTTTTAAAAAAACTATTTGTGAAAGCTCATGTTCATTTTTTTTTATACGTAAGACTGATGTTATACTAAAGTATAAAATTTATTCTTGTTAAAATATTTAGAAATATGTTATAAAATATTTTTAAAATATAAACTGTGCAGTTTTATATAAATTTGTTAAATGAAAAAAAAATTACTACGTATTCAAGTTATTGTCTCGTATATATTTTATTAATAAATTATAATTATCAATGACAAATATGTATCCAATTTTTTTATGTATGAATATTTGCCCTTTTTTTTAATATTTATCGATAAGAACTATTTGTCTTGTTTTAAAAAACTATTTGTTAATTTTATATATATTAGCGATCAACACTTTTTTTTATTGACTTAATTATTGATCAACACTGTCTCGTGATGTTTTAAGTATAATGATAAATATCTACCCCGTAATTATTATAATATATATTCATCAATAATATACATCTCTTGTATTTTTTATATAAGAGTAAACCAAAATAGAGTTGATTTTATTTATAATAAAAATAGAGTAGAATTTAACTATTATATAAAAAAATAGTAAATTGAATTTATTTATTTTTTTGACAGAAAATATAATTTTCTTCTTACAAAATAGAATATTTGAAATATTTTTAAGAATTGATGAGGACAAATTAGAATTTTTAGTAGTAATACCTTTTAATATATTGGGTCCGTTTGAATTTGGCTTATTTTTATGCTTATGAAAATAGTTTATGGTTATAATTTATAAATAAGCTTGAATGTTGATTCATAAGTTTATTTTATGCATGTTAATTCATAAGTTTTCATTAACAAAATTTATATCTTTATAAACTGTTTTCATAAACTACTTTAAAAAAATTAGAATAATACAAAAAAATTATTTATTTGCATAAATTATTTCGGATAAGCTCATAAATAAGTCAATCCAAACGGGCTCATTGTGTTTTTGTTTCTATTTTTTGTTCTTTTGTTTTTTAAGTTCATAAATAAGTATTTTCTTTTATTAGGTTCTTCTATTTTAATTTATTATATGTTAGATTGAGTTACTATTTTTTCATTAAAAAAAAAGTTACTATTTTTTATATGTTAGAGATGTGGTTTCTGATGCGATTATTATGGAAATATTTCTTTTATGCTTATCTTTCTTTCTTATTTTTGTTTTGTATTTTTTTTGATTCGGTTAAAGTTAAAATTACATCTAAGGGTGCAAAACTTGGAACACCGTTAAAATTAATAATGACAAATTTGAATTTTTAATAGTAGTTTCTTTTAATATATTGTAAGTAGATTTGTGGTAATAAGATTAGCTTAAATATTGAAAAGTATATAATATTAAATTTTAATTTTAGGGCAATTGTAATAAATTATTTACTTAGAATACAAATGCTAAAATATTTAATTAAAAGTTAGAATAATTTAAAACCCAAAAATTTAAAACCCAAATATAGCTTAAATGTAGTACTATGTATATGTATATTGATAATAAAAAAGAGAAGAAAAAAATAGTAATAATAATAAATAAAAGGCTTTGTACAAAAAAATAAATTTAATTAGTTCCTAGGTCTCTTAAAGATATTTTTAATTTCATATTGGTCCCTTAAAATAAAATTGTTTCGGTTTGGTCCCTTATTGATATTATCATTAATCAGAATGGTCCTTTCCGTTAGATTTTAACCCAAATATATTATGTGGACTAATATGACATGTAGTCTATCATGGACACATGTGGACTAATACCTTGAATTTTAAATGTCCATTATATCTAACAATACACCATTATCAATTAATTTTTTTTTCTATTTCTTCATCTTCTTCCCTAACTTCTTTATCACGTTCATCATCATCTTCATAACATCTTCAAACAAAACTCAAATTTTCAAATAAAACTCAAGAAAAAAAAATTAACCCAAAAAATTAAAAATTAAGCAAACCCACCTACATCTAGAAGCATCCACTCAAGGCAAATTTTGGGAACGTTAAAGAAAAACAAATATCTTCTTCTCGATTCCCATACTCATCTGTCAGTCACGCAAAAATTATCACACCCATGGCTCAAAGCATTTTCTTCTTCCATTTCTACTGTTTTAGAAGTTTTGCATGCATAGCTCATCACTTACATTCATCTTATTCAACTAGAAGCAAGGGTTAGGAAGGTTTGGGGGAAATTGAAGAATCTCAAAATTCCTCAATAGTTCAATCCATTTCTTCTTTGGTGATCAAATTATGTAGGTGAGTTCTCTAAATTAGGTTATGAATCTTGCGCGGTTACAAACATTTAGACAGATTATTTGAACACACACTAAAAATACATATCAAGTAATTATTTTCTCGTTTTTACTTTTTTCAATTGTGTATCCAAATGCTTAACCATACATTTTCTGAAATAAATAATCGAGCAACATTTATTTAGTCCATGTGGGTTTAATAAAGTCGAAACTTCAAATTTCAAATATTTCACTTATTCACTTTGGCTTTGTTTGGTAAAAAATAGCAAATAGCTGATTATAGCGGATGAACTTATAGCGGATAGCTTATAAGCTAGCTTTTAGTTTATAGCAAATAAGCTGGCTGATTGAATTTGTAGTGTTTGGTAAAATTAGCGGTTAAACTAGCTTATAAGTGTTAGATAATAAAATATCGGGCTTATGTTATTTGGCCCATTAGGATAGTACATTAGGTTTTACTACTATATATTTTCTTGTAACCTTTACTATGTTATGCAATTGATATTTGGTAAAACCCTAGCCTCCTTTATTCTGGTATTTCTGACTTTAACATGGTATCTAGAGCTAGGTTTGATCCTCCTTGAACAGTTTGCCGCTATTCCGCTGATGTGTTCCCAACAATTTGGGAATGAGTGATTTTGTTTTGGTTTGTTGTTTCGTTTCGGTAGATTATTAGTGTTGCATTTCGATGGTGTGCTGATGGATCTGAAGGTTGCCATACTTAATTGTTTGCTTTTATGGTTTTGCGTTGGATTGTACTGGATGATGGAGAATCAATTTACAAAAGTAGAAGTCACTGCTTGCAATTGTTGGATGAGTTGGAATTTTCTTGAAGTTGTTGTTTAGGAATTATTTGATTGAAAAGGCTATTGATTTCTATTGGAAGGTTGCCGCATAGGTATTCATGGAACAGAGGTATACATATGGGCATACTTTTGTTGATTGCATATGGATTTCTATTGATTTCGGTTTGGAAAGAAGTCTTCAGCAATAATTGTTTCAGCGCTGTTTAGGATGATTATTATTTTTTGTTTGTTCTTCTCTTTCATAGTGTTCTGTTTGATTGTTTGGTGAGTTAGGATAATGCACTCACAATTTGTTGGTTTGGTTTCGTCTTGGTTTTGTTTGGTTTGATTCTAATTGGTTGCTTCTTTTTCTAATGGTTCTTTTGTGAGTTTTAGATTGCATTGCACTTCTCCCTGTTGATTCTTCTGATTGCATTGTATTTCTCCCTTTTGATTCTTCTGATTGATTGCACTTCTCTCTTTTGATTCTTCTGATTGCATTGCACTTATCCCTTTTGATTCTTCTGATTGCATTGCACTTCTCCCTATTGATTTCTTCTGATTGATTGCACTTCTCCCTTTTGATTCTTCTGATTGCATTGCACTTCTCCCTATTGATTTCTTCTGATCGATTGCATTTCTCCCTTTTAATTCTTCTGATTGCATTGCACCCTATTGACTTCTTCTGATTGGTTGCACTTCTCCCTATTGGTTTCTTCTGTTTGATTGCATCTATCTATTGGCTGATTCTTATGTTTGGTTTAGTTTGGATTTGTTCGATTGATTTTGTTTTGGTTAGCTTGGATTGGATTGAAAGTTGGAATAATTTAATTTGGTTCTCCTCTCTTCGATGGTTTCTCTGTTGACTGCAAACTGCTTCTCTCGGTTGGTTATTAGTTGGGTTGATTTATTTCCAGGGTTAATTTGTAACAAGCTTAAAGCTTAGTAAGCTTTAGCTTGAGGGGTAGTGTTAGAAGTTTATATTATTTGGTATATTTTTCGTTTGACAAACTCATAATGCTTCTTGTTGATGCATCATGAGTTTGAGAGGAGGTGTTAGATAATAAAATATCGGGCTTATGTTATTTGGCCCTTTAGGATAGTACATTAGGTTTTACTACTATATATTTTCTTGTAACCTTTACTATGTTATGCAATTGATATTTGGTAAAATCCTAGCCTCCTTTATTCTGGTATTTCTGACTTTAACAATAAGTATGAAATGACTTTAAAAAGATATGTTTAATTAATATTTAAAATTTTTCAATTAAGATAATAGGGGTAGAAAAGATGATAAGCTATAAGCTCATAAACTACTTAAAATAGCGTTTGAAAAATAAGCTATAAGCTAGTAAAATAAGCTATAAGCTCATTTTTTAAAATTGTTACCAAACAGAGCTTTTAGCTTATAAGCTATAAGCTAGCTTATTTGCATTCCCAACCAGAGCGTTTAAGAGTAAAATTTTAATCATTAGACAACTAAAAAAACAGCACTTATTTGAGCACAAATCTAAATAATGTCCCACTTATATGTGTGTGGAATCCCACTTATTTGAACTTGTGACTAAATGATGTCCATATAATATAATGTAGGCAGCATACAAAGAAGCGTAGCAATCATACAGTATTTGACTTTGCTAACATCACAACTTGTTGTCTGACTTAAGTGCTAAATTCAATGAATCAATTATATCAAAAGTGGCAACTCGATCGTCCCTTTCCAATTCCAGTTCCATGAATAAATAGAGCTGAATTTACACTCCAGCTCAAAATATCTAGCTAGCTTCCATACAATATCTCTAGCCATGGCTAATTCCAATTTCAAACACTTCATTACCCTTCTCCTTCTATTGTTCTTCATTTCACCCACTTCCTCTCAACAATCATTCAGACCAAAAGCCTTGGCTCTTCCAGTCACAAAAGATAGCTTAACAACGCTCCAATATATAGCTCAAATCAACCAAAGGACCCCATTAGTCCCACTAAACCTCATTGTCAATCTCGCGTGATCATAATTAAGATAGATGATGTGAACATATTTTAAAATAAAAAAGTGGATAGTGGATGGTTTAGTAAAATTAAGATGCATCCATTTTAGTATATCATTGGGTAGCTCTTTTAACATCTATGCCATTGAAATTTTTTCTATTAAATCAAGGGTGATCATACAATTTTCATAAGGTGGGGAAATCAAGGGTCAACTTTTATACTCGCCCTTAGGGTGCGTTTGATCTGTTAAATGGTAAGCACTAGACAGAACAACACGAGACAGAACAACACAACATATGGCAGACAACACAGAACAAACTTTTATGATATTGAACAATTTTTTTTCTTATCCGATATTTGGTAAACAAAATGGTATTTTGTATTTTAGACAACTTGTACTTGGGACAAAAAGTTGTACTGTGGTTTAGTGAGGGACAAAAATTTCTGTTTTTGTTCTGTCCCTTGCCTCCTAGTTTGTCCAGTCCCTGAAACAGCTTTACAATCAAACACAGTACAACTACAGTTGTCATGTCCAGTCCCTTATTGTTTAGCAAATCAAACGCACCCAGCCTTAGTTGCAAGCTAAACCAAAACAAAGCTTGTAGACTATTGTGTAGATATATATACCCACAATACATGACCATATTAAATGCCATCAATAATTCAATAGTAATATACTAATTTTGGTCAGAGTAACAAAGTCTTTAAAGACTATAAACAAACCACATCTATACCAAAACCTCATAATCCAACCTATAAAGTACTGCAGTTGTTCATAGGAAAAAAATATTATTGATAGCATTATAATGTTAATCCTTTTGTTCTTTTTATTCTTGTATATGAGAATAAGCTTTTCATTAGATAGTTTAGCTGTGAATCAGTCTATTCAAGATGGTCAGACTTTAGTTTCGGCAAATGGAACTTTCGAACTCGGTTTCTTTAATCCTCCTGGAAATTCAAGAGGAAGGTATTTAGGTATGTGGTATAGGAATTTATTACCTTTGACAGTTGTTTGGGTTGCCAACAGAGAAATGCCTGTGAAGAATAATTCTGGAATCTTGAAACTCGATGAAAATGGAGTTCTTGTGGTTCTTAATGGTGCAAATGGAACAATTTGGTCGTCTAATATGTCGAACAAGTTGTTGAATGATTCGATAACTGCACAGTTATTGGAAACGGGAAATCTTGTGTTGAGAATTGGGAAGGATACTGTTTTGTGGCAGAGTTTTGATTATCCGTGTGATACGTTATTGCCAGGAATGATGCTTGGATGGAACTTAGTAAGCGATCTTAACCGGTTTTTGACATCTTGGAAAAGTGCAGATGATCTGGCAATTGGAGATTATTCTGTGAAAATTGAGAAAAAAGGATTGCCTCAGCTAGCTATTATGAAGAGATCTGTAAATAAATTTAGAATTGGGTCATGGAATGGACTTGGTTTTAGTGGATATCCAATGCAACAATTGAAGCAGAAACCAAGATTTAAAATTGTCTTCAATGAAAAAGAATTTTATAATCAATTTGAAGGAATTGATCCCTCTATTGTCTCCATTTATTCGCTTTCCACTTCAGGTAATTTGCAGATTTTAGCGTGGACAAGTAAAAAAAGCAGTAGAATAGTTTTCCACGCTGCAGGAGAGGATTCATGTGATAATTACGCTATGTGTGGTGCTAATTCTATATGCGATATGAATGGCAACGTTCCAAAATGTGAATGCTTGAAAGGTTTTGTTCCTAAGTTTCCTAAACAATGGAATATTGACTATTGGTCTAGCGGTTGTGTTCAAAGGTTTAATTTTACTTGTGGAGACGATAATTTAGGCGGATTCTTAACGTACAAAGAAATGAAATTACCAGACACGTCTTTGTCATGGTTTAGCGAAACCATGAACCTTATGGATTGTCAGAAGTCATGTCTTAAAAATTGTTCGTGCACGGCTTATTCAAATTTGGATATTCGAAATGGAGGAAGTGGTTGTGTGCTTTGGTTTGGTGATCTGGTTGACATGAGAACATCACAATGGGGACAACAGTTTTATATCAGAGTCTCTTCTTCTGTACTAAATGAATTTGGTAAATTTTAAGTATTTATCTCTTTTATGTTTCTTTATTTTCCTTTCGTTTCTGATATTGGGACGACTGTTTTTCATTATTCTAACAGGTAGTAGGAATGTGGTAAGGCAATGAGAACATTCAACATATCATTTTATTAGTCATGCAACAATGCTTGTTAATGCTAACTAACTTTTATTTCCTAACATGTTTTTCCCTTTTCAATGTCATATGTAGAGCTAAGTCGAACACGCTAACTAGTCATATACTTGTGTAAGTTTCAGTTGAATAATTATACAAGTATTTGATGATTAGTCATTCTATGCATCTTTCAGCACCTGCTGCAGTTAATGGCCACCAAAACAAGAAGATCGAAATCATAGTGGGCGCGGTGTCTTTTGGATTAATTATATGTGTCTTCTTAATAATACTTAGTAAGCGAGGTAAATTCTATACTGGATAACATAAATCATATATTTTAGTAGGCAAGGATTTGTCTTAGTGACATGTTTGTCATACTAATTAATTTCTTGATACTGTGATTTTGCACTTTTCAGTGACAGCGCGAGTATATAACTTTGTACCATTTCAATGGCGGCAAGAATATTTTAAAGTGATAAAGGAAGACATGGATCTTCCAATAGTTGATTTGTCAATTATTGTTAAAGCCACAGATAATTTTTCTTGTGGAAACAAACTTGGAGAAGGTGGATTTGGACCGGTATACAAGGTAACATAAACATATCCAATGACGATATTTATTTCTCAAGATAACAAAATTTCATTAATAAGAGGTTCTTATAAAAGCACATTCCAAATTATGGTTTTTCAGGGTACCCTCACAGATGGAAAAGAGGTTGCCATCAAACGAAACTCAAAGATGTCCGATCAAGGATTGGATGAGTTTAAAAATGAAGTTTTTATGATTGCAAAACTTCAGCATCGTAATCTTGTGAAGCTTCTAGGTTGTTGTATTGAAGGAGAGGAAAAAGCGTTGATCTATGAATACATGCCCAACAGGAGTTTGGACTACTTCATCTTTGGTTTGTTCTTTGATGTTTAACTTAACACTCTTAACATATCTTTATATAATTAACTACTAAAGTCTTTTGATTAAGTGGCAATCTAAACATGTAAGTGAAATTAATCAGATGAAACAAGAAGCAAGCTCTTGGGATGGTCTCAACGTTCCTACATTATTGCTGGCATTGCTCGAGGTCTTCTCTACCTTCATCATGACTCCAGACTAAGAATTATTCACAGAGATTTGAAAACTAGCAATATCCTACTAGATGCCCATATGAATCCAAAAATCTCAGATTTTGGTCTAGCTCGAATATTTGGGGTTGATCAAATTGTAGCCAAAACTAAGAGAATGGTTGGAACATAGTAAGTTCTCTCTATTCATGCTCAGTGGATACTTTATGAGCTTTTCTTTTTTCTTTTCTTTTGTGGACTAATTCCTTCGCATACAATACTTGCAGTGGTTACATGCCTCCAGAGTATGCTGTCCATGGTCATTACTCCATAAAATCAGATGTCTTTAGTTTTGGTGTATTAGTACTAGAGATAATTAGCGGGAAAAAGAATAAAGGATTTTCGGATCCGGAACACTCCCTTAATCTTCTTGGACACGTAAGCTCAATGACAATCTGTTTTCCACACGTGCTGAATTGTCCCATATTAGATATGATTCAAAGTGACTACTACTTTTCTTTTTCTTTTTTAGGCATGGAGACTCTGGACTGAATACAGAGCAATGGAATTGCTAGATAGACACTTACTTGAAACATGTAATTCGTCTGAAGTCTTTAGATGCATACATGTAGGTTTGTTATGTGTACAACAAAAATCAGTGGATAGACCAGACATGTCTTCTGTCATTCTTATGCTGAATGGTGATAAACTGTTACCTCAGCCAAAGATGCCTGGATTTTACACCGGAACGGGTTTACCTGAAGCAATTTCTTTAAATCAGATGTCAGTAACTACATTTGCAGCAAGATAAAATGAAATATTAAGAGACCAAACCTGTAAAAATCATTGGCAACTGAGATTCATAAAGATCCAACTCGCACGTTATGATTGTTACTAAGAAGAGAATTTGTTAACTGTAACAAGAAATTGCACTCTATAGATGTTCCTCAATCTTGAATCTTAATGAAGATAGAGAAGCTCTTGGGCAATCCCAATTATGATATGCAAATGTTTGCTCTACTGCAATACTTAATTTTAGTTAGTTTTATACTACAAATTCCACTTAACAGTTTGCATGATATATGAAGAATCAAATGTTGATGAATTAAATGCTTTCCTTCTTGAAGACATCTCTGATGTATGAAGAATAAAATATGAACCAGCTATTCTTGACTATTCAGAAACCTTGTTTGAGCTATATAACCATTTCAATGACAACAATCGAATGTCTTCAAGCCAAGTTTTTGCAACCTTCTTTGTTTATGAATATTTTCTCGTTACACCCACATCAAATTATCCAATTGTAAACAAACCAAATGACGATGAACCACTCTCTAAGAACCTTTTTGTCGCCAATTATACCTCTGAACTGTATTAAATTCGACATATAATAATGGTGTGGCCAAATATCAAAGAACTTTATAAATTAGTTCAACAAATTTTGATTTGTTTTTTGTCTTCCATTTTCAGTATATATAATATGGATTAAATATGTTTTTGACCCCTATAAATTGGTGGCCTTCTAAGTTTAGTCCTTACTTAATTTTAATTAAATTTTTAGTCCCTAGAAAATTATCCCGCACTCAATTTTGGTCACTACTATTAAGTCAAAATGTATTTTTGAATGATTTTTTTTTTGCAGGTATGTTTAGATATCATAAAAGTTCCTCCAAAAAACAAGCTCAAAATTTGATTTCTAGATCTTGATTTTCGTTATTTTTAACTTGAACTTTTACTGTTTAAAAAATTTATATTTAATTCATATCATGTTAAAAACTTCTAAATTTTAGTAAATGAACTATATATGATATTTTGTCCATGCCTATAAATATAAGATAATTAAACAAATTTAGTTTTAGTAGGAACTAAAACTATATGCAAGAAATTTTTTATAGACTAAAAATATAATAAAAATTAAGTAAGAACTAAACTTAAAATATTTACATTTTATAGGGACCAAACACATAAGTAATCCTATATATATAGAAAATTTGGAAATTTTGGTGTGGGCATGACCACAGACAGTGTGCCTTAATGTCAATCCATCGCTGGTTAATAGACACATAAGAGCAATTCCGACGAGTTCTGTATGTTGTTTCGTCCGCCAGCTGGACCTTAAAAAGCAACCAATTTTTTTGTCATCTTGTGGAAAAACACAAACTTTCAGCCAGCCGGAGATGCATAGCTTCATCAAGCAACAGTACTTCATTGTTATTTTGAATAAAATACTAATTTATGTTTTTTTTTTTAGGTTACAATAAAGTTCAATATGAATAAATTATTAATATATGTGGTAAAGTTGTGGGACCTAATATGTGTTTTTTAAGATTGCATTATTAGGGTAAAAAATGGCTGAATTATTTCATAATGATGTGGCTTTAATAGAGCTCACAAAATACTCATGTGAAGGTTGCACCATTGGAGATGCTCTAATTTTCCACTACTTTTTATTTTGGTTTACAACATCAAACATTGTAACTCTAATAATTAAACATGTCCTAGAATAGTACTTACATATTTCTAATAGCTTGATTGCAAAACAACTTTGACCAATATGGTAGAAAAATGTCTGCGAGTGATCTTCGTTTGGTTTGTAATGGATATGAGGGATTCATTACTGTACTGTTCTTTTTATTTTTTGTTACAAATGTCAAAGTGTATTTCACCTTTCTTTGATATTTTTTCTCACGTGTTGCAACTTCTACTAGAAAATGATGTAAGAGGGGTTAGTTTGTCTCGTTTAGGTAATATATTCGCTAAAGGTAATATATTCGCTAATTTCTTATAAAAAATAATGTTAATATATTTGTTGGAACAAAATAGGTTCTGACATGATCCAATTAAGTTTTGATGATAACAAAGGTATTAATATACAATAGGGTATACTAATTATTTAATTCAAGTGTGCAGATATACAAGTTAATTCTTTAAATTTTCTAGAAGCACATTGGAAGCTCTGATATGTCAAAGCAAGTTCTGACCAGATTTTAAGGCATCAGAAGATGCAAGTTATATTCGTCAGAAGCTAGTATCAGACTCTGATAAGAGCAGTGAGAGCCGTTTTGTCAGAAGAACATTCTCTGCAACAATGATTGAAAATCATCATCATCCTCTGACATTTCAAAAGCTGATGGAATCAATCTTATCCACAAGATAGTGACGTTAGTACTATTGTACGAACTCATTACCTGATTTGGCTAAAACGTTACCCCCAAGATTGATCGTATACAAGGTTACCTGATTTGGTTAAAAATGGTATTATCTACAGCTGTCACAATCTCACCGCATCAAATTCAAATCAAACACGCTCCACCTTCGTCTATAAATTGGAGCAAGTTTGAAGTTCTAGGAGACGACACTTGAACAATTTGAAAGAGCTGTTATTCTGTCAAAATCATCCTAGAGCACTAAGAACTTCAAATACAACTTGAACTCATATTCAAATCCAAGACTTCAGCTTCAGCTTCTGTTAATTCATTAGTTGAACCTTAGAATTTTTGTATTAAGATTCTAAGTTAAGTCTTGTATCAAAAGTTGTATTTATTTGTAACTGAACATTGATCTTCATATCAATTGTTCAGACTCTGTTTTCTTATATTTGTTTTGGAAGTCTCTTGCCTGCGTGCTTGAGCATTAGGAAGTCTCTTGTTTGTATACTTGAGCATTTGAAGTCTCTTGCAAGGTTGCTTGAGCATTTGTAATCTTTGGTGATTATAGTGAACTCTCTTGGTAGTACAAGAGGACTGGACGTACCCTTGGTTTGTAAGGGGAACCAGTATAAAATCTCTGTCTCTACTTTTCTCTCTATCTTCAACGTTCTGATCAAATTGTGTTTTGGCTTTTCTAAACCGCTGCAAACTCTGATAAGTTTTTCATAACTTAGAAGAATTTTTAAACTACCAAAAACACAATTCAACCCCCCCCCCCCCCTTCTTGTGTTTTTCACACCTTCAATTGGTATCAGAGCCTGGTTCTGTTTTTAATCACCTAACAGTGAGACAGTTTCCTGTTGAAAAACACTATGACTGAAACTCCAAGTGGTAGCATGAAAGCAGTTTCTCATGACTATGATGTTGAAGACAATAAGACAAGCAACAAAGCACCAAAGTTCAATGGAGATGCATCTAACTTTTCCTGGTGGAAAGATAGAATCTACAGTCATCTTATTGGTTTAGATGATGAGCTTTGGGACTTAGTTGAAGAAGGGGTAACCTTCCAAGGACTTGATGAAAAGGGAAGGTTATCTATTGAAGAAAGAAAGAAGTTCACTCCTACAGACAAGAAGCTTTACAAGAAACATCACAAGGTCAAGGATCTTCTCATTGGATGTATAACTCATGATGAATACCTCAAGATCACAGACAAATCTACTGCCAAGAGCATCTATGATTCCTTGTGTTCCACATATGAAGGAAATAAACAGGTTCAAGAGGCAAAGGCTACTCTTCTGATCCAACAGTACGAACTCTTTAGAATGAAGGATGATGAGAATATTGAATCCATGTATTCGAGGTTCAAAATTCTAGTGGCTGGTCTCCAAGTTCTAAAGAGAAGCTACACAACTTCTGATCATGTAAGAAAGATTTTGAGAAGCTTACCTTCAAGGTGGAGGCCTAAGGTAACAGCTATTCAAGAAGCTAAGGATTTAGACAAACTTGGCTTGGAGGAATTGATAAGTTCACTCATGAGTCATGAGATTGAACTATCTTCTGATGAGCCTCAGAAGAAACTAAAATCGTTGGCCTTGCCATCTATTTCAGTTTCATCTAAGGCTCTGAAAGCCAAAGTTGTAGAATCTGAAGCAGAGGAATCTTTCGTAGATAATCAAGAAGAAGGATCAGACGGTGATTTCTTTGCACTCTTGTCCAAAAAATTTCAAAAGTGGTCACTAAGGAAGGGCAAAAATTTTCAATGCAGAGGATCTGGATCAAGAAACAACACCAGCAAAGAGAAGAAGGATGACACAAAAAATTGTTTCAATTGTCATAAGCCTGGACACTTCATGGCTGATTGTCCTGAACTCAACTCCAAGGGTAAAGGAAGAAAGAGTACAATCAAGAACAAAGCCAAGAAGAGTCTGATGGCAACATGGGAGGATATCAATGAACTATCTGAGGATGAAGACTCTGAGGAAGCAAACCTAGCGCTTATGGCCACTGGTGAATCAGACCATGACAGTGATTCAGAGTCTGACACGGACGATATTGATGAGGTAATATCTAAAATGTCTAGTACTCAAATGACCAAAGCTTTGAAAGATGTAATGGTGAAGTACATGAAAAAGTTGAGTGAGCTAGATTTTTGCAAACAAAAAATGAAGCTACTCAATGAAAATCTCACCCAGACTCAAGCAAACTATCAAAAATCTCTTAAAACAATTAAGGTGCTTGAGACTGGATGTAGAACATGTCACAAACCCTATGACGAGTATGAAATCTCTCTTCAAGAGTTTGTTCACCATAACATAGACAAAACTATGGTAACTTCCGTAATTCATGGTGGGCTCAGCAATTATTATAAAAGACAAGGACTTGGTTCTCTTACATCTCCTAATGTGGGAAAATCAAACAAACCTGTCTTGTTGAGCAAGTCACCATCAGAATCTTATTCAAACTTTACTAAGGGTACATCAGAACCTTTGACTGTGTCTGGTACTCTTGTGAGCTTGGAACCACAAGATAAGGTATCAAAAGATGACTCATCTTCTGAACCTAAGTCTTCTAAAACCCAGGTTCCCCTCACATCAGTACCCATGTCTACTCAAGTTAAAGCTGTCAAAGTACCAAAGCCTGTTGATAAGCAGGGCACTAGTACTTCTAAAGCAAACTTGGTAACTGGTTCTCTGACACAATCAAGAGGAAAATCTCAGAGACAATATAAGCCTAAACCTTTTTCTAAAGGCTCTGTTGACTCCAGATCTTCTGAGTATTCTAACAAGCAGAATAAGATTCTCAAAACTAACCAAAAAGGACCCATCAGAGTATGGGTACCAAAATCTGAAATAGTGTATGCTGCAGGTATGCACCCAAAGAAGAAAAGAAAGCTCATGGTATCTGGACTCTGGTTGCTCACGTCACATGACAGGAGACAAGCTCTTATTCCACACCCTGAATCAACAAGAGGGAGGAACAGTAGGGTTTGGTGGCAACCAGAAGGGAAAGATCATTGGTATAGGTACAGTTGGTAATTCTTCTTTGTCAATTTCTGATGTTTGGTTAGTAGATGGACTACATCATAATCTACTTAGCATAAGTCAATTGTGTGATAGTAATTATGATGTTATGTTTAATAAGGATTCATGTACTGTAATCAGAAACTCTGATCAATCTGTTGTTTTTAAGGGAAATAGAAAAGGCAATGTGTACAAAGTCAATTTTTCCGATTTAAAGGAACAACAAGTGCTTTGTTTTTTGACACTGAGTGATGAAAAATGGGTCTGGCACAAAAGATTGGGTCATGCTAACTGGAGATTAATCTCTAAGCTTAGCAAGGATAATCTTGTCAGAGGCCTTCCAAAAATAAAATATCACTCAGACTCACTTTGTGGTTCCTGTCAAAAAGGAAAAATTGTCAAAAGTTTTTTCAAAAACAAAAACATTGTCTCTTCTACAAGACCCTTAGAACTCTTACACATTGATCTTTTTGGACCAGTTAGCACTGCTTCAATCAATGGTAAGAAATATGGATTAGTCATTGTAGATGATTATAGTAGATGGACTTGGGTTAAATTTCTGAGAACTAAAGATGACACATATGAAGTGTTTAGCATCTTCTGTACCCAAATTCAAAATGAAAAGGATTCCAAGATTTTAAAAGTAAGAAGTGATCATGGTGGTGAATTTGAAAACGAACCTTTTGAAAAATTTTGTGAAGAACATGGAATTCTCCATGAATTCTCTTCTCCTAGAACTCCACAACAAAATGGAGTTGTAGAAAGAAAGAATAGATCTTTACAAGAAATGGCACGCACCATGATGCATGAAAATAATTTAGCAAAATTCTTTTGGGCAGAAGCTGTTAACACTGCTTGTTATATTCAGAATAGAATCTATATAAGACCTATTTTGAACAAAACAACATATGAACTCTTTAAGAGAAGAAAACCCAATATTTCTTATCTTCATCAATTTGGTTGTACATGTTACATTCTGAATAACAAAGTCCATCTCAAGAAATTTGACTCTAAAGCCTGTAAGGGTATCTTCATTGGATACTCTGAACGCTCTAAGTCATACAGAGTGTATAATTCTGAAACTAATACAGTGGAAGAATCAATGCACGTAAAGTTTGATGATAAGGAGCCTGATGATAAAAAGTTAGAGCCTGTTAAAGATTTGTCAGGTTCTGATGAATCAGAAGATGAAGCTCCAGAGTATGACAACTACATAGAACCTGTAGAAGACTCTGAAACTCGAGAAGTTACATCTTCTGATGCTGCTCAAGAACATCAAACAAATGATGATAACTCTGAAGCAATAGAGATTCCAAGAAATACTTTCAAGTACAAATCATCACATCCTGAAGAGCTTATCCTAGGAAACAAGAATAGTCCAAGAAAAACAAGGTCAAACTTCAGAGATGAAGAATCATTGTTTGGATTAGTATCCTTGATTGAACCAAAGACAACAAATGAAGCTCTTTCAGATGATGCTTGGATAGTTGCTATGGAAGAAGAGTTAAACCAATTCAAGAGAAATGATGTATGGGATCTGGTACCCAAACCTGAGCACAAGAACATTATTGGAACAAAATGGGTATACAGAAACAAATTGAATGAGCAAGGTGAAGTTACAAGAAATAAAGCAAGACTTGTTGCACAAGGATATAGTCAACAAGAAGGGATTGACTTCACTGAAACCTATGCTCCAGTAGCTAGACTGGAAGCAATCAGGTTACTTTTATCTTATGCAGTTAATAATGATATCACTCTTTATCAAATGGATGTTAAAAGTGCATTTCTTAATGGTGTTATTTCTGAAGAAGTATATGTCAAACAACCTCCTGGATTTGAGGATTTAGCAAATCCAGATCATGTGTTTAGACTAAAGAAATCACTCTATGGACTCAAACAAGCTCCCAGAGCTTGGTATGAGAGACTGAGTACTTTCTTAGTCAACAATGGTTTTGAAAAAGGACAAGTTGACAATACATTATTTAGAAAGACACTAAAGAAAGACATTTTGATCATCCAAATTTATGTTGATGATATCATTTTTGGATCAACTAATGCCACTCTGTGCAAGAATTTTTCTAAGCTTATGCAGGATGAATTCGAGATGAGCATGATGGGAGAATTGAAGTTCTTTCTTGGAATTCAGATAAATCAAACAAAGAAAGGAACATTCATTCATCAATCAAAATATATAAAAGATCTTCTAAAGAAATTCAATTTGGAAGATTGCAAACCCATGAACACTCCAATGCATCCTACATCAAGCTTAAGCAAAAAAGAATCAGAAGGCAAAGTTGATCAGAAGCTCTACCGAGGTATGATTGGATCTCTTCTTTATCTAACTGCATCAAGACCTGATATTATATTCAGCGTATGATTGTGTGCAAGATTTCAATCAGATCCTAGAGAATCCAACTTCACAACAGTGAAAAGGATTTTCAGGTATTTGAAAGCTACTTGTAACATTGGATTACTGTATCAGAAATCCAATGATTACAAACTGATTGGATTCTGTGATGCTGACTATGCTGGTGATAGAATTGAAAGAAAATCCACCAGTGGTAACTGTCAGTTCATTGGTGAGAATTTAATTTCATGGGCTAGTAAAAGGCAAACCACCATAGCTATGTCAACAGCAGAAGCTGAATACATATCAGCAGCTAAATGTTGTACACAACTACTTTGGATGAAATATCAATTGGAAGATTATCAAATAAGCAGTAACAATATTCCTTTATATTGTGATAACACTGCAGCTATTCACCTCTCTAAAAACCCTATTTTACATTCTAGAGCTAAGCATATTGAGATTAAACATCATTTTATCAGAGACTATGTTCAAAAAGGAGTAATTGATCTCAAGTTCATTGAAACTGAAAATCAATGGGCTGATATCTTTACAAAACCTTTAGCTGTTGAACGTTTTGATTTTATCAAAAAGAATCTGAACATGATGGAAATCTCTGATTAACTTAGACTCTGATGAAAAATTTGAGTTTGTAAGAATCTAATAGTAATCAGAAGCTGAAGTCATCAGAACCTTCTGTATCAGAAGTTGTGATGAGGACATCTTCTGACAAACTATCAGAATCTGATTAGAAGGTAAATAGTTCTGGCGCGTAAGTTAAAATCCTTTATAAAAACCCTTTCATTTTCCCTCACTTACGTGTCAGTTATTTAAATAATCTTTTGATACACGTGTCTTAGTGCAAGAGGATAAAGAAGTTGATTAATGATGATTAGCATTTCTAATTCCCATTTGTGGTAAAAATACTCTACTACCCCTATGTGTTTGTACTTGTTTTTGCGCGAAATTTTCTATTTAAACACAATAACTGTTCACATTCACACTTTTGCACTCTCACAACCTACACTTTCATCTTCTAAAACCCAGAGCAATTTCTTTCTCCCTCATTAGAAACCCTAACCCCCAAACTCCATCAATGGCTTCAATCATTCCAAGGGATTGTATAATCGACATTGCTAACTCCAAACCTACTAAGTTTGCTAAAGATCAACGTCCGTATAAGTATGATGACCTAAATCTTGCGATTGAAAATCCGGTTGATCTATATGGGTTAAGAGTAAACGGATTCACCAATGTAGTTAATCTGTTCAAAAGACAAGGTATGGAATACTATTTTGATCTACTGAATGGTCCAACATATACTGAACTGGTGAAAGAATTCTGGATGAAAGCAATAATTATCAACAAAGATGTGCATATTCAGAGAATCAAAGACATGGTTGAAGAAAAGCCTGAACTTCAAGGAAAAACTCTAGAACAAATGGGTTTGAAACCTTTCACTACAACAGAAATTGAATCGTTTGTGGCTGGATTCAGAATCTCTATCAGAGTATGTAATATTTGTGAGGCTCTGAAGATAGACCGTGGTGGTCTTGTACTCAGAAACTCTGATGAGGTTGGTCCTGATGTTGAGGAGTTCATATTCAAACCTAAGGCTGATCCCAATGACAAGTTTGAATGGACCAACACCTGCAAAGTTATCTACAAGATTCTGATTGACAGTATTTTGACCAAGTTGGGAGGCACTGATCAAATCTCTAACCTTCAGAAGCTGTTTACCTTTCATATTGGTAAAGGAAACTTTGTAGATATTGGTAAGCTTATCTTTGATCATCTTGCCAATTCTATTCTCTCTTCCAAATCTATTGTGCGACACCCAAGGCTACTTAGTCATATGTTTGCACAGTGTGGTTTGTTGGATACAATCACTCCGTTTCTCCCAGGATATGGTTCCTTTCTACTCAGTTCTAAATTCGTAAATAGCACTACGCTAAGGTACATGAAACTGGTGAAAAACAATCAGATTGTTCATCCAACACACCCACTGCTGATCAGAGACTCTGAGAAAGACATTGATGAATGTAGACTTGTGCATGTCAGTGATAGTGCTGCTAAGAGAGTTATAGAGGCACATGCTGATCTATTGAAAAAGCTAGGTGCTGATGTAGGAGATGGACAACCTACAAAATTGACCGTCAGACAATCTAGGATTCTGGAGCAACCTACCAGAGTCCAACCTGTCAAAAGGAAAGCTGTTAAGAGTCCTGCAGAGAAGAAGGTTGCTAAGACTCAGAAGACTACAGCTCCTAGATCTCAAAAGAAACCAAGGGCTAGGAAAGTTATACTGGAGGATCTCACTGAAGCAGAGAAAGAAAAAGCTGATTTGTAAGCAGCTTTGGAGAAAATTAATCGTTTCAATAAGAAGCAAGAAGAACTGAAGGATGGATATGAGTGTGGTATTGAAGAATCAGCGTTTGATGAGATGCATAAGAAGCTTCCTAAAAGGAATGATCCTCATAATCTGCTGGAACAACAGACTCTGTATGGAAAAGAAAATGCACAAGCTTCCACAAGTACTGCACCTCTCATTCAAAATCTGGATGAAGATTCTGACCGCACACCCTCACCACCGCCTGAAAAATCCCCCACACACCATGTTAACCAAATTCTCAAACCTACCCCAAACTCTGAGAATGTTGAACCAGAGTCAACCCAAGAAAAATCACCTCCACCAGAAAATGAACCACACCCACAATCACCTCCACCAGAACATACTCAACCAGAAAATGAAAAACCAAAATCACCAGAACCTACAGTGACTGAAGTGGTTAACCCTAAAGAACATGCTGCTGAGCAATCCCCACATCATGTGGATATGGACAACTCATGTACTTTACCCACACCACTCAAGAAACAATTCCAACAAATTGATGAGTCTCTGAATCAAGAAGGTATTCAGAAAACCCCTCCTCACCAAACCAATCATCTCAAGACCCTAATGCAGGATCTGTCTATGGACTGCATTTATGTTCCACCTCACTTACCTTCCAGAATTGTCAATGAACCTCTAGAGCAAACCCAGGATGATATCACTAATTTGCTACAAGCTGTTGACAAGAACATTAGAAGACTATCCAGCGCCATTCCTAACAGGTCTATTGAAACAGCACATATCAACAAAGAGTGTGACCTTATGGAACAGAATCTGGTGTACATGATCAGATCAGTGAGAGAAGCTTACACCAAGGATTTAAACTTCAGGAATGAGATTGCTAGAAAGGAAGAGGGAGATAGGTTGGAAAGAGAGAGATTAGAAGCTGAGGAAAGGGAAAGGAAGAGGTTGGAAGATGAGCGTATTGAGAAGGAAAGGCAAGAAGCTCAAGCTAGAGAGGAAGCTAGACTAGCAGAAGAGGCTAGAAGAGCTGCTGAACAAGCAAGACTTGAGAACATTGCCAGAAATGCACCAGAATATGCTCAACACATCAGAGAAAATCAAGAGAATATTCAGAGAAGGATTGATGAGCATTCATCTATGCTGGCTGCAATTATGACCACTCTCCAAAGCATCAATGCCAGACTACCACCTCAACCTTAAAACCTAGGATTCTATGCACTTTGTCTTTAATTTCAAATATTATCTTTTGATGTTTTGCTGTGTAACTTTAATTGAATCCTTGCTTATTTAAGTACTCTGTTATTTGTGGTTAATCTCTTATGTTTGGTTATAATTTATTTATTTTTTTTGCATCTATTTTATGCTTTCATAAATGTTTTTGAGACAAATATCAACACAAAGATTTCAAAGCTAAATAAAGAGTTTATTCCATTGAAAATTGTTGATTACATAAGTTCTTATCCAACTTTTCACTTGGATTCTACATCAGAAACAGCTAGTTCTAAATCTAGCTTATTAGAATCAAAGAGAAATTGAAGAATTCACATCATTCTCTTTGCTTCCTTTTGGGAGATCAATGAGGAGTGATCTCATTGATTATGAAGAGGGGTATTCTTCCCTAGGAGGAACAAATGTACTCAAGAATTCCTTCCAATCAGAATCCTATTCAGATTCTGACTCGGATAAGGACTCTTGTTGTTTGGTATTGGATCTTGTTTGATAATTGGCTCTGACAGGAGCAGAAGTTGATGCCTTCATCTTCTGAAGGTTCTTCTTAGACTCTGAGTCTTGTTGAATCTTCACTTTCTTCTTCTTCTTCTCCTGTGATTTCTTACTTTTGATCACTCTTCTATCCTTATCCATTGTTATGTTCTACAATGAAATGGAAGTGTTGAGTGAAATGACAAAGTGATGGTCCTTATATAGTGGATTCAAACCAGACAAGTTCATGGTTTTACGACAAATCATTTAATTGGTATAGTTGTAACCACCTTGACTGCATTGAAACTCTATTCTTGACCATTTTTTTTAAACTTGTCATTTAATTTCTTTTGTCAGTTTTATCTTTTTGTTTAATGACAAAAGGGGGAGTAAGAGTCGTAATTAATTTATGCAATGCTAAACTGAAACCAAATTCCATTTTTTATTTATTAAAATTATGTCTTCGTATGATATGATTTTGAGGAAAATATTAGTTGAAATTTGAACTTCTGATACATGGTACGCATAAAAGAAAAGTGCAATTTTCTTTCATGGGTATCAGACTTAGGGGGAGAGCTTGCAAACCTAGCCTCTGAGAGTCTAGTGTATTAGTTTAGTTCAAAATTCAAATAATTATTTTTAAACTGATTTAATTAATCATTGCTGAACTTAGGGGAAGCTTGCAAAACTCATCAACCTAAGAGATGCTTGATAAATTTTATCAACAACCATTGTAAATTAATACTTAGTTTGTCATCAATCAAAAAAGGGGAGATTGTTGGAACAAAATAGGTTCTGACATGATCCAATTAAGTTTTGATGATAACAAAGGTATTAATATACAATAGGGTATACTAATTATTTAATCCAAGTGTGCAGATATACAAGTTAATTCTTTAAATTTTCTAGAAGCACATTGGAAGCTCTGATATGTCAAAGCAAGTTCTGACCAGATTTTAAGGCATCAGAAGATGCAAGTTATATTCGTCAGAAGCTAGTATCAGACTCTGATAAGAGCAGTGAGAGCCGTTTTGTCAGAAGAACATTCTCTGCAACAATGATTGGAAATCATCATCATCCTCTGACATTCCAAAAGCTGATGGAATCAATCTTATCCACAAGATAGTGACGTTAGTACTATTGTACGAACTCATTACCTGATTTGGCTAAAACGTTACCCCCAAGATTGATCGTATACAAGGTTACCTGATTTGGTTAAAAATGGTACTATCTACAGCTGTCACAATCTCACCGCATCAAATTCAAATCAAACACGCTCCACCTTCGTCTATAAATTGGAGCAAGTTTGAAGTTCTAGGAGACGACACTTGAACAATTTGAAAGAGCTGTTATTCTGTCAAAATCATCCTAGAGCACTAAGAACTTCAAATACAACTTGAACTCATATTCAAATCCAAGACTCCAGCTTCAGCTTCTGTTAATTCATTAGTTGAACCTTAGAATTTTTGTATTAAGATTCTAAGTTAAGTCTTGTATCAAAAGTTGTATTTATTTGTAACTGAACATTGATCTTCATATCAATTGTTCAGACTCTGTTTTCTTATATTTGTTTTGGAAGTCTCTTGCCTGCGTGCTTGAGCATTAGGAAGTCTCTTGTTTGTATACTTGAGCATTGGAAGTCTCTTGCAAGGTTGCTTGAGCATTTGTAATCTGGTGATTATAGTGAACTCTCTTGGTAGTACAAGAGGACAGGACGTACCCTTGGTTTGTAAGGGGAACCAGTATAAAATCTCTGTCTCTACTTTTCTCTCTTTCTCTCTATCTTCAACGTTCTGATCAAATTGTGTTTTGACTTTTCTAAACCGCTGCAAACTCTGATAAGTTTTTCATAACTTAGAAGAATTTTTAAACTACCAAAAACACAATTCAACCACCCCTTCTTGTGTTTTTCACACCTTCAATATTCACTATAAATTCATCCACCATAAAGACTATTTCATCATTTATCTACTATTTTTTTTACCAAACAAACTTTTACTCTTATATAATTAAATAAAAGTTTGGTTAAACCTATTTTATATTGGCATATTTATTTATTTGTGTTAAATATATTTTTAATTCCTCTAAATATATTTTATTTTATTTTTAACCAATCTAAATATTTTGTTCGAATTTTTGTCCTTTTAAATATCCTTTTTTAATTTTAGTCCCTAGTTGTTTTACAATAATTCACGTAAGATATTCTAAATGATTTTTATAACAAGAATTTAAAATATTATTAATTTAATAATTTAACTATTTAATCTTTATCAATTTACTTACAAGTTCAAATTAAAGATTAAAATTTGTAAACCTAAACATTAATTAGTGATATTATTTAATTAATTAATGACATTTTAAAGTTTTTTTTTAAACTAGGATTGGTAGCAAGAAGCTAACCAACCCAAAAGAGATATATAAATAGAGAAGAAACTACAAAACAAATGGATGGAACATAAAACCAAAACTCCATTAACCAACTCTAAAACTAGGAAAACCAAGCTTGTTTTTCTCTAAACTAACATTAAGAAAATCTGGTGCATGAAACCAACAAACAAGAGAAGAAAGAGTGCAACCAAAATTAGCCAAAGAATCTGCAACTTGATTACGTTCTCGAAAAATATGGGAAACCATTCCATTCAATTGTTTAAACTTCACTAAGGCATTTCTCCATCTGTTCCTTAAATTCCAAGTTACTGCATTACTAGAGTTTTGAAAAGCTCTAACCACAAAAGAAGAATCAGTTTCAATCCATAAGTTATTCCAATGTATTCTAGAAGCTACTTCAATTGCTATGATGACAACAAACAGCTCAACTTGAATAGAAGAAGTAAAGCCTAAAGGTTCAGCAAAACCATAAACAAATTCAGCCCTATGATTCCTAAACACACCACCACATCCTGCAAGACCAGGATTACCTTTTGCAGCACCATCAACATTGCATTTTAACGAATGAACAAGAGGGGGGGACCAAAGCACTTCTTTAATGATTGGAATGGAAGGATTATGAATGCAAACATTAAATTGCTTCAACTGAATAAAATCTCTAATTGAACTAGAAGAAGCTTTTTTAGTATTGTTACCTGAGAGAGAAACATTAGCCTTAATCATAAAAATGATTGACTTCCAATTGACAACATTATTATTGAATCTGATTTGATTCCTAGCAAACCAAATTCCATTCAACAGATTGATCAAGGCTGAAGCTACCACCACCTTGCTTTGAGGAGCCCAATTCATGTCACATATTTTCTACATATCCTCCATACAAAAAAAAAAATGATTTTATTTAATATTTCATAAAAAGTTTTAACAATAATATTTCATAAAAAAAAAGTTAGAACAATAATATTTCATAAAAAAAATGATTTGAAATATACTGCGTGAACCACTTGTAAAAAGTTAGAAACTAAAATTGAAAATAGAATATTTATTGGACTAAATTCGATTTTATTTAATTTTTATATTTTTTTAAAATGTTTTATAAATAAATAAAAAACTAAAAATAAAATTTAATACCGTATATTTTACATTTTATATTTTGACACTTTACTTCCTCCGGTCATATATAAGGAAATTTACAAAAAAGTTCTTCTTTTAAGAAAAATATCTAAATACATTTAAGTCATATACTTTTCTAATTTTATTCTTATCTTTTGACTTGGAAACTGTTAAAAACATGAGACTGTGAAAAAAGTAGAGATATATTTAAAAAAATGACATTTATTGTAATGATTAGAAGTTATTTTTACTTATATTTAAGATTTTCAATTTTTTATTTTGTTGTTTATATATGAAACCCGATGAAGTATTTGTTTTTTTTTTTGGGTTACCAATTTGTTTTTATTTTTATTTTTGAGGTTTCTAATTATTTACCATCATTACATTATTATACATGGTATACATAAGGGCAATACTAAAACGATGTCGTAGGAGGAGAGCCTAAATTGTTCACTTCACAGACAGAGCCACTAGCGTCACTGACCCGCCGCCCCTTCCGTGGTTGTTGAAGCTGTAAGGTGGTGCTCTTTTTCCGCCGCCATGAAGCTCGTCAGGTACCTTTCTGTCTTCCTCAACTTCTTCTTTTCCCTCTCTCTCTCTCTCTCTCTCTCTCTCTCTGTTGAAATTTTCTAAAGCTGAAAACGTTTTCTATGAAAACCGTAACAGGTTTCTGATGAAATTGAACAATGAAACCGTATCAATCGAGCTCAAGAATGGTACAATTGTTCATGGCACCATTACAGGTTCCTACTAACCCTTTCTTCTTCCTTTTTCGCTCTTATTACACATTGTTTACTGTTCACGCCGCTAAACCCTAATTAAACCCTAAGTACCTTTCGTAATCACACATTTATCATTTATCGATAACTGCATTTATCAGCTTCGAATTTTCTAATCTTTGTGTTATTATTCTTTATGGTAGTGTAGTTAATGTGATCGTTTCGTGTTGCAATGAGAGGAAAATAGACAAATCTTTCACATTATTTTATAGTGTTTGTATTATAACCATATAGATTGAATTTGAAGAAATCATATAAACCCTCCAATACAATTTTTGAGTTCCACCAAAGGAGGATTTTGTATTATGAAGAAAAATGAACCCTCCAAAGTCGTTCGCTCTGAAACTCTTCTATTCATTCCACTTGTTCCTTCCTTTTATTTTATTTTATTTTTCTTTCCAAATCCCTCCCCTCCAAATTCGCAATCAAAGCTTAATGCTTTGTCTGGGAGTTTGGAGGGAAGGGGTGGAGAGTGAAAGAGAGAAATCTTAAATTTATTTGAGAGTTTTTGTAGAGAATGAAAAGAAAATGCTTATGATTAATATATTTTTAATTATTAGAATATTGCGAAAACAACGTAAGGATTTTAGGAATTTGTCTAAGCCCTCCAAAATTCTCATCCAATACATTTTTTGAGTTCACCCATATTTGGGGGATTTTGTATTATGAAGAAAAATAAATTCCCTCCTAAACTCCTTCTTCCTTTCCTCTTTCCTTTCACTCAAAGCCCCCCATCTTCTCCCCTCCTAAACCCCTAAACATATCCTAAAAGAAACAGAAATTCTGATATGTTGGTGTTTCCCTTTTATTAATTCAGTGGAGGTATATCATGATGGTTGAATTAATGATCTTCGAAGTATACCTATTAGGATAAGATTGTATCGATGGTTTCTCATCAACTTTCTGCTCAAATCTTTTGCTTTGTTTTCTATCGCAATGATGATACTAATGTTTAATGTAAAAGAGAAGTCAATCGTTACCATTTGAACTCTAGGCTTGGAACTGTCTGAAGATGTTTGCTTCCAAATACATTTTGGCAAGATACATAAGAAACTCTTGAATGTTAATTGTTTCATTGGTTGCAAATGTATTACTTTTATGCTATAGAGGACTACCGGCCTTCTAGTCTTTGGGCAATTGGACTAAAAGAGTATACTTAAGAGTCTTAAAATATAAATTACACACTGCTTATAAATCATATAGAATGAGAAATGCTATTTTTACTAAGGCATGCACTGTGAAAAGTGACAAACACATTATAATAGTTATTAGTTTTCTTGAATAAATTAAAATAGAACTAAACAAAATCATGACCAAACAATGATTTTGATTTATTGACTTTTCTTTTAAAATATTTCGCACTATCAATCATTTCATTTGTTAACCTATTCACCTATTTCTTTATTATGCCTTTTCTATTCTGTTGTACTGTAATGTAAATATCCCCATCATATCAGCTTATGCATTTAAGTGTTATATATTATGAAACAGTCTAACGAATTGCAAGAAAAGGATGTGTTGTTTTAAATACACTGCGTGTAGTTACTTCTGTGCATAGAAAAATATCAAAATGAGCCAATCAAATCATTCTGACGTTTTCTATTTTTGTGATTTTAGTTTTTCATAACATTCAACAATTTCCTTTGACCTAATCTAAGCCAATTTTTCAGAATTACACCAATCTCATCAACAGCTGCTGATAAATCTTCACACAGCCTGTACTCTGGATTTTTCTATTAAACACACTTGGGTTTAATTTTACTTTTTAGGTAAATAGAAAGTTTACAAGTTATATGTAACATCTGTTTTCTTATATTTGCTCGTGCTAATGTTTGTAATCAGCTTCATGCATCGTTAGTGAACAGTAGAACATAATTATTTCCTTTTATGGAGGCTTATTAGAATCAGTGTAGCGCACACTGGCTTGTAGGATTCTACAATCCACAACGATGTTTCTGCGTGGTGTGGTCGAACTTTTGAGTCCGAGGTGAGATCATAGGATTGTCCGTGTTGGGCCAAACGTTTTCCTACAGGCCTTGCTGAAAAAGGTCAGGTATTGGGGAAAATATTGTTTTTATAAAACCCTTGAAAAACCCGAAACACCATTTTGTCTCCTTCTTGCGTTGGTGTTTCGTTTTGCGCTGCCACCAACTACAATGTCGTTCTTCTTGTCTGTGTGCCTCCGGTTACGACACATTCACCTTTTTCCCTCCCTTCCCCTGTTTTCTTTCAAGTGACCCTTACCTCCTCTCCTCTGTTTCTCGGTTTGGATTATGTCTTTTGAGTTACATATTATGAACCAAGTCTTTCTAGTTACTTATGAACTTAGTCTTTTTAGTTACTTATGAACTTATGATTCGATGGATATGTATTTTTAATTTAGTTTAGAGAGAAGATGGTGGATACTATTCTTTAGTGTTCTGGGCATGTAGAGAGAAGGAAGTAAGGAGAGTAGATCAGATAGAGGGTAGTCAAATCACTAGAGGCAGAGGAAGACCTAGAAAAAAGATAAGAGAAATTAAGTGAGATCTAGAGATTAATTAGTTGGATAAAAATATGGTACATGATAGAACATTATGGTGTTGTTTGATCCATGTAGCTGTGGGATAATGCTTGGTTGTTGTAGTGTTGTGATTTAGAGGTTATATTGTTCATGTATGATTGTTTTTATGCTTGCGTGAGTGTGCGTACGTACATTTTTGCCCTTAGGTAGGATTTCACGAGTCATGTTGTGATCCTCGAGTTTACGACCTTTCACCCCCTCCTGACCCTAGGTTGGATCTCGAGTTTGACTATGTTGATTAGAATTGAATCCTGTATTATAATTTATCATGCAATACTGCTTACTCACTATCCAAATATAATGTTAATCAAGCACCAAGATCATTAGTAAAAACATACTGGCAGACAACATAATGTTTCTAAACAAATAGCTTGCCAGTTGCCACTTTTAGTGTCTCTTAGTCTTTTATATTTGGGATGAGATCATCCGTGTATTGAAAAGCTTTAGTTAATGTTGTTCCCAACTTGTTGCTATTCTACAGGTGTTGATATTAGTATGAACACACATTTGAAAACAGTTAAACTAACACTGAAGGGGAAAAACCCAGTGACTCTGGATCATCTCAGTGTGAGGGGTAACAACATTCGTTATTATATCCTTCCCGACAGCTTGAATCTTGAGACTTTGCTGGTTGAAGAGGCACCTAGGGTCAAGCCTAAGAAGCCAACTGCTGGTATTTTACAATATCTGTCTCTCTGCAATTTTTTATTCAGATTAGGAGCTATCCAGTTGTTTATGGTTTTCAACGTTTTTATTGAACTTTCAGGGAAGCCTTTGGGCCGGGGTCGTGGTCGAGGGCGTGGACGTGGTCGTGGCCGCGGTCGTTGAATTGCATATTCAGAATTTTTGTGCCATATGGTTATATTGTAGGGAGAATTTATGAGTGGTCTTGTGGACATCAAGAGAGTGTTCTTGCTGATTAGTTATGTTGGCTTTGCCTACATTGCTATTATTTTTGAACATGTACTTTCAAGTTCTTCTGTATAATTCCTTCCTGTGATTTCTTTAACTGAGTAATACTTTCTTTGTTGACTTCTTAAACATACCTAACGCCATTAATTCGAGTTTCAACTAAGGTCTGCCTATATGGTGCTGTCTTTTTAAATGACTGAGATATGGTTCTTTTGAGGATTTGGTTCCTCTCAAATTTTCCAACAGCCAAGATACTTTTTTTTTAAAGTAAACTACCAAATTAGTTTCCGATGTTGTAAGACACCTTCAAATAAGTTCTTGACTATATGAATATTTCAAAAACGTCTTTAACTTTGTTAACTTTAATGATAATAAGTTGTAAAATATAAGGACTTACTTGATAGTAAATGGTTAAATATAGAGATCAATTTGACAATTTAATGAGTCAAAGACCTTTTTGAAATATTTGTAAAGTTAGGGATCTCAGAGATATATTTGAGGGTATCTTACTTGCAGAGACTAATATTGATGTTTTATTCGTTTTGTTTTTGTTTTTATTTTATCTAATTGATCTTATAATAAATTAGGATGGATTTTGTATGATAAAAATGCATGGCAAAACTATTGCACTTAGGGTTTTGATATTACATCTAGATCTTTAAAAAAAATTCAAGTTTATCTTCATTTGTTAAATGTGAATAAAAAATACATCTCTAAAAATGACCTAGGTACTTGTACTACCTTCAAATAAGTTCTTGACTATATGAATATTTCAAAAACGTCTTTAACTTTGTTAACTTTAATGATAATAAGTTGTAAAATATAAGGACTTACTTGATAGTAAATGGTTAAATATAGAGATCAATTTGACAATTTAATGAGTCAAAGACCTTTTTGAAATATTTGTAAAGTTAGGGATCTCAGAGATATATTTGAGGGTATCTTACTTGCAGAGACTAATATTGATGTTTTATTCGTTTTGTTTTTGTTTTTATTTTATCTAATTGATCTTATAATAAATTAGGATGGATTTTGTATGATAAAAATGCATGGCAAAACTATTGCACTTAGGGTTTTGATATTACATCTAGATCTTTAAAAAAAATTCAAGTTTATCTTCATTTGTTAAATGTGAATAAAAAATACATCTCTAAAAATGACCTAGGTACTTGTACTACTAGGATAATGTTTGGCTCGACTTTTTTTCCAACTTCTCATAAAAGGAGTAGGGCCAAACACCTCTTTTAATAAGTTCAAAAAATAAGCAACTTATTTTTATAGAAGAAAATTAAGTAGAAAGAAAATATGTAAAAATATGAAAATACCAACTTATTTTTGAAAATATGGAGCTTTTGAGCAAATGATACTCTTTGATTCTCGGAGATAACTTAATTAATTATTTTTTATTCAATGTTCTATTCAAAATCAATAACTAGGAAGAGGAACTCTATCCATTTTTATAATACTATCTCCGGTTTTTTTTTATAAAAAACTTGATCTTTTTAGTTTATAGAATAATGAATGTATCATTATTAGTCCATAATTCATAGCCGTCTCATAAATTGTTCAATTTGAAAGAGTGCTCACTTATTAGAGAATGATAATTGATAGGTTTAGAAAGTACATTGATAGAGTGATAAGCATTTTATTTTTTGGTACAATGATAAGCATTATTCTATTAGAGAATTACTTTTGTCATCCTACGGATTCTGGGGCACGCCCTACGAAATAATCAAAATACCCCTGTCCGTGGCATAGGTCACGGAAGTTGTCTGTGCCTTAAGAAGCGGATTTGATAAAAATTGGGGCTTTTTCCATGCATCAGGAAAATAAACCCCATCCAGACACCCTACGTTATTTACACATTTGTTACCTAAGTCACGGATATGCATTTGACAGTAAAAAAAAACAGAAACAGACCTTTTGTGACATAATGCAACATATAACAACATTGTATATTTAAAATAAGATTGAAACATTCTAAAATAAAGAAAAAAAAACAATTCATTCAATTAATATTGCATTACATTTCAAAGAAAATTACATTAAATTATTATTACATTTCAAAGAAAATTAAATAAATTAAAAGTCTATTATTAGATTGATCATAGTGATCAATCTTCTAGTGCGGATGGGAAAAGCCCAAATCACAAGTTTCCACCACCACCTCCTTCGCCTCCACCACCTCCTTCGCCTCCACCACCGCTTCCTCCATTGGTGGAAACCCAAAAAGCGTTGGATTCGTTCCAATTAATCATAATGATCTTAAGAGTGCTCAAATAGTCCCTCGCCGATTAACATAATGATCTCAATCGCCATCACAAAACAACAACCTAAGATCATTATGATTAATCGACGACGGACATTGAGTTTGTTTGCGCCTAAAACTAACAAAAACTACAAAGAACTAGAATCTAAAAACAAACAAAAACTAGAGAAGATGAGAGAATGAGATGAATAAAAAAGTGAAAGGAATGTGAACAATTTATAGAATTTTCTACGTGAATTATATTGGTTGGAGGAAGAAACAGCCACTCCCTCATTGGCCACCGTCCTTGACTGTTGACTGTTATCAAAATTCTGCAAACCGTCCATCCATGACTTAAGCCACAAACGTATATTCAACAGCTGCATGCCTTGAATCAAACGCCTTCAACGTCTTAACCATTGACTGCTGCAAAGATCAGATATCACCGTCCATCCGTGGCGTAAGTCACGGACATCATGCGTAGGGTGTCCGTAGTGTATGTAACGGATGTGTAGGCGGACATAAGTTTTTTGTGGTATGGAATGCACCATACGTGTATAAATAGAAGGTTTGGGTGAGTGTTTTCATTCACTCTCCTCAAATCCTTCATTCTTTCAGTCACAGTAAAAAAAAAGGAAAATTTAGAATTTCAACCGGACACACATCTAACTACAGTCTACTACAACGACGAAGAGCTAATCTTTTTAGGATCCATATCGATATTACTCTTGGTGATCTGAAGCACCACCTGACCCAACTTAACAACCGTTGCCATTACGGTGATCAAAGAAGGGTCACTGACGTGGAGTATCGCCGTCCGTCGGTCTGCTCAGACGGATCTGTCCTGTTCACAAACATGGGACTTAAAAACGACGGCGACGTGAGAACCTTAATTATTATTTTTTTGTGCAATTTATATTTTTTAATTTACTATCTTTGTTCTTAATGTAATATCTCGTTGTTTTTATCAAATATTTAGTTATCGCAACTGTCTATTTATTTTATAAGTTTCGAACCGATATGTCACATTAAATGAAAAAATGAATACAAAGAAATATATTTTATTATTCAGACACAAAAATTACATCGATTTAAAAAGTCATCCAAATCATCTCGCTTCTTACCCTTGGATATAAATATTACATTTTGTTGAAAATTTTTGTTGATCAAAATTTTCAACATTACAGAATTTGACCAATAAATTGCTGCTTCTTTGTTAAACGTGGAGTTTGACCAACAATTTACACTATTTTAGTATTTTTTTTTTCTGAACACTTGGCGGAAGTTACGTAGATTTTTTTCCGGTTAATCATAGCATACCCAATAATTAGGACACAAAAAGTCCCTCGTTGATTAACACATATCGCACCCAACAATTGTGAATAAACACACTGATATGGTGCGATATGTAATTTAACCGACGAAGGACTATGTGCCCATTCACTAACACACCAAATGACCATATATTGAATAAACTAAAATTACGGAAAAGAAAAAAAATCATAGAAGAATTGAGGTGGGAGAGGTGAGAGCATTTAATGAACCAATTTTGTAATTTATAGGCAATATGGGCGCACAGGTGGCTAATTAGAATTGACCACGTGGGAACCCTTTGACTGAAGCAGTAGTCACTGACCACCGACGGTCCGTGACTTGTGCCATGGAATGTACACGTAGCGTGTCCGCGACTTATGTCACGGATGTGTATTTCACAGAACAACAAAAAAATGACAGAAGAGAAGAAGAAGGAAGTGGTCCAACAAATTCATTCATTCTTTCATTAAATTATCAGACACAAAAATTACATACATTAAAATATTACATTCACTATTTTCGTTTCCGGTCAAAAAACGATATAAATATTACATTACAAGTTGAAATTTTTAGTAGAAATTTTCAACAGAAAACAATTGTGGTTCTCCTCTTATATAATTTTACGTGTTAAAAGGAGAAGTTTGGCTCTGGAGAAGCACTGAAGGATTTTAAAGGCCAAGGCTGAAGGTGTGGAAAAACACAAGAAGCGGGGGGGGGGGGGGGGTTTAGGATTTAAAAAACTTTTTCACAAACAAATAAAGTTGCAGCGGATTCAAACACCAAACAGAGTAGAGATGAAAGAGAGGAAGAAAGACACAACCAATTTATACTGATTCCTCTCACAAAACGAGAGTACGTCCAATCCCCTTGCACTTCCAAGGGGATTACAAATACCCAAGCTCACTAGCAAGAGACTTCTCAAATGCTCAAGTTACAATTAACAAGAGACTTCTCAAACTTACAATAAGAATGAATGATATCACACACTTGATATACTATCAGAGGTGTTTACAAAATACAACACAATTACTCAAAGACAATGAAAAACAAATAAAATCTTGAGTGTAAGAACTTCAGAGTCTTATCGCAATATTAAGGATCAGTCGTCATTTCTTCCAATGATGTCTTCTATTTATAGAGAATGATTGGAAGTGACCGTTGCAGATAGATAAAGTGTCAGCTGGTGTAATCGTACTATTTGATAGCTGTGAATTGTCTTCTATAGGAAGAAAGACAATTCCACTACTCTGCGTTTTTGAATATTACTCAACCATTTTGGGTAATAATAGTACGATAGTACAATCCTCAAATACGCTCCACTTATGGATAAGGTTAACGTTGACCAAACGAATATTCCTTTTCAAGGAAGTGACAGAGACCTTAAATAGATAATTTTCCAATCATTGGTTCTGGTCTTGTCAGTTCTTGAGTGACATATATTCCTTTTGCTTCAGCTTCTGATGTTGTAGCTTCTGATGATCTTCAGCTTCTGAATCCTTTCAGAGTCTTGCTTAGGACTTCAGAACTACTTCCTTCAGAACTTGAATTTATAGCTTCTGATGGTCAACTGATGACGCTTTAGAGCTTCTTAGCGTGACTTTTATGTTTTTGTTCGTAGTGCTTCTGAATGAATTTTAACTTATAATTCTGCACACTTGAACAATTATTAGTAACACCAATTGTAATTTTAACACTTTGTTATCATCAAAATTAATTTCCACTCATAGGTTCATGTTAGACCTACTTTGTTCCAACAAAGGATTTCCAACATTCTTCCCATCGAACAATTCAGCAGCATGGAACGTTCGATTTTGTTGACCCATAGATGGAAATTTGGTAGATTTTCTTTCGGTTAGTCATAACATACCCAATAATTAGGACACAAAAAGTCTCACGTCGATTAACATAGATTACCTAATCATGTCGAATTAACACACCGATGGGTGCTCTATGACTAACTGACGAAGAACTTTGCGGTCAATTACACACACACGAAATAACAAAAACTAAATTAAATAACATCACTAAAACAAAACAACAATACTATAAGAAGCAAAAAAAAATTTGAAGAGAAGTGGGGGATGTGTGACCCCTTCATAATCGTTTTTTGCCATTTATAAGCAATTTGACCGCACACATGGCCAATTAAAATTGTCCACGTGGCAAGCTTTTGACTGAAGTTGGAGTCACTTACCACCGACGAATCCGTGACTTAAGCCACAGACGTGTGGTGAAAATTGCTCATTTTTTACTCATTTTTTCTACATCGTGACTTATGCCACGGATGGGTAGTTTTGTCATTTCGTAGGGCGCACGAGTAAGCTATAAGGTGACAAAAGTAATGCTATTCTATTATGGTAATGGTAGGAGGTGGTTATGGGTTGCTATAATACTTTCATCAATTTGATGCCAGTTGGATACTTGGATTAGACTGATTATTGATAATTGAACTTTGACGCCACCGGTTTCATATAAAGTTTATCTTGGTATGTAGTCTGCATCAAAAGATAATTTGTATTATATTAAACAAGGTTTAAATCAGATTGGTTGGTATCAAAACTTTTAAGCTTGTTACATTTAAATTAAGGGTTAAATATGTTTTTAATAGAGCTAGAATATTTTTGTAGCTTATATTATTTATTATACCTGAAAACAGTTTTCAGAAAAATATGGCACTGAAGAATACTAAAAATTATTAAAAAAAATGTAAAGACTTTAGTACTACTTAATTTTTGCAAGAGTGGAAGGACTATGAGCCCGTTTGAAATAGCTTATTTTTGAGTTTATGCAAAATAATTAATGCAAATAAATAAATTTTTATGTATTAGTATAAGTTTATTAAGGTAGTTTATAAAAAAATATAATTTTTATCAGTGAAAACTTATAAATTAAAAAACATTATTTAATTACATAAATTGATTTATATAAACTCAAAAATAAATTATTTCAAACTGGCTCTCTTTGTAGAAATATAAGAAACCTTCCTTTAATATGTGAAATCAACCTAACACAATGTATTCATTAGTGGGATTTGACCTTTCAAACCCCTAATATTAGATATATGTTTCATTTATTATCGGGGTTGACTTTTGCAACCCTAACATTAGATATATGTTCCATCAAAAACTAACATTTGACACTAATGGCTAGTAGGTTTGGTTGACGTTGAATTTGGTAGGGAGAACTATAGTTCGATCTCCCACAACTACGATCAGGAAGAGACTAGAACCATTTAATACCAGAAAATTGACTCCCGAACCAAATTAAACTGGCAGTGAAAAAAAAAATTTGACATATGTTTGATTGAATATGTGTATATATTCAATTATTCATATTTCATATTAATTTATTTTAAAATAAATATAAATTTTGTCAATTTTATTTATAAGATTTGAAGCCGTACACATTGAAAATAGCTTCAAAAAATTTCTAAGATTTGAGCATCGGTCGGTTTCAATCGAGTTCGGGTCAAAAATCACCCAATATTTTTTAATTTTTAAATAGTTCAACGTATTATAAGCTTATAAAATATAACATTTTTCTCATATATTAAAGATAAACAAAAACAACACAGTAAAGAGTATATAGAGAGAGGGAGCGAAGGAAAAAAATTAATTTGCATTTTCATGGTTGTTCGGTCGGTTTTGATTATAGAGAAATAAATTTTTGGCTTAATTGCACTTTTGGTCCCCCTATTTTACAAAGTTTGCGATTTTGGTCCCCCTATTTTAAAATCAAACATTTTGGTCCCCATATTTTAAGATTTCTTGCACTTTTGGTCCCCCACTCCAATTTTGGGATAAAAATTTGATGAGGTGTCACATTTTTTATGAGTTGGCATGTAAAATGATGATATAGCTAAATTTATTATTTTACACATAAGCAAAATATTTAATAATAATCTTAAAATTATCATTTTAACAAAATAAAGATTAAAAAAAAACCTAAATAACAAATACAACCATTAAAATTGAAAATCAAATTATTGTGTCATTTTTATTTCTGATTATTATAAAAGCCAAAAAAACTCTAATTAAATTATATTTGTTTCAATTAATAAAATTAAAAATTAAATATAAAGAAAGGCATCCATCGTAAACCCAGAATAGCATTCATCATCATCTTCAACATACACAAACCGCCACAACAACCGCATCCTCGCTTTTTCGCTGTAACAACCACCAGGTGCAGCAGATAATGGCGGAAGTTGCATCGGCGGCAACGGAGGAGGAATGAATATGACAAACAAATCCCAAATCAACAAACCCAAAAAAACCCAGATTTGAAGAGAGAAAAATCCATGTGAGAAGAAGATGATTGTTATATTTGTTAAATTATATTTTTTTAAAAATTATATTTGTTGTTGTTATTGGTTTGTTGTTCGGCTACTGGTGGCTACAACAGGGTCGTTCTTCTTACCCATGATTGGAATTAGAAGAAGAATTTAAATTATATTTGTTATTATTTAATAAATTTGCCTATATGGAATTGTTATTTGCCTCATGAGATTTTCTAATTTGATTTTCAATTTTAATGGTTGTATTTGTAATTTAGGTTTTTTTAATCTTTAATTTTGTCAAAATTATAATTTTAAAATTATAATTTAATATTTTGATTGTGTGTAAAATAATATATTTTGCTACATCATCACTTTACATGCCAACTCATAAAAAATGTGACACCTCATCATATTTTTATGCCAAAATAGAGGTGGGGGACCAAAAGTGCAATAAATGTTAAAATAGGGGGACCAATATGTTTGATTTTAAAATAGGGGGACCAAAATTGCAAATTTTGTAAAATTGGGGGACCAAAAGTGCAATTAAGCCAAAATTTTTTTGAGACCTGCTCACTCTTATATGCAATCGCTAGTGCCCGAGTTTTGTAATTGTTGACCCAAGACCCGACCTACACTCCACCAAATGCTTCAATATATTGTTAGTTATATCAATTTCGAGTCGGATCTTAATTTCATGCTCAATCCTACCGTGTAATCAACCTAACACAATGCATTCATTAGTGGGGTTTGACCTTTCAAACCCCTAAATATTAGATATATGTTTCATTCATTATTGGGGTTGACTTTATGCAATCCTAACATTAGATATATGAGGGGGCTGAAACTACTTGATGCCAGAACTGACCCCCGAACCAAATTCAACTGGTGGTAAAAACAAAAAAAAACATTGGACACTATATAGATTTACTTATTCAATATTTTTCATATATTTCATATTAATTTAATTTAAAATAAATATAAATTTTTTGAATTTTATTTATAAGATTTGAAGCCGTACATATTAAAAATAGCTTCAAAAAGTTTCTAACACCTTATTTAAAATTCAGTAAAAAAAAAACACCTTATTTAAATGTTCCTTATGATTATGTTGTTTTCCTTTAAGAAAAATAAAGATTGCCTTGCAAAAAAAAAAAAACTTTTTTGTGTAGAATGTAGATCATTTTAAAATTACTGTTGGTCCAACTTTCTCTTTTAAGGAGAAGATAAGCAAATAAAGGTCAAGCCAAACAGGCTCATATATTTTCAAGGTAATTAAAAATCAGACCAGATCCGTTCAACCGATTCAACTAAGAGCATCCACAATGGTAGTACTTATTTTTCTAAGTACTAGTACCTAATAGGTACTATCATTGGAGCAAAACTCAAATTAGTACCTAATAAGTACTAGTGCTACAATAAGAAGTGGTACCTATGTCATTTTCGTAGGACCCATTTATAATTATGTAAAATTATTGGTATGATGTGTTATTAGTGGGATCCATTTGGAATTTTTTTAGAGGTGTTGGGTTGGAGGAATTGAGTACTTATTAGGTACTATTATTAAAAAAATATAAATTTATGATGGGTACACGTGGGATCCATTTAAGTACTAGAAAATAGAGAGCTCCATTGTGGATGCTCTAAGAGCATCCATAATGGAGCTCCCCATTTTATGGTACTTAAATGGGCCCCGCAAATACACATCACAAATTTATAATTTTTTAATAATAGTACATAATAAGTACTCAATTTTTCCAACCCAACATCTCTTAAAAAATTTTAAATGGGTCCCACAAATAATACATCACACCAATAACTCTTCATAATTATAAATGGGTCCCACGAAAATGACATAGGTACTACTTCTTATTGTAGCACTAGTACTTATTAGGTACTCATTTGAGTTTTGCTCCAATGGTAGTACATATACTGGTACTTAGAAAAATAGGTACCACCATTGTGGATGCTCTAAGAATACATGAGTTGTGTCTAATACAATCAGCCTTGAAAACCGTCTTGCACCAGAATCGGTGTATAAACCTTAAAGTCAGGTGAAAAACTGATAAAACCATACAAAACTGGTGGTTTGGTTAGTTTTAAGGGTTGAATTAGTGTATTCCCTCCGTTCCAATTTATATGACACAGTTGACTATTTCACGCATACTGATGCACAACTTTGATGATTAATATTTTTAATTGTATAATAGTAAAAATTATAAAAATTTGATATTTTGAAAATATTCATCGAGACGAATCAAACAACATCTTATATGCTAATATTTATTTTTGTTTATTAGTAGAAAAATAAGGTCAAAGCAACATATATGATTAGTTCACAATAGTCAACTGTGTCATTTAAATTGGGACGGAGGGAGTATTGTTTTTTGCTTATTGGAATAGAAGAAAACATCATCGCTTAGCCTAAAGAGTAAAGACCTTGATTTCATCTTGTCCCTTAAAAGAGACACCATTCTCATTTACTTCTCTATTGTTTTGCGTGAATTTGATTTCAAAAGTGTGGTAAGTGAGAGAAGAGTAAAAACGAAAAAAAAATTTCCAACAAATGTGACGAGCTATGAAGCCTCGATACGTTACATGATACTAATATGATACCGATATACCGATACGAACTTTTTTAAAAAAAAAAAATTCATATTCAATACTGTCGCGATATGTTATTTAAAAATTAAATTTAAAATTAAATATATAAATGCACAATATATAAACATGATTAAAATCAATAATATTAATAATGATAGTTTATTTTGAAAGACAAAAAATTATTATTATTATTATTATTATTATTATTATTATTATTATTATTATTATTATTATTATTATTATTATAAACGCCAATGTAAAGTAGTACAAACAAGGCAATAAGCTTGCACAAGATCCAAACAGTTTGAGGCTCAATATACAATGGCTCCTCAGTCCTAACTAAAGACACATAATAGTCATGACATCAAGCCTCTTCAACAAACTCATCTTATAGCAATAACAGACAATTATATAGCTCATGCAGCTGACCAATTAAAATCATAAAACATCCATTCTTATACCACAATTTTAGGACAAGCCCAAATGCTTAATAACCTGTTATATAGTAGGACACCATGGTGACTTCAGAACAGTGACCAAGAAAAAAAATATTAATGATAATAAATTAACATAATTAATACTAAGTTAAGTATTTGGGCTTCAGTAATGTTGTCCTAGAAAATAATGATCACCAGTAAGTTATACATCTTAAGTTAAATATTATACAAAAAAGACATCATTAGTACTATTCCAAAAAACATCACCAGAGTCAGTGACAAGTATAATCGAATCGCGGGACCAACATGTGAGACAAATAATTGATCTTTAAATTTTTAATTATTTGGTTTAGAGTTCGATTTAAGGAGTGTTTCTTTAAACTTTTAAAAAAGTGATTTTATTTTGAAAAATTTAGAGATTTTAAAAAAATAATATAAAGTTACTTTCCGTTTGTTTAATATAAAAAAATTATTTTTTTAAAAATTGGAAACTCTTACACTTAGGTTCTTAGTTTTTTTTAAAAATAGATTCTTAAAAAACTATTAGAAAATTATTTTGGAGTTAAAAATGATTTAAAAAAAACAATCCATGAAGGAATCAAAGATGTTGGAATGATAAAATCCCCACCATTTTCGAAGTTATCCGTCGAGCTAGAGACATGCATCAATAATCGTTGAATGTGCAGAGGAGAAATATACATACAAACAACAGAAAAGCTACACAGGCTAGTTATACTTGGTCCAAACCGTCTACTTGTAAGCTCAAATGCAAGCATACACAAGAAGAGCTACACAGGCTAGTTATACTTGGTCCAAACCGTCTATTTATGCGGAAGATAATTCCTTCTGCGTAGGGGCTTGCATTCGCAATGAGCATGAATAGTTCCTGCAAGCATACACAAGGAGATTTCAAGGTATACCCACAATAGCCGAAACAGAAGCTACATGGATGATAGAAGTTCTACAATGACTTTGGAACAATTATAGGGAAGTTGCTGATATTGGGGTGGAAAGCGATTGCTTACAAGTTGTGCAAGCAATCAATTCAATACACACCAACACCGAGTTCGGTAGCTTGATTGATATGTGTCGTAAGTTGTTATGTCTAAGCAAAAACTGTAGGATCAGTTATGTTAGTAGATAAGCAAATCGCGTAGCTCATGAGTTAGCTCGAGCAACTCGTTTTATCGCTAGTCTCTAATTTTATAATTATTGTCACCATATATTAAAACTATTATTATGAATAAAATAAATTAAATTTGTTTATGTAAAAAAAAACTCCATAACACAAACAGAAATAGGTCACCATTTTTTAATTAGTAAGTTTTTTATTTTATTTAGTAATCTATTGAGGTCCACCATGATTCTTTTAATTTCGGGATCATATTAAAGGCTTCCCACAAACATTATAAAAAAATTATAAAATAAATTTTTTTAAAAAATTCTTTAAAAAATCCAAAACAAGCGTACCTATATATTTAATACATTTTCACGCAGAAATATCTTGATTTGGAAAAAGGAAAAAAAAAAAAACGAGTATAGTATAGACTATTTGTCTCTTTCTGGCGATAACGTGCATACATGAGAAAAATCTTGTGATAAAGAACTCTTCTTCTTTGGTGGCAAAAATTGTGAGGTGGAGACTACAAAAAGGGTTTGATTGATTGAGTTCACTTCAGAAGAACAACAACAACACATTTGTGACCTTTAACCCAATCCTTCCTTCTAGATTATTGCTTCTTCTTCTTCAATTAAATACTACTCTCATCTCGGTTTCCTTCAAAATCACTTTTCTCTTTTGCTTCTTCCTATGTTCCTGTTTCAGACAACTTTCTTGTGTTCATTAATAAACAGGTTTTATATTTAAGGTTAGCAACTACAACTCAAACCTTTGACTTTTTGAATTTTACTATATATCTGTTTGGAATTTCTCAATCTTGTTTAGGTTTGTTTGTCAATTATTTGTCTTGTTCTTCTTGTTGTAATTTTGTAAAAGGGTTGCAAGTTATTCATTTAAAGTTTACTATAACTTAGGGTCTTACCCTATTGAATTGACTTATTTGAGCTTATTATCTGTTTGAAATGAATTATCCATTGACAAACACTTATGAGGCTATGGAGATAGCTTATGACATTCCATAAGATGTTTTAAAAGCTCTTTTAAGATAGATTATAAAATCAGCTTATAGCTTATATGCAATAATGCAAACCTATCAAACATGGATACTGTATATGTAGATGGTATCGGTACGTGTAGTTGTTTGTTACTCCATTTCTCCTAACGTATACGAGTACCTGGTACCGGTACCTGTACTTATGCATTCTAGATGAAAATTGTTTGACTATATTTTCTTATGCTATAAGCGTTTAGTGCCCCTTTGGATTGCCTTATTGTTGAGCTTATAAAAAATAGTTTATGCAAATAAATAAGTTTCTCACTAACAAAATTGTATCTTCATAATTTGTTTATTTTTATTCATAAACTACCTTGACAAGCTTATGAATAATACATAAAAGTTTATATATTTGTATAAGCTGTTTTGCATAAGCTCACAAAAAAGTTTTCCAAATGGTCCCTATTAATAAAGTTGTTTGTGAAGTTGTTTATCCAAACAAGGTTTAACTATATGTTGAGCTATAATTAAATTGTAATCCACACATAACTTCATACTTCTTTCTTAAAGCACAACTAGAATGAAATTGAAAATTTCTAGGAAAACTGAAAGCCAGTGGTGAGTGTTCTTTAATTGTAAGTTCTCAAATTAAGTATCAACTTGATACTTAATTAGTACTCCCTCCGGTCTCATATATAAGCAAAAGTTGCTTTTTTAGATTCATTAAAAAAGTGATGTATGTGGTCTATATAATATGGACTAAATACATAACTTTTTCAATGAATCTAAAAAAACAACTTTTGCTTATATATGAGACAGAGGGAGTATATATGTAATAAATTGGATGTTTTCAAACAAAAACCACAAAATCAATTTCAATGGTGATTTCCTTGCATTTCAGACATGCCTTTGGCCTCCTCCTTGGATTTATTGTATTGATTGAGTGTGCAAATGATGTTTTGAGTCCAATGCATTGGGTTCTCCATCGAAATCTTATTTTCTGATACCTCGAGTATGACCTATCATTAGTTAATGTTGTAAATTCATATACATTGACATGGAATTGATGAAACTACTTGCTTATCATCAATTGAGTATATTATAGCTAGGATATCTAATTTCATAGATGATCTCTATGGAAGTTTCTTCCTCTCTTCTATAATGCTTCATATGTAATGTAAATTTTATACTTTCTAGTGTCATGTCACGATGAAGCATCTTTTCAAGAGGTTTGTGCATGGGTGTCTAAGTAGCTTACCTTGATATTTGGGTGCTGAATTAGTTGTTATTGTCGCTTATTCTCTTCCGTATAAAGTATATCGAGTATAGACTCCTAGATAGCAAGTTCCTGACTTATTGTTTTGTAATTGGAATATCTACCAATACTCATTTATCTTCATGTCAAATCATGTAGTACTGTTTTTACTAATCTTACAAAGCTCGCATTTATTTTGAATTTGACCTTCTAGTTTGCAATTGGGTTGTTTAGATTACCGAAATTTTATGAATTTTATTGCAACTTCGCAAAGTTCGGAAGATTCATTTTTTTCTTCCACAAGCAGCTATAGATTTGGACTCTGGATCTAAATAATGCAACTCTCCGGTGTTATATATCTTACTTGTAGGTGTTAGATAGGAAAGGTTTTGGGAGCTAGACTATACTACTAATAATAATAGGGATTTTAAAGGCTAGCCGTTTTTTACTAATAATTCTGAAACATGTTCACGAAGTATGCATTGTTTTATGTGCATACCTAGCATAGTCATCAACGAAATTTGGAATGAGTAGTTGTAGATTTTGGTGGTTCTGATGAACTAACTCCCGAGTCCTCGAGAGCTCTGTGCAGGCACACTAGTTCGTTACAAAATTTTGTATACTTGTCAGTTAATGTGTCAAAATCACTAATTTAATTTGTTTTCTTCTATTCTAAGGAATGCTTGTTCTAATTTATTTATTTTAATTTGAATTTTGAGTTTTTTACAGTCAGGACTGTTGCTATGTCAATTGCACCAGCTGATAGCATAGCTTCATTGAATAGTGATCTCTTCTATGACATATTAAAGCGACTCGATGGGCCTGCGTTGGCTAGTGTAGCTTGTACATGTGCAGCATTTTGTTCCATTTCAAAAGAAGAGAGTTTATGGGAAAACGTATGTGCATCCTTGTGGCCTTCAACCAATAGGGAGGATGTCAAAAGTTTAATATCCTCTATCGGCGGTTTCAGAAAATTCTATGCCGATTGTTTTCCTCTTATCGTAAACAAGGAGGTCGGACAGTATCAGTGGAACAACTATCTAGAATACCCTGATGATTGGACTGAAGCCGAATACTACGGGGATACAAATGAATTTGAAAGCATCACCCCATCGGATTTTGTTTCCATCGTAGACATTAGGTTTAAGGGGAAATCAATCTGCTCGAAAGTTTTATCTGGAATTCCAAATGCGAACGATAACGGTGGTTGGTTCTACAACTGTCCTTTTCGTATCGATCTTCTTACATACGCAGATAGAGATGATAGCAATGATGAGGAAGTGACCCTTTCCGTATCCGACGGTCTTCCACCGATTACATCAATGGAAAGGGAAAGGAAAGACGGGAAACTATGGCATGAGCTTCGTGACGGTCTCTTTCTTAGTTGGATATTAGTAAACAAGAAAATAAAACAAGCTGCAAATCTTGCTAGCTGGAGTCCTCTCGACGGTCAAAGACATTGGCCAACCGACAAAGACTTTGTCATCCGATTCGGATCTGTTCTACCTGCGAAAGACATTCTTCCTTCGCAAGTAGTACAGTGTATCCTTGTTATGAAGTTTAGAGTGGTTCACATTGAAGAAGAAGGGTTTGAAACAACTCTTAAATTAACAGAACTTAGCATGCAGTTGGAAGACATGGAAGGTGCTCATGTTAATGGAAAAAACAGTTTGCATATTCTTAAGGAAGCACTTAGTTGCAGAAGAAGCAAAAATTATAGTGAAGTTATTGAATCTTGTCATATGTACTCAAAAGTGCAAAATGAGTTAAAAGAGGAAAAGATGAGAAGTGAAAGTAGGTTGGATACAATTTGTATTTTAAGTGGCATTGCTGCTTTTATGACATTCTGGTACTATGTCTTGTAAAAAATGGTATAATTTTGGGGACTCCTTTTTTGTAAGATAAAATTCCTAATAAAATAAACAATTCATAAAAGTTTTTTTTTTTTTTTAATGAAGTGATACAAGTTTTACTTGGTTTTAGTGGTTTGAGGTATGAAATTCTGTTAGTATGAAACTTTTGTAAATTGACTTTATCAGCAGGTGTATTATGAATATGTTTGACAGTCTCTTCTCTTCCATCAGTTCAAGAACTACAAATATCATACAAAGATTAATAATGATTGAGAACGAAAATAATTGTTTTTAAGTAATATTTAAATTTTCACTTCAGATACTATCTAAGATTCTATTTACTTTGCAAAAATATTTTCTATTTTTTTATATTAAAATTTGTGTTAATTTTACGTGTTAACACGAATAAAATAGAGTTATTTTCATTACTTTTTAAAATGTAATATTTCTAACAAACATTTTATATTATGAGATTTACTTCTGCTACCCTATGTTTTTCTGTATTATGAGAGTTATTTTCATTATTTTTTAAAATGTTATAAAAATGAGAAATTTTTAAAATATATCGTCTGCTACTTGATTCACACGATTTGGACTGGCCTATTTTTGCTGATGGTTTCTTTTCACACCCCTCATATTTCTCTTTCCACACATAAAACTAGATAATTTCTCTACACCCCCCCCCCCCCCCCCCAAATTTTATTTTTGGTGGTTGGGGAACTTTTTGTGCCTTAAAAAAACTTTGAGAAATATTTCCCGCAAAGACATTTTGTGCCTTAAGCCCATATGTTACCTTTAGGTGGCTACTTTTCACCCTCTCCGCATTTCTAAAAATTCATATTTATTTTGAAAAATATAACTAGATAATTTCTTAGAGCATCCTCTACACTCTAAAAAATTCAAAAATTACCCATTTTATTTAGTTAATTAGTGAATAGATTTCGCTACTTAACTAGTAAATGACAAAAACAATTTCAAATTCAACAATATTTGAAGATATCATGTCCCCAACTCCAAGAGAAAAGTTTAATTTTTTTTCATCCGCCACTTAAATAGTAAACAGATCCAACATATATAAAAAAATTTACCACCTTCGCCCTCATTCCACCAATTTTAAAAAAAAAATTCTAATTCTACTTTTTTTTTTCAAAAACCGTAACAATCTAAATCAACTTCAAATTCACCATTTGAACCCACACGTCTGATCCATAGTTTGTGGTCCAAAATGCACCAACAATTTGTGTGGTCCAAAGCGCACCAGAACCATTATAAATAGAGGTGTTCGGTTCACTTTTCATTCACAACAAAGAAAAATTGATGTTTACCCAGTGAAAAGGAACACTCATCTAGCTACAATCTACTGCAACAACGGGAAACCAAACTGGCAACAATGTCGATGTTACATTGTGCGATATGAAACACTAACTGGGCGATATGAAACACCAACTGGCAACAATCCTCTCAACCGCCTCAATGCAAGAAGGGTGGCCGATGTTGAGCAAAGTCGTCGATCGGCTCAGACGCATTAGGTTTACACCAACATATGTGAGAACCATGTTCACAGTGGTGGTCGGTGGTGGTTAGAATGGTGGTTTTTACTTTTACGAAACATTGAATTAGATTTTTCTAAATAACTATTATTTATTTTAACTTTCTTCTACTTACAATATATTAAAAGAAACTACTACTAAAATACTAAATTTCTCCAATCAAGTTTAATAATATTTCAGAGTTTATGCCCTTAAATGTAATTTTAACTCTAATCTCAAAAAAAAAAGATACAAAACAAAAATAGGAAGAAAAAGAAGATAAGAATAAATAAATCTTCCCATAAAAATAGCATCGGAAACCACCTCTAAAAAATATATTAATCAAATATATTTAACAAAAAAATTAATTAAAAAAAATTTATGCATAAAAATAGTACACATAAAAAATAGTGCAAACTTTTTTTTAATGAAAAAATAGTAACTTTTTTTTTGAATGATAACTCAATCTAACATATAAAAATTTATATATAAAAAATAAAAATAGAAGAACCTAATAAAACAAGATACTTATTTATGAGCTTAAAAATAAAAGAACATAAAAATAGAAATAAAAACACAATGAACCCATTTGGATTGACTTATTATAAGTTTAAGGTAGTTTATGAAAAAAATTTATAAAGATAAAATTTTTGTTTGTGAAAACTTATGAATTAACATGTGTAAAAAGAAACTTACAAATTTACACGGGACAATTGCTTTAATAAAAAATTATAATCATACACGGTACAATTGATTTAATAAAAAAAAAGGAATTGAATAATAAATATTTATTAATTTTAATTTATTACACAAAATGAACCCATTTGGATGACTTATTATAAGTTTTATAAGGTATTTTATGAAAAAGGTTTATAAAGATATAATTTTTGTTAGTGAAAATTTATGAATTAACATGCGTCAAAAAAGCTTACGAATTAACACGGGACAATTGGTTTAATAATTTTTTGTAATCATACACGGGACAATTGATTCAATAAAAAAAGAGGAATTGAATAATAAATATTTATTAATTTTAATTTATTACACAAAAATCATATATGGGACAATTGCTTTAATCAAGAAATATTAGTTTAATAAATTTTATAAGAATGAGAACAATGACGTCACTTATATTTTAATAATATTTTATAACATTTTTCTAAATATTTTATTATAAATTAATTTTATACTTTAGTAAAATATCAATCTTAAATATAAAAAAAATCAATGGACATGAGCTTTCACAAATAGTTTTTTTTTAAACAACAGAAGAATAAATTCTCATCAATAATAAATATAAAAAAAAAAACACAAGATTGAAGTGGAAGAAATAGTCACAAGAAAGGGGGTTTGAATTGTGACCCTTTTAAAAATTAATCCTGCAATCTACCAAAATTGATCTCAAGTGTATACTTGGATAAATGTTAGTGAATAATAGAAGAGCTTGATCTGAGAACGTTTTGTATTATTAAACAGATTGTTCTGAGAACGTTCTCTACTGCGTAAAAGTCCGAATTGAATGTAAATGAAGTGGTATGTGTGATGCGTGTTTACAGTAAATAAAGAGTTAAAGGTAAGAGAGATTCACACACAAATTTATACTGGTTCACCTGAATCCTGGGTTACGTCCAGTCCCCACGCCTGTGAGTTTTCCACTATGATCTTTGAGATACTACCGATCCCAAATACAAATCTTCTTTGATCTAAACCAAGATCAAAAACCTTTAAGCCCTAAGGGCTTAAAACTACCCCAGCCCTCCAAGCTAGTAAGGGTGTCACTCAATCAATAGTTACGTATTGACTTGAGCCAATCTTTCTTTTACAAAGATAATAATTTGGATCTAAGCTTACAATAAACTCAAACGACGTTGAGAAGCTTATAAAAAAATACACTCAGTACACTCAAAATATTTGATCCAAGAGATGATAAGGAGCTGGAGTGTGAGTGATAAAATGAAGAGACAAAGATACAATCACTTAAAAGTGGATATTGTTGAAAAGTGGTCTCTTGAGATATTTGCTTGTAGAAACTCAAAGGCTAGTTTGAAAAGCAAATAAAAACACCCAGTAACGCAGAAGTATTGTTGAGAATGAAGATCTTGAGTGTGAGTGATGAAAGAAGAGTTTTGTGACTTGTAGACAAAAACAAGTGTATGATGATTTGTAGCTTCAACTCTTACTCTTCAAAGGTAACCAAGTGCTCTATTTGTAGCTGAGGTATGTCCTTGTATGTCTTGGTGAAGATGAAGAAGTATGTCCGTTTGGATCAGAAACTAGCTGTTAAACATCTTTAAAATGACAGCTCATTAAATTCAAAAGTTGCTGAGCTTGGGAGATCGTTCTGAGATTGATCTTAGATCTGAGCCTTTGTCTTTGATTCAAAGGAGCGTGGTAAAGAAGCTAGCTGTGAGCTGTAAATGATTCCTCTTAATCTTATTCAACAAGTAAAACCATTGTTGTCCTTTAAGTCACGTGAAACACAGCTGTTCAAAAGTTTGAATAATAAAGTGATGAAGAACCTCTCTCTTGCAAACGTTATGAGAACGTTCTCCAAATTCTGGGCAGAGGATGAACTTGTTCTTCAAGTAAAAATGATCAATCACGTGTGATGCCAGCTGCAGAAGGTCTGTAGTGAAGCTTTAAAGTACAACCAAGCACTATTCACTTGTACTTGTTGATCACAAAGTCTTTGGAGAGAGAAGGATCACATAGGAGAATGTTGCTTCTTCTTGATTCTAAAAGGAGCATGTGAGATTAGCTTGTAGTGAGCTGTAAATGATTCCTTCTTGCTTTTTCTTCAAGGATAACCATTATATATCATTTAAGCACGTTTGAATCAGTTGTCCATGAGTTTGAATATTTAAATGATAAGAACACCATTCTCATAGAACGTTCTGAGAATGTTCTCCAAACTGGGCAGTAACCTTGGTCTCCAAGGAGCTTTGATTCTTCTCTGAATAACCAGCTGTAAAGGTAGAGAGATGCAGCTGTATGTCCTTTAAGTATTGTTCACTTGTCCTTTCTTGTACACAAAAGTCTTTGGAGAGAGGAAATTACATGGGAGAATGTTGCTTAAAAAAGTTCATAAAGTACATCCCTACCCCTAGTTCCAAAAGTGTTGTACTGATCTTATTGGATTATGACAGATCTGTCCAACACAAAATAGACAACTTTTGATCTTTGTCTTTGAATTAAATCCATGTGCACATGCTTGATCCTTAGCATAAGCCAAGGATGAAAGTCCAACTTTCACTCATAAATTCCTTGCTTTAATTGACATTGATATTTTTATGATTCTGTGAGTAGATTCCAAGGAAAAATGCTTCTTTGTCTTGTACATAGTTGACTTAAAGAAATAAGTGCTTTTGCGTTGAAGCTTGTTCTTGGTGAGAATGAAGCACGAACTGGAGAATGTTCTCAGAACATTCTTGAAACAACATTCAAGATTTTCTCAAGGAGTAAGACATTTGATCTTGATCAATCAACCTTGAAATCTTGTTGCAAACCTTCCTACAATTCCTCTCTGATGTTTTGCACATATTGTTGCTTGTTCATCGAGTATCTTTAAGATTCTTTAGTGGAGGCGTGAGTATACTCATCATTGAAAATGATTAAAACTTTTATGCCTTGTGCATAACTCATTTGAAAAAATCATGGAACATTATTTTCAAACCTTGTCATCTTTGAGAAGCTTTGGTAAGATGATACTTTGAGTAGGTTTTGAAGATCCTTAACAAATGCATCATTCCCATTGATGTTAATTGTAGTGGTAAATCCTCAAAGCATGTAACACAAAACTCAATGTGAGTTTATTCACATAACATCAAATATATTCTTTGTGTAGCTTGTGATGTAGGTTTTCCATTTTGATTCTTCAACTACGATCCTCAAATCCTTCCTTGAATAATTAATACTTGTTGTGAACCTTGCGGTGATGAGGAAGACAATTACCCATGAAGCTCACTTTCTTGCTTGATCCTTCAATGGATGCTCTTAAGATTCAAACAACATCCTTTCAATAGATTCATGAATCTTGTGATGCTATTGTTATGATCATATGATGATACTCCAATTCTTTCATTGTTTGAGTATATAAAATGCACTTGTTGATATGAGTGGCCTCTAGCTTGTCCATTTTATTCGTTATCTATCATTCAACAAAAACTCAAGTGCAAACATCAGTAGATCACCATTCATAAAACTTAACATTTATTCCATAAGATTTGTTGTCATTAAAACATTCATCAAAACGATTTTGACCTCAACAATCTCCCATTTTTTGATGATGACAAACCTTTTGAATAAATCTTATGTTTTATGGATGGATAAAATAATAAATGCAAGAATGTTCATAGATATGCAATTAAGCTCCCCCTAAACACATGCAAGAGTTTAATTCTTATCATTCTAATTAAACTCCCCCTAAATACATGCAAGAGGTTAATTCATAACATTCTTCATTTATTAGTTCCATCTAACATTTCTCTCCCATCATATATATTTCTCCCCCTTTTGTCATACATCAAAAAGTATGGGGAACAATATGAAACATGAATTGCAATGATAGGAATCAAAAGTAGAAATGTATTGCATATAGAAAACATGCAATATGAAGTTCATTCACATATTAAACTTATCAAGTTTACATTTAAGCATCAAAGCACATATCATGTATGATGATCAATAATCATTCTAGTCAATCTTGCAATCACATCATGAATAATGATTAAATTACATGTAAACATATGTAAGCATTTGAAAACAAATGTGAAACGCTCTCAATTTTTAGAAAATGTTCTTTTGACCTTAATGACAATGCAAGTTATAAAGAAACAAACATTCTCAAATTTTGAAAACTCACCCTAAGTCTTATGAGATGGATATTCTCTAAATGTTTCAATTTACTTGGGTAGAGGTAACATTTTCCTTTAAAACATGATCGTTATCAAAATGATGGACAAGACTATGTTGTAGTCATAAAAGATCATTTGAGAAAAAAAAGTCCAAGAACTTTAAAATAGAGAGAAAATAGCGCATATTAGGAAGCTGTAAAATCAGAGTAAATTGACATCATGTCAAAATGAATTTTCTCTTTCTTTTCCAAATATTTTCATGATGAAAATGATTCTTTTTCAAAGCAAGCAAACTATTGAGAGGATTGTCCTTTGCAAAAATATTTGTCCACATCTCAATTTTGACAACATAACATGCAAGTGTGGAAATATGATCACACATTAAAAACGATAATTGATGTTGAGAAAAAGTCAAATGAGTTTAAGAATATAATGTGCAAGATTATTATTCTTAGATCAAATCCTAATTTTATGGAGAGTAGACACAAAATTATTCTCATGAAGACCAATCATATATTCTCTTGTTAAAATCCTTCAAAGAATATATCAAACAAAAAATGGATATTCATTTAAGACCTTTTGGATATTCACAAAATTAGATTAACTTTACCATTAGAGACGATATTACAAATAACAAAATTGTAAAAAATTAATACAAGACTCAAAACAAACAATACTTCATAAAGGTGGTGTTTGCGAAATTGAAATTGAGGCAAGAAATAATAAAACCAAATTATTAGAATCATTATTCATTTGTCATCTTTTGTTTAGTCTCTAAAAGAATATATGGGAGGGAATGGACCAACTTAGAACGTGCAATGTAATCAAATGTATATAAGAGATTATTGTGGGGAGGGGAGGGGGGTGCCATTTGGATTCCTGCTAGTCTACTGTGAAGCAATCCAGATTAAGATGAAATGATCTTGATTGCATGTTTCCATTGATTGAACCATTTCTTCAAATGTCATGTAGAATTAATTTGTTACCGTGAAATTCGCTGCAAAAGTTGGCAATAGCAATAATACTATACATATTATACCTATATCTAAGATACTTCTTTGAGACTTTCTCTTCATATGCATATATGACTTTTGACATATGGACCAATATTCATTAATTAATCTGAGTTTTGAAAAGGGGGGACAAATAGAATAGGGTGAGCTACCAAAATTGGTTCCCTGCAATTCACCACAAAATGAGGAGCTATTTCCCCAGTCTTTAGAAATTTTCTTTGTTTTATTATTATTCTTAATACAAGTCACTGTCGAGAGAAAAGTCTAAATTTTCTTTGTTTTATTATTACTAGCCGCCAAACGGTCCGTGCCCGTTTGTGTAATCGATATTTTTTTTTTCTTCGTGTGTGATTGATATTCTGTATTGTGCAAATATAAATAACTACTTAATCTCTTTTTTTATTGGACTTTGTTAATTGATAACTACGTAACCTCCTTTTAATATTTTTTTTTACTATAAAAACACTGAAAACCTACTTTTATGTGGAAGTTGTGCTTAGTTATTAAGAAGAAAAAAAATTATTTACTAAAAAAAACTGAAAATCTATTTTTATGTGGAAGTTATTTTTTAAGGGTCCGTTTGGTTCGAAGTTTTTGGAGGGGAGGTGAGGGAATATTTTAAATTTTGGAGAAGTAATTTACTTTTTTACTCTTAACCTTATAAACTCAAAATAAGGATTAAATTATAATGGATATATTACGTCAAAAAAAATTTTAATGGATATATATATATAACAAAAAAAAAATCTAATGAGTAGAAAACCTAAATTTTTTTTGTTGTAAAAAAAAAATAAAACCTAGAATTTTAATATTCCAACAAGAATAATTTTGAATTTTAATAAAAAAATGAGGGTAATTTTGTCAACATAATAAATCCCTCCCCTCCCCTCCTTCTCAATTGAACCAAACAGACCCTAAGGGTAAAATTTGAATAATAAAAAAGTCATCTCAAAAATTTGTATCCCCTTTATATATTAGTATAGATTATTCTTAATACAAGTCACTGCCGAGAGAAAAGTCTATTGGGAGGATCGGGAGCACTCCCGAGTCTCAGGGCATGTTACTCCACTATAGGTCAAGCGGCAATGGATGGCTATGAGGCGGGTTGGGGACAAATTTTGCTCTTTCCAAACCCCAATTCATAAAGTTTGGGTATTCTCAAATCCGTCCAAATTTTTTCAGAGATGTAAACTAAAACCCCAAATTCATACCCAACGAGATTCATGTATCCCCGTGGAGTTCGGGTATCCCCGTTCCGCACTACCTCCGTATGAATTTGAGATGTATTTTGTTGTTTTTTTATTAAAAAAAATACTTAAAAGTAGAAAATAATTTTGTTTCAACAATATTTATAAATAGAAAATAAATAGAGAAAATAAATTCATTAATACTCAACTTAAAAATATGAATGTAATAATCTAAAAAAAAAACATGAATGTAATCTAGAGTTTGTTTAATGGTTTCTAATTTATGAATGATAAAATGTAACTCAATATAAACGGGGTGGCTTCGGGGACGGATTCAGGGTGGATATCAATATATTACCCGCCCCAACCTCATATTTTAAAATTGGGAAAAACTCAAACCCGAATCCAGGCAACTTAGGTTTTTCCCGTCAAAATCAGTGCCGTTCCTGACATTTTATGGGCCTTAGGCCAAAAAAAAAAATATTTCATTTAATATAATAGCATTAAAACATATTTTTTGGATATCAACCTTTTTGAAAACAATTTTTTCAAGAGCCCTTTGTTTTGATTTTATTAGTTCTTCCTTTCATTTTATTTTCGTTTTTCATTACCACATCAATATTTCTTAAGCAGACAACATCTTCTAAGCTTCAGATAGAAACAAACAAACAAAAAAACTCAAGTAGAGAACAATATCACATGGAAGTAGAATGTTGAATTCAAAGAACAATTGAAAAATCGTAAGATCCAAGTGGTTGAAATTGGATGCAAAAAAATAAGATGTTAAGTTAACAATTTGTAGAAAATAAATTAAATAACTTGTTAATAAAATTAGGAACACAAAAAATAAAACAACGTCAAAACCTAAACAAGAAAAACCTATAACATTCTTACATACCTTACAAGAATGCATGAATTTGAAAGAAAAAATAACAAAACAAACTCAATAGGAATTAGGAACAAAGACAAGTAGTGACGTCTTTTTTGTTGTTTTGCAGGATTCTATTTTAATCCAACCATTATGCCTAATTATTTACTAGGTATAAAAAAAATGGACCTCAATCACATTTTAAATAACACTTATTTCCTAGGCTTAATCATATTTTCTTTCCTTAAATATAATTGATTTTTTTTATAATAGTATATTTTCTTTTTTAAAATATAATCAATTTTTTATTTTCAATAATAGTAGGTAGGTATAACAAAATATTTTGGGCCTCTAAAAATAATGGGCCTTAGGCCATGTCACCATTACCTACCCTCAAAGCCGGGCCTGCCTACAATATTGGTTATAACTTGTTCAAAAATATTGGTTATAATAAGAGAATTATGAATTTATGATTATATGAAGAAATCTAATAAAATTTTTATAGCCCATTTATAATTAATTGATATAACCGACTTTTTATACTTAAAAATAGAGTTAGGTATGTGGGTTGACTCGTCTGATTTAATATGTCCTGCATAGATCTGCATATTAAACAGATGAGTTCATTTGCCTACAAATGAAAATAAATTATGATATGTTGATGCGAGTGCAGTTCAATGATTTGTATTTTAGAAAACTTTGTTCACAACCTTCAAAACACAAATTCTCCCCCGCTAACAACCATGTAAATATTGTTGTAACGGCCATGCGTGTAAGCATACCATATCCTCAGTAAAATGGCCAAATAAGAATTTTCGTAACGAAGAATAATCATTAAAAGGGTAAGAGTGTGATATGTTATAATTAAATGATTAATTTAAAACTTAAACTAAAAGGACCAACATGTTCTAAACGTTAAACTTAAAAGACTCTGAATATATTTGACCTAAACTTTATTTAACCATCCATTATATCTATAAATAGGAGTTAAACCGACAATTATATGCTAATATGAAGAAAGAAAAACATGACAAAAAATTGGTGTTCTTATTTTTGTGAGTTTAAATTAGTTGGTAGGTAGGGCTGACAATAACCAGAGACAACTCGTGAATAGTTTGAAGCTCGATTCGATAATTGACACGTGAACTTGGGTCATGAACCAAATGAGCTGAGTTTGAGTTAAAATTAAGTTCGTTAAATAAATGAGCTGACATAAACTATATATAGTTCGATTCATTTGATTCATGAACTAACTCGCTTATATGTATATAATTTTCCAATTCTTTTTTAATTGTACACATCAAAGAACTTTTCAGTTCCCTATATACAACTATTACCCATTCTTCTTTTACCAAAAAAATAATTTTACTCCAATAAACTCTCTCTTTCTCAAAAGGCTTTTCATTTTTCATTTAGAGTATGTTTTGTTCGGGGGTTTTGGATGGGAGGAGAGGGGAGGTGAGATGATATTTAATATTTTTTATGTTTGGTTCAATTTTTTATGAGGGGAAGGGGAGGGAAATAGAGCAAATTTTGCTTCCCCCTAAATTGGGGGGATTTGGAGGCAGCGGCGGATTCAGAAATTTTTGTCCATGGGGGCTCGGAAATAAAGTGTAAATATATAGGGTTGAATATTTTTTATATATGGTTAAATATTTTTTTTTCTTTATAAAATAGTGATCTTCTAAGCTCGGTGTTTACTTAATTTTTATCATATTTAATCTCTCAAAAATATTCAGCACTCAAATTTGGTCCCTACCATTAAATTAAAGTGTATTTTTAAATGATTTTTTTGCAAGTATATTATAACATCATAAAAAATTACTCCAGAAAAAAACGAGCTCAAAATTTGATTTTTAGGTCATGAGTTTCGTTACTTTTATCGTTTAAAAAATTCATATTTAATTTATCAAGAGGTCATAAGTTCTAAATTTTAGTAAATGAACTTTATATGATATTTTAAACATATTTGCAAAAATTATTTAAAAATTTAAGAATTTAATGATAATTTAAATTACAATTATTCTTTATACATAAAAAATGTATTTTACTCATGGGGGCTTAACCACTCATAACAACCGGATACTAGAAAGATTTGAGAACCAGAGAAACGCATCATATCCCAAATTCTTTTGGCTTTCGGACAATCCCTCAGAGTGTGCAAAATTGTCTCCTCAGCCGCCCCACATCACGGACAAGAAGCATCATTAGTCATATGATGATTGAATCTGATAAAGTTGTTTGATATTTTTCCATGTACAATAAGCCAGACAAAGAACCTTATATTTTCAGAAACTTGTAACTTCCAAATCCATGACCAATTGGGGTCATGAGGTAGCCTATTATCATCCTTATCCAAAACCCATGTATAAGCACTTTTGGCAGAGTAAGTGTCTGATATAGCAGGTTCCCAAATAAGAAGGTCTGCCGAAGCATTGTTCAAAATAACACTTTGCATTTCCAATCTAATATCTAAAGGAATTTGAGTAGCTAACAAATTGAAATTCCAAATTCCAGATTGAACCACGTCACAAATCTGGAGAGTAGTATCGCTTATATGAACAAAGGGAAGTCTATCACACAATCTACCTTTATGAAGCCACCTCGCATACCACAAGGATACATTCCCACAACCCACTTTGGAAATAAACCCGCTTTTCCAAATTGCAGCAGCCTTAGTTATAGATCTCCATATGTAAGATGCTCCAATATATGCACACTCCTCAAAGATGTGAGAGTTTTGAAGATATTTATCAGAAAGAAGTTGAACCCATAACTTATCACGGTGATGAAGAAGCTCCCAAACATGCTTTCCTAACATAGAAATGTTGATGTATCGAGATCTTCTTATCCCAAGGCCACCCTTATTCCTAGGTTGAGTGACTTTGTCCCACTTTACCCAGTGACAACCTTTACCGCCCCAAATAAATTGGTTAATGCAAGAATTAATCTTATCGCAAATTCCTTGAATCTTATTAATACACATCACGATGCAACTATTAGGAGTTTCGGTTCAGTCCACAATCACAAGGAAGCACGTTTGGTCTCCTGGAAACTTCCATCAGGTTCAGCGGTTAAATTAAATGTTGTTGGTAGCTCTCTTGGTAATCTAGTACGCTCTGGTTTTGGAGGCTTGATTCGTGACAAAAATGGCAATTGGTTATTGAGTTTCTCAGGCAGTTGTGGTATTACTACTAATATTAACGCAGAGCTGCAGGCTATCTTCTACGGTCTTGATAAGGCTTGGAGTCATGGTTACTGACATGTGGAATGTGAATCTGTCTTTCTTAGGTTGTAGTTTGTCTCTTTTTCTTTTCTGTCTTATTTAGTTTTCCGTTGTATTAAAAAAAGGAATTATCATTTTTTTGGTGGGGGCTTGAGCCCCCAATGGACAACACTTGCATCCGCCACTGTTTGGAGGGGAGGGGAAGCAAGATTTCTTACTACAATTTATTATATTGATATATTTATCGTCATATATATTTTAAAATACCAAAATTATCCTTACTTGCATTTTTTTTTTATTATGATGCTAACTTGCTAATTTATTTTAAGGATTGTTGTCATGTTGATTATTATTATATAATTTTTTAAATATTTTTTATAAATACGATGTTTTATGTTGAACTAGATATACAATTTTTTTTTATAAAAATTTCCATACTTGTTTTTCTTACGTTGATATTGATCAATTTTTTCATTGTATTTTAGCTTTGGTCTTTCTAACCAATCATGTTTAACGTCAATACTATTTTTTTTTTTGTTATATGTTGAGTTAGAAAAAACTTGGTTTTGTTATATTTGAGTTCCACAATACTCTTGCATATATTTATATTAAAATTTTAATTCAAATTTTTGTATAAAATTTAATTTTAAATACTATTTATTAGGTTAGATTGATAAATAATTTTATTTGTGGAGTTTTTGAGTCTATCGAGTTATTATATTTAATTATTTATAAAGTGAATAATTTTAAAATGAAGAAACTCTTATAAGATTTTAAGGATAAAAATGTAATTTACCTTGATCATACATCCTTTTCCGTCTTCCCTCGTGAATCAAACACATTTGCAATTAAAATTTATTTCATCCCCTCCCCTCCCATCTTTTGAACCAAACATATAAATAATTAAAAGATCTCTTCCCCCCCCCCCCCCCCCCCCCCTCTCTCTCTCTCTCTAAAATCTCTCCTCTCCCCTCTCATCTTCTGAACCAAACAGACCCTTAAGAAGAAAGACCTTTCCTCTCCTTTTTTTTCTATGACATATCTCTTAATTTGTGGGGGAGTTCCGCTGATGCAATTTTATCTTGAAAGGGCAACCTATTGGAGTTTGGAATTGAAAGAATATTTTGAGAATAATTGTAGGATTTTGTTGGTTTTTGCTTTTTAATTTTGTTACTTGTATCGGTTTATGTTGGTTAGAATTTTGTATGCGTTTATCCATTATACATTTGAGATAAATTTTATTTTAATTTAATATTTTCTTTTTCTTTTAAAAAAATCATTTTAAAATATTAAAGATCAAATTTTGAAATTTTGACAAAAAATTGACTTTAAAATCATGTGAATTTGACTTAATGAGTTGAATTCGACTCAGCTCGACTCATTTTCAACCCTATTGGTAGGGATATTATATTTTAAATGCAGGAGCTGAATTCGAAATATAGCCACTCCACGTAGTCATTTAAAGAGTGAAAATTATAGCAACTAACTAGTTTATTTGAACAAAAAACTGTGTTCTTGAAAACTTTGAAAAATGGTTGATTTTTGTGTTTTTTTTTTAATTGTGTTCTTGAAAACTTTGAAAAATGGTTGATTTTGATCAAATAAAGTACCAAAAAAATGAATACCCTTTATTTCTTCTTGTACATGAATTTCAGGTTTGATGACATACATGAGAGCTCTTGGAAAGCTGCCACTATGATGAGCTTGTGACAGTATAGTTAAAAAGCAGATTCAATGCTAGGCAAACTTCAAGTCATATTCATATTATAATTAACTAACTTTTTATTCGATTTATTAGAGATGGCAGAAAAATATGTACTTTGTTTATGGATATATAATGGTAAAGAAATATTTAATGCATTTGTAAATTTGAAAAGGATTTTATAAAAGGGGATAAATAAGAATCTCAAAAAGACTTCTAATTAAGGATATATATATATATATAGTATATTTATTATGATAAGCATTTATATATAAGTTTGTCTAAGCTATTTTTATAAGAAAAAAAAAATCATATCAGAGTATGTGTTATAAATTGCTTTCGTAAACTATATTATCAATGAACTTAAAAAATATGGTAACTACTCAACAATAACTAATAGGAGAATGTTGGACACATATTAAGAAAACTAATGTGGTAAATGTTTATCGGAATTTGTGCATTTAATTTTCTAATTATAAACATTAAACATTTGCGGCATAGAGAGTCTTATATTTATGGTGAACTAGTGGGTTGCCCGTGCTACGCACGGTTTGACGGATCGTCAAGCCATATAAATCAAGCCATAAGATATTTTTTTTGTGGATCTAGATTTTGTAATATTCAAGTTGTATCATTTTCATGTATTTATTATTTTCTGTATAGTGATCATTGTTGTTGTGTAGGTTCGTTTTCAAGTTCTAATTTTTATTTCTTGGGGTTTGTTGTTTTAGTGATTCTTGAATTGGGTTTGTTTAGTTTTTCATGATTTTTGATTTATTTTTTTGTTTTCTGAATTGGGTGTGCTTCAATTTTGAGCCTTTTTCTGAATTAGGTTAGCTTGAATTTTAGGTACTTTTACAGATGCTTGAATTTTGAACTCTGACATGTATATATGAAAGTGGGTAATTTCTCAAATGAATTTTGCAATTTGGATTTTTCCCCCTTTTTATTATGATGTAGATTTAACTATGATTTATGTGTGAAAAAGGATGCAAAAATCTTGATTTGTTATGAAAAGGGTTAGTTGAAAGTTTATTGATTTGTTATAAAGATTTTTGGGTCTATTATTAATTTAGAAATTGAAATGGGGTTATGTTGATATTGATACTATTATGTGATTTGACTATTTTTATGCATTTATAGGATGGAGTGGACACTTTGTATCAAAGAGAAGGTACCATTTCATAATTCCAGTGGATAATGAGTAGCATAAACCCTTAAATGAAGAAGCTCTTGATAATCAGAGTCATCTGTTATATGGTGTGTCTTAATGTCATTGAAGTTGGTTCTAAATTTCATAGTGGGAGAGAAATTATGGAAATATGAGACAGAATTTGCACCAACCTTAGAGCGAGGTAACAAAAATCATTCATATTTATTCAATTTTTTATATATTAATAATTCGTTTTAGTTCTTTTAAGATTTGGATTTGAGGTAACAATAAAAATTGTCATCTCCCCGTGAAGAATTAAGTATTAACTTATAATAGTGATTATAAAACACTACAAGAAATATCGTTTTTGGCAGCGACAAATGTCGCTGCCAAAAACGTAAAGTTGCTGCAAAAAGTGTTTTTCGCAGCAAAAGAAATGTTGCTGCATGTCGCTGCTATAAGTGCCGTTGCGAAAAGTTTTGCAAGGACAATTAATGTCGCTGTCATAACTAGTGTTTTGCAGCAACAATTAATGTCACTGACAAAACTAGTGTTTTTAGCAACAATTAATGTCGCTGGCATAACTAGTGGTTTTTTGCAACAATATTTATTGTCGTTGTCATTAGTAATGTTTTTTGCAACAACAATTATTGTCGATGGCAAAAAATGTGTTTTTCGCAGCAATTTTTTTTTTTGCTGCATACCGTTGGCATAAGTGTCGTTGCGAAAAATTTTACAAGGACAATTAATGTCGCTGCCATAACTAGTCTTTTGCAGCAACAACTAATGTCGCTGGCATAAATAGTGTTTTTCGCAACGAAAAAATTATTTTTGTCAACGATATAAATTGTTGTTATATCTTTTATATCTCAACAATAAAAATTGTTGGAATAAATTAAATTTCCCAACTATAAATGTCATTATATAATTTTATTATTTTTTTATCAGAAATTAAAATCAACCATTGAATTTCAATTGTCATAACTATGCATAAATAAATTCTTTTACATTGTAATGTTTTTAATCAAAAAACATAAACACAAATTATTGTAACTTTAAAATATAAAATGTCGTAAAATATTATTGTACGTCAACATCAAAAATGAAAAAATATTCTAAATTATCTTGTTCTAATAAAAACAACTAAAAATTAACACCCAAATAAAAGGTAGCGAAACACAAAACACCATTGTTGTCAGACAAGTCAAAGGCCCCGGAGGCGACAACATCAATTCTTCTTTATTAACTTTGTGATTAGATTCAGCTGACTCTATCCAGTGCACTAGAAAATTCTCCACCCTATATAAATATTTCAAATAACACCCATAAGATATATTAATTCAATATAACAAACTAATAGAATTTTATAATATGAACAACTAATTTATTATATTTTGTACCAAAAAGAACTATTTATATACTTACCGGAATATTCAGCATTTGACAAAGCATAGTTGCCACTTTTGCTTCAACTTGTTTGTCCACTTTTTCTCCAAGTTGTCTTTGACTCTCTTCAATCTTTGATGTCATTTCTTCCATCATTTTTAGGTCTTGTTGGCGTTGAGTCTCTACATCTTTTAGTTTCTTTTCGATGTCCTGTCTCTTTTCACGCTCCTTTTTCAATTCTTCATGTAAACCTGCAATATTTTTTCCCTTTAGTGGTTTAATTCCAGCTCCTATCCCACGACTATATCCTGATCTCACTCCTACAACTGCTTCAAAAGCAGTATTTGTAAGTTTGTCTTTATCTTCGTCCATATATCCGAGTTCTAGAAGCTCTGAACAACGTTCTTAAACCTTTGTCTATTAAAAATATTTTATAATTAGAAATAACAAATTAATCACAATTATATATATTTTAGAAATTACTTCGCACTTAAATATGACTTACGTGAACTTCCTTAGAAGCATCATTTATCCATTCTCCATTGCTATTTGTGTGAGTCATTCGCCACAAGTCTTGATAGTTGGGTTCTTTTTGAGTTTCAGGGTCTCTCTACAGACAAATTTACATCATTAAGTTGTCAATTCAATGAACAATATACGTAAAAAATAAAAAACTATAGTTCATAATGTTAATATTACCGCATCATAGCTCACGGCTTGAAATGAATATCTTCCACATCTATGATTAATAACTTGTTTTGCTTTATTTAATTTGTTCCTCTCACGGATTACCTAAAAATAGTAAAAATATAAAATACAATAATTGTTTACATAAATCATCTATATTTATAGTAGATTAAATACAATTATACCTTATAGTTAGGACTTGAAAAATAATCTACCAAAAACTTCCAGTCATCTTCACCTACATCATCTGGTCTATGTTCCAAAGCTATCGCATTTGTCTTGTATTGGCTAAAATGCCGATGAAATCTACATCTATGATTTCGATATAGTCTTTTAGCAGTATAAAGAATAACTTCTCTATTATGTGTTGTATTATCAATGTCAAAAGCATCCTGCACTCAACAATTAAAATGAAACTATTGTAAGTTCTCCATAAAAGAAATAAAATAAAATAAAATTGTAGAAGATTAAAATTTACCAAAACTTTAGAAACTATCTTGTTAAATATATCTTCTGGTATGTTTTTCCACTTTTCGACATTAAAAGGAGCATTCTTTAGGACAATGATTGACATCTCAGTCACAAAATTTGCAGCTCCTGGTCCAACAGCTACCATTTTATCGATTGGAATATCAACATGTAATTTTCCGGTAGCACTCTTCTTTTTCCTTTTTGCGACACCTAGGCCAGTAGTTCTTCCTCTTCCCTTTTTCGTTGTATTTGTACATTCTATTGCATTTTGACCTAAATGAGAAATTTATGAAAAGTATATATAAAGTGAAATTTTAAGATGAAGATATAAGAACAAATAGTATATGAATAAGAAAAATTAAAGTTAAGCAAATCAAATAAATACCTCCTTGTTGTTGATTTATAGTAGTATTTAAAGAATTTGAAAGTTGTAAACCTGGACTATGATTTGAGGCTGCCATAACTATTAAAAAAAAACAAAAATAGAAGAAGTATGTTAGAAAAAAGAAGTACTAATGGTCAATGTCTATTTTGGTATCACACATGTTGTTGGGGTTGTACCCTGAGTTGTGGTTGTCTATGACTCTTTGGGTGCGTGAACTCAAAAACAATTAAACAAATAGAGATGACTAAGAAATTGGAGATTGATAAAGGATAGCAATTTTTTATTGATTCTATAACATTGCAAAACAAGTTTGAATTTTGTGTTGTTTTTACTCTCTAAAACCACCGAACACAGTGGTTTTGGGTGTGTGTTATTTATTTAGCGGAGAAGAAGATGGAAAAGAAAAATTAGTAACGACGTTAATTCGAAGTTAGCAAGATGCATACACGTGTGGTTATCCACAATAGAGAAGAGTACTTAATATTAGGGATTAGAAAATAGTCAAATTGTTTTGCCGCAAATAAAAAGATTAAAATCAACACCAGCTTCCTTTTCATTGTCCCTAATAACTAGTAAATTCCTTATGAATGAGATATATGAAAAGTAATTTGTGATACTACCGTATTAATTAATGGCAGGCTGGGTACATATTTAGGTGATGGCAGACTGGGAATGTTGAAAAAGGAAATCAATACATCTTGGCAATGGAGTAGTTGAGTTTAGTGGATATTGTTGTGAACAGTGATCGGTGTAGAGGAGGACTTGTTATCCTAGAAATTATTCGTTAAATAAACTCTAACCTTGTGAATTTAGTTTATGTATGATTCCTAGAAATCTAGAACCCATAATAAAATTGAAAACATAGAATTTATTTAGAAAATATAAAAATTCACTTACTTGTTCAATGAAGTATTATAGAACAATTTGTGATTTATCCGGTAGTCTTTGATCACAGGCGATTTACAAGAGAGTTAAAGATTTAAAGTGAGAGAGATGAGTTAAAGATTTATAGTTGGAGAGATGAAAAAACAGTTTTTTTTTTTTAGGTTTAATCTGTTTGTTTGTTGAGTTATTTCTAACTTATCACTTTTTTTTTTCTTTATAGAATCTACTTGATTTTTTATTTTAACTAGAGTTTTTGTTTTTTTTTTGTCCAAAAAAAAAAATCTAGAGTTTTGTTTCTTATCTATTTGAGAGTTAAAAGATTAATCTATTTGAAGGTTCGACTTTTATATATTTGAGAGTTAAATTTTTTCTTAAAAAAAAGGTTTTTTTCTTTTTAAAATTCTATAAATAAGATGCGGGGTAATTGTTAAAAATTTCATAGTGAGAGTAAAAGTTTTATGTATAAGTACCTTATTCAGTCTTTTTAAAAAATTTACGTATAATTTTACTTCGGCTTGTTTCTTCTTTTATATATACCTTATTCAGTCGTATAAGTACCTTTTAGCTTTAAATATTGCACACTATTTACCAATCTAGTGACTTAACTTAGAAAAATAGAGCAGCTGATGATTATGTGATAATTGCTATGATGAATTTAATCATAAATTTCCAGCTAATAAACCAAGAATATTATCAATTAAACAATAATGAAAGAATCAATTTCATTGGAGCATCCAAACCAGCGACATACTATATGGTCCTATCACTAGCTCCATTAAGATAAAAAGAAACAAAAGCAAGAGCAATACTGGCATGGTCTGGTATGTCATACTTATAAAAGCAAGAGCTGTAAACTTTCACATTCCTAAATATAAAAGAATCAAAGAAACCAAACTGCTTTGCTTTTGCTAAATATAAAACAGAGGAAATAGCAGTCAATAAGCATTGACTCAATACATTGGTCTTTCAAGTTCTAAAATAATATCAAGTTTTGATTGTGATATCAAAAACCCCTTTGCTTTCAAACTACTTTGACCTTTATAAAGATGTGTTCAAATTCATTATTGCACATATTAGGTGCATAATACTGATACATTCTTGTTAATCTATTCAACAAAACATAACCATATAAATATGCCTAGCTATAGTTATATCTTTGCATTATTCTGTCGCTAATTTATCATATGATCTAAGTAATTCAAACTTACTCAAAAGCATATTAACACACCTATATCTAGAATTTTTTATAACTAATTCAAACTTAAGTATAATCTTGTTAATTTGTTCAAGATGACTCATTTTCATACAAATATGCCTAGCTATTGTGATATCTTTGTTGTATCATTAGAAAGCCATATAACAATAGAGACAAGACAAGAGACCAATAAAAATAAATGGCATTTGGGGCTACACCTTGATGTGAACCCATCCAGTTTTCCAAAACTAAACTTGTTAGATCTATAAAAAATGTTGCCATCTAATGTTACCAAAGATATAAGAAGCACCGTATTAAAATGATCTAGAATAGACTTATGACCAAAGAACATACCTGACATAAATGAATCACAGCCCTTCCATTCTTTCAACAGAAAGTTCATGAGGTGGTAATTGTATTTTCACAAGAAGGATGCTACTGAGATAATGCAAAAGGAGTCCCCCTTTCAAACTTAGCTTCATAAATAATGCATGTTTGCATGTCAAGATTCAAACATTTCCGGCTATAGTAGTATTTAGAATGACTAGATCAACTCCGAGAGATGTATCTACAGCCTTTTTTCCTTTGGCAGGTAGAACCTATCAGAAACCAAAAACATAAAAAAAAAAACTGAAGTTAGAAGTTCAATAACACAGGAAATGAAATTTAGGTTTAGGCATTTCTTACGGATTGGCATTTCTTAACCGGCAAGAATTAGTCCTGGCCACCAACCATGAAATATCGTCCCTCACACACAGCAACTCAGTAGCCAAACCATCCAATGCACACAAATCATTGGCGCAATAACCTTAAAAACTTTACCAGGATACCTATAATGAAAATACTTTTGCAACACAACCGTATCAGCTCCTATAATTTTGGGTAACCCCTGAAACATTATAGTATATATCGCACTACCATGACCATCCCTAAATCTAGTGATTCTCAAATGATGTTCGGTGGCAGAAATTTTGAAATGAACAAGCAGCAGCTCCAAAAAACTAACAGCAAAACCAGCAAAATATTTTTAACACGATCGCAGATACAAAGAAGTTCAAAAATTGGCAAGGTACGGATCCGTCTTTCAACACTTGAAACTGATCGAGTCTATACTCATTCCTATCCACTTCTAGTTGTTCATCAACTGGTGTGAAGAAAATGGGAGAAATTCAACTCGCTGTAAGGTTTAGTTGCTCTTCTTTGCTTAACATGATGCACATGTACTCAAATCCGTTGTTGCCTAAGATGCATTACATTCATCCATTAACTGTAAGCCAGCTCGACAGTCTGAGGCATCAAGCCACTCAGATTGTTTCGATGAGACTGAGCCGTGCTGAGCCGCCGTTGAGAAAGGAGGTAGTGGAATATATGCTGGATGTTGGTTCCCACATGTGGAGTATGAGCAGAAGTAAAGCCAACTTTTTCAGAATCATGGGAGTTTTGAGTGGATTAATTGCTGTTGGAAAATGGTTTGACCAAATCTGCAATTGGAAAAATCCTATCACAACAGTTCTTATTCATATCTTATTTATAATACTTGTCATGTACCCTGAACTCATCTTACCAACAATTTTCCTTTACCTCTTTTTGATTGGAGTTTGGTACTATAGATGGAGGCCGAGACACCCTCCTCACATGGACACACATCTCTCACATGCAGATTCCGCACACCCTGACGAACTAGACGAAGAGTTCGACACATTTCCAACCACAAGACCATCTGACATTGTGAGGATGTGATACGATCGTCTTAGAAGTATCGCAGGTAGGATACAAATTGTTGTCGGCGATTTGGCAACTCAAGGTGAAAGACTGCAGTCATTGCTGAGCTGGAGAGACCCAAGAGCTACTGCACTTTTCGTGCTTTTCTGTTTGATTGCTGCTATTGTTCTTTATGTGACTCCATTTCAAGTTGTGGCTCTTCTCAGTGGAATTTACGTGTTGAGACATCCGAGGTTTCGTCACAAGCTTCCTTCGGTGCCACTCAATTTCTTCAGGAGGTTGCCTGCAAGAACTGATTGTATGCTTTGAGTAAGACTTTTAATTTTAAGGCTTGGATTTGAATGTGCAGAAAAACACAAATGGTGCTTTTGGTTGTTTTGATTTCATTGTTCATCCACCAAATTATGTCATAGAATTTTATGTTTTGGAACTTATGGTACTATGGTAGTACTTGTTAAAATTTGCAATTTTGTTAGGGGAGTTGAAATTAATTTATCTATCTTTAATCAATTTCATGTTTAATTAGATTAGATGCAGTTAGAAACTTGTTTAATTTATCTTAATTAGATTAGATGCATTTTTAATCTAAAGTGTCGGTGCAACGTAGTTACTGATGACCATATATAACTATATACCTTTCGTCCTCTTCTTTGAAATTGAAGGCACGTAATTCTCTTCCATCTTCAGACTTCACCACCATCCTGTACAGCTGAATTTTAGAACCAGCTCAAACTCAGCTGATATATGCATTGTGCAACAGGGAAACTGATAAAAATTAAAAATAACGAATTAATATACCCTTGAATTTCTAAATATTGAGTTCTGAGACAATTTGCTACTCCAATTGAATCAAGTACACTCCACCCATTCTTGAAAAGTGCAAAGAAATGGCCGTTCTAGGAGGAATGGAGTAAAAAACACAACGACTAGCCCAAGAATTGACCGCTCTAGCTAGTAAATGAGCAACCAAATTCGCTTGCGGTTTTACAAACTTTACCTCAAAGTTGGAATTTAAAAACAACCTCTTAAAACTAGATATTAATGTACTAAAAACAGACACACCTACATGGCTAGTGTGCATAGCTTCAACCACAACCTGTGCATCACTTTCAAAAGTTACTTCCTGCAGGTTCATGTCACAAGCAGATTTCATTGCCTCCAATAACACTTTAAAACACACAAATGATTAATACTTTAGACCATTTAAAGTGTACTACAGTAATTTAGTCGACAAACATGATTCGTACGGTATTTTAGCATATACTAATAGATTAATTGATCCACAAATTATCTACATCAAATATCTATGAACCAAAACAGACCAACAAAAATATCATCAGCGGTTCTTGTCCTAATTCTAACATGATCCTCAGCTATATCATCTATCCAATCAAACTAAAAAAAACAGCAACTTAAATCAAATATCATACCGGATTTGACGGTGGTGCCTGAGATCCATTCAATGCACTTTTGACAGGAGTGTTCATAGACGAGTTTGATGGAGTAAATGTAGAAGGGATTCCTCCTTCCGTCTATATCCAAAAAACTAAAGCAAGGCATTACATTAAATTATCATGTTTGACAACTTAAGCAAGGCACAATAATTGAACACATCAAATATGCAATGGTCAATACTTCCACTAATCTTATAAATGAGTTATAAACAATTCTAAATTTATGAAATTCCTGAAAGTATATGCAGTTTTCACTGCCATCAATTATCATCATACAGTTTTAAAATTGAGTGATTTTACTTGCCTTCACTTACTCTCTCAAACTCTAAACATGTTTTTTAAACTAACAAACTCTAATTGTTTCTTCTTTTCTTCACTATTCACAAACTCTAGCTTAAACTTTGTCACTAAAAAATATTAATAAACAAAATACCAGCATTTGCACATATTGAATCATCATGGTAAATTTTCCAAAAGTGCACTATTTGGGTTTTACTTAACCACAACAGCAAAATAGAGAAAAGAAATTTATGCATAGCAAAGAACCCTAATTTATTCAATATAGTTCAAAGGGGGAGAAAACCAAATGTGAAACAACAAAAGAGAATCAGGGAGGAATACAAATACTATAGCTTACCTGAAAGCTTCACGAGAAAATCGACGAAAAATAGAGAACAGACCCGCGAAGAACCCTTTGTCAACCCTTTACCTTAAAATGGTGAGAAATATTGAGGGTTGGGAGGAAGCTTGACGACCGATTATAGAGTTGAAGACGGTGAGTAATTTGTGAGGATTGAAGACGAAAATGCTTGAAGACCGATTATAGAGTTGAAGACGGTGAGAAATTTGTGAGGATTGAAGTCGAAAATGCTAAGCTTGAAGTGGTGAAACGCAAAGCTGGTTTCTCCTTCTCAGCCTCTTTGTTTTGACAACGGTTAACTTCTTCTTTTTTTTTGTTAGTAATAATAATATTGGAAATTTTCTACCCTTAATATTATAGATTTTACTTCTAAAGATATAAAAATATACAAAACATAAAAATAGGATAAAAAAAAAAAAAGATAAAAAATTTAAGAAAAAACAAATTTACGCATAAATATAGGAACAAAAAGCACGTATAAGATATGCATCAAAAAATAGTAATTGTTGGTTTCCCAGCGACTTTACAAGGTTTGTTGCAAAAAAACCACACGATTAGCGACAACAATAATTATTGTTAAGAAAAATAATTTTTCCCAACAATAACGTAGTTGTTGAGAAAAAAACTAACTTATAACAACAACTTAAATAAGTTGTTGCTATATGTATGTTTTTCTCATTAATTTAAATGTCGCTGCGAAAAAGTCGCTGCGAAAAAATATATTTCTTGTAGTGAAATTTTTATTGGCAATAAAAAAAGTCATTTACCCGTGAATTAAAATTTTATTAGTAATAACTTATAATAATTATTTAAATTTTTTTACCAGAGATTAAAAATGTCATATGTGCGTAAATTATAATTTTGTATCAATAATAGTTTGTAATAATGATTTTAAATTTTTTATAGGCAATAAAAATTGTCATCTCCCAGTGAATTTTAAAAAAATTTAGCAATAACTTATAATAGTGATTTTAAAATTTTAATTGCTGATAAAAAATAGTCATCTGCCCGTGAATTAAAATTTTATTATAATAACTTATAATAGTTATTTTAAATTTTTTACCAAGATTAAAAATGTCATATCTCCGTAAATTAAAATTTCATATCAATAATAGTTTGTAACAGTGATTTTAAATCTTTTATCAGCAATAAAAATTGTCATCTCCCATTGAATTTCAAAAAACTTTAGTAATAACTTATAATAGTATTTTTAAAATCTTTATTGGCGATATAAAATAGTCATCTGCCCGTGAATTAAAATTTTATTAGTAATAACTTATAATAGTTATTTTAAATTTTTTATAAGAGTATAGATTGTTACTTGTAATTGCAAAATGGTTTTAATTGATATTCACATTCAACTAATGGTAAATAAGCGTCTAATTATTACTATGTTTCCAATTGATATTCACATTTAACTTAAGGTAATTAAGATAGGTAAAAAAACAATCACAGGTAACTAAAAGGTTCCTGCATGCAGGCCACTTGTAGCGATGCATGTTATTTTCCTATAGATGTTTTTTCTTTATTTTGTCCAGCACCGTTTATGAAAGTGCACGTGAATCAATTGGGTTAAGCATTGTCATATATATGTCAATCATGGATGGTGTTAATCAAGCGAGTTAGGTATAAACACAATGAAATTAGGAAAAGTATTCAAAAGATAATAGAAGTCAAGTTGGATACAAACATAAACAACATAAAATTAAAAACAAAGACATTTCATTGTAAGAAGGATGCTTTGAACTCAAAATAGAGGAAAGTCGAAACATAAAATGGCCGCCGTAATAAAGGGAATCAAGTGAAGCATCACACCAAGTTTTATAGTGAAGTCTTCAAGACTCGTGACATATATAAAATTTAATTTTTGCCTAAGAGCACACTTAATATAATTTTCTCATGAGGAAATACTTAAAAACCAAATCATAATAAGTAAATACAAAAGGGAACCACCATATTGTATAAAATTTAATTTTTACATCTTTTTTTGCGCAATTAATATAGTTATAATGGACAAATATCAATGTAGTTGACAATGTATTATACAAAGCTGAAAAACTAATATGACATGTTGCATTGGATTGATATGCACCACCACCCAATTATATTCACACCAAACATGCTCCATTTTTCTCCTCTAAAATGGTCCTGAAAGAACATCAACAAATGGAATTTCTAATAGCCATTCTTTCTTTGTGACATTTCTAAATAAGACATCATTCACAATGCTTCATCACAAAAGACTATGAGATAATTTCTACTTACAATTCAATCAAATTGTGATGATCAAATTAAGTTTCGAGAAAGAAAAAAAATCAAACAAACGGACATATTTTTCCATGTAATTTAAAATGATTACATTTATATCAATTAAGAATAGAAAAACTAAAATACTTGTAGTCTTATATTGATATGGAATGAGCCTTATTTGGTACAATTGAAGTTGTTCGAAATCCTTAGCATATAAACTTTGATAACCTTTATAACAAAGAAAAAGGATAATCAAGATTATTTAGATATAGTGATACAACTTAGCGTTATTAACAAATCCAAGTTAGAGCTCACCTTTGTAAAATGCATCATATAATTACTATCAAGACACTTGTGGACACATGAATAGTAAGATCTAACCAAAAAATGAAATGATTAGGGAATTTAGATTCAGGAAGAAAAAAAAAACCTTTAATATATAAGAAGAAGTTACTATTTGAGAATATATAGGTTACTATTTATAATTTGGGACATAGGAGTACCATTCAAAATATAGGTTACTATTTAAAAGAAGGTTACTATTTGAGAATATATAGGTGTACTATTTGGGACATAAGAGTACTATTCAAAATATAGGTAGAAGGAATAATTGCATGATATGATGGTAGAAGAATTTTGTGAAGGACATGATAGCAAGTCCCAAGAGTACATGCAACAAATAAAATTGAAAAAGAAGTCATGATTGCATATGTTGCCAATGGAATTCATAGAAATGAAATCATTGAATCATGTGAATGACACATAAACAACTAACATACGAAAGCTAGGAAAAGTAAAGGAACAAAAGACAACATGTTGTTGTTAGCCCACATTTTTACTAAGTAAAAATATGTTCTAAATGCATGATCAAAATAATTGTGTTTAATTATATGATTATTTTGAAAAGTCATTAAATATGTTTGGTTTTCAGAGCTAATGAATTTAATGATCAATTATGCATGAACATATAATAAATGTTCTATTATTGAACATTTCTCTGTAAAACTGCGTATTCTTCAGGGTCCTTTCGATTTGGTCGAAGCTTCAGTAGGGTCGAAGCGTTCAGTAGTGCAGGGTCAAAGCGTGGACTTAGCGAAATATTCAAGGAAAACATTATTACTTCGACTTCGATGGATACAACGGCTAAATCAGAAGATAAGAAGGGATTCAAATTCAAAATACGTGTCAAAGACACGCGTCCTCTCTGTAGTTGTTTAGGCGTTATTAGCAGTTAGGAATTAGTGTCTATAAATAGTCTAGTAATGTGATCGAAAAAGGGGTCACAATCATTATACAAAATCCACAGAAAACTCAAAGTACCCATGTCAACGCGAGAAACGAGTGATCGAAGGAAAATGTATGTAGTGTGAACCATTTTCATTCTGTAATTATTTACATTTGAATGCAATTTACAGTCCTTTCATTTACTCCAATTGTCTTTTGCTTTCGACTCAATCTCTCCTTCTGTTTATTCAATTGAATAGGCATTCTTTCTTGCATTTCAAGTTACACAAAAAAACATAAAAACCATAATTTGTGAACATAAGAACAATAATGAATACCATTTACTTTGAAAATATGAACAAAAGCACTATGTCCCGAGATTTACTAGTTGATCTCTCTTGTAATAATCAAACTAGCGTTGTTTACCAAATTTCACAGTAAACAAATTGGCACGCCCAGTGGGGCTGTGTGCTTTGCGTTTAAATTTCTTCAAAGTTTAAGTGTATTGATTTTGTTCTGTATTTTAATCTGTTTCCAAAAGTCTTGTGTGTAGTGTATGCTTTTAAGAAACGGGAAATTACTCCCTGAAATGGTTAGACCACCACCCAGAAGTAACCCAAGACAAAACATGGAAAATCCAAACGGAAACAATAATAATAACGGTTCGAATGCATCAACCGCTTCGAGCGTTTCTGAGGCTATAGTCTCTCCCGTAATAAGTGAGATTATACCCAACGCCAGTGGGGCAACAGTTTCTGCCCCAACATCTTCTGTGGTAAGTGCCACAACGACAATGCCAACGTCTACAGTGGTACCTTCGACCACTACAGAACCCATCTTGACTTTCTCTCATGCTATGGAGGGAAACTTCTCTCCAAATAGGTCAAATGTTAATGGGGGTGGCGCTAGTTCATCTACTTTCTCACTACCTTTTTCCCAATATGTGGGTCAAGGCACAAGTAGGAATTACCCATATGGTATGCCTACCAGTATGATGCAGGGCTTGCAAACAAGCGCAACATTATTTACAGAGTCAGCACCAGGCGTATTTGTTCCTAATAATCAGATAGTCTCTGGTTCTGCTACTCCAAACGTTAACCCTTCATTAACCAATGCTGCCCTAAATGCTTTGAGGCAACAAATGGATGAAAGTAATCATGATATGGTCAATATGTTAACACAACAAATTGGTACAGTATTTAACCCATTAATTCAAAATACAAACCAAAGTTACCAATTGTTGGCCAATCAAATGGGGAGAATTGCTGATTTCTTTGGGGCTCCTCAAGGCCCTAAACAACAAGTTCCCCAAATTCAAAATGTGGTGCCTTTGCAAATTGCACAAGCACCAAATAATGCCATCATGCCTGCGCCAAATAATATGGTAAACCCCATAAACCAAATCCAACAACCAGTGCCAATGGTCGAACCACAAGTGCAAATTCAGGCACAGCAACAGGCTTTGCCCCAGGTCGAACAAAATCCTGGAATTGTGTTGGTCAATAGAAATCAAAATGCTGATGATGTAGTTAGAAATGTCCAGAACAATAATTTTGCTGGGCAAAACAACATAGCAAATTTGGTCGAAACCATCCTGGCACAAAATGGTTTAAACGTAGGCATGCATATGCCCCATTTTGTCTCTGCCTTGTCAGAATATGTGCTTCAAACAGAATTACCAAGGGGTTGGAAGATCCCAAAATTTACTAAATTTGCTGGTGATACCAGTGAATCCACTGTTGAACACATAGCAAGATATTTAACTGAGGCAGGAGATTTGGCAAACAATGAGAATTTAAGGATGAAATATTTCCCAAATCCTCTAACAAAAAATGCTTTTACGTGGTTTACTACTCTCCCTCCACATTCAATTTTCAATTGGAATCAATTAGAGAGAGTTTTCCATGAGCAATTCTATATGGGACAATCTAAAATAAGTCTCAAAGAATTAGCAAGTGTCAGGCGCAAAACTCCTGAGTCTGTGGATGATTATTTGAATAGATTCCGCTTACTTAAGGCTAGGTGTTTCACCCAGGTGCCTGAATATGAATTGGTCGAAAAGGCTGCTGGTGGCCTGGACTATTCGATCAGAAAGAAGTTAGATACCCAACATCTGAGAGATATGACCCAATTGGCTGATAGGGTTCGACAAGTCGAACGCTTGAAAGCAGAAAAGGCTAGGAACTCTAAGTATCATAAGAAGGAAAAAGTTGCTTATGTGGAAACACATGATAGCGACCAAGAATATGATATCTCTTATGAGGATGTTGAACAAGGGGAAGTAGACCTAGCAGAATTAAAACCTGGTCCCCCTTATACTTGTAAACTTTTAAAACCTTCAAAATGGAAAAAACCCTGTTGAACCAAAAAATGATAAATATGTTTCAAAAACTTACACTTTTGATATAACAAAATGTGATGAGATTTTTGATTTGTTGGTTGCTGATGGCCAAATAGTGGTTCCAAAAGGCGTTAAAATACCTCCATTAGATATGAGGAAGAAAAGAGGTTATTGTAAATACCATAATTTTCTTGGACATAGAACCTCACAGTGTGTACTTTTCAGGGACTTGGTTCAAAAGGCTTTGAACGAGGGAAGGCTCAAATTTGGTGAGAAACCCAAAGCCACGAAGGCAGATCCGGAGCCTTCACAGAGTGCTGATACTCTCTATGCTGAACCACAAGCTATAATGATGGTCGAAGCCATGGAGGTTACAGAGGTGCGGGTAGAAAAAATCCCTGAAGAGGAATACTTCGAGAAGATGAAGGTAGTATATCCTCGTGCTGAAGAGGATTTAATTGACTTTCTGAACAGATGCAAACTAGAGAACAAGGGAGTGATGCTTTGTGCTCGTTGCAGTGCTGTTTGTGATAAGGAGGCTACTGCAGGCCTTATGAAGTTCCAACCTATAGCAAACAGGCAGGGGGCAAACCCAAGGCAGCCTCAGGACAAAGGAAAGAGGATTCTGACTCGACCAAATAACATGGTCCAAATTGATCGAAGGCCTACCTTTCGTCCTTCTGGTTCGATCCCGGTGGAACGTTGGATGCACCAAGGAACCATAAAATTCAACAAAGGTGCAATGAAAGTTGGTGGCTCCAGTGGCACCAAATTAAGCTACTCAGAGGATGTTAACAAATACTCTTACAGGAACAATTATAAGGGTAAACATCCAATGACAAGGACTCAATGGCGTAGATTCCAACGCCAAAAGAAATTGGCTGCAACAAATTCTCAAACAAGCTAATACAAAGAAGTGGCTAGAAGGTCAGCAAAAGAAAGAATCCTTCCTCCTGTAGATGAAAGCAAAATGGAAGATGACGATCTGCTGGACTCTGAGCCAGATTTTGATGTCATATGTGTGGTTTCCATATTACCATCAGAATATGTTGTCCAATCAGAAGTAACTGAGCTCGAAGCTGATTTCGACCAGTTAGAATTGGCTGATCCTAAGCCAATATGCTATTATGTCATGAACAATGGCTGCATCGAAGAGCAACAGGCTACATTCGAAAGGCCAGACCTAGGCATGAAAAACCATCTCAAACCTCTTTTCATCAGAGCAAAGGTTGAAGGAGTTGGGGTTAACAAAGTGCTGATAGATGGAGGAGCTGCTGTGAATCTAATGCCTTTGTCTATGTTACCCAAGATTGGCAAATATGATTGTGATGTGTCAGCCCATAACATTGTTTTGTCAAATTATGAAGGCAAGACAAGACACTCAAGGGGGGCAATCCAAGTAGATGTTGCTGTTGGCAGCATAGTTCGACCCACTCTGTTCCTAGTGGTTGAATCCAAAGCAAACTTCAACCTACTTTTAGGAAGAGAATGGATTCATGGAGTGGGAGTTGTTCCTTCGACCCTTCACCAGAAGTTGGTACTTTGGAGGGACGATGGTTGTGTAGAAAATATAGAAGCTGATCAGAGTTTCTATATGTCAGAGGTAGACACCATAACTAAGCAAACCTTTGACAAGAATTTGGCGAATATTGCGCCATGCTATGATAGAGAGAATGCTTTCACACCTTCTGATAATGTGATTCATTCTGTGAAACTCCACCCAACCCAAGGCTTTATATGGGAACAAGAGGAAATAGATGTTGTATCCTCAGAAGATGGAGTTATACCACCATCAGGGTGGAATGTCTATGAAGATTACTATGACTGAGTCCAATGCATGGGCCTGGATTACAGCTTATATGGCCGAAACTAGATTAAATACGGCTTTGGAAGCTGATGTGCATCAAAATATGGCTTTAGAGGCCAAGGTCGAAAGTAATGGCACTTCTATGCCACAAGCCCAAAGGCTCGATTGCATCTATGATGAGGAACCCCTAGGATTCGAAAGAGATCCACTGAATGAAACCCCTAAGATGCAAGCTCAAGATCATTTGGAGGAAATTGACATTGGAAATGGCTCAGTAAAAAGGCCAACTTACATTAGTGCCAATATTAGTCCTGATCTAAAAGGAAAATTGGTGTTACTTCTCAAGGAATTTAGTGATTGCTTTGCTTGGGATTATAATGAAATGCCTGGACTCAGTAGAGAAATGGTCGAACTTAAGCTACCAATCAAGGCAGGTAAAAAGCCAGTAAAACAATTGCCAAGAAGGTTCGCACCAGAAATCATGTCCAAGATCAAGGAAGAGATCGAAAGGCTGCTGAAGAGTAAATTCATCAAAGCTGCCAGGTATGTAGAATGGTTAGCAAATATAGTTCCTGTTATTAAAAAGAATGGTACACTTAGAGTATGCATAGATTTTAGGGACTTAAATAATGCTACACCTAAGGATGAATATGCCATGCCTGTGGCAGAAATGTTAGTAGATTCAGCAGCAGGCTTCGAGTTGTTGAGCATGTTAGATGGTTATTCTGGTTATAACCAAATATTTATTGCTGAAGAAGATGTATCTAAAACAGCATTCAGATGCCCTGGTGCTTTAGGCACTTATGAATGGGTTGTTATGCCTTTTGGTTTAAAAAATGCTGGTGCCACTTATCAAAAGGCAATGAATTCTATGTTTCATGATTTTATAGATACATTCATGCAGGTTTATATTGATGACATCATCATTAAATCCTCTTCTGAAGATAGCCATTTACTATATCTTAGGCAATCTTTCGAAAGAATGAGGAAACATGGATTAAAAATGAATCCATTAAAATGTGCTTTTTGTGTGCATGCAGGAGATTTCCTTGGTTTTGTGGTGCATAAAAAAGGCATCGAAATAAACCAAAACAAGACAAAGGCTATCTTAGAGACAAAGCCTCCTTCGACCAAAAAGCAACTTCAATCTCTGCTGGGAAAAATCAATTTCTTGAGGAGATTCATTTCGAATCTAAGTGGAAAAGCTCAAGCCTTTTCACCACTACTTCGACTCAAGAAAGATGATCCATTCAAATGGAATGAAGAACATCAAAAGGCTTTTGATGACATTAAAGATTATTTAATAAAGCCTTCAGTCTTAATGCCTCATAGTAGGAATAAAGCTATGAAGTTGTATATTGCTGTATCTGATAAGACAATAGGAAGCATGTTGGCTCAAGAAGATGATAATGGCATAGAAAATGCAGTTTATTACCTTAGTAGAGTTTTAAATGATGCAGAAACTAGATATACTGCCATAGAGAAACTTTGTCTTTGTTTATATTTCTCTTGTACAAAACTTAAGCATTATATAAAGCCTGTTGATGTTTATGTCTATTCCCATTTTGATGTTATTAAACATATGCTAACTAAACCTATATTACATAGTAGAATTGGAAAATGGGCATTAGCATTAACTGAGTATTCATTAACTTATAAACCTTTGAAGGCTGTTAAAGGCCAAATCGTGGCTGATTTTATAGTAGATCATTCTTTGGTTGAAATTCCACAAGAATATGTGGATATTCAACCATGGATTCTTTACTTTGATGGATCCAAACATAAACATGGAACAGGAATTGGAATATTGATTATATCACCTACTCAGGTTCCAACTAAATTCAAGTATAGAATAAATGGACTTTGCTCTAATAATGAAGCTGAGTATGAAGCCTTAATTACAGGCTTAGAAATACTAAAAGACTTGGGGGCAAAGAACATTAAAATAAGAGGTGATTCTGAATTAGTATTGAAACAATTAACACAAGAATATAAATGTGTTAAAGAACACCTAACAAAATACTTTGCTATAGCTAGTTCTTTGTTAGATTGTTTCGATCATGTAGATATTGAACATGTACCTCGATTAGAAAATCAAGAAGCAAATGACTTAGCTCAAATTGCTTCAGGATATAAAATGTCAAAAGAGAAATTGACACAATTGATCGAAATCAAAGAAAAAATGGTTTTACAGGAATCAATTTCTGAACAATTGTCAATGCCAAAACTTGTGGGGGCAGATACTATACCACAAATAAATGGTGAAATGGAAAATCACCTTGAAAATTTTCAAATTTTTGCCATTGACAACTTGTCAGATAATGATTGGAGAAAGCCTATAGTGGATTATCTTAAGAATCCAACAGGAAATGTGGATCGAAAGATAAAATATAGGGCTCTAAGCTATATAATTTTTGAAAACGATCTTTTCAAAAAGACTTCTGAAGGAATTTTGTTAAAATGCCTTAATGAAGCAGAAGCATATATAGCAATCTCTGATGTTCATAGTGGCACCTGTGGGTCCCATCAAGCAGGACATAAAATGAAATGGCTTTTGTTTCAACAAGGTCTATATTGGCCTTCTATGCTAAAAGATTGTATAGAATATGCCAAGGGTTGCCAAGAATGCCAAAGGCATTCAGGAATTCAACATGTACCTGCAAGTGAACTTCATTCAATAGTAAAACCATGGCCCTTTAGGGGTTGGGCTCTAGACCTGATTGGTGAAATTAAACCTGCTTAATCGAAGAATCAGCGTTATATTTTAGTTGGAATAGATTATTTCACAAAATGGATAGAAGCCATTCCTTTACCAAATGTTGATCAAGAGGCAGTAATCAATTTCATACAAAATTATATAATCTATAGGTTTGGAATTCCTGAAACAATCACTACTGATCAAGGTTCAGTTTTTACTGGACGAAAGATGCAGGAATTTGCCCAAGAAATTGGCTTTAGACTTCTAACTTCAACACCGTATTATGCACAAGCAAATGGTCAAGTCGAAGCAGCTAATAAAATTATTATTAATTTGATAAAGAAACATATAGCCCAAAAGCCAAGAAATTGGCACAAAACTTTAGACCAAGTGTTATGGGCTTGCAGAAATTCTCCTAAGGAATCAACTAACACAACTCCGTTTCGACTAACTTATGGTCATGATGCTGTGTTACCAGTAGAAATACATTTGCAATCAGCAAGGGTACAAAGACAAATGGAAATACCTTTAGACCATTATTACCAAATGATGTCAGATGAGTTAGTTGATTTAGATGAAGAAAGGCTTAATGCTTTAGAAATTTTAACAAAGCAAAAAGAAAGAGTTGCTAAAGCATATAACAAAAAGGTCAAGTCTAAGTCTTTTAACATAGGAGAACTACCTTGGAAAGTTATCTTGCCTATGGACAGAAAAGATAGAGTCTTAGGCAAATGGTCTCCAAATTGGGAAGGACCATTTAAGATTGTTCAAGTTTATTCTAATGGCGCTTATGAAATTGAGGAGTTAACTCCTGAAAAACATACTTTGGGTATAAATGGAAAATATTTGAAAAAATATAAACCTACTTTACTCGAAGTAAAAATAAGTGCAGAATAATACTTAAACATAAAAGCAAAATGGCAATAAGAAATTAAAAGTTGCCATTAAATATGGACTTTGTTCAAAGGTTACAAATAAAGATCCAACAGGTTCACACACCAAAAAATTGTTCGAAACGACAAATGAAACAAATTAAACTATAAGTCTTTTGTGCAATCTGAGTAAATCTTCTTCAAGGTTGCAAGTTCCTTTTCAACCACTAAGTTAGAACTTTCCAAAGACTTAATTTCTTCAGCAACCACTTCTGCTGAACTAAAGGCTTGAATTCCCTCCCTGCCATATGCATCAATTTGCTCTTGGGTAGTGGCCTTGGCCTCTTGTTCGAGTCGAGCTTTCTCAGTTTCCTCCTCAATGATTTGGCGCCTATATCCCACAATTTGCTCCTCCAGGACTTTGATTTTTTGCTTATAATAAGCAATATTTTTATCACAACTTTCGATCCCTGGGTTGCCTTCTTGCAATTGTGAAGATAGCCTGTCAACCCCAGCTTGTGCTTTCTGAACTTTCTCATAAAACATAGTCTGAGCCTGTTGCTGAGTAACAAGCCTTCTGTCATTTTCATTGCGTTTCTGCACAGCTTTGGCGAATTGGTCAATGACCGAACTCATTTGAATAACCTTGCCCAAGGTAGTTTCATTGGTTAAAGGATTATGCAGTTTCTTTAAAAAGGCCAAGTGATTATAGGCACGGGTAGGTTCTTCATCGAGTTCCTTCAATATGTCCTTGTGGGCAAAATCAGTAGTGAGACGCAGAAGCAGAGAGTCCTGGCGCACCATTGAATTGATGTCAGCATTCGAAGGGGCAGAATCACTAGTAGTTTGCTCACTTAAAGTATTGGCCTGACTCTGTCTTTTGGAAAGCAATAGTCGAAGAGTCCCTGCAGGATCAGACTTGTGCATATTAGCAAATTCTTCTTCCTGCACACCAAGACTTGCAGAGAGCCTTGAAGTCGAAGAGACAGACGTTAAGTCTGGACCACCAGCTTCAGCTTCAGGCATAGTATCAGAATCATGTTGAGATTCTTAGGTCGAACTAGCTTGGCCTGATGCTGTAGAAATACTGGGCATTGGGTATTTGATGCTTGAAGTAGTGGGCAGAACTGTAGTGCCGTCCCCTTCAACATTAGCTTCAGGTCCTCCTCCCATTTTGCCTTCATTAAATTGCCCTGAGTCGACCTTGCCATCATCCAGAGAGCCTTTATTGTCATCACCTTTATTTTCAATGGGCGTCTCGTTGGAGATTGGTTGCTTATCCTCTCCAATAGGATTTTCCTTCAATTTATCCTGTAAGTACAAAGAGGAATCAATTAAGTTTAAAGAATAATATGAAAATTTAAAGTTAGAAAATAGAGCAAAGTATACCTCTTCAGCTTCGACCTCAGGATCAGTGAGGGAGTCTCTTTCTTTTTCAGCATTGGGGGCATCTCCACCCTTTTGCACACCATCCTGCTTCATCTCAGTGGTAACGTCTTGATCTTTGGTCAATGACTCTGATTGTAGTTTAGGATCATCCTTGGTCCCAGCAATGTGATCTTCTGCAGCCTCCATATGTTGATCCGTTTCGACCACATTGTCCTTCGCTGTTGCAAGAGTGTCTTGGGATTTGGAGATCTCGTCACTATCACTGGAGATTTTGAGTGCCCTGTGCACTTTAGTCTTTTTAGTGCTTGGTTTCTCCCCCACATTAACCTTTGGTTTGGGATCTTCATGCCTTTTCTTCTTCCTTTTTTCCTCATTCTTCTTTAAGGCTGGTTCAGCCTTATCCTCCTTAGCTTCGTTAATTGAGGGTCCTCCTTCACTTGGTTGAGAGATCGAAGCAGAAGGTTGCTTTCTTTTTCTAACCAGAGAAACCTCTTTTTTCTCTTCATCATCATCCTGAAATAACATTATGAATAATGAAGGATGTTAGAATTTGGCTAAAATATGAAAGAGCTAAAATAGTTAATGTAGAAAGGTTGATTTTTTACCTTTACATCCACAATAATAGGTCCTTTCAACTTCTTTGAGCCAACAGACACAGTTTCAGTACTGCTTTGCCTTTTTCCACTCTGAGAATACAAATGATCAAGTTAAAAACATATGTTCAAAGGAAAAGGAAAAAAGTATGCAAAATTAAAGTTTAAGTTACCTTTGGCTTAGAGGTTTCAACCTCTGATTTGATATTGATGTCTGTGGGTTTCTTCACTTCGACCGAAGTTTTTGAAGACCCATCATCCTTTTCCACAGCTTTACCTGGAAAATATCCCATTAATTGATGTGGAAAATGTTAAAATACTACATTAATATGAAAAGGATATTGGAAAGTAAAGATTTACCTCGACCTGAGACGCTGATCTTCTTTCCCAAAGCTGGCACAATAAAACCACTATCTACCATGCCCAGCAAGTGCTCTGCAGTGCCAATTGAATGGCGCGAGTAGTAATCATTCCACCACTTGCTGAAGCCATCAGTGCAGTAGAAAGAGGGTTTCAACTCGAAAGGCTTGAGGGCCAGTTCATAGGTATCTATCATCTTCAAATATTTTCTATAAGTCTTCTCAGTGATACCCGTGCCCAACACCAATCTATCCAGTTTCTCGAAGAAACTCTTGGGTCTCATTTGGGACATGCCAAATTGCCTAGCAACACAGTTGGGTTGATAACCATCTAAACCATACTGATTGGCATTTGCCCCAATCCTGCAAGAGAGCACTGTTTGCTCTAAATACGCTCTCCAAACCTCATTCACTTCATCCTCATTATCTGGGTCTAATGCAGGGAAATCTTCAGTAAACCATGCAGCCCTATACTTGCGCTCAACAAAAGGAGCATGTCGTGGAAGAAACTTATCAAAGTTGAGAAACATCTTCATGTGCTTTAAGAAGAGTCTCCTAGTATCTTGATCCAAAGATCGAGGGGCCAACCTAACCAACCTTTGCCCCTCGACCTCCCTTGCATCTACCTCTTGCTGGTAATCAGAAGGGACTATCAACCCTAACTCCGTTTCAAAAGTGGCGTTGAGCCATAGTTGTAGCAGCCATATAGGTCCAGCAACAGAAAACTTCGACCCATCCTTAGATGCTTTGATTGCATCACTAGCATTGCCCATGGCCTCATATAAACTAGCCAGCAACAAGCGCCCTAGGCTGAAGAGCCTGCCTTCATTAATCTGCTGAGCCATTGGGATGAACATCCTCGCCACTTGTAGAGATTTCGAGCAGAAAACAAAATGGGATAACCATAATGTTAAGAAGGCCACATGCTCCTCAATGGACACTTCTTCTCCAGCCTTGCCCATGTTTTCTGCAATATACTTGGAGAAAGTATTCTCTTTGTAGTTCAGTTCGACCTTATCTCCAGTCTTAGTAGGGTCGAAGTGATCTCCATTAGGCCTAAGGCCTGTAATAGCAGCTATGTCCAAGAGGGTGGGGGTTAACATGCCACATTTGAATTGGAAGGTATTTGTGGACTTCTCATAGAAATGAAGGGCAGCTATAAGTAGCTCAGGTTTGTATTTGGGTCCAGTTCGACTAAACTGGATTAAGGGATAAATCCCATAAGATTCCCAGGTCCCTTTAAATTCCTTTTCTACTATATCTAACCAAGGAATGTAGTCTTTATGGGGTAGGGGGCAGCTCGAAATAATTTAATAGAATTTTTTAGATACCCTAAATTGTAAGGACCAGACTCAAATATCCTAGGGCCACAAGTAACATGCAAAGGAAAAATATTATTTACCTCTTTTGATATGATCTCAGAGTGTGGTGGATACGGCCCACAAAAAGCGTAATCTACTTTCTTCACAGAAAAAGGAATCATGAGTTGAGTATTCCAAACCTTCCCCTCAGCCTCAATGCCTGATGGTTCAGGAACCACCTCTTCACCATCTTCGAGCACCCTTAAATCTTTCCATTTCCCAGCAATTGGAACTTCATAATCTTGATTAGAAGCCATTTTTGAACTTAGCGAAGCGTTTCAAGAAAGGGTTTTTAGTGAAGTCTGGAAAACATGATTTTTGTTGGTTGTAACTAAGATGAATCAAAGCGGAATTAACTGTAGAATCAATGTATTGGTTTAGAATCTTAAATCTTGCTGTGATTGAAGTTTAATTTTGCAAAGAATCAAAGATGAACAGTGTTCTTCGTAGAAACCCTCTGAGTTGGAAGTTGGTGAAAAGGTTTCCTTTGTTCTTTCACTACTATTTATAGGGAGACGTGTCTGTTCCCTAAAAAATTAAATAAAAAAGAAATTCAAAAAATTTTCTCTTCAACTTCTACGTGTGCCACGTCACCCACTATGCTAAAACCTAGGAACAATGATGGAGTGTGGGGATCAAGATGACAGTTACTTCTGTACGTGACATAAGCGCCGTCATTGGTAACAGTGTCAAGCACGTGGGGTTCAAAAATGCCTTTTCCTTTCTCGTTCGACCACTCGATCGAAACAGGCATTTGGGGGCAATTTGTTAGCCCACATTTTTACTACGTAAAAATATGTTCTAAATGCATGATCAAAATAATTGTGTTTAATTATATGATTATTTTGAAAAGTCATTAAATATGTTTAGTTTTCAGAGCTAATGAATTTAATGATCAATTATGCATGAACATATAATAAATGTTCTATTATTGAACATTTCTCTGTAAAACTGTGTATTCTTCAGGGTCCTTTCAATTTGGTCGAAGCTTCAGTAGGGTCGAAGCGTTCAGTAGTGCAGGGTCAAAGCGTGGACTTAGCGAAATATTCAAGGAAACCATTACTACTTCGACTTCGACGGATACAACGGCTAAATTAGAAGATAAGAAGGGATTCAAATTCAAAATACGTGTCAAATACACGCGTCCTCTCTGTAGTTGTTTAGGCGTTATTAGCAGTTAGGAATTAGTGTCTATAAATAGTCTAGTAATGTGATCGAAAAAGGGGTCACAATCATTATACAAAATCCACAGAAAACTCAAAGTACCCATGTCAACGCGAGAAACGAGTGATCGAAGGAAAATGTATGTAGTGTGAACCATTTTCATTCTGTAATTATTTACATTTGAATGCAATTTACAGTCCTTTCATTTACTCCAATTGTCTTTTGCTTTCGACTCAATCTCTCCTTCTGTTTATTCAATTGAATAGACATTCTTTCTTGCATTTCAAGTTACACAAAAAAACATAAAAACCACAATTTGTGAACATGAGAACAATAATGAATACCATTTACTTTGAAAATATGAACAAAAGCACTATGTCCCGAGATTTACTAGTTGATCTCTCTTGTAATAATCAAACTAGCGTTGTTTACCAAATTTCACAGTAAACAGTTGTCTAAAAAATTTAGGGACATAGTGGAAAAAATTTAGTAAAAATTCCTAAACATAAATTCCAATTAAAAAATACTACATGGAAAAAGAGTTAGACTAATGAATATTATAGGAAGAAAGAAAAGTTGAAAGATTGAGAAAACATGTAAACTTGCTCACATTATTTGCATCTTCAACATTATATTGACCAATTCACCCCAACTCCAAATAAGCCTAAAGTAGCTAGTGCTTGGTTCACTGCATATTCATTATTTCAAAATTCATTAGTAAAACAAACAAATGAAAATATGAGTTAAAATAACAACCATTTGTTTAAGACCAATTAATTTTTACAAAAATAAAAAGTAAACAAAAAAGGACATAACACAAAAAGTAATTAAGTGAAAGTAAACATATATGATTGGTTGATTGGGTTAATACATATATGATTAGAAACAAATTATTTCATCTTTGCCAAATCAATAATGACCTTTCAAGAAAATAAACAAAAATTTGGAATCAACGTATTAAAGCTACATGAAAATATCAAAGTAAATTAAAACATTAGATACCATTGAAAACACTTTTGAGAAAAGGAATCAAAATTATTTTTTTAAAAACCTCTATATCACATGCCAATAACAAATAGATTGCCAATTTAGGCACACAAATTGTTAATTAAAGTTACTAAATTTGATATCCCATGTCAAAGGGGGATCAAATGTCAATTAATTTCTACTATGGAAACCACACATCAATATTTAAAATCAATACAAAAAAATTGAAAATTTACCATGTGAAATGTCAGCCCCAAAACCATGCCTGACAACTCATCCTCAGTTCCATAACAATGACATTATTTCTAGCAGTTGATAATTCCACACACCTCTTTGCAGTTGCAGCATATCGTTCAAGAAGGTTTCAACTTGTACTCTCTCCACCTGTAAATAGAAACGTTTAATGCGTTACATTAAATTTATTAAAAATTACAATGAAATCATGAATAGTAATGAGAGAAAAACGTGACAATTGTAGTAGTAGTAGAAGTTGCAGAAAAATTAAACCACATTAAATTGTTCAGTTCAATTAAATTTTCTAACCTCTAGAACAAACGAAATCTGTGTTGAGGCAAAATCCCAATTTGATGTTTTAAAGATAACAAACATCTTAATTATATTTTAAGAGAAATTCTGATCATATTGTTATCTAACAAGTGCTCTTGAGTGTTTTAATCAAGTCAGGTTTAATCAAGTTTTTCACATTATTATTTACTCAATTTTGTTTAAAGAACAAAAGCTGCAAGAATGTTCCAAGAACATTCTCTGTGTTTCGCTCAAGAACAAAGCTTCAAAGACAAAGTACTTATTTTTCTAAGTCAACTATGTTCAAGACAAATAAGCACTTTTCTCTTGGTATTAACTCACAAGATCACAACAGCATTCATGACAAATAAGGCAAGGAATATTTGGAAAGAAATGTGTGACTTTCCTTTTTGGACAAGTTTTGAAGAACAAGCATGTGCTCATGGTTCTTAATGCAAGACAAAGATTTTATGTTGTCCATTGCCATTGAAGACAGATGATTCATAGACCTATGAGAATGTGCCAACTCATTTGCAACTAAAAGTTGGCATGTCCTTTTGTTGAGTATTATATGAACATTCTCCCATGTTAATGATTATTTTTCATGACAAAGAGTACCATACAAGGACAACATGAATAGTGCTTCAAGGACTATACAGCTGTATTTCTGATATCTCACAGCTAGCTATCAAGATAAGGATCAAGCTTCTTTGAAGAATCAAAGTTTATCTCCGCCCAGAATGGAGAACGCTCTCAGAAGGTTATAGGAGAATGATGTTCTTGTCAAGTCTACTATCTAGCCCAAGAACGGCTGGATAAACGCATGCCTAAAGATGTCTAACGGCAACCCTTGGAGAATGTAGTGTAAAAGGACACTTTACAGCTCACTGCAAGCTCATTTCCACGCTCCTTTGAAAGAATCATATGGATCCGACTCAAGAACATTCTCAGATCATTCTTTCAATTTGAATATCTTTCAACAACAACTAATGAGCTGTCATTTTTGAACAAGTATCCATTACAAACGGACATATTTCATCACCAAGCTTCAAGTACAAACCTCTGCTATAAATAGAGTCTTTGGTGACCTTTGAAGAACATGAGCTTTCACTACAATTTGATCACTACTTGTTTTTATCATACAAGCAATCTTAAAGCTCTCTTTTGATCTCTTTCACTCCAGATCTGTAATTCAATACTAGGATTAGTATATACACTGAGTGTTTGAGAGTTTCTATTTTTCTCTAAGCTTCTCACGTGGTGAGTTTTGTAGAAGCTTAGAACAAATCTATCATCTTTGTAAAAGGTTTACTCAAGTCAATAGGGGTGTATTGTTTGAGTGGCATACCCTTACTAGCCTGGAGGGCTGGGGTATCTTTAAGCTTGTAGGGCTTAAAGGATTTTATTGATCTTGGGTATAAGATCAAAGGAAGAAATTGTATCTTGGGATCGGTAGCATCTTATAGTGGAAAAACTCACTGGAGCGTGAGGACTGGACGTAACCCATTGTTAAAGGGGTGAACCAGTATAACTGATTGTGTATTTTCTCTCTTCCTTACTCTCTTTAAAATTGTGCACACAGATCACACACATCACTTATCTTTTAATTTACTTTATCTCTTGAGATTGATCCGAGAACGTTCTCTAGCTTATTTACATATAACTAACCAAACGTTCTGAGAACGTTCTAACGTTTGTTCTTCCATAGTGTTTCTCTATTAAATTTTAATAGGTAATTCTTAAAGGTTCACAATTCAAACCCCCCTTTCTTGTGAAAAACTTTGCTACTTCAATTGGTATCAGAGCCTGGTTCTAAGGTTGAGCATCTAACAAGTGCTAGAGGAAAAGATCTAGGAAGGAAGTATGACTAAAGGCGCAAAGTTTATCTCTGAAGGAGGATCCTCAAATAGACCACCTCCATTTGAAGGAGATGATTATTACTACTGGAAGGATAAAATGGAACTATTTCTCAGATCACAAGATAACAACATGTGGTCAGTTATTGAAATAGGAGAATATGTACCTTTGGCGAAAGATACAACTACACCAAAGACACAAGGAGAATGGTCAACACAAGAAGCTGATAGAGTACTCCTAAATACCAAAGCAAAACTGTTCATTAAAAGTGCTATGAGCAGAGAAGAGTATGACAGAATCATGCAATGCAAAACGGCAAAAGAAATGTGGGAAACTCTCGAGATCCATCATGAAGGAACTAGTCGTGTAAAAGAAACAATAATTGATATTGGTGTAAGAAAATTTGAGCTATTTGAAATGCAAGAAGATGAATCAATAGATCAAATGTATGGAAGATTCACTATCATCATCAATGAGCTAAATTCTTTGGGAAAGACATACACAACACATGAAAAGATAAGGAAACTCCTTAGATGTCTAACAAAGAGTTGGAGGCACATAGTAACTACAATTACAGAATCAAAAGATCTTTCACAAATGAAACTTGAAGACCTAATTGGATCATTAAAAGCTCATGAATCAATCCTCCAAGAAGACAAACCGGTCAAAAAGAAGATGATCGCATTAGACTCTCAAACTAGAGAACATTCTCAGAATGTTGAAAATTACTTTGAGAACGATGAAACACTTCAAGAAGATGACAATGAGGAAATGACGTTTCTATCAAGAAGAATTCAAAGGTTGGTGCAAAGGAGAAACCAACTTAAAAAGACGTTTCAACCTAGAAGAAGTGGACCCAAAGAAACAGACATTAGCAAAGTCAAATGCTATGGATGTGAACAATTTGGGCATTACAAAAATGAATGTCCAAATCAAAAGAAGCCCTTCTTCAAAAAGAAATCCATGATGGCTACATGGGATGAAAGTGATGAAGAAACAAAAGAAGAAAAAGAGGAGCAATAAGCAAATGTATGTCTAATGACACACTCCGTCACCGAAGAGGTAAACACCGAACCTTGCTCTTCTTGTCATAAAACTGAACATATGTTTGATAACCTATTATATGATACTCAATTGCTAAATCAAAAAAATGGTACACTTAGGGATGAAGTAACCAAGGCAAATGTAGAAAGAGATGAGTATAAAGCACAAAACATCATTCTACATAAGATGCTCGAAAATATGCAAAATACTCACAAAGATATGTCAAAACAAATTGATGAGATTAGAAAGAATCAGAATATTCTGGAATGTTCCAAACTGAAGGAAGAAAATGTTTTACTAAAAAATAGAGTTTGAGTTAGAAAATGATTTAAGAAAATTTATTACCTCTACCGAAACTTTTGAAAATATCTTGGGATCACAATTTGGAATGTTTGATAAAGCCGATCTTGGATATAGACCATTTCAAAAAATGAAACTATATGAAAACTTTTTCCTTCCTCAGAAACAAAAGAAAATTCAAAAATATAAATGTACCTTCTGTCACAAAGAAGGACATCTTGAAAAGTTTTGTTTTAAAAAAAGGGATAGAGAACAATTTCTACTACACAAAGAACATTCTCAGAATAATCTCAGAAAGAAGGTTTATAAACCTCCTCATAGAAGAATACAGCGCAATGTTATAAATAAGCATGCTAGAGTAATTTTCACTAACCTTCAAGGACCCAAAAATCTGTGGGTACCTAAAATATTATTAAAATCAAATGTAGGAATGTCTTCTAGCAGTCAAGAGAAAGCCATGGTACTTGGACAGTGGTTGCTCAAGACATATGACGGGAGATAGAAAAAACTTTCTTACATTTGAAGAAAAAGAAGGTGGATCTGTTACTTTTGGAAATAATGAAAAAGCTCAAATCAAAGGTAAAGGAACTATTGGTAAGGTTGGTTCTGCCAAGATTGAAAATGTTCATTATGTGGAAGGACTTGAACATAACTTAATAAGCATAAGTTAATTATGTGACAATGGCTTTGAAGTTATATTCAAAACTAACACATGTGAAATTAAGCAATCTTCATGTGAAACAATTTTATTTATTGGATCAAGAATAAAAAATGTTTATGTAGTATATTTAGATGAACTACCTATTGAATCATGCTTTGTTTCTCTTGAAAAAGATAAATGGACATGACACAAAAGGGTTGGTCATGTAAGTATGAAAACTATGTCAAAACTTTCAAAACTTGATCTAGTAAGCGGATTGCCCAAGATAAGTTTTGATCTAGACAAAATATGTGAATCATGCACAAGAGGAAAACAAGTGAAAAGTAGCTTTAAACCTAAAAATTTTATTTCAACTAACAAACCTCTTGAAATGCTTCACATTGACTTATTTGGACCGGTCAAAACTACAAGTCTTGGTGGTAAGAATTATGGCTTTGTCATTGTTGATGATTTTTCTAGGTTCACTTGGGTGCTTTTTCTAAAAAATAAAGATGATGCTTTTGAAGCCTTCAAATCTTTTTGCTTAAAAGTTCAAAATGAGAAAAGTTCAAATATTGTGTCCATAAGAAGTGATCATGGAGGAGAATTTGAAAACTCTCTCTTTGAAAACTTTCTTGACAATAATGGAATATCTCATAATTTTTCTTGTCCAAGAACACCTCAACAAAATGGGGTTGTGGAAAGGAAAAATAGAACTCTACAAGAAATGGCAAGAACTATGATAAATGAATCAAATGTTGAAAAATATTTTTGGGCTGAAGCCATAAATACTTCTTGCTATATCTTGACCAGAGTCACCATTAGAAAAATTTTAAACAAAACACCCTATGAACTTTGGAAAGGAAGAAAGCCAAACATTTCTTACTTTCACATATTTGGTTGTTTTTGCTATATCTTAAATATCAAAGACAATCTAGGCAAGTTTGATTCAAAGTCAGATAAGGGAATCTTCTTAGGATATTCTCTAACATCAAAGGCTTATATAATCTATAACTTAAGAACCCAAACCTTGGAAGAAAGCATGCATGTGAAATTTGATGAGTTTGAAGATCAATCAAACATAATAGAAGATGAGGAAGACGAACTTATAAGAAATCAAAATCTTGAACCCAACCAAGAATCAACCCCTCAGATGTTTCCAAGAACTTGGAAAACTGTTACTAATCATCCACCTGAGCAAATCATTGGAAACACAGAAGATGGAATAAGAACTAGAAGATCACTGCAGATCATAGAGAACAATCTGGGATTGATCTCTCAGTTAGAACCCAGAACAATAGATGAAGCTATTGTAGACGAATCTTGAATAGAAGCTATGAAAGAGGAACTATCACAATTTGAAAGGAATGAAGTATGGAATTTGGTACCACTGCCAAAGGATCATTCAATCATTGGCACTAGATGGGTGTTTAGAAACAAATTGGACGAAGATGGTAAAGTGACGAAGTGTCAAAGTAAGTATATAAATTATCGATTCCGCAGGGATTGTTCCGAATCAAACGAAAATAATTGAAATCACACGATAGTAAAATTGCATTAATTAAAAGGGGGGATTTTTTTTTTGGATTCAGGTTTCTTAGAAAAATAACGGCAAGAAATTAGGATTTGAGTCAAAGAGAGAAGGCGATTGGACCTTTTCGGTTCATCTAATTACTATCATTCTTGGTAGTTCATGCATGTTAACAAATTACAAATTTAGTTTCACGATTCGATTAAAAAAAGTAATTATGCTCAATCTCTTGATAACATAATCCTCTCCCTTGATCACAACTCCCTAATCTCTTAGGTGATTTATGATCAATTGAGGTTTTGGCACTTTAATCTTTGAATTCTCAATTCGAAATCTCTTAAGTAACGGTTAATTGAATAATTATTCCTAGATCGATAAATTTATTCCTACTCTCATAGTCAAACAAACAATTGGGATCATTACATAAGTGATCAATTTATGTAAAGCATTAAACACAAGGAATAATTAACTGAAACTAACTTCGTAATTCATTAAAATATCATATGAAACTACATGGTTCAAGAGTAATAGCAATTACAATCCCCTAAGATCCAATCATGGGAATTTAGCTACTCATAATTAAATTAACAACATAAAATAGAGTAATAGAATTCATTACAAGTAAGGAATTGATGTGTTTCCACACTAGAAACCTTGCTTGAGCACTCCTGGAATCGCCTCTGAAAAGTACTTTTCTTGCCGTCAAAATCTGTCCTCCTAATTGTGAAAGAAAATTCAATTTATAGACCTAAGTTACGGGCCCGCGCTTGGGCGCGGCGCCTGGGCGCAAATGGTAAGGAATATGCAATTCTGCTCTTCATGAAAGTTGTAGCTCTTGATCTTAGCTTTCATTTTCCGTAAGCCCCGTGTCATTCTAAGTTACGGAACTCTAGATATGGTCAAAATACCGGGCAGACGTCATGATGCAAATTGTGCTGATTTTTCTTCAATTTTCTTGTTCTTCAAGCCAACTTGTAACGATGCTATTTTCTCTTTATTTCATTGCGGAAAATATTATAAAGCTACCTCAAATGCCTTGAATTATGGTTAGAAACATCGTAATGACGTGCAGTCATCATAAAGTAATTAGAAACAAAGCTAGGCTAGTAGCTCAAGGTTACAACCAACAAGAAGGAATTGATTATGATGAAACATTTGCTCCTGTAGCCAGGTTAGAAGCCATTAGAATTTTGCTTGCATATGCATCTCATAAATGCATAAAACTTTTTCAAATGGATGTCAAAAGTGCCTTTTAAATGGATTTTTAAATGAGGAAGTTTATGTTCACCAACCACCTGGTTTCATTGATCAAAACAAATCAAATCATGTTTTCAAACTTACCAAAGCTCTTTATGGACTTAAGCAAGCTCCAAGAGCTTGGTATGAAAGGTTGAGTACTTTTTTACTTGAAAATGATTTTTCTAAAGGAAAAATTGACACCACACTTTTTAGAAAAACTCATAAGCATGATTTACTTATTGTCCAAGTATATGTTGATGATATTATATTTGGTGCTACTAATGAGAAAATGTGTGAAGAATTTTCTAATGTTATGCAAAGTGAGTTTGAAATGAGCATGATGGGAGAACTTAGATTTTTCTTGGCTTACAAATCAAGCAACTAGAAGATGGTATTTTTATTTGTCAAGAAAAATACATCAAAGATCTTCTCAAAAAATATAAGATGAATGAAGCAAAGATCATGTCAACTCCTATGCATCCATCAACTAGTTTGGACAAAGATGAAAGTGGCAAAAATGTGTCAGAAAAGGAATTTAGAGGAATGATTGGATCACTTCTCTACTTGACTGCAAGTAGACCTGATATTGTCTTTTCAGTAGGACTATGTGCTAGATTCCAATCATCTCCAAAAGAATCACATTTAATTGCTGTAAAAAGAATTTTTAGATATTTGGTTGGAACACAAAATGTTGGCTTGTGGTACAAGAAAGGAACACATTTTGATCTACAAGCATATTGTGATGCTGATTACGCTGGAGATAAAATTGAAAGAAAAAGCACAAGTCGAGCATGTCAATTCCTTGGTGAAGCTCTTGTTAGTTGGTGTTGTAGAAAACAAAATACCATTGCACTTTCAACTACTGAAGCAGAATATGTCTCTGCATCAAATTGTTGTTATCAAGTAATATGGATCAAAAACCAACTTGAAGACTTCTCCTTAAGGTACACAAATGTTAAATTTTTTTGTGATAATACCAGTGCAATTAATTTATCAAAAAATCCTATTCAACATTCAAGATCTAAACACATTGAAATCAAACATCATTTTATTCGTGATCATGTAAACAAAAAGGATATTTCATTAGTGTTTGTTGATACTGAAAATCAGCTTGCTGATATTTTTACTAAACCATTGGTTGAGGATCGTTTTAATTTTATCAAAGAAAAATTGAAAATCATCAAAAATCCCAATCAAAATTGAATGTTATATTTTATGTTTGCCATAGAGAACATCCTGAGAATAATCTTCTGTTTGATATATATTTGAATGGTTGAATATGTTTTTATGTTGTTTCCGTGTTTATTTTGTTTATTAGTTTTATTTTATTAAGTAGAAAAATCAGGATTGGCTCTCCCTAATGTCACTCAACGGTTACCTTCTCCCACTCTCATCATTCTCTCTCCAACTTACCACTTAGCACAAGTACACATTTACTATTCCTAAGTACACCTAGCCTACTCTCTCTCACACTTCCCCACGATTTTTTTCTGATCATCAAATACCAACCTCCATCATCACAAACCATCAAACCGCTCTTCTTCTTCTTACAATTCTCAAACAAATTTCAACTTCACTCAACCATCAACAATGGCTCGAACCAAAGGAAGAGGCGCTAGAATTCGCACTCCATCACCTACTCCATCTCCTCCTCCATGCAATCCACCATCACCTCCAAAAAACCCAAACGTTGTTGATGATTCTCCCATTTCAACTCAGAATCCTTCTCCACCTCAAAACCCCCAAACTGAACCTGAAGACATTGAACCCATTTCAACCGTCTTTCCATCTTCCACTAACCCAGATTCTTCTGAGAACGATCCCTCTGAACCAGAAATTGAAACCCAACTCACCCAAAATCAACCCAATCACTCTGAAGGAATGGTAACCCCAGTTCCCACCATGGTTGTTCCTAGCCAAGCTGATACTCCACCCATCATTGTCAAAAAATCACGAACCAAATCCCAAACCAAATCTCGAAACTCTGCTCAAATTAGAAGGTCAGCACGGATTTTATCTAGAATTGGTACAGGGAAAAAAATCATGAAAGATACCACCGTGCATGTCATCGATGATGATGAAATTGATTCTGAGAACATTCTCTCAGATCATCATGAAGAAATTGCTGCTGTTGATGAACCTGAACCCGTTACCTCCTCAAAATCGCTTCCTCCAAAACCAAAATCTAAACCATCCCCTGCTCCAATCAAAAAATCTCACTCTGCTTCAAAAACCCCCAAACCAAAAGCAAAAACCATGTCTGTCAACGAAGGGCCAAGAGCCAAAATTCTTGAAATTCCCCTCATTCACCCTGCTGATGAAGAACGATTCGAAACTTTTTGGAAAGTAAAGCCAGTTGCTGCAGGAAGAACTTATGAGTTTGATGACCTAGCTAAAGGTGGAGTTGATCTTTTGAAGTATACTGAACCTTTAGGATGGACTAATTTCTTCAAAATCAATGAATCTATCTTCCCACTACTTGTTCAAGCATTTTACTTCAATGCTAAGATAGATTTGGCTAAAAGTGAGATAACCTCGTATATCAAAGGAGTAGAAATTCAACTTGACCCAAATGTGATTGGAGATATACTAGGATTAAAAGCTGAAGGAGTGGAAGCTTATGGAGAAAATTGGTACACCGGCTTAGGTGTGAGCAAGGATGCATTAATTTTGGAAATATTCAATGAACAAGGGGCTCAAAGAGAAAAACCTCCATCCTCAATGCTGAAGAAAGAATACAAATTGCTGCACAATTTCTGTCAACATTGCATTTTCCCTAGGACGGGTAGCTTGGACAAAGTAACTGACAATGATCTGCTCATCATGCATCATTTGTCCAAAGGCATCAAACTGAACCTCCCCTACATAATCATACAGCATATGATTCATGTTGCTAACTCTGGAATCAAAAAGGTAACCCTGCCTTATGCAATGATCTTGACCAAAATTTTTAGAATTTTCAAAATTGATGAAACAGATCAAAGGGTCGAAAACTCTTGTACTTCATTCAAATTTAAAAACATCCATCACGTGAAGAAGGATTTGGTCTCTGAAGACTCATCTGATTTGGGAAAAAGGAAGAGAGCTGAGTTTGAGAAAGAAGGATTGAATATCCTTGCTGATGCACTGGGAGATCAACCTGAGAACACTCTCCAAGCCGGTAACAGTACAGGAACAAATGTTGGAATAACTTCTGATTCAATTCCCTCTCACATCAGTACCTCTCTTCATTTTGGTATTCCATTCTCTCATGGATTTAGAGCCACTGCACCTCCAAAAGCTGGTAAGGAACTTCAAGGTTTTATCTCTACTACCTCACCCCACAATAACACTCTCTTTTCACCACTCATGACTTCATCTCAAGGAAGTCTTGACACTTTCAAAAGTTCAGAATTTTTTAAAAACCTTTGATGACAATGTTCCACTCTTTCCACAATTCACTCAACCCATTTTCACTACTGGTTCACTCCCATCACTGCCCACTGCTTTTGGTACTCTTGATTCCTTTTGTTCTTCTGCAAATGCTGCTGCTACTGATGCTATTAACACACATGTTGGTTTTGAACCAAATGTGAAACTTGCTGGTGAAGGTACCTCTGATCAGAGGCCTGCAAAGAGAACCAAAATTGAAAAAGATGTGTCCAAAACAAGGAAAAATGTTGAAAGAATTCTTGATGGAATGACAATCCAAAACAACATGCTCATACATCTTATGATCGAGCATCAAACTTTAAGGAATTGGTTGATTGCAAATGTCTGCCCTGCCATGAATATTCCTCCACCACCACTTAACCCTCCTCCACATATTCCTGAATTTCCCCCACCAAATGATGATGCTACCTCCTCTGATGACTCCAGCCCTACCATGCCTAAGTAATCACCCTTTTTAATGCTGCCAAAAGGGGGAGAATGTGAACTCTGAGTAATTTAGGGGGAGTACTAGTATTTTGAAAAAATGTTGCTTGTTTATGTTGCTTGTTGTTTGTTTGATTATGCTTATCTCCTAGTTAGAGGACTAGATATTTTGGGAAGTTCTTTTTGCTAATAGGAACTTCTCTTGCTATGTTTAAAATCTAAACTAGGTTTCTAATTTCCTTTGAGTCTTTTTGTATTAATCTGGTTCTATAAACCGTGTCTGGATTCTCACTTGGTGAGCATGATGATTAATGAAATTATGTTTGACTCAAATGTATGATTTCTCAATTCTTTATCTTTTAAATCTTGAATGCTTGAATTGAGGGGGAGTTTTTGATAAAGATCAATCAAAAACATTTTCACAAAATCCTGTACTAAATTAACTTAAATCAGAATTACTTTAAAACATAATTCAAGAAGTTTGTCATCATCAAAAAGGGGGAGATTGTTGAGGCAAAATCCCAATTTGATTTTTTAAAGATAACAAACATCTTAATTATATTTTAAGAGAAATTCTGATCATATTGTTATCTAACAAGTGCTCTTGAGTGTTTTAATCAAGTCAGGTTTAATCAAGTTTTTCACATTATTATTTACTCAATTTCGTTTAAAGAACAAAAGCTGCAAGAATGTTCCAAGAACATTCTCTGTGTTTCGCTCAAGAACAAAGCTTCAAAGACAAAGTACTTATTTTTCTAAGTCAACTATGTTCAAGACAAATAAGCACTTTTCTCTTGGTATTAACTCACAAGATCACAACAGCATTCATGACAAATAAGGCAAGGAATATTTGGAAAGAAATGTGTGACTTTCCTTTTTGGACAAGTTTTGAAGAACAAGCATGTGCTCATGGTTCTTAATGCAAGACAAAGATTTTATGTTGTCCATTGCCATTGAAGACAGATGATTCATAGACCTATGAGAATGTGCCAACTCATTTGCAACTAAAAGTTGGCATGTCCTTTTGTTGAGTATTATATGAACATTCTCCCATGTTAATGATTATTTTTCATGACAAAGAGTACCATACAAGGACAACATGAATAGTGCTTCAAGGACTATACAGCTGTATTTCTGATATCTCACAGCTAGCTATCAAGATAAGGATCAAGCTTCTTTGAAGAATCAAAGTTTATCTCCGCCCAGAATGGAGAACGCTCTCAGAAGGTTATAGGAGAATGATGTTCTTGTCAAGTCTACTATCTAGCCCAAGAACGGCTGGATAAACGCATGCCTAAAGATGTTTAACGGCAACCCTTGGAGAATGTAGTGTAAAAGGACACTTTACAGCTCACTGCAAGCTCATTTCCACGCTCCTTTGAAAGAATCATATGGATCCGACTCAAGAACATTCTCAGATCATTCTTTCAATTTGAATATCTTTCAACAACAACTAATGAGCTGTCATTTTTGAACAAGTATCCATTACAAACGGACATATTTCATCACCAAGCTTCAAGTACAAACCTCTGCTATAAATAGAGCCTTTGGTGACCTTTGAAGAACATGAGCTTTCACTACAATTTGATCACTACTTGTTTTTATCATACAAGCAATCTTAAAGCTCTCTTTTGATCTCTTTCACTCCAGATCTGTAATTCAATACTAGGATTAGTATATACACTGAGTGTTTGAGAGTTTCTATTTTTCTCTAAGCTTCTCACGTGGTGAGCTTTGTAAAAGATTAGAACAAATCTATCATCTTTGTAAAAGGTTTACTCAAGTCAATAGGGCTGTATTGTTTGAGTGGTATACCCTTACTAGCCTGGAGGGCTGGGGTATCTTTAAGCTTGTAGGGCTTAAAGGATTTTATTGATCTTGGGTATAAGATCAAAGGAAGAAATTGTATCTTGAGATCGGTAGCATCTTATAGTGGAAAAACTCACTGGAGCGTGAGTACTGGACGTAACTCATTGTTAAAGGGGTGAACCAATATAACTGCTTGTGTATTTTCTCTCTTCCTTACTCTCTTTAAAATTGTGCACACAGATCACACACATCACTTATCTTTTAATTTACTTTATCTCTTGAGATTGATCCGAGAACGTTCTCTAGCTTATTTACATATAACTAACCAAACGTTCTGAGAACGTTCTAACGTTTGTTCTTCCATAGTGTTTCTCTATTAAATTTTAATAGGTAATTCTTAAAGGTTCACAATTCAAACCCCCCTTTCTTGTGAAAAACTTTGCTACTTCAATCTGAAACCAGTTTTTCTGCACAAACATAGCAACAACACCTTAACTTTCGCAATTTAATTAAAATACCAAACGATATCCGTTTTGAGTAAACGACCACTCGTTGGAAAGCTTAGGACGTCAAGATTACATATATAATTTTTGTTTTGAGGGTTAACCATCCAATTGGTCCAGTTTAACAAAAGATTGGGTATTGGTACATAAACGGGACTGAAACTTTTCTCAAACTTGTAGGTAGCTTTTCTCTGACTATACTTAAGGGAATTTAACATTTTCAGTCACTAAACTTTAGGAAATTTTGTCTTCTTTGCATTGGGTTAAAAATCATTATTATATGACTTATATTCATCGAGTTATGCTAAATTTACCACATGTATGTCTACACGAATTTCACATAAATATTTCTTCTTTTATATGAACTTGCAACCTAAACATATATTGTCTACTAATAACCAAAACCCAAAAGCTTTCTCTTACCTTATGGTTTGGTATAAAAGAGAAAGAATAAAAAGAAAAGGTTGATTCCTCTTACCTTAGCTTTTCCAACACCCAAAAGCTTGACTCTATGGAGAATTGCATACATGGAAGAACTGAAGTTGAAGAATATCTATTTGGGAGACTGAAATTGGTTCATAAAATAAACACCAAACATAACAAAATAAGAGAAAAAGAAGTTAGCATATTCTCAATCAAATCAAAGTAAGGAAAAAGTCTTCAACTCAATAAAATACATATATCACATACAATTAAGAAAAAAATGAGCACAAATCAGATCTATCACATAAACTTAAACAAATCAATTAAGAAAAACAAATCAATCAATAAGAAATTGCAGACCCAAAAAATTAAAAAAATAAAATAAAAATTGACCTTGTTGACTATCATCCATCAATCTTTCTTGTGATTGTGTTATTGTGATTGTGTTTAGCCACATCCTCAGAGGTTAAAGTCTTTAATGTTGAACCCACCTTCTTTCACTGCAAAATCATAATAATCATTATTGTTATTGTTATTAAACAAATTAAAATTAATCATCACACAAATTAATCAAAACAACTCATTCCAAAACCAAAACACCATTTTTCAATCAATAGAACAAACACCAAACATAACAAAAAAAGGCTAAAATAAAACAAACAAAGCAGAAAATTGATAGGGGGAAGAACATATAACAGAAAAGAAAAAAAAAACAAATCGAACCTGTTTGGAGTTTTCAGCGGCGGTGGGCGGCGGTGGCTCGCTGGAATCTGGGGATGGCCGGTGGTGTTTCTTGTTGTTTTGCATGAACAACATGAAGATGGTGAGAGAGAAGAAAGAGAGCGTATCAGAGAAAAAGAGAGAAGAGAGAGAAAAAAACTTCACAAATGATGAAAATTTGGGAAAAAAGAAATATATAGCCATTCTAAATGTGAGAAAAATAAATAATTAAATGAGTGAATAGTTGCTGTAATGACATGTGGAACCATGAAATGATGAAAGAATGTGGTAGAAGGAATGAAGCATCTAATGAACAGTACAATGAATAGTAGACCTATCACTTGTATATAGAATTTATTTATTTATTATTTATTTTTATTTATTTAATTTAAAGTGAGATTACATGGTAACACACTATTGGACAAACGAAAATTAGGGTACATGTAAGCATCTAGGGTTTGATCTAGGTTTGGAATTAGGGTTGGAGTCATTCTAGGGTTGGAATTAGGTAAGCATCTAGGGTTTTAGGGTTGGAATGGTTTTAGGGTTGGAATTAGGGTTGGAATTTCAACAAACATGTTCTACTTTTAGTATAGTTAATAGATAGATTTGATTTGCTAAAAACTAAGAGATCAGACATGACTTTTCAGTTGCATTGTATTTGTTTTTAAAATGGTTATTGAGTGGACAATATAGGGATAGGAGACTCGATAAAAACTGAATTTTTTATCCCTCACTAAAATAAATGACAACTTTTTACTCTAAAGACAAGTTGTCTAAAATACTAATTTTATCAATCAAACATATATAAAAAGTTGTTCAACGCCTTAAAAGTTGTCATGTATTTTTCTATCTTACTTATGCTTTGCAAATCAAATAAACACTTAGGAGTTAGGACAAACAAAATCTTCAAAATTATCTTATAATTAGGAACAAAAATTGTATTTTTTAAAAAAATAAAAATAAAGGGTGAAGACTCAATTTGGTCCTTCACAATTTTCTCTTGCCCAATTTAATTCTCGACAAAAATAATACTCAAATTAGTCTCTAATATTTTTAAAATGGGGACAAATTAGTTCTCACTTATACGATGAACGATGGATTAATTTCATCTTCATATAAATATGTGAGGGATTATTGTGATATTTTTTTCTCAGGGACTAAATTAGATCTTACGGAAGGCTAAATTGAGTCTTCTCTCGGGAATGAAATCTTATTAAAAAAAAACTTTATATTTGCTCGAATTTAACTTAATTTGTGTTATTTATCTAACTTTATTTGTTGTCTATTTATTTATACTAGCGGCCAAACGAGTCTATTAGTTTTATAGATTTATATGTCATAGGACCACATGTAGATCTGTGTGATCCATATTTTCTATTCTGCTAACTTATGTTAAAGATTATTCTAAATTTTTCATACATTTTTTTTTTAGGAATATTCGGTTTTTGGAAACCAACAAATTATTTCACATAAAGACATTGAATTAAATGTAAAAAGCGGTTAATTTATAACTATTTAACCTCAATTTTTGTTGTGATTAGTTATTAAGAAGAAAAAAAAAATTATTTTTTTACTAAAAAAACTTAAAAGCAAATTTTGTGTGGAAATTATTTTTTAACATATACAATATTTGAATAGAGTTAAACGCAAAAATAATAAGAGATGTCTATACCAAAAATGATATTCTCTTTATATATTAGTGTATAATAGATTAATATAGATATATTAGATATGAGAGATAGATAGACACTGTTTGTGCTCACTTTTTTTTTTGATATATACTGTTTGTGCTCACTGCTCAGCTGCACTCCCACCCAATGATTTTTGGTTTTCGATAACGGTTCCTTTTGTTCCGTCTTCTTTTATAGTATTTCTAATTTAAAGCTGTATTATTTTTTTGGTCCAAATTTAAAGCTGTATTATATTCACCTAAAAGTAAAGAACAGCACATAAGGAGAAAAAAATAGTGAAATAATGACTGAAATCAAAATAGAATGGACAAGAGAGAATGAATATTCTCTTTATTAATATAAATAACTATTTAATTTTTTTTATTGTGATTTGTTAATTGATAACTAATTAAACTCATTTTTTTGTTGTGCTTAGTTATTAAGAAAAAAAAAAAAATTTCATCAATAAAAATTACTAACCTCCTTTTTTGTTGTGATTAGTTATTAAGAAAAAAAATTATATTTTTTTTACTAAAAAAACTGAAAACTACTTTTACGTGGAAGTTATTTTTCAACATATACAAATATTTGAATAGAGTGAAGGACAAAAGTGAAAATAAAAAAAGTTCATGCGAAAGAGGATATTCTGTTTATATATTTAAGCCTTAATTAATTCATAGGTCCCTTAAAGAAGTTTTTGGTTTCACATTGGTCCCTTATTGAATAAAAGTTCCGCTTTGATCCCTTAAAGTCATCATTTGTCACATTAGTCATTTCCGTTAATTTATCAACCCCAAATGTATTAGGTGAACCAACATTATAGGTGGTCCACCGTATACCTCAATAAAATTTTTAATCTTAACCATTGAATCTTTTTAAGAAGAAAGAAACCGTTAGATTTTGCATGTCTATTAGATATAATAGTGCACCATCACCAATTAGTTTTTATTTCTATTTTTTCATCTTCTTCCTCATTCACTCATCATGTTCTTCATAATTTTATCCTTCAAACCCAAAATTTCTAAACATATCCAAAAAAAATAAATTCAAAATTGCAAAAATCTTAATTTTTGAAACTCTATTTTTTTCCCAAGCATGTTAAATTTAAAATTTATCGTTTTGTTAGTTTTAAAAATCAAAGCTTTTTTAATTTTATGGTTTTGTTAGTTTTAAAAATCAAAGCTTCAATCACCAAACATGTTAGATTCATACGGATTTGATGTTTGTGTTTTTTAATTTTATGGTTTTGTTAACTTTATAAATCAAAGTTTCATTCACCCTAAAAACATCAAATTAAAAGGGTTGAAGAATTGAGGAGTTTTGAGTTATGGGTATTGAAGATTTTGAAGAGATTTAGAAAAATGGGGTGATGGTGAAGATGAAGCTTTAATGGAAAATGATAGTGAGAGCTTCCATGGATGAAGATGAAGTTTTGGGTATTGAAGATTTTTGTTTGGATGTTGTTTGATGATGCAAAAATGATTTTATTTAAGGAAGAAAATTTTTGAGTTATTACTTATAACAAAAAAGAGAACTACTTATAAATGTCATTTCATTTTTAAAATGCAATATTAATTAACTTATTCAAATTTGTCTCTCAATTAACTTTTAAGTTCACTACATTCTTTTATGAGCATCGCTAACAGGTGTTTCTAGAGTAATTTTTAAGCATTTTAAATAATAATTTTTTATGAAAATATATAAAGTCCATGTAATGAAAATTGAAATATTTAAATTTTTAAATAGAATATTTAACGAGTATCTCAAAACACTCGTCAATATTTTTCTTCTTTTATTCATTTATAACAATCGGTCGGTAATAAAGTCAATTTTATAAAGGTAAATTTTTTGATACACCTTTTATTTAAAGTATAACGGTACATTTGTTTATATTGACAATTGTGATAGGTTTATAAATAGTGGTTGTCAATTTTCCTATATTAAATACTATTTGTAAACATATTAGAATTATAAACATATTAAATACTATTTGTCAACAATATACCGATACATATTCAAATAAATTGTATATCGGAGTATTTATCTTCTATAAAATTGTTACAATTCTTTATTTATTTATTTATTTATTTTAATCTATGTGAAAAGTACATTAAAAGACCCTTATTTCATAACAAAGAGAGTACTAGACTTTCACACTATAATGAATTAAATTTTAAATTCCAGTTGAAAAAGGTGTATGCCTCTTAGTACCACCTCCACAATAAAAATAATAATAAAAGAAAATATAGACCCATTTAGTGAATCAATAGCCAATGTCAACTACTTACAACAAACAGTTTTGTAATGAAAATTAATGTCAAATTTAGTGAATTTTAAAATATTTTTTGATAAATCGAAAATTACTAGGACAACAAGTTGTTAAGAAGTTTCACATCGGTTGTGAGATAGTTTGAATGTGTGTTTATAAATAAAAGACAATCCTCACCTTACAAGCCGATTTTGTAAGAATGAGTTAGATCCAATACTTAATTCTAAGATGGTATTAGTGTCTCTCCACGATCTGTTGGGCCACCTGTTATCAGGTTTTTGCTATCGGGCCACCCACCATTTATATCCACGCACCAAGTTCAATAGTAATGGGTGTGAGGGGGTGTGTAAAGAAGTCTCACATAGATTGCGAGATTGACCGAATGTGGGTTTATAAGTAAGAGACAATCCTCACCTTACAGATCGATTTTGTAAGGATGAGTTAGGCTCAATATTCCATTACAAAACAAGTAACATTTTCAAAGATCAAAATAGTTGTTTAATAAGTAATTTACATTTTTATTTTAATTGATGTTAAGTTTATTAACACAACTAGCAAACTTCAAGTGATACATTCATCATATAGCTCCCAAAAACCGTCTGGTAGACCAACCAGTCAAAAAAACACTCTTTCATACCCATGCTATTGCTTTGTTAATTCTTCAAATTAAACCTCTCTCTCTCTCTCTCTCTCTCTCTCTCTCTCTCTCTGTCTGTCTTTCTTTTCTTAACCAACAAACCTTCTTCCATGATTTTACAAACATAATCTCTCTCATATATCTACCTTAAAGTCATACACCTTTACAAAAATCTTTCTCTTTCTCAAATTCTCAACTACAATTCTACTATACTACTTCACTAGAACTTCATCTTTTCTCTCTTAGTTTGATTTTCAGCTAGCTCAGATCCTCAACACATTCATTTTCATTGTCTATTTACTTGTCATCAAACAACATAATCCAATTTTTTCAGCTTCCAACTTTTTTCCTACTTTTAGAAGATGGATATGATTAATTGAAGAGAAGTGAAAGAAAGTTCTGTTTGGGAATGAATGAATGAACAATATGGCTTCTCAACCTCCAATAATAGGTAGTAGTAGTAAGCTTCAAAATATGTTGCAGGCTGCAGTGCAATCTGTTCAATGGACTTATAGCCTCTTCTGGCAACTTTGTCCACAACAAATGTACGTTATATAATTTGCTTTCATAATTTTCTTTCTTTTCATTAATCTAAAAATCTACTTTCTATAATGCTTCTTAATTACTTTTTACTTAGTCTTAGCAACTGATCATATACATTTTATATCAATATGATCATGGTTCTAAATTGCACTTACGCTCAGAACTTTATTGTTTCAAAATTGAAGCCAATTGATTGACGCGGTTACAATTGTGATTGTCATGACCCAACAAAATTATCTTAAACATTTTTATTTGTGGTCGTAATTGCAGTTGCACGTAGACGACAATTTTGAGTGTGTATAAAGTGGTTTTAAATTATGGTTATCGTTACGTTGCAAATCTTTATATTTATAGAAAAAAAGTGGACAGAAATGTGGCCGATGCAGTTTAAATTGTGGTTATTATGTTATTGCATAAACTTGAAAAATCTTTATATTGCATCTGCAATTTAAAACCATGTGGTGTATTGTCCAAAAAACCCTTTGTCATTACAAAAAATTCGCCCCTCTCAAAATACCTCCGTTTATACTATCCTATCTTTTTCGTTTATACTATTCTGTCTTTTTTTTTTGGTAAGATCCTGTCTTTTATTATAAGACCCTCTCAAAATTCACTAATGTTAAGAAAAATAATTTATAAAAAATGTGTTATACTTTTACATATTCACCCCTACAATCAATGATATCATAAGAATATAGAATTTTGAAAAAGATTCAATACAAAGAGAAATATATATTTTAAAGTAACGATAATATGAATTCACAATTAAGATTTGAACTTCATCTTTTGAAGTTAAAAAGTCAAACTATTACCGGTGAACATACTCGTCAACATAACATTTTGACCGACAATAATGACACTGATATATAGGATTCTGGTATGGGCTGATGGATATTACAATGGAGCAATTAAGACAAGGAAGACAGTGCAACCAATGGAGGTAAGTGCAGAGGAAGCATCTCTACAGAGAAGCCATCAACTAAGAGAGCTGTATGAATCATTATCCGCCGGAGAGACGAACCCGCCAACTCGCCGGCCTTGTGCTTCCTTGTCGCCAGAGGACCTAACAGAATCTGAGTGGTTCTACTTGATGTGTGTCTCTTTCTCTTTTCCTCCTGGTGTCGGGTAATTAACTCTTCTTTCATTATTTTCTTAGCTACCGCGGTATGAATTTTATTATCAAAATGAGAAAATCTTATATGGTCACAAATATATCGAGACACATTATTTTGGTTCATATTATATAATTATTTTAAAAATACAGTATTATAAAAAAAAAATCTCTTGTTACTTTTTTTCAATTATGGGTATGATCAAATTGTTTGTCTAAATACTTGTGATCTAACAAATATTTCTCTATAAGAACTAATTTATATCTAGTTTAAAATATAAGCAAAAAAATTGATCGTATAAAATTTATCTATTATTTGACCAACTTTTACATGCATTATTTGAGACAAGTAGTCAAGTACTAAAGTAGTACTAATTTTCATTTTCCTTTTATCAACTAATTATTAATGATCAAGGCGGAGTGTAATATAGGTATGGATATAATTTAAATCAAATCTTTTTAATAATTCAGAAATTGTGAGTGAATAACTATATAAACAACTTTAAACTAACAATATTATTACATGACAATTACATCCATAGTTTTAGTCCAAAATCCAAGTGTCCTTTTGAAGATAAATAGATCGTATAAGCTACTATGAAAGTTTAAATAACAACAAAAATTAGACATTGAAAAATAATTTTAGTTGTTAAATTTAGCATCTCTAACACTTCAAGACGAAATTAGAGACAAATTTTTCATTTTTCGTGTCTCAAATTACAACGTTGCTTTCATTAAAAGTCTCATATCAGATGAGATAATGTTTAACGGTGTGTTTATAATAAGTGGGGGTAGTCATCATATTGCAAACCAATGTTATAAAATAGATAAGTTAATCTCAACTCAAATTCTAAAGACTATATGAGACATATTCAAGATCTATTAGACTACCTGTTACCCGATCACTGTTATTTGAGCAATGTGTTTATACATGAGGGTGATTAATCGATCATCACCTTAAAAGATAGTTTTCTCATAATTGAATTATACTCCAAAATTCTAAGTTTTTCTAGAGAAAAGTCAAATGGAAATTATAGTGAAAATGAGAGAATATATATGAGTTACATCCAAGGAAGGATACATAAGATTTATATAGCCAACGAAAATAACAAATAACTAACATACTAATTGTCCTTGTATATATTGCATAAAAAAATAATTTGTCCTTGTATATATAATAATCTCCATGAAGCATAATAATATTGAAATAAGTTGGTACGGTTGAGTTTTTAATGCATATATTTATCTTGATCGTTAATTAGTTGGATTATAGTGTACTAATAAATACTATATATGTACTAAAGTTAGTAGAATAGAGAAATTATAGTTATTTTTGGTGAGAGAGAGAAAATTAGAGGATATCTAGCTAAAGCTAGCTATTGTGAAATGAATTATATGTGATCAATTTTATGCAAGGAAAACATGCAGCTGGAAAAATTGAATAACATGCCAATTATGTTAACTTGGCTTTTGAAATCAAAATCTTTTCTTTCCTTTGTTAGAAAAAAATTGAAGCACGTTAAATCATTTTCTCATAAAGAGTTTTGGCTTTTAAGTTATCAATGTAGTAGTATCAATCAATCGTCTGTTGGTTCAGTAGTGATTGACGCTGAATTTGGTAGGAAAGATCACAGTTCGATCTCTCACAACTACGATCGGAAAAGAACTGAAACTACTTAATGTCAGAACTGACTGCCGAATCAGATTAAATTGGTGGTGAATGAAAAAAAAAATGGAGTAGCAGTATCAATGCATTTTTATCCACCGGTATGATACGCATTTTGGTGAAGCATGCAGCTGTGACAGAGGCCCCTTGAGTGTTGCTTAAATGCAATATCATCATCTTTGAATTTATGAATATGTCAGCAACTCTTTTAACTACTATATACAAAAATAAACATCTTTTAATGAAAAAATAATATACAAAAATGAACATCCATTATGTTATTTTAAAATTTAAATTATGTTTTTTAAAATACAAATAATAGTCTACAATATGCCCATATTATAGTTTCTTATTGAATATATAGTCAATTTTGTATATTAAACCGTAATTATCGATCAAATTAGTCCTTAATTTTTATTACTTAGCAATTTGTCTTTAAAATTGTAACACGTCAATAAAAAATATTACGGAGCACTCTATTAAGTTTAATCAATATAAGAAACATGACATAAAATGTTTGATAAAGATGTGGCAGCTCACATGATCCATATTTATTTAACACGTTAGGTCATATGGTTAGTAAGAAATTGTATATATATGCAAATAAAGGTATCTAAAAAAACTTTATGACATGATCCTAATCATAGACTTGGATTGAATATGTTTCAGAAAGTATAGTAAATGAAGAGTACTTAGATTAATGTAAAGTTGTGAATCTGACAAAGATTGATATTGAAAGTTTGTGTTAGAATATATTGAGGAATTCTGTCTAGCAAAGCTTAGCTGGTCAATTATTTAGTTGTGCATTATATGCTTGAAGAGGACGGCTATAGTTACATATTTCGAGAATTCAGACAAATTTCAATGCATTTTCAGAATGCAAAATTAAATAACACTTAGCTCTGCAACAAATAACTCACATTACTTACTATATACTATCTTTATATGGAAATTTTCACCATCACATTTCACTCTCTATATATGTCTCTATCAATGTTCAAATTTTTCATATATCATTAGCATTTAGATAATACCGGTTTTTTTATATTATTATTATTATTATTATTATTATTATTATTATAACTTCATAGTTTATCATACTATATTGCTAATACAAACATTTTGTAACAACCAAGATAAAAAGGAACATAACATCAATTGGTCACGGTATATGAAGATGTGTGCATATTCCTACTAAATAAGAGGTATAGCTAGATAGGCTATAAATAGTGTAAGCATGGTCTATCTATCTATCTATTTATCTATAATAATAATAATATATGCATAAATAAAGCTACAAGTAATAAGAATCATTTTGTTGTATATATTGTTATGTATATCAATACTATATAATATTTGATGACAAATAAAAAGCATAATAGAGTTGAGAGAAGAGTAGGATTCGATTAGGGGTGTAGTACTACTAATAATAATGCACCAATAATTTAATGGGATTGTAACCTAGTATTTGTTGGCTCTGTGTTTGGGTTCTATATGTCATTATGAGTGTTACTCTCACCATTAATTTTTAATTGTGTAGTTTTTGAAGAAAAATAGTATTTTATATTTATTTGCTGATTTGGTAATGTTAATTTTGTCTTGCATATGAGAGAAATATGAAGTGAAATGAAATAAATTAAGAATATTGTAAGAAAAAGTAAAAGACAGCTGATTTCATTGAAAAGAAATGACGAGACTATTATTTTAAATTTTTTCACACATATATTAAGAATAAATTATAAAGAAAAGGACAATTTAATTGGTCAAATTTCCAATTTTGTGGGTTCTTCTATTTTTTGTGCAAATATTTTTTTAATAACACTACTCTAAATAAAATAACTAGGACATCTAATATGAACCTGATCCAAAGGTGGATTTTACTATTTTTAGTAAATTTTAATAACATCTTATATTTGTTTCTCTATTATTCATTATTATAAAATATATTTTTTATTGAAAACCGTAAGGTTCGTCCTTAAATTAATTTTATTTATGAGATCCTTTAATTTTATTTTATTTTAGGTAGAAATCCTTTAATTTTTTTAAGAGGTCTATACAGTATTATATACATTTATTTATTTAAATTTTTTTTGGTAGATTTATATACATTTATTTTATGTTACTACTCCTATAATATATGTACGTGTATATAATAGATCAATATATCACAGCAAAAGTTCAAGAGCATACAACAAGAGATGCCAGCCAAGATGTAACAAACAACTACTTAAATAATTTTATCAAATTAATTAAATTTATTGATCATTCATGTATGGCAAGCCTTCATGATTCAAGTATTCTTTTCTTCACCACCAGTATCCGGTCCATTAGACCGCTTAATCTGATTCGGATGTCAATTCTGATATCAAGTGGTTTTTGCTTTTTTCCGACCATAATTGCGGAGGATCGAACCGTAGTTCTCCCAATCAAGTTTAATGTCATCACCATTGAATCAACTAACGATTAGTATTTTACCGAGTATTTATGAAAAGCATTTTTTTATTTGAGGCACTATTTTAAGATAAGCTATCAATAGGATTCATTATTCTCGCTGGAAGGATAAAATATTTAGCTAGTATTAAATACAAGACGCATAGTCGTAGCTCAAATTGTAGTTACCAATGACATTATTGGAATGTCTTTGATTCGAACTCGGATTTCATATTTCTCCTTTTTTTTTGGTAAATCAAAGGTATCCTCTGCGCACAACTGCAGAGACTAATCCCCTCGTGATAACTGAGATCCATTTAAGAGGTTGACCTCTCCCAACAAATGTTTTTCCATATTTAAATATGCGAGTTTAGCTACTGCTACTTAAAAAAATATAAATACAAGGCGCATATATGACAAGCTACACCGATTTTGATGTACAGTTCGCAATACTAACATTCATTCGTTTATTCAGCAACACTTTGGTAATACAATTAATTTTGATGTATGGTTCGCAATATATTAACCATCCATATTCAGTTACACTTTTATATTTTGATTTGATGAGTCATATGTCAAACTGTTGTGAGGCGAATCGGTGATAGACATATACTATGATGAATTTTTTTTGGTCAATTTATAATGATCTTTTTGTTAATAAAAAAATAAAATGATAATATTTTGATGAGTCATTTGTCAAACTGTTGTAACATTAATATTTATAGGTAATAGTCATAGGATGATTTTTTTTTGGTCAATTTAGAATGATCTTTTTGTTGATGAGAAAATGCTACGATAATATTTTGATGAGTCGTATGTCAAACAGTTTTCCCATTAATATTGTGTGAGTTGATATTTTGGTTAGTCATTTGTCAAACTGTAGTTGATGTTGCAATAGTGGCATTATTTGTTGGATAGTTGGACACTATATTTTACTTCAAATTTTAAAACATTGAGTTTATAGGTTTATATGGCTTATAAAGTATTTAACATTTCATTTTTTATCTCATGTTGAATTTAACACACCTTACCCCTTTTTTATTTAATGTGAGGTTAATTTATCTTACATTTATCAAAATAATTTCATCTTTAAGTGTGAGTTGTCAATTTATTTTGTTCACCTTTAAGCGAATTTTATTTTCATCGATACACCTGTAATGTCGCTGATGACCATCTAATTGTTGGAGATAAACTCTCACAAAGAATGAACAATAAAGAACTTAGAACACTAAGAAAGAAAACGAGAACTATGAATAAAACTTGAAGAGAATGAATAAAGAAAAGTAAATCTTATTCTTCCACAAAGGGCCTTAGTAGTTATATATACAAGAGGGGGGTGCGTAAAGTGCAACTGCCTTAACTACCTAGGACAAAACAAAAGAATAACTAATCTAACTAACTGCGCTAGCTAACTACTAAAACAGAGCAGAAGCTAAGCAGCTTCAGAAGCTGTTGCTTCAGAACCTGTTCCATCAGAACCTGTGACCTTCAGAAGCTATGAAGGTCAGAATCTGGTTAAGAGTCTCGTGGCCATCAGAAGTTGTTTGTATAAGAGTCTGAGTCAGAATCTTGTGAGCATCAGAAGCTGCAGAGCTTGAATTACACAAATCAACACTCCTCCTTAATTCAAGCTGTCAAAGCTCACAACTCCCATTTCTCTTCTGAGCTTGAGAAATTGGTCTCTTTTCACAGCCTTAGTTAGAATATCAGCTTGTTGATTGTCAGTAGAGCAATATTCAAGTTTCAACTTTCCTTTAGTGACTTGGTCTCTGAGGAAGTGAAATCTTGTCTCAATGTGTTTGCTCTTCCCATGGCTAACAGGGTTCTTAGCCAGGTTGATTGCTGACTTGTTGTCGATCTTCAGCACCACTGTAGTGTCAGCAATAATGTTTATCTCACTGAGAAGTGATTGCAGCCAATTTGCCTGACATGCAGCTAGGGACCCTGCTACATACTCTGCCTCACAGCTGGAGAGTGCTATGACTGACTGCTTCTTAGAGCACCAAGACACTGGTGCATTTTGAAATTTAAACAGATAACCACTGGTACTCCTCCTGTCCACCTTATCACCACACCAATCTGCATCAGAAAATCCACTTAACTCAAGTTTTCCATTGTCCTTAGAGTATGGAAATACAACACCATAGTGGATTGTGCCATTGATGTATCTAAGTATCCTCTTAGCTGCCAATAGGTGACACTTCAGTGGTTTACTCATAAACCTGCTTACATAGCCAACTGCATAACTGATATCAGGTCTAGTTTGACACAAATACCTCAGTGAGCTTATCAATTGCCTGAACATGGTAGAGTCCACTGCATCACTGCCTGTATCTTCTTCAATCTTGGCTCTTGTATCTGCAGGTGTGACTGATGAATTGCAATCAAGCATTTCAAACTTTCTCAGAATCTCAGTGGCATACTTAGCTTGATGCAATATCATCCCTTTTGGAGTTTCTAAGAGCTCCATTCCCAGAAAGTAAGTTAACTTTCCTAGGTCAGTCATTTCAAACTCACACTTCATCTGTGATTTGAAATTCTCTATCTCTATAGATGAGCTACCTGTTACTAACAGATCATCAACATACAAACATATGATTAACATGTGTTTGTCATCACTGCATTTCACATAAACACCATACTCTACACTGCACTTTTTGAAGCCTTGCATAACAAAGAATTGATCAATTCTTTTGTTCCATGCTCTTGGAGCTTACTTCAGACCATACAGAGCCTTATTCAGCTTCAGAACTTTGCCTTCCTTGCCCTTCAATTCAAACCCTGGAGGCTGCTTCACATACACATCTTCCTCTAAGGGTCCATTTAGAAATGCTGACTTCACATCTAAATGAAATAAGGGCCATCTTCTACTACAAGCCAATGCAATCACTAGCCTTATAGTTTCATGTCTTGCCACTGGAGAGAATACCTCATCATAGTCCAAACCTTGCTTCTGAAGGAATCCTTTGGCCACAAGTCTTGCCTTGTATTTTATCACCTTGCCTTCAGGATTTTGCTTGACTTTGTACACCCATTTCACACCAATTGCCTTTTTATCAGAGGGCAATTCACACAAGTCCCATGTCTTGTTCTTCTCTATAGACTTCAACTCATCAATCATTGCCTCCATCCAAACTTTACTCTTTAGTGCAGCTTTGGTATCTAAAGGTTCAGTATCTGCAAGCATTGCATAATGCACAATTTCTCCTTCATTGTCTACTGCATTGTCTGATACAATCTCACAGTCAACTAACCTTCTTGGCAGTTGAGTGTTTCTCTGAGGTCTTGGTGGTACATTAGTATCCTCATCATCACTTGAAGTATGCATGTCTTCATCACTTACATTACCTTGATGTTGATTCACAAAAGTGGGAGTGTCATTAGCAGTGCTTGCTTCACCACCTAAGTCCACTGCACAAGTTTTCTTAGATGAGAGCTTCTGACCCCAATCCCAACTTTCATTTTCCAGTACCTTCACATCTCTGCTGATCTCTACTTTGTCACTTGTAGGATTATACAGTCTATAGGCACCAGTTCTATGATATCCAACAAATATCATAGGAACACTCTTGTCTTCCAGCTTCTTTCTCTTAGCATCAGGTACATGTTTGTAGCACAAGCTGCCAAACACCTTTAAGTGATTTACACTTGGCTTACTCTTGGACCACACCTCTTCAGGTACCTTATCCTTCAGCTTCTTAGTAGGACTTCTATTCAGAATGTAAACAGCTGTAGCAACAGCTTCACCCCAGAACCTCTTGGGCAGATTCTTCTGCTTCACCATGCTTCTAGCCATATCTAGAATACTTCTATTCCTCCTTTCTGCAAGACCATTGTGCTGAAGAGTATATGGTGCAGTAACTTCATGAATTATGCCTTGTTCCTTGCAATAATTCTCAAACTCTGTAGAGGTATACTCACCTCCACCATCTGTTCTCAGAACCTTCAATGACTTGTCACTTTGCTTCTCAACCAGTGTTTTGAACTTCTTAAACACCTCAAAAGCATCACTCTTAGTTTTTATATGGTATAACCATATCATCCTAGAGTACTCATCAACAAACGTCATGAAGTATTTGTTTCCACCAGTTGATAACACATCAAATGGTCCACAAATGTCAGAATGCACAACATTTAACACATCACTAGATCTCATAGGAAGATGACTTTTAAATGATGATCTATGATGTTTTCCTAACAGGCAAGTAGTGCATGTATCAACTGGAGTTATGACACTAGGCAATCCTAACACCATGCATTTTGAATTAAGCATTGACAAGCTCTTAAAATTCAAATGCCCATACCTCTTGTGCCATAGATCACTATCTTTCTCTTCAGCAGTTGCGGACAAGCATGTAGCTTCAATAGCTTTGATTTGAGTCTTGTAGATCCTGTTCTTGCTTTGGGCTGTTTTGAAAATCAGTCTCTTCTTGGAATCAAAGAGTTGCAGAGTCTCATCCTCAATTACTATCTTGAAACCCTTTGAGATTAATTGCCCTATGCTCATCAAGTTACACTTCATACCAGGGACATAGAGAACCTTCTCAATCACAGCTTTCTTCCCATTCGATCTTTGGATCACCACATTACCCATACCTTCTGCCTTAATGGAATCACTGTTGGCTAATCTGATCTTTGTGTTGAGACATTCATCAAAGTCAGTCAAGATGCTTCTATTTCCAGTCATATGGTTAGAACACCCTGAATCAAAGTACCAAACCATGGAATCTGCTGCTTCATCAGCAATTGTCACCATGAAACTGGTTTCATCCTCAGAACCTGAGCTATCATGTGCTACCTTGGCCTCTTCTTCATTGTCTTGACCTTTCTTTTTCTTTGGATTTTTGCATTCATTGGCATAATGTCCATATTTGTCACAGTTGTAGCACTGAATCTTGCTCTTGTCCTTCTTCTTTGACTTATCTTTCTGTTTCCCTCCTCCTCCACTAGAGGATTCAGGCACTGTCTCAGCATTCTCCTTGCTTTTCTTGGAGTCTTTCTTGTTCTGCCATTTCTTCTTCTCACTTTGATACTTCTTGAATTTTGAGAAGAGAGCTTGCTCATCTTCTTTGCCATGGCTCCTCTCACCATGCTTCAACTCATGAGCTTCAAGAGTGCTTTGCAGATCCTCTATCTTGATCTCACTCAAATCTTTAGTCTCTTCTATAGTCACCACTATATGCTCAAATTTAGAAGTCAAAGTTCCTAGTACCTTTTCCACCGTTTCTTGCTCATCAAGATTACCTCCACAATTCTTCATCTGATTGGTGAGAGTCACCAATCTTGTGAAGTAATCAGCAACGGATTCATCATTCTTCATCTGCAACAGTTCATACTGTCTCTTCAAGGCCTGAAGCTTTACTTTCTTCACTTTTGCATCACCACCATAACTCTTTTGCAAGATATCCCATGCATCTTTGGAGGTCTCAGCATCTGCAATCTTCTCAAACACCTTTGAATCAACACATTGATGAATGAGAAACAGGGCCTTGTTATCTTTCTTCTTTGCTTCTCTGAATGTTGTTCTTTGTTCTTCATTTGCATTTTCTGGTAGAGGAGTGATTGCTGCATTCACTTGTTCATACACTTCTTGAACATTGAATATCACCTTCATCTGCTTCACCCATCTATCCCAATTCTTTCCATCGAAAACTGGCAAATTCGCATGGAAATTGTTGTTCCCAGCCATGGTTGATTCACTTTCAACCTGATTCTTCTTTCAGAGAACGAATCAAGATCCCTTTGGATCGTACGAGCTCTAGATACCACTTTGTTGGAGATAAACTCTCACAAAGAATGAACAACAAAGAACTTAGAACACTAAGAAAGAAAACGAGAACTATGAATAAAACTTGAAGAGAATGAATAAAGAAAAGTAAATCTTATTCTTCCACAAAGGGCCTTAGTAGTTATATATACAAGAGGGGGTTGCGTAAAGTGCAACTGCCTTAACTACCTAGGACAAAACAAAAGAATAACTAATCTAACTAACTGCGCTAGCTAACTACTAAAACAGAGCAGAAGCTAAGCAGCTTCAGAAGCTGTTGCTTCAGAACCTGTTCCATAAGAACCTGTGACCTTCAGAAGCTATGAAGGTCAGAATCTGGTTAAGAGTCTCGTGGCCATCAGAAGCTGTTTGTATAAGAGTCTGAGTCAGAATCTTGTGAGCATCAGAAGCTGCAGAGCTTGAATTACACAAATCAACACTAATCACCATTATCAGTAAGACTTTCGACACAAGGAATTGGTCGAATTTTTCGTGAAACCATTGACTTTGGGGTGCATAATGGGAACTAGGGGATCACCCACATTAGATTAAGAGAGCAACTACATATATAAGTAAGCTGAAAACTCACATCCTCATCCTAAACCTTAATACATTAAATTTATGGATCTTCTTACTTATAAAATATTCAACCTTCACTTTTCTATCAAATGTAAAACTTAACGCATCTCACACTTATTCCAACTTTATTATTATTTTTATTTTACTACTGGATTATGATTTTTTTGTAATGTTTTTGACAAGTATGAATTTTTATTGAAATTGTTTTTACTTTTACAATCTTCTTACTCCTAAACTCAAATTTAAACGAGTGATATTGTATTATAATTAAAGTTATGTTGTGTGTTTGACTCATATTATACTGCATATAATTATATTAAGGTTGCCGGGAAAGGCATACACGAGAAGGCAGCATTTGTGGCTCACGGGTGCAAACGAAGTGGACAGCAAAACATTTTCAAGAGCTATTTTAGCTAAGGTAACAACCAATTGGCAAATAATTAAATTAATTTTAGCTTGATCATCATGAAGCTTAATTTACTAACTAGCTTATCTTCTATATGGTTTCTCAATAATGACAAATTTTTCCACCGACTAGAGTGCCAATATACAGGTATGTAACACTTCCTCCAACTAGTTTTATATTTGATATCATAGTTAATATGTCACAATTACGATAATTCATTGTGATTTTATAGAAATTACGGAATATATTTTTGAAAAATTATGAATTCTGACATATTTATTGTGATATTAAATAATTTTAAAAGAATACTTCGTTATCTAATGATTTGCGTCATATACAAACTACAACAGACTGTGGTATGCATTCCTGTATTGGACGGCGTTGTTGAATTCGGCACAATAGAAAAGGTAAAATGTTCCATATGCACACTTTTAAAAATGATCACATAGTAGTGTACTAATTTCTAAGATAAAATGATTGTTTAATATTTTATTAAATGTGACTCTTAATTTGAAACAAATTGAATTGGACTTGAATAAATATTTATACAATTTATTTCTTTTATATGTATGTTTGTTAATATCTTAGATTCAAGAAGACCTTAATTTCATCAAACATGTGAAGAGCTTCTTCGTAGACAACCAATCTATGCCGCCAAAGCCAGCACTATCGGAACATTCAACCTCTAACCCAACTTCCTCAAATGATCACATTCCCATCATCATGTACACCGTGGCAGACCCACCCACGACAAATCCCAACCAAGACGATATGGATGAAGACGAGGAAGAGGAAGGAGAAGATGATGAAGAAGATGAAGTTGAATCTGGATCCGATGATGAAATAGGAGGTTGTAATCGACGTGCAACTTCAATGGCAGCGGTTGTGGAGCCGAGTGAGCTTATGCAGATTGAAATGCCCGACGATATTCGAGTTGGATCACCAAATGATGGGTCGAATAATTTGGACTCAGATTTTCATTTGCTAGCCGTGAGTAATCAAGGGAACCCGTTAGGTCAAGTTGACTCTTACAAAACTGTGTCGACACAGAGGTGGGGTCCAATTGAAGACCCGTTACAAGTTCAACCGCCAACTTCAGGTAAATTAGTAATTAGTTATAACAAACATGTACACATGCATGACACAACATTATATAACAGTGGCACTTGAATATATCACAAAATAAAACCATCTAAAAAGTTTGATATCAAAGTGACTTCTAGAAATTTGGAACCTCGTGAAATCTAGAAATTAATTAAGCACATATTGATTGATCTGACTCCTCTGAAGTGTCTTGCATGCATTCAAAATATTAAACATACGTGGTTATTCCTTCAAAAGTAAATCGTTCAAAAGAATTCCAATCCAATTTTTAATAATTTTAACCAACTTTTAACTTTACGATCAAATTTCAGATTATCGAACCTCTCTCCCTTAACAACCAGTATAATATCAATACACAAATGTGTAATGGCAATTGGCATAGAATCCAATTTAGATGTTCAAATGTGTAATGGCAATTGGCATAGAATCCAATTTAGATGTTGATGGAGGAGAATTGGACCACAAAAGAGGAACGCAGAGTTTGGGGGGCTATGCTAGTCATTAGATTGAAGCATGATCTTTTTTCACCATATATTATAGATGTATCTATGTGGTCCATCCTAATTAATTCCATTGTCTACCACGTTTACATGGGGTCCCTGTAAAATTCGAATCATCTACTGGTCAGCCACTAAAGATATTGCAAGATATCGTATGCGATATATACTTGGTTTTTTTAAAATTACTCTCACATATAATTTGAATGTATTTAGCCATCCACCAATAAGAATAAATTATATAAGTAGATTTGTATATGATTCCCACAACTAACTTATAATAAATTTGTGAAGATCATATACAAATTTATTTTTTTTGGATCTAAATATATAAATTTATTTATGTGACTTATTGTCATTGGTTGATGGATAAATACTTCTAAATTATGAAGAGGTGGAGTGGTGATTGTCATTCGAATTCTAAAATCTTCACTTATTCACTTATAAAATTGTAGTCATTAGGACAAAAAAAAATTCACTCTCACCTTACATATTACTATACGTAATAATACAACATATCCATGTTTTGCCAAGCAATATACTTGTATATATAAATGACGTGATATACAATTTGATGACATTAAATAATCAAAAGTCATAAAATTATAATAAAATTTATTAAAAACTCTGATTTTAGATTTAAAAAATTATTCATTCTTGTAATTTAATTAATAAAATGTAAATAATTAGTCACTTGGATGAATCCGTGTAATTAGATCGTATGTCATGCCATTTAGAATATAGGATAAAATATGTTTTTCGTCCCTAAAAAATTAGTAAATTTTGGTTTTCGTTCCTATAAAAAAAATCACTTATTTTCGTCCCTACAAGGGGGCAAATGCAGAGAATCTTTACTTTGCAAGAGGTGAATCTCAAAAAAATAATATTACACGAGGTAAAACACAATTCGCATACTTTGCAGGGGTAAAAGTCTATTTACCATTTTATTTTTATATTAGAAATTTTTTCTCTTCCTACCCCAATGTTTCTTTTTCACCTTCTGGATTGCCATTTTTTCCTTTGAATAAATATTTCGGAACACATTTTTTGAATTTTTTTCCCTTGGAAAAAATTTTTAAATTGTATTTTCCGAATTTTTTTAGAATTTGAGCTAGAAAAACTTCGAAAAAAGCGTTCCAAAGTTTTTATACAAGGACAAAAATGGAAAAATGAAGGATAGAAAAGAAACACGAGGGTGGGAAGAGTAAAAATCTTATACTAGTATTAAGTTAACCAACGTGTCCCATAATATTGACTCAATTGGTAGCTACTAAAGATATTAATGAAAGAATCCAAAAACATAAATATTATTATAGAGGAATCGCAGTTCAAACTTCAAATTACTTTTTCACCGCTTATAATAGAGAAAATTACATTCATCTCCCTTGAAAGAAGTTTGAATTTCAAGGGAGTGGAGTGTAATTTACTCTTATTAAAAATAAATAATTGTTGTAAAATCACATAGATTTAAGGTGAATTCTTTCGTACCTATCAAATTATCCACTTCAGCGACGTATTGATACATACTCAAATAAGATTTGAACCGAATTATTTTATGAGATTGAAGAGCTAGCCTAATTAAAATTTACCATAGCTACATAATCTGACATTGGCAAGAGCTAGCCGCAGCAAGATAATTGATCAAATTGAAATGAAAGCTATGGCTTGTTTATGGTTTTTCTTGTTTGCAACCAAAGAGGAAAACAAGAAGAACATTAATTGCATCGGAATTTGTTTGCAGCTAGGCATACAATGGGCGTGGTGGGGACGAGTTTTGTCTTATTTACCTTTGAATTTGATAACATATGTCTGAACTGAATTAACCGTTTAAAAAATTGTTAAATTTAAGTGTCACATAATGATGTTGAAATAACATTGACATGTGCTTTTGTTATCTTTGTTGCAGTGCTTCATCATGCATTAGAAGACTTAACACAAGAAGACACACACTACTCTCAAACAGTATCAACCATTCTCCAAAACCAATCAACAAGATGGATCAATTCACCTTCCATCAATTACATCACTTACTCAACTCAATCATCTTTCACCAACTGGACCAACCATAACTTCCACACTCCGCCGCCGGACACCGCCACCTCACAATGGCTCCTCAAATACATCCTCTTTAAGGTCCCATACCTCCACACAAAAAACCACGACGAAACCTCCCCCCAAACCAATGACACGGCCGGAGGACTCAATAATGATCCCTCTGCCCGGCTACGTGGTAAAGGAGGACCGCAAGACGAGCTCAGTGGGAACCATGTTCTCGCTGAGCGAAGACGAAGAGAGAAACTCAATGAGAGGTTCATTATTTTAAGATCATTGGTTCCATTCGTAACGAAGATGGATAAAGCTTCTATATTAGGTGACACGATCGAGTATTTGAAACAGCTTCGGAGAAAGATTCAGGATCTCGAGACGCGTAACCGTCAGATAGAATCTGAGAGGAGTGGCGTAACCGTTATGGTTGGTCCCATTGAGAAGGAAAAAGTGAGGATTGTGGAAGGCAGTGGTGGGGCTAATAGAGCGAAAGCGGTTGAGGTTGTTGCGTCGGTTCAAGTTTCGATTATTGAGAGTGATGCGTTGTTGGAGATAGAGTGTTTACATCGAGAAGGGTTGTTGTTGGATGTTATGCAGATGTTGAGGGAGTTGAGGATTGAGGTTATTGGGGTTCAGTCTTCGCTTAACAACGGTGTTTTTGTTGCAGAATTAAGGGCTAAGGTGAAGGAAAATGGAGGAAATGGGAAGAAAGTTAGTATTGTGGAAGTTAAGAGAGCACTTAACCAACTTATACCTCATAACATTTAGTATATGTTAGAATTCAGATGAGTTTGGCAAAATCACAGTGAATACAATGATTTTTTTCCGGCAAAATAATGATGGTACAATGTGATTCTGTCAAACTCAATGTCAATCCAAACATATACTCCGTAGCTATGATTTTGGCATATGGTATACACTGGCTTAAAATATGTACATAAAAATCTCAACTCAAGCCAAATATGAAGTAAAGTCTAGTAATTAATAAACAACATTTGGAGATTTGAATCTTCTACTGCTGCTGCACTGATTAGAAGGGTGGTGATTAAGAGAAATTAGGAATATGTATTGTCTTAATTAGAATCTTAGTGAATTAAACTAGGTGAAGTTCTATTTAGTGCATGCTGCTTAATTTATGATGTTGAAGAATAATTTGAAATTGATTTAGAAAATGTATGTACAATTACTTTCTAATTAGCTTATATGAAGCTTACATATGAAATAATTTCTTATTAAATGTATGCTTAAGAAGGCCTTTTGATAAATTCACACATAAAAATATTTCATTTTGAGAGATGGTACAACAAATCAGCAATTGAATAAAACTATGCATTAGAAATGATTGTTTTATTTATTTACATGTAGTTACATAATCTTTTAATTTGTGTCCCTCTCAAATTTAATTGCTCTCTTATTCCAAATGAAGAGCTAGCTAGTAAGTCCATTCCTTGGGGAGAAATATCCCTTGAGAAGAACATTGATTCTGAGATATAAAACTACATTGCTTAGATGAATCTTTCTGATCATTTTTGTTTTCTATTGAATTATTTTTGTACGCTTCGCCGCATCTTGGTTTGTATTTCTGAACTGAAACCAGATGAAAAGCCATGTTAAGTACCTTTTTTCCCTAAATAATATATCATATGTAAAGAATTTATAAAATTAAAACTCTAAATTACCTTTTGGGGGTGATATCTGCACACCCAATGTTTGCACATTAATGTTTAGAGCTTGAACAACTCGAGCGGGAAGTAGGACAGGTGCACAAGCTGCAAAATAATTATAACTGTAAATAAGGTGCATATATAAATCAAAATTCAGCGTATTATATTCGGTATATAACACCGGTAGACGAGCTGTTAACAAAGACTTTGACATATATTTGGATAGATTGAGTACTTATAATAGATAATTTTGCAAAGAGTGAGGAATTTTAAATGATATGTATTATGCATATATACTCATTGATCCTTTATAGTTAGTAAGTGTTAATAGAGAAAATTAAGGATTGTAATATCGACACTTGATTTGTTAGTCATCGATAGTTAATAAAACTTTATTTGGAAGGAAGAATTCATTTCCGTTTTTTCAAAAGCGATCAACGCACGTGCACATTGTATATATGATCAACCTGGCTTTTTTCTTGGCTGGAACTTTGTATCTGCTCTTTGAGGTAAGAATACGCCGGTACCACACGATCCATGCCTTGATTCTAAAAAAATAGCTCGCATTCCATTTCCAATGCTAGAGTTGGCGAGTTTTGGCCTTTGGTACGACGATCTTGAGGTGGATTTTGAATACTGAAACAAATATTTTGATAAAATATTAACAAGAAGAAACCATAAGGTATATGAAAATAAAATTCTAAACATAAGATAGTGAAAAACATTCATCCAATAAAACAGTACCTGTGATTGTGATTCTCCAAATGATTTATGATGATGCAATTTTTGTTCATTTAGGGGCTTTTGATTTTGATCTCGGTTACTCATACATACCTGACGAAAGGAAATTATGTATAGAAATTATTATAAGATAAAATAAAAGCCGCAAACATTTAATCAATTAATTCAATCAAACAGTTCACTATAATATAACTCGAGTTCAAATCATGACTGAAACAATCCTTAATCAGTAATCTAGAAATGCTTACCTCGTTGAGAACATAAGAGGGTAACCAAAGCATTCCTTCTTCAAAACCAACTTCACAATCATCATGAACAATAGTATTAGTTGTCATGGCTAGAAATAGATTAGATAAGTTATTGTTTCAGATTATGAAGACAGTTGGTATCTTAATTTGTAACGGTAGAGATTATAGACAAGCTTTTAAAGCTCTAATAAAGTGTAAACTTAGGTACACATGATACTATAGTGTTGTAGTTGTATAATAGAAAATACTAAAATAGAAAGTAACTTTGGTGGGTATGGTTGAAGGGATATGGAGGATTATGTGGGTTGGGTAAACCCCTATTTCTCTACTTCTTGGCTTGGCTTGTAATTATTTTAATAAGAAAAATTTTGCATTGTTAATTTCTTCCTAACTTTGTTATGTGTCTTTTGGTCATACTACATGTTGACTTTTTTTCTTTCATATATTTGTTTTTTGAAAGTCAAAAGCTTGTTAGTTTGGTAATCAGTTTTAAAATATGTAGCTTATCATCCCAACTTGTCAAAAGGAGAAAAAAGCAGAAAAGAATTAATATGTAATGATTTAAAGGGAAAAATAGAAAAGGTGTTTGTTATCTAGGTCTTATGTTATGTACCAATAAGTGGAAGCTCAAAACTAACATTTTCTAACCCACCACACCAAATCCTCCCATCATCTTTGAAATAATTGCAAGAAACAATTATCGTCTAAGCTTCATTAATAAATATTCTTTCTTTTTTTTGCTTCCAACCTTTTGCTTCAGGATTTAATTTGTTTAAAGGGAATACTAACACATCAATAAATCTACCATTGTTATATATTAAATTCAAGTTCTCATTCTTAAATTCTAGTACATCATACAATAATTTTCATGAAATCACTTGTCATCATTAAATATTAAATCAAATAAATATTAATGTCTTATTAATTATTTATTTAATCAATCAAAATTTTTGGGGTAAAATAGGAAACTAATAGGCCCTACGAGAAGGGGATAGGGTGACAAAAGAATTTCTCTCTTTTAGATGTTGGACATATATCTAGTTTTCTGTTCTGACTCTTTTTTGAAAGGCCAGTTCTCTAATGGTATTTGGCTTTGGTGCGTATGATTTATTTCTGTCTAGATATTGCCTGAGGAAATCTTGCAAAGCTTAGAGTTCTTCATCTGGTGTACCCCTTATGCTCCATTTTAAACATTTATTTGTTGAACAAAAGGAAGACATAAATGGAACCAGAGACATATGTTAAGTAAATAACTTCTTTTTTTAAGAAGCTAAATTAGCCCATCCAAATTGGCACAAGTGAGAATTGAACCTGAGACCTAAATGATGAGCACACTCCTAGGCCCCAAGCCAATACCACTTAAGTAAATAACCTTTGTTCAACAGCACTTCATTTTTCACATTACAATCCATCCAAAATTGATAAACTTGAAAGGCTTTCACAAACCATGAATATAAAATATTGTAGCGTATCAAATATTTAACTAATAAGAAAAAACAAACATGATAAGAATTAACACTTCCCAACAAACAACCAAGTACCTTCAGGTCTAAAGCCATCAAAGAAAACACAAAAAGGCAAGTTTTATCATTTTACCAATAGAAAACTAGCCTTTTCAATCACATAAACAACAAGTGGGTCACACCACATATCAAAATGACAAATGAAGGGAAAACTTTGATTACACAGATGGGTCTTTTATGTTGAGCAAAGGTATATGTATGTTATCCCACAAAATGCCAACAGAACTGACTTACAGTCAAATCCTTGTCACAAAAATGCAACATCATAACAAACTTCATGCACTGGATTTCAAGAACAAAATGAAAATAAACTCACAAGGGTTCACGGTGGCCAATGACTGTGAACTTCTATGTTGGCGAAGAACTTGGCAAAAGGAAAAGGGTCTTCAAAAGAGTACCAACAATCATATCCCGAATCTTACGAGAGTCGTCATCAATCATCATGCTACCAGAACAAATGAGATAATTATTGTGAATAAAGTTAACAGAACTGCAAATATAAATTTTTCAATTTTTCTCGGCAATGGTACTTCAACAGGTGATTCCAACATTGATTGAAGAATTTTGAGCCTTTTGCAGAACTGCTTACCGCACAGCTAGGAAAACCGATGTGCAATAGATCTGCATTCTTCAATGTATTTCATGATGACTAGGGTTCTTGTTTGTGAATCTATACCATTCACACTGACTTTGATTGTCAATTGGTATGAACTTCTTTGCATACTTGGAATGTATACTATCGGCTGTAACTCGTATGTGAGGGACTTCTGTCCTCTCTCACCCTATATAGCACCACACATCCAGACTCAAGATTTAGGTCAACAGCACTCCCATCTTAAAGGGTTGGTCAGTCATTCAAGTACTTACAACACTACTGATTCTCTAAACAAAAATCTACAGTTGCAAAAGAAAATGAAATGGAAAACCAACATTGGGAAATGCATTTCCTCCACTGTTTGAAAATTAACGAAAACTATTACTAGAAAATTAACAAAATTTCCATAAATATCTGAAACTCCCTGATTGATAGCAAGATTAGCAGTAGCTTGTCCGTAAGTAGATCAAACCAGGGCAGTAAAAGTATGCATTTGTGACAAATTGGACTGTAGACCAATATTGTACCAAGTTAGGAAGACACAAAGTCATAACACGCCAGCTGAATGTCATCATGAATAGATTGAAGTATAAACCCAGAGAGTTCAACTGATTCTGCCTCTAAAGTCAAGGTTTGGTACTTGATTTCATAATCGGTATCATTGCAAATTTGTATTACATTCACAAATACTAACAATCCTATTATTATATTCGGAAATGGGATGGATACTGCAAAACAAGTGCAGTCCTTCAATGTGTGCTTAGGACAGAATCCCCGAAACATCACTCACACACATTTTACTGGTTAGATCCAAGAGCCTATGTGTCTCTTCATCCAACTGAACATTGTCCTTTTTCATCCTCTCAGCAACAATGAGAGGCATTTTACCAGCTGCTGCATAAGTTTTCAGAAACTGGTTATATATATTTGTATTCACATGTCCAGCATCCCGAAGGATAACCAACAATTGTTCTGCTCCTTCGACATGAGCTTGTTCCTGGATGACTGTGAATGCTTCTTGGACTAACATGGGATCTGGAATCCATTTGTTCACACTAGAAATAGCTTTCCTAAAATAATACAGAAATTTTTTTACATCCTTCTTTTTCAAATACCCCCGTGTAAGTAGCTCCCATGTAGAGTACAAAAGACGGACACCCTTTTCCACTAACCGATTACAAAAAATTTCAGCCATTTCCATCTGACCTTGGTCAACATATGAAGTAAGAAGTAAATTTGAAAGTCTGACATCATTGGTACCAGAAACAGATTCCCACTCTTTATAAAGATTCTCAACTCCGGCAAAGTCCCCAAGCTTCACAAGTGATGACATCATGCAAAAATACTCATTATCACTCATTTTACGAAAGCAACCGTGCATTTTTTTCCATATCCGATTAACTTCATCCACATTCCCCATGTTTGCATGCAAACTCAAGAGAGAGGAATATGCAACTCGAGTATCCCGTGAGGTTCTCTTCTCCATCTCTTTCAAAGTAGATGCTGCCTTTTCAAGGCAATCATCCTTTACGCTAGCATTCCTTATGTACAAATTGGTCAATGTACTATACGTTACCCAGTCTGGCTCTACTTTTGCCTTCTTTAACTGAAGCAATACTCTTTCTGCAGTTTCGATATCATTTTCCGAGGCAGAAGCAGTTAACAGTAAATTGAAAGTTGTTACATCCGGAGAAGTGTTCACCTTTAGCTCCTCAAAAAGTTTAGGAACCTTATCTAACTTTCCTTTCGAAATGTAAAGAGACATCATCCGATTATAAGGCATAGGACTTCGCAAGAAACCACATTCTGACATTTTCGACATGAGAGCCTCAGCTTTGTCAGTCAAATTATTTTGGACATAGGCATGAAGAAGGGCGGTGCATGTTAGTTGGCCTCTCATATTATCAGGTAAATCCTCGAAGAATTTTTCTGCACTGTTTAAACCACGAACTTTTGTTATCAAATCCAACTGAACAGCATAATCTCCTTCCACTAGCTTGATATCATTTTGCAATTTCATCCATTCACAAACCTACATTTGCAATAACAAAATAATATATAAAAATTTCTAATTCTCCTAGCAACATTTTTTTTTAACAAAATATACCCAAATTCGGATTAAAAGATAATACTATAAGGAATCAAATTCGAATTAATCAATACTGCAATTTGAAATTTGAAAACATATACATATCACTGCATAAGGAATCAAATTCGAATGCATAACCAAGACCTAATTATATGAACAAAATATTAGTTTTATGCATAGATATAGATGGAGATGAGAAAACGCGCGTGCAAAGAACGGACCTCGAGCGCGTGTTTATAACGCTTGTTCTTGCGGAGCTCACGAATCATGCGATTGAGTTGGTACTTGCGGGGGAGAGTGTGACCCTCTTCCTTCCATTTGTTGATAGCAATGACGGCGCTGCGTTTTGGATACACAAGACTCAGAAGCCTACGCCCGAGCGTGTCTCCGCCGCCGCCGGAGCTGGCGACGACGGTGCCTCTTCGTGCCGCTTCTGTAGAGAAGTGGCGAGCGACGGTGAGATATATTCCGACGGAACGACGCGACATTTAGGATTTAGTAAGTCTCAGGTAAACTGCGTTATGATCATTGATGCGCCATTGACATTCCGGGTTGAGTTCTTAAAAACCCACTAAATAGGAAATTAGATGAAATGTCCTTAAACCCTGTTTATTTTTCATATGAGTGAAAGTGAACTTGGTAGGGAGGATCACGGTTCGATCCCGCAACTGCGATCGGAAGAGGGCTGGAACCACTTGATATCAGAACTGACCCGCGAACCAGATTAAACTTGTGGTATAAACCAAAAAAAAAAGAGATTGTGACTCAGATTAATTTTTTTAAAAAAAAAAAATTTAAAAGAAATCTAAAGTTAATTTTCATTTATTTACTATTAAAAAAATCATTATTTTAAAAAAAATATGAAGCTGTTACCCTCCTTAATTTAAAAAAAAAAAAGATTTTAGAAAAGTTATTAGAATTAACTTTTTATTTTGAGGTTAAAAATATTTTGTATGCAAAATTATTTTCTAAAAAATCTATATCAAACAGTATTAAAATGTTAAAAGGTGGTTTGATTTAAGGGTGAAAGGTATTGAAGACTTAGAGTGATGAATCAAAGTCTTTTAATTAAGGAGCGATGAAGGGTTATTCAAAGTGATCAAGTCGTCTGAAAGGAAGTTTTAGTTGGTAAGTATGACTCTCGAGTGTCACATAGGGTGGATTGGAGGGGCGTGACCTTCCTTAGAGGTGCATATATGTGTGCATGTGTGATGTGTGTGGTGAAAGATAATAGAGCGATGAATTAAAGTCATTTGATTAAGTAACAATTCAAAGTGATAAGGTCGTTTGGGAGAAAGTTTTAGTACGTAAGTTTGGCTCTTGTATAGGGTGGATTGGAGTGATATGCCATTCCTTAGATGTGCATGTGTATGGTGAAAATTGTTGTGGCAAGATTGGGGTGAACTAAATCTCATATTATTTAGAAAAGTAGAGGTTAAACACTTTATAGGTTAGATGACCCATATTGTAAAAAAAAAAAAAGCTTAGAGGACCAATAACTCTAATGCCTAAAGGTTTTGATGAAAGATGTAGTGTCTAACTCATCTGTATAGTTGCTCTAAATCCAATGTGGATAATCTTCAGCCTCCCACTTGAGACCCAACATAGTGCCTTGTGTAGTATTGATATGATGGGGATGGTAGTTGGTTCTCATATTCATTTTATTGAAAGCTGGAAAACATAAATTCAAGTTTTTTGGCTAGATAACTGAATTGGAAATATTTTGTTGTGTGATCGTTTTTTCAGGTTTTTTTCTCCAGTTTACAGCAAAAAGAGACTTTTGTGAGGGATATGCAGAGTTTTAAATGGTGGGTGGCATTGAGAGTTTAGTTGGAGAAGAAGATTGTTTGTGTGGGAGGAAGAGTAGGCGTAAAGTAATTTTACACTAATATTTAATAAGTAACTACTATTCATTTATGTTACACGATTAATTTTAAAGTAGTCATACAAGAGTGATGGAGAGTGGTTTCTCTCCCGTGTAAATTCCCTCCAATTTAATCTTGACAGCATGTTTTTACTGTAGCAAGATAAATATTTAATTAAAAAATGAATCAAAGGCCAGGATACAAAATTTACTCCCTCCTGTGGAACTCATACGGGAGAGGATCTGCTCTCAGAGTGAGGTGATATTACAACTTAGTAGATTTTTATTAAATGTTAGTGTTAAATTATTTTATACAAAATGTACATGTTCTTTAAAGAGGAGGGATCCGTTGACTCAAGGAGTAAGTCTCTATTGACTTACTCCGCTTAATAATTCAATATCGGCATTATATTTATTCGATCCAACCGTTGAATTCAAAGATCTCATTGAATAGATCAACTCCACAAATTTTTATAAAAATTCAAAATCGTTTTGATACTTTTTATGAACACTTCAATTGAACGTACGAAAAACTTTTAGAAAAAACCGTTGAATTTCAATAGTCTAAAATACATAACTACATTTTTTGAATTTTTATAAAAATTTGTGGAGTTGATCTACTCAATGAGATCTTTGAATTCAACGGTTAGATTGAAGAAATATAATAACGATATCGAGTTATTAAGCGGAGTAAGTCATGAAAAGACTTACTCCTGAAGTCAACGGATCCCTCCTCATTCTGTAAATCCATGGAAAATATCATTACATTGTCATAATAACTTAAATATATACATACAAAGATAAATAAATTAAAATGTGCATATATACATAAAAAGATAAATAAATTAAAATGTGCGCCGATAATGTAAAATTGTTTTATACGATCATTCAATAACAACTGTTATTCTGTCAAATCACCCACTACATTCACTTCAATGGTTCCAGCTTCTCCGATCTCGTAATTTATTTACTACTCCGTCCCATATTGTAAGCAAAAAAAGATTTCAGACTTATTAAGAAAAGTAAAATGTGATAATTTGAAGTATGATTTTTTGTGTTTTTTTAGAAATAAGTTTAATGGGAAGATGTAAGAAGAGTTTTTATTGGTTATTGATTATGGGGAAAAGAAGAGAGAGAGTAAATGAAATGCAATTTGTATTAAATTTTATGATAATAAGTAAAAGTAAATCTTGAAATTGATGAAAGTGAGTTACTTTTGCTTATAATGGGTGCGTTTGTTTTAGCTTTAAAAAAATAGATTTTTTCTTTGTATTTTTTAAAATGAATTTTGTAAAACTTTTTTTCAAAATTTTATAAGTTTTTTTATATTCATTTTTTCTAAATTGAAACACTAAGTTTGACATCATATAACATAAACATACATTATTGAAGAACAAAACATACTCAAAATCACAATTTTTTGAAAAAGTTGTATTTCAAAAATGATTTTTATGAAAATCTATTTGAAATAGCTTCAAATTAAATGATTTTTTTCGAAATTTTGATATAAAAAAAATTTCAATAAAATGATAAAATGTCTAAAATCATGAATAACTATTCAAACCAAATTTTCATTTGAAGCTTTTATAAAAAAAAAAAATTTATAAATTTTTTTCATACAAAATTATGTAACACTATAAAATCTATTTTCAAAAAAATCCAACACAAACGCACTAAATTTAGAACCGTAAAAAGTGAGTTTTTTTTCTTTTAATATGGAACGAAGTGAATAGGCCTATAAAACAAACGCCATACACAGTAAAACACAAGACTCCTTGTTCCCTCTTCATTGCAATTTCAATGGCGTATTTTCCCAAGGAACTTAGAATCGTCCTCGTTGGCGATAAATCCACCGGAAAATCCACTCTCATTTCCGCCATGGCTTCCGATTCTTTCCCGGCCACTGTTCCGCCATTACTTCCACCCACTCGTTTGCCTACTAATTCCTTCACTGATTCTGTTCCTCTCCTCCTCATTGACACACCTTCAAGGTCCTCATTCTCTTCATCTACCATCACCATTACTAATTAAAAACCAAATTCAATTAAAAATGTTCATTATTTGTTATTTATTGATTAATTAATTGGTTAATTATTAGTTAAATACAAGCCCTAGTTTTTTTTATCTAAAATGTGTATATATGATATGAATTGTGGTTGTTATTTTTTTTTTTTTTTAATTATAGTGTGGGACAACAAGATAAACTTATTGAAGAATTGAAGCGTGCTGATTCAGTTGTTGTAACCTATGCTTGTGATGATATTGTGAGTTTTGAGCGTGTCAGCACTCACTGGTTGCCTCAACTGCAGAAGCTTGAGGTTGGTGATTGCTTAATTGGTTTTCATTCTTTTGCTGCTATTTTCAATATGGAAAATTATTCGAGAAAATGAAAGGCCGTGGCGGGGTAGTAATTGTATTTATATTTTTATGATATATATGTTAAGAGTTCACATTGGTTGTGAGATGGTCTGAAAATATGTTTATAAGCGGGGGTAGGCTCAACCTTATAAGCCAGTTTTGTAGGGTTGAGTTAGTCTCGACTCAAAATTCTAAGATGGTCTGACAATATGTTTATAGGTGAAGGTACCGGTGCTTGTGGTTGGTTGTAAGCTTGATCTTCGTGATGAAAGTAGGCAAGTTAGCTTAGAGAGTCTGACAACAAATATCATGAACCAGTTTAAAGAAGTTGTTACATGTATTGAATGCTCTGCAGCTACACTTTATCAGGTATGTTTTTTAGTTTCGTTTTGTTAATTGGTCATGCTAATCTATCATTTAACCTTCAAGTTTAAATTTTTATTGTTAGTTTAGTGTGTGATTATAAAACAACATCAAGATTTAAGAGTGGTTTGTAGTGATGTAGTGATTTAAGAGTGGTTTATATGGTGCCATTTGTTGCAGTGATGTAGTTGATTTGTTTTAGTCTTTTAGGTATATGATGAGGTGGTTTTGAGTTGTTGTTTTTGTTGCGTCGAGACTAAAGACCCTAGACGCTGTGTAAAATTGCGTTCAAATTAGGCTGCAATTGCAATTGTGATGCGGTCGCGGAGACATTAAAACCTTTGGACCGTTTTTTGAAACCTTGATAAGGATATCTTCTTGATGCTATTAGAGTTTATGTTTTGTTCCTTAGTTTAAATCTCAAGTGTAGTATATGGAATCACTAATTTTGGTTATTGATAGGTCCCTGAAGTTTTTTATTTTGCACAAAAAGCGGTACTTCATCCGGTGGATCCTTTGTTTGATTATGATACAAACTCTTTAACAGATCGGTGTGTAAGGGCATTAAGAAGAATTTTTAATCTTTTTGATTACAACATGGATGGCACCCTCACTGATCAAGAAGTAAACGAGTTTCAGGTATTTGATAGATTTGGTTCCCTCTCCATCTCCTTTTGAATTTCATGAGTTAGCCCCTTTATTTATGAAAATTTGTATATCAACAGATTAGCAGCTTTGGTGCATCATTGCAGCGGTCTGACGTAACTCAAATAAAAACATTGGTAGAGCAGAATGTTCCTGAAGGAGTGAATTCTCTTGGTTTTACTTTTCCTGGCTTCATTGAAATCCATAATATGTTTCTAAAGAAAGGACGAACAGAGACATTCTGGACAGTTCTAAGAAAGTTTGGATATGGTAACGATTTAAAACTGCGCGATGATTTTCTTCCAGTTCCATCTAAGCAAGCTTCTGATCAGGTCATACTTACTTTTTGGCTATTATGAAGCTCCATTTTTGTCTTCCTGTTTGGTTTAATTGGAGTAGTTTAGAGTATTGGCTTAGTTATTTAATTGTTGTAAATTTCAACACTTATGAACCATAGGAACTTTTTTTTTCTGGCTTAACTAGGAAAACTTAAATGTTAAATATGGGCTGTACTAGTAATATTGACAATTAGATACTAAATATGTTTTCTCAACTTTTCAGAGCGTGGAGCTGAGTGATGCAGCCATAGAGTATTTGAAGGGTGTCTTTAGATTGTTAGATACGGATAAGGTATGTAATAATCTATTTGTTTTGTATTATCTTGAACACTGCTATGCTCTTTGAACACCTTACCGTAGGTGGCTTTCCATGTGAAATATTGATATACTTTCTGACTTTCTCTCTGGAAACATGATGCCTTTCTAGGATCAATTACTACGACCTGCAGAAGTTGATAAGCTATTTGATGCAGCTCCAGAAAGGTGAACTTTCTCTTTGCCGGCCACGTTAAAAAAGTTTTCACTTTCCCACTAGCGTTGTATCTAATCCATATTGATAACTTACCCTTTCTTAACATTGATGATGTAGTCTCAAACTTGTTAATTGCCTCCAACTGCTTGAGCTATTACTTCAGTAGCAAGTGGATAGCTTTTAGACAATTCCCAGGTTCAAAACTCTAACACATTGAGTGGACCTAAGAGGATAAAAGAATTTACAGACTTAGTAAGGCAGGAGAATGAGTCTGACCCTTATCTGGAGTCTTCAATAGCTTTTCAGTACTAAGTTGCCCTGTTAGTGAGGAAGGAGAACAAAAGTAGGTGACTAAGAGTAGTTATCGAATAGTTTAGGAATTAACTTAACTATAGTGGAGGAAATGGAAGGGGGAAAATATCTTAATCTCTTTCAGTGCTTTGATAGGGTAGTGGCAATTCATGTTATGTCTAGTAGTGATACAATTGAGCTCTTAAATAATTGCTGGACTGTTGCTATTCATGACATCTTCATAATGCTCATATAATTGTGATGAGAGCTTATTAGGTTTGGTAGCCACCTTTAATTAGTCCATCAACTTCGTTTATGAAGGCTTATTTTGTCATTTAATCCTATCATGTGGGCTTGTAAAATGTAAATGTTTTTTTACCGATTGTGGGTATGTTTCGTAGCAATATTATAACTACCTAACATCTCTCTTATTTTGGGGGAATGAATCATTTCAGTTACTTGATAAATCTGAACCTCCAAAAATGTGATGTGCTGCTTACTCGTTTTGGTTGTGACTCTTTGTAACCAGTATGTGAGTCTGTGAATATGTGCAAGTGTTTATGTGTTTTTTATTTCTTGGCATGTACCATTGACTCCTTGATAATTACATATGTAACAGAAGAGATGTTGCACTACAATCCACTTTGACTACTTCTACATCCTAGATGGTTATCAATCAACACAGCTTGAATATATATATGCTACATTTTTTTCCAATAAATTTTTCATCGCTTTCTTTTTATGAAATTGAAGGAGTCGATTGTTTTCTTTTAGTTTTAGGGTATAGTGTTCACCAAACTATTTCACACTACAAGAATTTGCTTGTTTCGTTCATTATGTGCAATTTTGACCCCTCACGTTTTTTCGGAGCCAATTGATTTCCTCTATTAATTGGATGCTGCTTAATAACACCCATTGAAGTAATCCTGTAGCAGTCTTAGTTTCACTTTCTCCACATGAAGTTGTACCTCTCAGATTTTCTATCTATTTTTCATTTTAGTCCGTGGAAGGATGCTCCATATAAGGATGCAGCTGAGACAACTGACATGGGTTATATATCTCTAAACGGATTTCTTTCTCAGGTGATTATTTATTACTTTTTCTTTTATTCTTAAACCTGTCTTTGTTGGATAATTTTCTAAAAAGGTTTTATATTTCCTGATTAAATTTAAATGTATTATTATTGTTTATATTGTCTACAATGGTTGATCTCATGCCATTTTTTCCCATGAAGAAATTATTGCTTTGTGGTTTGGTTGCGGGAGTACCTCCCTCCCTTTCATTTTGAATGTGATGGGTTACTATTTACTCTAGCAGCATAACTCTGCTTCATTTGTTTTTAGTATTGTAGATAGATTGTGTTTTCTTACCATCTCCACATTTAGTTGTTTATTGAGTTTATTATTGATGTGTTTTATGGTGCAGTGGGCCCTTATGACATCACTGGATCCAAGATATAGTTTGGCCAATTTGATTTACATCGGTTATAGAGATAAGCCTTCTGCAGCACTCCGTGTCACTAGTAGAAGATCAGAAGACCGCAAGAAGCAAAAAACAGAAAGAAATGTGTTCCAATGCTACATTTTTGGCTCTAAAAATGCCGGGAAATCTGCTTTGTTGTATTCATTATTGGGAAGGTGTGCTTGTGAACCAATCGCCATAATCCATGTGCCTGAGCTTGTTTCATTATCTTTTAATCTATCAGCATGTGAAATCTAATACGCTTATACTGTTTATTTCTGTTTCCTTCAAAGCAATATTTTTAACCATGTCAATTTTGTAGGTCTTTCTCAAATAACTATACTCCGACAACTGTTGAGCGGTATGCAGCAAATATCATTGAATTAATAGAGGTATTTGTTTTTTTAAAAAAAATTGGGGAAGGGGAAATTTTACTAATTCAAGTGGCACTAATGGCCATTTTACAACTGTCCCTGGCGGGATTTGAACTTGGCACCTTGAGGTAACAAGGCGAAGCTCTTACCATTGAGCTAGCACCTCAAGTAATCTGAATTCATCTGTAAGGATGAGTTTTATAATAAGAAATTTTTAGTACCATTTAAATTATTCTGAAAAATGATAGTCTTCCTCCCTTCTTTTCCCTCAATCTAATACACCCTATTGCTGATAACTGGTAATTAAAGTTGCACAAGTGTAGTGGATATTAAAGTCGTACAAGTTACATTCTAAATACTAACAATCTTCAAACTTGATGTTTACCATATAGGGAACAAAGAAAACTCTCATATTGTGCGAGATTCCAGAGGATAAAGTATCGGTTTTTTTGTCAAATAAGGATTTTCTGGCTGCATGTGATATAGCTGCTTTTGTACATGACAGGTGTGGTGCAAAATGACTTTAGGCGGTAATGCTTTGCTAAATTTTAGCTATAGAAAAGTGGTATGACATTATTGTTTCATTTTAATCACCATTATTATCAGTGGTTTGGAAACACCAAAATAAAATCTTCTGGATCTGTTTATGATTTTTTTATTGGTTGGGTGGAAACATAACTGAAAGATCCTCGAGAATCGTTTATGATCCTTTAAAATGCCTACCTTACATGTTGAGTTTCCCTATGAGCTGGTTAATTATTTTGTATGATGATATTTGCTGAATTAGAAGCTAATACATAAGTTCAAATTTAACAAATCAATTTAATTAAAATCTAATTTTGCTTGCATTTTTATGGTTCCTGCCTTTCTTGAAGAGTATGATGCAATAAAATTTCATCCCATACAGTACTTTATACAGAACTTCGTTTCTTATTTTCCAGTTCAGATGGATATTCATGGAAAAAATCCATAGATTTGCTTGAGAAGGTTGTTAACCAAGGAGAGCTAACTGGTCACAAATTTCCTTGCCTCCTAATTGCTGCTAAGGATGATTTAACTCCATTTCCAAGGGCAGTACAAGATTCAGTTAAGGTAATGCATTTTCAGCTTATGATAATTGTTTATCATATCGTTTCATACATGATGGTAATCTAAAATATCATAGGCTCATAGTTATACTTCCGAGTTCAGCATTTCATTTTCTATTTTTCGTTATAATGTAGGTTGCTCGGGAATTGAAAATTGACGCTCCTATTCGTGTGAGTATGAAATCAGGAGATTCAAGCGTGTATATTAAGATTATCAATGCTGCAGAACACCCTCATTTGAGTATTCCGGAAACTGAGTTTGTGAGGAAAAGAAAGCAACACCAGCAGCTTCTTCACACTTTTATATTTGCCCTAGGTGAGTTTATTTTTTCTACCTCTCACCAGAATTTGATAGCTTAACATGCACGAAACAAATCCTCATAATACTCCCTCCAGCTTTAATTATAAGCAAAAGTCTTATTTTTCAGATTCATTGAATAAGTGACGTATCAAGTCTATAATATAAACATGGAAAATGCTAACTAGTGCCCGCGGGGCACTAGTTAAGGATACTTATTATAGTAAAGCTATATTGGAAAGTGTGAAGTCAATATTGATAAAATATTAAAAGTGTTGTTTTTTATGCAAAAGTTTCCACTTTTGTATTCTTAACTAGTGCCCCGGGGGCACTTGTTAGCATGACCCTATAAACATTATAGACTGGATACATCAGTTAAGTGACGTACCATTTTTCTGTGTTCGAATTTTGAATATTTTCTCTTTCCCGAATTCACAGCTGGGGCTGCTATGGCACTTGTGGGTTTGACAGCTCGTCGCGCACGTGCAAATAAGAATTCTTCTTCTTAGCAACATATCACGCAGCACTTGTGGACTTAATGTGCAATTGCATTGGTAATTTGCTAATAGGGTTGGATCAGTTTAGAATTGAGATAATTTTTTTTGTCAAGTAGCCTAGAAATGAGATAATTTAATCCAATCCAATTGGTTTTTTATTTTTATCCAATTGTAATAGTTTGATTTGATTCAATTCAATCTTAAGTGCTTGAGTTGGTTTAGTTTTGCTATTTATGAAACATTTAGTAAAAAAGAAATACAAAGTAAATTGTATATAGAATTACCATCTGGATCTTGCACGGAACGGTTGACGCGCAACATGTGTTGTGAACTTTGTAGTGGTGGATCCGAGATCTTGGGTTGGGGGTATATATATATATATATATATATATATATATATATATATATATATATATATATATATATATATATATTTGTTTTGTAAGTCAGATATCTTCTGTTCGCAAATGTAGAGAATAATCTCTAGAACTGGATAAAATCATAATATGTAGCAAAACTATATCTCAAGAGTGTATATAACTAAAATCAATAAAATGACCATTAATTAAACTGAAAGAAGATTATTATCATCTCATTCAAGCAATCTTGGTTCAATAGACCTTAAATTAATAGACATTCCTTTGAAGAATTGAGATAATTTATTTAACGTAGAACATCACTTGTAATTTTCACAATTGCATACCCTCAACCCTGTGAATAAATCCGCCGCTGGGTATTGAGTTTGATTTCTACAATAAACATTAATTTAAAATTATCAAGCATCTTGTTTCTTAAGTCAGTTATCATCATGAATCAAAAGTCGATTTTTATCATTTGTCATTTAGTAAAATAAAAAGCCAGTTATTATCATGCATTGATGTATGAGTGGAGTAGATAGAGTTTGAGAATATTCCATAAAAATAAAAAAAAAAAATAGTTTGTTGTAGCACATGATCATATCTCTAAATTAATAAACTATATGTAAATAGAAAATATAATAAATGCATTGGTTAAACAATATAGAGAAAACTAAGTGATGACAAAAATTAAAATAGTGAAAATGAATTAAAAAAAATTATTGAATTAAAGAATGATATGAAAGGAATAAAAAAAATGCAATATGTTTGTAGGATACAAAGTGAAGGACAAAAAAATTGGAAGGTGTGAGTCACTGACTTTTGGATTAGCCAATCAAAATTTGATGCTTGGATATCCTCAAAAGAAATAATCATACTGGCAGTGAAACTTGTACTGACAAGAGAAGCTCCTTAATCAAAACAAGTGAAACAGGAACTTTGCAACAGATATGGAAACAGTTTCAGACTATGGAGCATTCATGGAGAAATTCATTTTACCACCAACTTCTTCTTCTTCCTCTGATCTTCCTTTGAGTTCACTCACCTTTGCAGTCAAAGACATGTAAGTAAACCCTGTCAGTCACTTTCTTTAGATTCACTCACAGTATCAAAACCATGTATCTATCTTGAACTTGATGTATGTTTTTATGTATTTTTGTGTCAAATAGATTTGATGTGAAAGGGTATGTAGCTGGGTTTGGAAATCCTGATTGGGCAAGTACTCATGAGATTGCTACTTCTACTGCTCCAACAGTTTTGGCTCTCCTTAATGCAGGTGCTACTTGTGTCGGTAAAACTATCATGGATGAAATGGCTTACAGGTTTGCCTTTTTTTCAGTTATTCTAAAGAATGATCGAATCTTTAAATTTCTAAGTTATGATTCACTTCGACTCTAATCACAAATGGTCGATACATCTGTACTTGTTCATTTTACTTATAAGCTTATCTATCAGAATTCAGAGTTTATTTATTACGTAAAATACGATCCTATGAGTATTTGTATTTTTTGTCATAGTATAAACGGGGAGAATATACACTATGGCACGCCTATAAATCCTTGTGCAGAAGATCGAGTTCCTGGAGGATCTTCTAGTGGCTCTGCTGTTGCAGTTGGTGCAAAGCTTGTAGATTTCTCTTTAGGTGGGACATTCTTCCATTCCATTAGTTATTTTGAGCACCAATTAATAATTTGAAGTGTTGTTATGTTTTTCCTTTAAAGATAGGATACTCATCCGCTCCGTCGGATTAACGGTCTAAATTTTATGCTAAAATTATAGGAACCGATACAGGTGGAAGTGTAAGAGTGCCAGCATCATATTGTGGGATTTTTGGTTTTCGTCCTTCTCATGGCGCTATCTCAAAATCGGGAGTTGTTCCTATGGCACAAAGTTTTGATACTGTAGGTAATAATCCGCAATCTTGGTAGATCTATATTAAATCTCTTTGTGAGTCAATAATGTGCTTACATTACATATATTTGTGAGTCAATATACAGTTTATGCGCGAGGGAATACTTGTTTCACAATGAACAGCTTTTTCACAAGCTGTTGAGCCCTTATTCTCTAAATTGATTTTGTTATTCTTATATTCATATTTAGGATGGTTTGCTAGGGATCCAAAGATTTTAAGCAGAGTTGGACATGTACTTTTGCCATCACCACAAGCTGTTCCTGTTAGACCTACTCAGATTATCGTTGCAGATGATTGTTTTCAGCTTTCAAGTATTCCTTATGATGTAGTTCCACGAATTGTCATCAAAGCAATACAGAAGTTGTATGGAGGTGAATATTTGATCATATAGATATATTAATATCGATTCAGGTTAAACAATTTTATTTTGCTGAAATTTTTTGTTGTTGTATTCACTGCTGCAGATGATGTACTAAGGCATGAAATTCTTGGTGAATATGTGAAGGCCAAAGTTCCGAGTTTGAAGAATTTCATGAGTGAAGAGAATACAGACCAAGTATACAACATTCCATCACTGGCTGCACTTTCAAGCGCCATGCGATTGCTTCAGAGGTGTAGCTCACAAGTCCATCCCAACTTTCAGCAAATATGACTTTTAATCTTTTAGGGACTGTGGATATTTTTTTTTGTTAAAATTTGAATCCTTTCTTATTTTACTATTTGTGACATAGGTATGAATTTAAGAATAACCATGGTGAATGGATCAATGCAGTCAAACCTGATATAGGTCCCGGAATTTCAGAACGCGTATCAGATGCCCTTACCACAACTGCGGAGGGTATTGATATCTGTCATTCTATAATAAGGGAGTTGCATGAGGCTCTTACTTCTCTTCTTGGGGTATTCTTTTTCTCTCACACACCTTAGTCATGCAAATGTAACATATCATATTTAATTATTTTGTTATATCTATTTATGTGCCCGAATATTTTGCTCTTAATACAAATTCACATCTTAGCCTCTATTTGGTTCTGCGGCGAGATTTCCTTGGTGAGATTTCTGCGTCAAGGTAGAAGCTCCGTTTTGTAGCTTCTTGAAATCATTGCGAGATTGCCTCGGTAAACCCGCAGACACGCGTCTCTTTCCACCAAACATACTATTAGTCTTTCATCAACTTTCATCTTGTCCATGAAGGAACAAAGTTCAGACATGCTTATGAAATGCGGACACTCCTCAGATTAGACGCATCCCACGTCGGACACGCGTCGGTGTCGTTTTCTCAAATTATTATCGGAGTCAACGTGTTAGTGTCTGTGTCACGTCCGGTGTCCGTGTCTGTGCTTCATATCATCTCATTTAGCTTTCTAATATACGCTTATACCTTGTTTATCTTTAACTCAGTTTTACAAACTTGTGTAAAATTTCAGGATTTCGGTGTTCTCATGATCCCGACAGTTCCAGGGCCACCACCTAAACTACAAACAAATTCATCTGAATTAGAAATTTTTCGTGCAAGAGCTTTCAGCCTGCTGTCCATTGTTGGAGTATCTGGATTTTGTCAGGTTGCTCCTGTGTGTTTGTGAAACACTTAAGACTCCTATTTCTTCATTATTTGTATATGATTTTTCTTTCTCAATACTTTGCAGGTTAGCATACCACTAGGGTTGTACAATGATCTCCCTGTATCAGTTTCTCTGGTGGCCAAGAATGGTGCAGATGAATTCTTACTTCACCTTGTTGAGAGTATTTATGGTGCAAATGTTTAAATTTAACTCTAAAATCGGTACAAAACATAAGAATGTATTCAAACATAAATTACTTTATATTCATCTCTTTTACTGAAAATCAATTTTACAGAATAAATTCACTTAAAATTAATTTTTATCCCAACATCAAAATCAATTATGGTGACATTATCAATTCTACTTGAGAGCAACTATAAGAATCGGTACAAAACATAAGAATGTATTCTAACATAAACTACTTTACATTCACCTCTTTTATTGAAAATCAATTTTACAGAATAAATTCACTTAAAATTAACTTTTATCACAACATCAAAATCAATTATGGTGACATCATCAATTCTACTTGAGAGCAACTTAAATGTTCAAATAAATTATACACCTCTAGAATTAATTTTGACTCCTCCAAAAATGCCATGAAATTTTCAAATTGCCTCTATAAAATTTCAAAAATATGCAATTAATCCCATAAACTTTCAAATAATGTGAACTGGTCTATAAATTTTTAAAATTGATCCATATTTACATATTTTGACATTGGACCCTCAAATTTTTGAAATTTCAAATTTGTTCCTAAATCTTAAAATTCTCATTTTGGATAAAATTTATCATATATTTATACTTTCATCCCAAGAATTTGAATTGAAAAAAAAAATCAATTTACCTAGTTACCATATTCAAATATACTTTATGTGACAAGCACACGTGAAAGTCACATACAACTATAAGGTCCTGAGTTCGAACTCATGCAAAGAAGCATAACGCCATAACCTAACAATATCGACATTGTTAGTTGAACTATGTCTTAGATTACTCATCTGAAGATGTCTTACCTAACAATAACAACATTGTTAGTTTATTATAAATATATTTTACTCAAATAAATTATGACAATTTATCAGTTTGGTTTTCTGTATTATCTTTACCATTTCCTTTCATCATCTAAACATAAATTATTATGCATTTAAATTTAAACAAAATCATAAGGCCAGAATCAATTTTAGTTATAACAATAGCAAGTTTCCTAACCACAAAATCACAAGGCCAGAATCAATTTTGGTTTGTAAGGTGGGTCTAGTTATTACTTTGATACATCTTTTGAAACACCTTCTTAATTGATGAATGTGATGTGGATGGAAAAATGTTGCACTATGTGGATGAGAATGTAACATTGACTATCTGCTATAATGTCTTGCATCCAATCTGTTTACACTACTTACATTGATATGACACAAGATGGAAAAAGGTAACAAACCCTCTTCAATGCTCAAACACTATATGCACATTAATACGTATATTTTTGCACGCGATTAACCAGGTGTCGTGGATGTATGAAAAAGTGTGTGGCTATGAAACATTTTTCGACACGAGTACAATATTGAGTAAAGAAGGATTTGACCCCATCTAAAAGTTGGACACTTTTTCTGTCTATATATATTTATATCCACAATTCAATTTTTGTATCTAAGTATTCTTCACTACTAAAAGTCTCTTCTAATAAATATTACTTGAAGAACAAGTTTGTGTTTCCTAGTCTTTATAAAACTACCATGAAAATTCTTGACTGCGAAAATGTCTCGGGTGGAGGAAAGCATAACCGATGTGTTGTTCTACCGGCTAATGTTCCTATAGTTGCGGATTCCTTAAAAAGGGAAAACCAAAACTGGTAAACATCTTCAACTTCCTAAACATAACATAATTGAAACATTTATATGCTCATTACTTAGTTTTTGCATAGGCTAGTAATTTTTTCATATGTTTCTTGTGGAAGATAATTTATAACAACTTTTATTTACTTGATGCAGGATTGCCAGGGCAAATTCAGTAAATGATTTGATCATACAAGTTGGTGATTCTAGCTTTCACTTGCATAAGGTGGACCATTTTTTCTAGCTTACACAATATACATTTTACTAAAATATATTTATCAAAAGTTATGTATCTTATCTTTAATTTAGTCATATATATCACCATAGCTTTAGTGATTTTATATAAAGTCTTAAACAAATAGAGAAAAAATTACTGTAAACTAATGATCAATTTGTTGATTTTTCAGCTTGCCATGGTCTCAAGAAGTGAATATTTGAATAGGCTTGTGTTTCAGAGAAGAAGCAACATAGAAGATAATACTAGTACTATCCAAATAGACAATATTCCAGGTGGTAGAAAAACATTCGAGTTAGTTGTCAAATTCTGTTACGGTTGGAAATTCGACATGACACCATCTAACATTGCTTCATTATATTGTGCTGCAAATTTCTTAGAAATGAGTGAAGATATTGAAAAAGAAAATCTAATTTCTAAAACAGAATCATTTCTCACTTTTCTAATGTTATCTTCATGGAAAGACACATTTCGTATACTCAAAAGTTGCGAATCAATTTCGCATTGGGCCAAAGAATTACAATTAGTGAAACGTTGCTCAGAAACAATAGCTTGGAAAGCATGTGCAATAGAACCAAATAATCCAAAACTCGAAGATGTATCGCTTCTACGTATAGATCATTTTATTGAAGTGGTTCAATCTATGAAAAAACGTGGAATGAAATCGGAGATTGTAGGTTCTTGTATAGAAAATTGGACTATAAAATGGTTCTCTAATGTCACACTTGGACTTAATCCTAATATGACCGATAAACATAAGACACACCAGTTAATTCAGTTACATAAAGTTTTGATCGAGTGTTTGATTAAAATGCTTCCTACCGAAGAAAATTCTTTCTCTTGCAATTTTTTGCTTCACCTATTAAAGGCAGGAATGATGTTGAAAATCAATCATGAGTTGTTGTGTGTGCTAGAAAGAAGAGTAGTTTTGATGTTGGAGAAGTGTTGTGTTCAAGATCTGTTGGTTAAAAATGAAGATCATAAAGATTCTTTGTATGATGTTGATGTTGTTATTAAAGTGTTACAATGTTATGTTCTTGGCATGTCAAGTGATTCTGCAGCAAAAGTTCAAACTGTTAGAAGATTGGTGGATGGTTATCTATCACAAGTTGCAAGAGATCAGATGCTTAAAGTGGAAAGTTTCAAATTGCTTGTTGAAGTATTGCCACAAAATGCTAGAGAATGTGATGACAATCTCTATAAAGTTATTGATATCTACCTTAAGGTAATAGTCTTATTATATATTATATCCAAAGTTTAAAATAAGCGGCCGCAGTTTAGTCATGATATTGCAGATAAATCAATTATTGGGCCACACGTTATCAGGTCACACTTGAGATATCTAAGTCCTGAACGTGAGGAGTTGTGTTAAGTGTTAATATATTGTTTTGTTATTGTCTTTGATTATATGGTTTTTGAAAACTTAGACATAATTATACCAATTATGCAGGCACATTCATATTTGACAGAAGAAGATAGAGAAAATGTGTGTAGTATATTGGAATACCATAGATTATCGCAAGAAGCGCGTCAACATGTGATGAAAAATGATAGGTTGCCCTTGAAATTATCAACAGGATTTTTCCTTCTAGAACAAGTGAACATGTCATGGACAACCGCAAGTAAAGGATCGAATTACCAAAGGACTAAAACTCAAACAACCATGTCCATGAGGGTAAGCAAAGATTTTGAAAACAGACAGATGAATCAAGAGATAAAAGTTATGAGAAAAGATGTTGAAATGATGAAGTCACAACTGTTGGAACTAAATACTTGCAAAATGAAGCTTCAAAAGCAAGTGAAGATATGTACTCGTTGAAGGAGAGATAGATTATTATGTACAAACAATTTAACATGAGTAGCTTTTATTTATTTACATTGTTGTGTTTCAATGTTGAAACTGATAAGTCCATAGAGAAAACTAGCACAGGTTGTCCTCTCATGTCTCCTTGTGTGAATGTTGAAGAGGAATGACAACAATATACTCTTTTGGTCTTGCTTGCTAGCACTTCTCTTGCACAAATAATTACATTGATTTTTATTTTAAAAATATATGAATTAAGGACCAAAATCTAGAAGAAAAAGAAACTATAAAACAATCATAAATCAATAATAAGTTAGAGTGAATGTGAAGTAAATTAAATCAATTGAAAATATAGTCACACTATAAGATTATGAATTTAAATCAAGTGGAAATATTAAACCTGATAATATCAGCATTAACGGTTACAATGAAATTTATAGACTTTTGCTATTTTTATTTATTCGTCACCATTTTGTTATTTGGATATATTTTATTTAGTATTTATTTTGTTAGAAGTTATTTGGATATGTAATATAAAATATAGTTCCTAATAGTAGCTTCATGGTTATTAGGGACATATGGACATTATTGAAGGTGCTTCTTGTGTCGTAGTTGTTTCTTTGCAGTCGTCGGATGGTGGTTCTTATTAAGCATGTTTGATTTGATATCTGAATGAGAATGACTTGTGGTGCCCAATTTCACCCTCAATCTGGGTTCTTTGTTGTGTTTGTCTCGTTTCTCACTTTGACACCGGTTACATTGGTTGTGTTTTCTGGTTGACCTTGTTTTTGTTTGGATCGGTGTTTTGTTGTTTTGTTTTCAGTGGTGTTATGACAGAGACAATTGCTGGATTCAACTCCTTCAGAGGTGTTAGTGTTGGTATATGTTGCAGCGATTCTTGTTTGGCTTTAGGGCTTCCATTTTGGTTGCGCCGATGGAGTTAGATTAGGATGAGTGAGGGTGATGGTATTTGGTGCATTTGCTTTTGTTTGACTGTTGAGGCCCTTTTTTGTTTTGGTTGTGGTTGTTGTGTTTGGAGGGATTTGCAACTCAAAAAACGTCTAAATTTGTTAAAATTGCATCAAACATACATGTTTAGGGATTTGCTTATAACAAGAACTTGCATGTTTAGGGAGTTGCTTAAGGGGGAGAAAAGAATGAGTGCCCATCAATCATCATTTAAAATGATGTTTAATATATTTATTACAAACAAAATACTTCGATTTTCTAATGACTAAGACTTTTCTTGTTACTGATACCATACATATATCAAGCTATACATCTATTCTCATTTCTCATTTGATGGAAGATTTTCCTAGAATAGGTTCAAGGAAATTATCTTATAAAATAGTGCTTTCTGTCTTGCTTTAAGAGAGACCATGGTAAACTAAAAGTGGATGGATATCCATTGAATCAATAACAGAATGAAATAGCCTGAATAATTCATGACACATGAAGATTTTGGATCTCAGTTTGTATTGTTCTAAGTTTCTTTTCAATATTTGATATTTCTCCTTGAATCTCGACTAGCTTGTTTAGTCTATTCTGCACTTGATCTTGGTAAGGTTTGCCGATGACTCTCACAAAGGTATCCAAATTCTCTACGGCTTCAGTCAAATCTCTCTTCATGGCTTCTTCAAGTTCATATGATAAAGTATCTGCTTTCCTTTTCACCTTATCTATCACACGCTGCCTACGACTTGGGAAATTTGAAATAGCTATATACCTGAAACAAAAATGTCGATACATATTAGCAGTAATTGAGTAACCCAATCATTATAATAATCAATTAGAGTTTCTACAAACCATTATACAGCATTTTATCTTCAACCCATGACTAAAAAAAAATCAACAGGGCATGGTCATAGAAATTTAAATGTTCTTTCAGCAAGAACGGTAATATGATATTAGGCAAATGCTAAATAGTGCCCCAGGGGCACTAGTTAGCAAGACCCTAATTATTATTATAGGATAGTGCAGCTGAAATATGTTTTAGTTGTATAAAGAGTTTAAGACCAAAGGTCTCATCAAGTATCATGTATGCGTGCATTTTCAAATACGCAATCATAAACGAGCTCCAATGAATATAAAACATTACCCGCCAACAGAACAAATTCCAAGAGCCAGAAGATCTTCAAATGTCGTTTGCAATACCGATGTCAATAGTGAAGCAGAAAAACCAGCCACTCCTAATTGACCTAAAGTACCTAAAATCTACACAATAGGAAGACATTTCATATCAGATTTGTTCAGTGACAGTAGTGGTGGTTGCGGTATGCTAAAACATAGTTACAGAAATCAAAATAAAAATAGTATTATATTTACCACTGAGGAAGACTCGGACAATATTCATTCATATATGAGTAATCAAATTCAACAAAGACTAAACAGGGAAATTTTGCATACATCAAAAATTAATTATTATTGATGAGAAAAGGGCATCATTTATTTGTCTATTGCTCCAAGTGGTGCCACAAAAAGTATTATAGGGAACACATGAATGAAAATTACAATAAATTGCAAGAGAAAGAAGCAACCTGAATAAATCACACTTATATAATTATTTCTCAACTTTTAAACAAACCTATTAATCACTCATCTAACTTTGACACTTCTACAGCAGCACCTCTATAGCACCATAGACCATAGTTAACCATATATCATTCTGAATATTAGCTTAGACATCTCTCAAACTCATTGTTTTCAACTTAGTCAGCTTTTATGCTATATTACATTTCGTAATATTTCATGAATTGCAAAAACTTCCATTTAAAATTTCCAAGTTTGTTGCACATATAGACCCTAGTTTTATACAAAAGTTTGTTTTTGGTCCCCAAGTCACAATAGCATTAATTCCCAAGTACAGTGTAGTTATCAAATTGATGCAATAGTATCCTTCCATCAGTTAGTTGTTCAACTTCAGTGACTTGGCCTCGCTTATATGGCACAAGCTCACATCAGCAAATTTGTCTATGATTTCAAATCACAAAATGAACTAAAGAGACGAAAAAAATTAACTTCTCTAAAACATGGAACCAAAAGAGAACTTAAGGCCCAAATGAAAATAGTTTTGAATTATTTTACAAGGAATTCTAAACTTACCATCTCTCGAACTTCTTGCTCAAATGACTTTGAAACTGCGCTGCTGCTGAAATTTTCAATCACCTGATAGCCAGCTTGATCCCCTTTCTTTACCAATTCATATGTCTCAAAATTCATCTGACTATTTTCATGAATCAACGAGGACCATCGTTTCTCAAAAGATTCCTTGTATAGTCTCCCTTGTTGGGTATTTTTGGAGGTTAACCAATTTTCGTAATCTCCGAGTATTTTCTGTGTCCAATCAACCAAAAAGATTTTAGCAAAACATACCCACCTAACGTCTAAAATAATACATCATTTCAATTTAATCTTGCACTAATATTTGGATGAATTAGCCATCTTGTATTCTTGGGGATGTCTAATGCAAAAGCGGAGTCCAGTTTATAGTTTGAATAAATCATTTATTCTTTCGGATAAACAATAGTAAACACGAATGAAATACAGTCTGGAATCACTAGTTTACTGCCAAAAACTAACCTGAACGGATGACACAGAAGGATCAATTATGTCATTCTGGATTCTTGAGGTAGAAGGCATTGCATTTTTCTCTCCTTTGAAAACATATGAAGCAATAGTATCAAGATTTGACAATCTCATTGTAGCTTCTACAAGCTCCACAACACGTGATTTAGTGGATTCAATCTGATAATGTATACCATTGCAATTTAAGAACATACAGATTAAGGCAGAAACAAATTGTCCTGAAATTCAAAATTTATGAACCTTTTGTAACATACCATAGATAGAGTTTGTCCCCTCCAAGAAAGGCTCTCAGTTTCCATATTCAATGCAAATTCATTTACACTATTGACAATATCATTTATTGCAGTCAAATCCTGTTTGGCACATCGATACTCTTGTGTCACAAGAGTTTCACATGCAGAAACCAGTCTGTCTGCAATTCCAACAGGTGTTTCTAGTTTAAGCCTCATTCTATCCATTCCAGCGATCGTTGACCCGTCTAGAAAGCTATATAAGAATTTCTCGAGCTCAAAAAAGCTATTGGGAGCGTATTGAGAACCAGAGGCTGACAATTCTTCATTAAGTTTCCCAAAACTAGAGGCAGCCATAATTTTTGCTTCAAGAGCAGATCGAGCAGAAACAGGATATAATATCACATCTTCCGTATTCAGCAATCTTTTTATGTTGTCCTTAATGAAGGACATTGCTTCCTCAAGCTGCATTGATTTGTGAATATTTGATGTAAGCCTAATTTGGCAAAAGATAATACCACTCTGGTAATAGCCAATATGAATCATGAAACATAAATATACCTCGTGATTATTCTGATATATGTCAGCTTTGTTCAAAACAAAGACCACTTTCTTTTTCCATTGCTGTGAATAACGAAGAAAAGCAACCTGAAAATAACAAGCACGTCATACCCCTGACTGGGTAACTACACTATACAAAAGTAAACAAGAGAGTACAAAATAATGACTAACCATACCTCACTTCCAGTTAAAGGGCGATCAGCTGAAATAACAAAAAGAAGTAAGTCTGCACGCGGCACAAATTCCTCTGTAAGACGCTGCTGTCTCTGAAGAATTACATTAGTTCCAGGTGTATCAACAATTGTCATCTGTTTTCAGAAAGATGAGGAAAACTGCTGAGAGGCCACTAATTGCAAACATAAATTGTAACCAGGGGATAACCAAAATAAGCGAAGAAAACTAAAAGTTAATCGACTTACTTCTCTAAGAATTGGAGCAGGAAGGTAGCAAATATATTGACCATCTGGATACCTTTCACAGTGTTGTTTTTCAATTTCTAGGTCATTAAATCGTAAAAATGTGATCTCATTCGTTGTTGGAACAACCCCCTCTTTGAGATATCTTTCTCCAAGAAGCGCATTAATCACAGTAGATTTACCAGAGTTGAATTCCCCCTGGTAATATAGTGTCAAATAACATCAGCTCTTTGTAGCATTTCTATGAAAGTCTATTTAAAACTAATTGCTTTTGTATCTCGCCCAATTGCTTTTTGAGTAAGAAAAGTTGTAAAAAATAGTATGTGCAGCTAGTGAATCAAATATCTACTCAAAATAAGGTGAAAGTTGAACAGTTCTTTTGATGAGTATTGTCAGCTATGGCTGCAATCAAACCTTCTGTTACATATTGCATTGTTTAGAGTAGAATGACACGTACAGGGTATAATAATGACCATGAACTATGTCAAAAAACTCTCCTAAGAGCAAGAAAGCTTCTAACTTTTGTACCAACAGAAAACCAACTACTCGCTGTAAGTAAACCACTAACCAACACTCTAGTAAATGCTTATATATGGAAATAATCAATCAAAAGTCGAAGAACAGTGAACAACAACGGTGAGAAAAGTCCACAACAAATAGCACTTATTTGTTAACCAGTTCTAAACTATACGTAGTAACGGAATATTTTCTTTTTGAAATTTAGAGCTAATACCAATGTATATGCAGGAACCAGAATTTGTTGAGATTCAGCACACAATTACCACTATAACCAATAAGAACGGCTCATCGATCTGAGAAACTGCATCTTCAAGAAGCGAAACTTCCTCCATCTGTCATTTGAAACCAATCCCAATTCAACACAAAGTAAACAATATACTGGTCAAAATACATATTAATGAAAAGAAGATAAAAAAATATCATTTCAAATACCAACTGTTTTAATTAAATGATCACCAGAGGTGCAGCTTTCTTTATAACTTCAATAGCTTCATTCAACAACGACCTCTCCATTTCAATTAACTGTTTCTCCCTGTCCTCCAGTTTAACAAACCCACCTACAACCTCAGTTTTGCTCTGCAGTCCATTACTGTTATTTACCAATTTATCCTCACCAATTTTACTGCCACTATCATCTAGTAATCTCTCATCATTTGCAATTCCACCATCAAATAGTTTGCAAAGAAAATCATCATCAAACAGACCAAAACTTTCCAAATTGGTAACAAAACCACTAGCACCAGAAGCAAGTAAACTCGAAGCTTCAGCATATGACATGTTTTTCCCCACACATGAGGCAAAAATAGGTATCTTCACATTCTCAACTACATTACCAATTTCCTGATTTACAAGTTCCAAATCACCACCACCATATATAAGAAAATCAGCACCTTCGGATTTAGATGCATTTACAGCAGCATCTACAGTTTGTACAAATCTAGCCACCAATGGAAGAACCACCAATTCACTATTAGAACCTAACATTGTATTTCTAGCAACAACAGTAGGAAGACCTGAAACAGGTGCATGGAATTTCATTTCATTATTACAAATGAAGTGTATGTTTGGTTCTGCGGTAACAAAATTTGATTTTAAATAAATTGAATGTAAAATTGGTAAAAATCACATTTGGAGTCAAAAGGTATATGAAATTATAATCAATTTTAGATGCAAAACACATCCATGCATGTCCAAATCAATCTATGTTGGCACCAACAAAAGTCGAACCAAACATGCACATTATTAAGACTGTTTGAATTGCCTTATTTGAGCTTATTTGGCATAAGTTTTGTGACACTAGAGCTTATGAAAACAGCATACGACGATTTTCATAAGTTTTATAAGTTTTCTGTAGCATATATAGAATAATTTATCTTTATTTTATCTTTTGCTATAAAAATAGGTTATACATAATGTTTATCATGATAAGTGCTTGTGCTATAAGCTGTAAAATAAGCTGTTTATCTAAACAAAGCCTAAATAGAACACAAGTGTTTGAAGAAATGCTTAAAAGAGAATTAAAAAAAAAAAAAAAAACTATTTAGTATTTATTGAAAGCAATGGTGATATGGTAAGTTAAAAAAAGAACCTTGATCGGAGAGCAAAACACCACTGGTGAGAGCGGCGGCGGCAATATCAACACGTTCAGCGACCAACAAATAAGCGCGATCACGAATAAGTGATTTCAACAAACAAGCGGCTTCATAAAGCTTACCACCGCTGCTTTGTTGATTACTTGTAAGAATTACGATACCAACCGATTTAGAAAGAGCTTTATCGATCAAGTCTAAAGAATCGGGTTCGCCACGTGTAAGAATCTGGTCGAGGTTGAGTTGGAGAATTAGAGTGGGGACTTTGAGTTGAGGTCTTTTGTAACCGCCAGGGAAGAGTGTTCTAGGTTGGGCTTGGGCTTGGGCCTGAGGAAATAGTTGTTGATGGCGGCGAGAGACATTGGAAATGGGAGAGGGATGTAGATGGCGATGAAAGGGGAGGTGTGAAGAGCGAGAGAAGGAGGTGTGAAGGATTGAAGGAGTGATGAGGGAAGAGGAAGAAGTAGTAGAAGAAGAAGGGGTTGTTATGGAACAGAGTACTACCATGGATTTGAATTGAAGGAAGAAAAGAAATGAGATAGAGTTTTGTTATCGGTGAGTGAGAGATGGATGTTGTTAGTTATCTCTCCATCAATGAAATGAAATCTGAGTTGTGTTATCTATCTAATCTAGTATTCTATCGACTCGTACATCGGGGACTGCATATGCACCCAATTCAAATGATTGTCAACTTCAAATAGTATGATTAATTATTAATCGGTGTAATAATACCCATTAGTGCGTATCCACACACAAAATTGACCGTTAGCGCACACTTTATCTCTTAAATTTTAAAAAATAGCGGATGAGTTTATAGCGGATAGTTTATAAATTAGTTTTTAGCTTATAGCGGATAAGCTATCTGATTGAATTTGTAGTGTTTGGTAAAATTATCGGTTGGACTAGTTTATAAATATGAAATGACATAAAAATGATATGTTTAATTAACATTTAATATTTTTCAAGTAAGATGATAGGTGTAAAATTGGAAGAAAAGATAATAAGCTATATGCTATAAACTCATAAGCTTCTTGAAATAGCGTTTGGAAAATAAGCTATAAGCTAGTAAAATAAGCTATAAGCTCTTTTTTAAAAACTGTTACCAAACAAAGCTTTTAGTTTATAAGTTAAAAGCTATAAGCTAGCTTATTTAGCTTACCAAACAAAGTCTGTTACCAAACATAGTTTTTAGCTTATAAGCTAAAAACTATAAGCTATAAGCTAGCTTATTTGGCTTCCCAAACAGAGCCTAAGGCTTAATTGCAGCTTTGGTCTCATATTTTCATTATTTTATAGATTTAGTCTCTCTATTTTAAAATTCGACATATTTGGTCCTCCTATCATAATTTTTAACTATAAATTGATTATGTCATATGTTTTAAATGACAGGGTATATAATCTGATGATAAGAAAATAACAACATCGATGAAATTGTAAGAAAAAATCATTTATAAAGTTAATTTAAAACATGTTGTATTATCATATTTTAGACAAAATTGAAGTAACAATGTTTATCACAAGAAAGGGGGGTTTGAATTGTGTTCTTTTAAAAATTTTACTTTAATTTAAATCACACTATGTTAATGAAAGAAAAGAAAGAATAACAGAGTTTAAGATCAATCTGAGAATGATCTAGAAAAGACAGATTTGGTTTAAATTAAAATGCAAGAAAGTAAAGGACAGAATAAGTCAACACCAAGGATTTTATACTGGTTCACCCTTAAATCTTTGGTTACATCCAGTCCCCACCACCTGTGAGTTTTTTTTTACTATAATCTTCTGATGTTACAAATCCAAGATTACAGATTTCACACTTTGATCTAGACCTAAGGCCAAATTCTTCCAAGCACTTACAGCTTGATATTACCTTAGTCACACCAGACTAAGTGCTCAATCAATAAACACTTATTGACTTGAGATCACAGAATCAATAATGATTTTGGTTCTAAGCTTTTACAAATCTCAACACAAAGTGAGATTGCTTAAAACAGTATGTTCTCTATTCTAGGAATTTGATCTTTCAGATCCTTTTGAAAATGATTAATAGAGAATGAGAATGATTAAATACAATCAGATATATTGAGAGAAAGATTTTTAGAATGCTTCTTGAATGCTTGACAGAATTGATGGTTTGCAAGCTTGATTTCTTGTTCCTTTTATAGAGGCAAATGAGAGGTTATCATTGAGTAGAGGATGTATCCGTTGGAGCCATAAAATAGTCGTTACTCTCAGTTAGTTTCTTCAAGCTAGACCATTAGGATAGGTCTGATCAATCTCTGCATAATCTTGTTTCATTCTTGCTTTCCAAATGAAGAGTGTAGATCTGATTTTTAGCCAATAGATGTGTGAGTTGTTCCTTACTGTGGCATGCTTGTTTCCCAAGCTTTGAAGTACATAAAATAGCCGTTTTGATGTGCTCAGAAGGTACACAAGACAGTTGGAGCAGTTTAGCAAAAACTGTGTGCTAAACTGTTACTGTTCATTCTTGAATCATTCTTGAAACATTCTTGAATGTGAGCTGGAATATGAGCTATTCATTTTCCTTATCCTTATCCTTTAGAAGCTTTGATCAGAGTAGTAAACAGCTGTGATGAGCTGTTGTAGAGCAGCTGGATAAGTATTTAGGTGTGAAGGCCTAGTCTTGTACTTGCCTAGTTTCATTAAAGAATGTTTTCTTTTGTCTTGGCTTCAAGTACACTTTTAACCATGAATTAAAAAACTTGCTGTGATGTTGTGATTGGTCTAGGTACTTTGAGAAATAACCATGATATCAGTTTCTATCTATGAGTCCATGTGCTTTGCAAATCTTTGGCTTTTCCCAAAAGCTCAAAGTGGTAAGTCTTATGATTTAAAACCTTATGATTTGATAATAAATTTCTTGCTCAAAGTAGATGAAGTCCTGTACAGATTTGATTCTTTATTCCATAGAAAAGTGTTTATTTATTCTGGACTTATTGATGAGCAATTAATTAAGTTGAACAGTGACTATCTGTCTGTCAGAATGATCTTAGAATGATCTTGATTCATGATTTCCTGTCAAACTTTTTGCCTTTGTTTCTATGGATCTGTTTTAGCTTATAATCACTCAAAAGCACTTGTTAGCAGGGACGGACCTACCTTGGTAGTGTTGTAGGCACCCGCCCCCACTATGTCTTGGGGAACTTCTATATATGATACACTATGTAATGGAGTAATGTAAAGACATAATATCTCAGGCTGAGAATTAAACTTAGGCTGAAACTCTATATATACATAATACACACACAATATATGTATGTATGTACACTATACAATATATGATAGATTCTAATTAAATTAAGTCTTGTATATTTAGTTCTTACATTTATTTTAAGCTAATTTCTTATATTTAAAATGTTTTTAAGTTGGTCCCTTTAATTAATTTTGTTTAAAAGTTTCACGTGGCATTCTCTTCTAAGTAGTTCACGTAAGTAATCCTATTAGCCATGTGGATAATTTAAACAGAAATTCGATTAAAAAGACTAATTTAAATTTTTTTAATTATAAGGGACTAATTTAAATTCGATTAAATTGAAACATAAAATAAATATAAGGGACTAAATAGGTAAATAATTAAGCATTAATTTTTTTTACTAACGAGAGAGAAATGATATCTATGAAGAACTCCATGGTTAGACTTTATATTTTATGGTATAAGCTATAAACAAAAACTAGTTAAAAAAATTGATGTATTTGATCGAAAATTTAAACCAAATGTATTAAATAAAATTGATTAAGTTTTATTTATATTTGAAACTATTGTAAAATATACATATTGCCCCCGTAAAATATACATATTGCCCCCATAGCTCAAAATGTCTGGGTCCGTCCCTGCTTGTTAGACAACAAAATGTTCAAAATCAACTTTGGAATTTAGTTAAAGATGTTTGTTATCTTTAAAACATTAAAAGTGGGTTTTGTCTCAACAAAAATATGTGGTAAGAGGACCAAAAATATCGAATTTTAAAATAAGGGAACCAATTATCGGTCCCAAATTTTATAATAATAGGTTTTGGTTTTCGCTTCTATAAAGTAAAATTATTTTGTTTTTATCTCTACAAAAAAACATTCTTTATTTTTAGTTTATAGTGGCTAATATTTGCTTATGTTAATATCAATATTATGATTTTTTTATGATCAAAATGTTTCTATATTATGTTTATATACCATGTAAAATTTATAGTATAAGTTATGAAGTACCGATACTTTTATGATTAGGCGTGTCGCGGTGTCTAACATGTGTCGGTGTCTGACACTCCTATGACACTTGTACGACACGTGTTGGAAAGCTCAGATAGGTGTCAGAAAAATTATTCTTTTGCTCTACTTCGACACTCCTTAGATCGGTGTCCGACACTTATAAAATATTTGTACAACACAAGTCAGACAAGTATCACAAAAAAATTATTTTTCTTTGCTTCTACTCTATTTAGACACATATAAGACATATCCACAAGAGTAAATGATGTATCGAAACAACAATGTATATTAATGAGAGATTAAAGACTTGATTACAATATTTTTAGACTTTTCAATAGTAGATGGATCTGCTTTCATATTTTATTTTAAAACTTTTTTATAATGCAATAACTTGCTCAACTAAGATATATATATATATATATAATGTTTCTGGTCCGTGTAAATATTCAAAGTCTTGTGTTTAGTCCCTTGAAAAATTTTCTTCCAATATTAGTCCCTCAAAAATTTTCAATTAACACTTTTAGTCCTTACTTTTAAATCAACTCATGTGTAGACTTCATATTTTTTAATGAAATTTTCCAGAAAAGTGTAGAATATTTTAACAATCACTCCAAAAAAAGAACTAGAATTTTTTAACAAAACATGAATTAAATATAAATTTTTAAACTCCAAAAACATAAAAATTCATATTTAATTTATGCTATTTTAAAAAATGCTAAATGTTTTTGGAGGAGATTATTATAATATTCTAAATATTCATAAAAAATTTCATTAAAAAATATGAAGTCTACACATGAGTTGATTTAAAAGTAGGGACTAAAAATGTTTATTGAAAACTTTTGAAGAACTAAAAGTAGAAGAAAAAATTTCGGGGGACTAAAAACAAAACTTTGAATATTACAGGGACCAGAAACATATATTTATATATATATCGATGTCCTATATTTTTTATATTAGCAATATTGACTTGTCCGTATCCGTGTTGTGTCATGTGTTTGTGTTGGAGTTCATGCTTCATAATATATAAATGCATATTATGTTAAAATTCTCTATAAAAATAGAGAATGAAAATCTATTTTATCCTTCAAAAAATGAAAAACGCTAGTAGGTTAGTAGTTTTAAATTTAAATAAAAATCACTTTAAAATGAAAAATCAATTGAAAACTTCTAAGTTTAAATATGTGCAAAAAAAATAAGATTTTATTGGTGAATTAAAATTAGGGTATAATAGGAAGATAAGATGCAAAAATACACTTTCTTAATTTTGTGTTACTATTCAAAACGGACACTTAAAAAGAAACGGAGGGAGTAATATTTTTAGTTTTAAATTCTTTATTATATTATTTTATCATAAAATACTTAATATTAAAACTCTTGATTACCCTTTTTGATTAAAAATACATTTTTGTAGTATTTATAAACCAACCATACAAACTGTTATAAATGAGAAAGAAAGGAAATAAGTGGTTAGCTTTATCTGCAACTGCTGGTTCTCATACTCTTTAGGACCAATGGCCATGCTTGCTTCTTCTCCACCAACCTTGCTCTTCTCTGCATCCTCTTCCAATCTCCTCCCTCTTTCAACTTCTTCTTCTTTGCGTCTTTCTTTCTCTTCTTCTCTTCATTCCTCTTCTTTATCAATTTCCTCTACCTTTCTATCACACCCTTCTATAACTTCTTCTAAACGTTTTTCCAATCATGCTACCTTTAGCATCAATGCCACTGCTGCAGTGAAGAAGAAGGTCCTAATCATAAATACCAACAGTGGTGGACATGCCGTGATCGGCTTCTACTTTGCAAAAGAACTTCTTGGTGCTGGCCACTCTGTTACCATTCTCACTGTTGGTGATGAAAGCTCAGACAAGATGAAGAAGCCTCCTTTCAACAGATTCTCGGTAAATGATCTTTACGTCATTCTTACACTTATTCTGATAGACATGTTATTTTCAAGCTCAACAATGTCTTTTTCCGTATTTGTCTATGCCTTTTGTTAGTGCTACGTACTCTCTCTAGTCCTTATTATAAGAAAACATTTGTTTTTTAGATTCATCGAATGATTGATGTATCTAAACAATATCATAAACTAAATATTTCAATCATTCAATGAATCTATAATGCAATTTTTTCATATAATAAGGACTAGAGGGAGTATTTGTATACACTAAAGATTAAAGGCAAGTACGGTGTCTCACATGTGCCAATTTCCTACACCAACACAATACTGACATATGCGGTTACATTTAATCACTTTCATTTGCTCAAAATCATTAGCAGTATATATGTGTCAATGTATGTATTGTGTTTGGTGTTAGTGCTAGTGCTTCATAGGTATTTCAAAATACAATCATTATTACATCAAAGTTTAATATATTGTGGGATTTGAAAAATATTCAGGAAATTGTGAGTGCTGGAGGCAGCACAGTATGGGGAAATCCTGCAGATGTAGGGAGTATTGTAGGAGGGGAAGCATTTGATGTGGTTTTGGACAACAATGGCAAGGATCTCGAGGCTGTGAGGTTTGTTGTATCAATTCTTGTTAGCTTTTTGTTCAACATATACAAAGCAAGCATCAACACTACGCGTCCAGTCCAGTGTCTGATATGTGCGAGTGTTTGACACTAACACGACGCCAACATTGTGTCAATGTTTCATACTGCTAACAGCATACTGCAATGTTGTTAGAATTCTGTTAAAGAAACAGAAACTTCTCAGACATATCCTGTACTATCTCTATTCTCTAAGACAGTCAGACAGACATATTAATCTCAATCTTCACTTGTAGGCCGGTGATCGATTGGGCCAAGAGTTCTGGTGCCAAGCAATTCTTGTTCATCAGTAGTGCTGGAATCTACAAACCGACCGATGAACCTCCCCATGTTGAAGGAGTATGTTGAATATTCCTAAAATAGCATTTCTAAAACCACTTTACTTACTGATAGCACTTGTTTTATTCTAATTTTGAAAACCATTGCGGAACAGGATGCTGTCAAAGCAGATGCTGGTCATGTTGGAGTTGAAAAATACATCGAAGAAACTTTTGACAGTTGGGCAATATTCAGACCACAGTATATGTTAGGGTCTGGAAACAACAAAGATTGCGAAGAGTGGTTCTTTGATAGTAAGTGAAAACATTCTTAAACATGATTTATGCTAATTTAGATCTTATAAAATAAGTGTGTATATTTCCATTTGTAGGGATTGTTCGGGACAGACCTGTGCTAATTCCTGGCTCAGGTTTACAACTCACCAACATAGCTCATGTCAGAGACTTGTCTTCAATACTAACTCTAGCTGTTGAGAACCCGGATGCTGCAAGTCATAGCATTTTCAACATAGTTAGTGACCGTGCAGTGACCCTAAATGGAATCGCCAAATTATGTGCGCAAGCTGCAGGGCGTCCGGTTAACATTGTGCATTATGATCCAAAAGCTATCGGCATTGATGCAAAGAAAGCTTTCCCTTTCCGTAATCAGGTAGTTACTGATATACTATCTCTACTATACAATTCTCATAGTTATTATAGCCTAACAATTTATATGAACTATGTATGATGCAGCACTTCTATGCTGAACCTAGAGCAGCTAAAACTAAATTGGGATGGAGTTCAACCACAAACCTCCCTGAAGACCTAAAAGAACGATATGAGGAGTATGTAAAGATCGGGAGAGACAAGAAGGACATTAAATTTGAGCTAGATGATAAGATATTAGAGGCCTTGAAAGTTCCTGTGTCTGTTTGATCCATCCATGTCCAAAATGTAAAATGATCAGAAAAGATTGTATGATTTCTTGTTACATGATTTGAATGATGTGGTATTAAAGAGTTACTTCTCTCCTTATTTTCTCATTAACATGAACAACAAAGTAACCTGTTGAGCAGCTCAATTAGGACATCATATTCGCAGATATACTTAACTATAACATAAAAAACATTGGTTTTAATACAATTAACAAGCAGTCAAAGTTTAGTAGGTACTAGGTAGTTGCGGTGAGCGCTATTATATACAAACATGTGAAATCACAAAGCAATAGAATGGCATCCTAATATATCAAGTAAAATTTGCAGAAGAAATTGGACACAGATTATATACACACCCCATGGAGGAAATATCAAGTAAACTTTGCAGAAAATTTGAAATAATTAGAATATGGGCAACAGTGTTTTTCCTTGACAAGGTGTTTGACAGTTTTATTTTTTTGCAAATGACCAAAAATTTCAACTATATTATAAACTTTGGTTTGCCCTTATAGTGCCACAATGGCATGTGGCACTTCACAAGTTGCTGCAATATGCACAAAATCTGTCACACCATTCCATTGTGGCTGTAAAAATATAGTTTGGGCCAATTTTATGACAGTAAAATTGAAAAACAATTCCTTCAAACAGATTCATGCAAAATACTACCACTGTTTCAATTCCGCTCATGATCGTGAAAATCAATCCATCTGCTCACCAAAAATGCAGTACAAAACTAAAAATCAGACTAGACATATATGGACAAAAGTATATAATAAGGCTGTGACAGTAGATTTTGAATATAATGTCATCGCAATTGGTTTATGGTGATGGTAGCCTGAACATAAGTATGATGCAAATCCTTAAGTAATAATCTGCATATAGAATCAATTGCAACTATATAAGCATGACCCAGCAATCAAACGTAGTAATCTGCTTAGGGAATCAATTGCAAATATTTAAGCATGACCTAGCAATCAAAGGTAATAAATTGCCAGCAAATGGCACAATAAAGCCCAAAAAAATCTACGGCTAATACCATTTGCCCATTTCTTGTCTTGCCAGATATATTAAGAGCATATAACTGGTAAACTTCAAAAAAGCAAGTTTTGGAATCAAAGATCTAAAATACAAAGATTAAAAGCTAGCTGCTCAGTATGAAACAAGTATGTCTATCGCAAATATTAATTGGCCTACAAATTAATCAGAAAGTAGGAACGCATGCCGGTGTCCCTATGAATCTTCTTAAATCTCGAGACCTTTCAGTTTTGATTCCAATTCATCATTATCAGAATCCTCAGCCTCTTCATCAATGTCCTCCCCTTCAGGATCATTCTCATCCAAAGGACCCAGCATGTCAGGCGAGTTTTTAAATATTTCCTTCAACTCATCAATCCCTTCATCAGAAATGAAGTTAGCATTAATATTTAGCAATTTAAATCCAGGTTTCTGAACAACAGCTTCAGCCAACAGCTTGGCTCCTGACCATGTGATCAAATTTGTACTCAGGTCAACTTCATTTAATTGGGCATGACCTTCTTCCAATGCCTTACTGAGTAAGGCTGCACCTTCATCCTTCAATTCATTCTCAGATAAATTTAACTTGGTGAGGAACTGCTTCGATGATACACAGGCAGCCACAGAAACAGCAGCTGTTGCAGAAATGTCATTCCCAGCCATATCCAAAATTTCTAGCGACGGGGCAGATTCCTTCAGAGCATTAGCAAGTGCTTCTGCACCATCATCCTCTAAGTTCAAATAACTGAGATATATCTCAGTAAGATCAACAAATAAGGGTATAACTTTACTTAGAGCAACTCCAGCTTCCACACCAAACATGTTGTCTCGTAAATCAAGCTTCTTCAAGTGCGTGCAAGCCCCAAGCGCTTCAGCAAGAGCAACTCCACCTTCAGAGCCCACTCTGGTAGACGAACACCGAAAATCTTCCAAAGCTGGGGAACGTTTCACAACTTCGGCTATTGCAAATGCTCCTTCATCTCCAGTCATGTTATTATGAAAATGAAGAACCTTAAGCTTCTCAGTGGAAGGAATCAATTCAGCAACTGCTTTTGCAGCTTCCTCTGATATACCATCATTCATCAAATAAAGCTCCTCCAAGTCATTTTGTGATTTTAGGAGTGACCGGAATGCTCTAACCCCCTTTTCTCCCATGGCATTATTTGACAGGTTAAGATATCTCAAAACAGAACCTTCGAGTGCAGAAGAAAATATATTCATCACTTCAAGAGCCTCTGCTTCTGGTCTCCCGGCAATAAAATCTGATAGATCCACCTCTTTCAGTTGATCTTTAATTGATATTAGGATGGGTTCAGCAACATGAGCAGCATCCAAACCAAAACTTCTATTGCTGAAACATATCTTTGTAAAAGAGCTTGGTGCCATCAATGGTTTCAGAAGTTCTGAAGCTTCCTCCTTATCAATAAAAGCTCTGCGACCCCCAGATATGTCAAAAACAGTTTCAACAGTAGCACCAGCCTTTTCAGATACCAATTCCCCATCCTCCTTCCTTCTTGGTCCTCTTTTCAAAACCTCCAACATAAGCTTACTTGATTCCTTGGCATAGATTTGCACAGCAGAACTCCCATCACCATCAGGCTCCTTTTCAAAGTGTTGGGTTGCAGTTACAAAAGCTGCATCCTCAATTTCCTTTGCATCAACCTCAGCCTCTTCTTTGCTAAGAAGTCCATACTTTCTAGAGAAAATTGACGGAGTTGTAAGGTTCTTGGTCATTCGTTCAACCAACATCAACCTAGTACTCTGGCTAGGAGGCCATAATTTGATCGAAAGTGATCGATGTTGGTATGACTGCACTGTAGAATCCATATCACAAGAGAACCTGAAAACAAATATGCCAACAACATTTTCATTTATAGTTTTCCAAATCATGATCTTCACTACTGGTTATAAAACAATAGGAGACAAAACTGCTCTTGAAAATTCATTAATTTGCATTATTTCAATAATAACCACAGTATAAAATCAAAATCAAAGAACAGCAATATATATCTACTATCTACTATAGCCTATAGTGATGCATCTTTGCAACACTACGGTAATAATGACTAACTACAAATTTTAAATAAACACTAAAAAGGGTTAATTTGCACAAACCAATAAGTAACTACCGTACATTATAAAATCCAAAAGCATCCATATCCATAATACAAACATATCAAGCACACCAGAGACCTTTGGCCATTTAAAAACAAGGAGACAGTTAAAATCAACTCTATGTGATATCCGGAACTATAAAATTAAATTAACGGATCGATTATCTCAGATCGAATTGCAAGCGATCGATTCACAGTCACAATTTGAACAGGAATATGAAGTTTTTTTTTATATATCTAACCGGCCGCATCATGCTATTTGACTACAACACTGTGCAATAACAAAGATAGTGTGACACAGTCACAATTTAAAACCTTCATTTCAAAATTAAATGTTATTTCAACATTTAAAGTGAACGGTGCTAATAATTATTACTCCTACTCAAGTGGGTTGAGCGCACGCTCAGATTATTCAGAAATGTAATTCAAAATTAAAACTTGAAAAGAATTGAACTAAAGAGTAAAAATCCATGAATCGAAACATTGTTATATTTTCTGAAAATTTACGGAAAACTAAGCAAAGAAACTATAGCAATAAAAACCCTAAAATTGGATTCAGAAATGAAAATAAAAAAAATAAAAAAAAAAGTAATCGAGAACAAGCATAGTAGAGAAAGAGTGAAAGAAACAAAGGAATGGATCTGGTGGTACCTGAGTGAGAAATTGAGAATGCAGTGATGAAGAGGGAAAAATGAAACCCTAGAAAAAGATAAAGTCTGCACCAAAGAGAATGAAAGAGAAATTTTTTGAATGATGATAATGATATAATTAGTTGGAGCCTTTTATGGTTTGTGCTGGAGCGGGGAAAAATAAAAATTAAATAAAATGGAGTATTTTTTTATTTTTTGTTTGAAATTTAGAATTAAAAATGTGGGGATATGGTAAAGCGTGCGTTTGGAAAAACTGGAGGGAAATGATTGAAAAATGAAAAAATGCGGTGGATCAAAATCAAAATCAAAATCAAAATCAAAATCAAATCAAATCCAGCTTTTTTCAAACGCCACCATTAAATTGAAACCCCAAGCGTAGATTTTCCGCTTCCTCCATTTTATTGTGTATGGTGAAATGACGAATATAGCCTCGTCTCCCATTCTATGTTTCTTCATGAATGACGTCACTCAAACCCTAATTTCATCACTCCAACCCTAATTGTTGTTTAGCCAATTTATTTGGACCTGGAACTGGGCTTTTTGAAAATCTCTACTTGCACCAGCTTGTTGGGCCTACAAAATCCAATTTTATCTTTTATGAATTTCATTTGCCACCCTACGACCTTCTCACGCGCCTTTCTAATTTTTTATTTTATGGTTCTTCAATTTAAGTAGTGGACATATAAAATATTAAAATTTTCATGTTTAGAACAGTTTTTTTTATCTCAAATTTCTTATTTTTATACCATTAACTACTTAAGTGACAAACAAGGGTGATTTGGTAATTTTGTAGGGCACATGGGAAAATTGGTAGGTTGTAAAAGAAATTCTCATTTTTTTATAATGCAAAAGATTTTTTTGTTTGTTTTAAATTCTCTAAAAATTATTTTTTTATATATATAATTTAAAAATATTTTTTTTTGTTTAAAAAAAATCAATTTTTAGAGAGTTTTAAAATATTTATATCATACTAGCCGCCTTCTGTGCCTTTTTGTGTGATCGGTATTCTCTATTTGCAAATATAAATAACTACTTTTTTTTTACAACAATATAAATAACTACTTAATCTCCTTTTTTATTGGACTTAGTTAATTGATAGCTACTTAACCTTCTTTTTTGTTGTGGCTAGTTATTATGAAGAATTTTTTTTATTTACTATAAAAAAACTGAAAACCTACTTTTATGTGGAAGTTGTGCTTAGTTATTAAGGAATAATAATGAAAAAGTCATCCCAAAAATTTGTATCCTTTTATATATAGTAAAATTGTGGTTACTTTTTTTTTGATAGTTTTTTTTAAGGGTAAAATAGGAATAATAAAAAATTCATCCCAAAAATTTGTATCCTTTTTATATATAGTAATAGATATATTTGATGAGTTGGTTTAGTGGATGAAAATGCCCCCTACATCTTCAAGGAACAAAGCCCAATCCTTAATTGGTGCAACTATTTAATCTTAGTCCATATTTTTTAACAAATTAATATTACAAAAATGTGACAGGTGGGCCTTGAACTCAGAAGCACATGAATCACTTCACACAACACAAGTGACAAAGTCACTAGACTTTTAGTTGTATCATGTCATTCATCACAAAATTTGAAGGGCCTTATTTTTAGGGATTGTGTGGAGGATCATGATGCTCTTGCTAGAGTAACTAGTCGGATGCCCGTGCTTCGCACGTGTTCGCCGGAACATCAAACCATATTAATAAAAAAAAGTCAATATCAAGTTGTTAAAAATCAATAATATATTGCAAGATTGATGATAAAATCTATAGTATAAATAGTTTTGTTAAGCACTGTTTATTAGTTTGAAAATATTTTTTCCTAACATGTAATAGACCATGCTATCCACCCCCGAAAATACACCTCTTTGGACTTTTTCCCAACATGCATTTCATTGTGATGACAATATATCCGAGGGAAAATAAGATAAAAAAATCGTTAATTATTAAGCACAATCATTTAAAGTTTAAATTCATACAAACCAAAAATAGCATAGAAGAAGAAATAAAGCAGTAAAGTTTATGTTATAACTGCCACATTTTGTTTTAGGTTCTTTTTCTTTGATTTTAAGATTTCACCAAGTTTGTTATTTTTGGAATTTTGATTTTGAATACTATGTGGTTTGTTTATTCTATGGTGTTTTGGTGTTTAAATCATGTATTTTGGTTTGAAATTTTATTTGCTTGCTTCCTGCAATCTTCGGTTAACAGCAACTCTCCCATTTTCTTTTCTGATAAAAAATAGTCATTTGCCCGTGAATTAAAATGTTATTAGTGATAACTTATAATATTTATTTTAATTTTTTTACCAGTGATTAAAAATGTCATCGCCTTGTAAATTAAAATGTGTATCAATAATAGTTTGTAATAGTCATTTTAATTTTTTTTATAGGCAATAAAAATTGTCATCTCCCCGTGAATTTTTAAAAAATTCACTAATAACTTATAATAGTGATTTTAATTAGAAAAATGAGAGGTAGAGAGAGAGAGAGAGGGGCGGTGGTTCTAGGGCACACCTAGGGCATCCGCGCCGGCAATCTTGGTCGGCTGATCGTGTTTCTGGGGGGGATAGGGCCTTCGGCAGGGTGCCACAGATGGGGTGGGATGGAGGAGGGTGGACCGAGGTACGACGGCGACGTCGGAAAGAGCATAGACAAGTGGATACAGGCATAGACCATTTGAGACAGAGCACACGACACAGAAGGGATGACACTCCCATTTCCAAACGGTTTGTTTCTATTGATCGTTTAACCCGTTTCGTTCCTTTCCATCGTAATCGTTTAGCCCATTGACAGGTCCAGCCATGCTACAGTTTTGTTGATACGCGTTCTCAGTATCCTTGCGATCATGATTATGACTGTTCAGTAGCTTCTTGTTCACGTGATTCACGACGGCAATTTTCTGGTGTTCGCCGGCATCAGAACTTGAGGCATAAGAACATGGTTTTGGGGCAGCAGCGGCGTGCGGTGGAAGATGAAAAGTTTTTTCCTAGAAACGGCGGCGGAAGGAAAGATCAGACTGTGGTTGGGGTTGAAGGAGATTGTAACATCCCGGATTTTTGACCCTAGACATTATGACTAATTCTCTTATTTAATAGGAAAAATTATACACTATCTTTTTCAGAGTCATTTCAATTAAGAGTCACCATCAATATTTTCTCAAAATTAAATATTCAATTATTGTAATTATTTAAGAAATTCATTAGATCCAAAAATACTACAAGTCATCCACTTAAATTATCTTAAGTTTACAATTGTGGACTAATAAAATTGTTCAGAAGTCTTATTTAAATTTACAATTATATACTAGTAAAAACCCTTTTTATTTATCCATATTTACAATTATATACTAGTCACCATCAACTTCATACTCCTTTGGTACCTACAACCATATTTAATGTAAGGGTCAATTTCCTTATCCAAATTGAATCATACCGAACGGAAGGTAAATGTCATAAAATAATAATAAAATGTTTGGCCATAAAGAAGAAATCAATAAAATCGATTCAAGAAACTATTTTTAATGACTCCTTATACCAATTAATAATGCATGAAATGCAACTAGACAATGATCCGGATATCAGTATCTCCGCAGAGCAAAAAGTCCCCCTTGGACGGTGTCCCACCTGGACACAATACCCCCCCTTGGGTATTAAGGTTCGGTACCCCCTCTTGGGTATTAAGGTTCGGTACCCCTCTTGAGTATTATTCCGAGCCAACCTATCAAACCGCTATATGTCATGCCATGCATCCTATAGATATTCTCTCATTGAATATCCAACAAAATCGAAACCTCTCTAAATCCACCTGATTAAGAGACAAGATTAACACATTTAATAACCATTGGTACCAACCGTAAATTCCACTAAACATAAACCACTAGAAGTCATAAAATAATCCCCAACCACAATACCAACAACGACAATCAACAACCACAATACCAATAACAACAATCAGCCACACACACCACTTACGGTATATTAAAATAGCATAAAATATATTAAAAATAATTCTATCGTCCCTTCTATCATCAATCTTCCATCGGTTAACTATTTCATTATTAATCTATAACATAAACTCTATGTGCATGAGTGTATGGGGAAAAAACCCTTACCTTAGACGCTTTTCTTCCTAGCCAAAGAAACTCTACGGTCGACAAACTGGTGCTCACAAAAGGAAGAAAAACAAAGCTTGATGTCACACAAAATTTGAGGCGATTAATAGTCTTAGAATAGAAGGTCGTGGTGCAAGCAAAACTGGACGTGGATCTTCTAGCACAGGCAGAGGGCTTCATTATCTCCTTGATTATAGTAATACAATAAACTGATATATAGTCCTAATCAATTAACATTGTGGCAATTGAATCACAACCATTTACTTGCTAATGCACTGAAAGGAAATTGGGTGAGAGTTAGGCAGCAGGAACGGTCCCATACAATTAAAATGATGATATGTATGTGGTTATTGGGTTAGCTAGAGAAATTGGAACAAGCTATACGGTCCCCTTGTGGGAGGGAAATACAGTGCACAACCACTATCACCTATAGCTAGTAGATTGTTTTTGCAGCAAACGGTTTGTTCCTCATGTGTACTAGCTGAATTTAAGGGTATGTGGAGCAATATTTAAGTGGCACTATTATGGGAGAATCTATAATCTTGACAACAAGATACCAAAAAATGCTACTGTAGAATTGAAAAACCAATGGTTTGCATCTTTTCCACATATTTCATGTTTATTTATTTATTGATTAAGTTCACTTTGGTCAGCTTTATGGCAGGAAGACTATTTTGTTACACTTCCCTTCTGGTTTAGGTAGTATTTGGTTCAGTTGTTATTTGATTTAGGTGTGTCAATTTTTGGGTTAGGTGTTATTTGGTTTAGGTATTATTTGCTAGAGTTTTCCCCCCAAAAACTTTATACCCAAGTCTTAAATTATTATTTTAAATTTCTCTCAAATCCTTTTTCTATAAATAACAAAAGCATTGCCTAAGAACACAACAAAACAGAACAGAGGCATCTCAACAATAAAAATTGTGCTTCTTTTCTTTCTTTTTTTCTCCACTTTCTTGTCTTCAAAATTGGACAAACAATCTTCATTTCCTTTTTGCTACTGTCTTTGTTTTGCATTGATTTTGAGCCTGAAAATAGAAAATGTATTTGATTAGATTCCATCCACAATCAAAGTGAAACATGAATATATGAAAAAAGATTAAGGCTATGCATTGTTTCTCTATGCAATTTATTAGTTACTCTTGAGACTTATATTTTGTCATTATGTTTGGTCATTTTTTATAGGTGAGGCTCACTTCATTCAGGCATCTTGCTACTATGTTTCAAAGGTAAGGATCTCATGTCTTTCATGAATATTGTCTTTAGTACTATTCATAAATTACTAACTCATAATTTTAATGATATTATGTTTAGTTTTTCTTTATAAATCCTTAAGCTAATTACATATAGTTTATGTTGAGTTCAATTTATAAAATACAAAACAAAGACATAAATGAAGCTCTAACATGTGGTCAAATTGACTAACAATTAGTTTAGGGATTTGTTTGATATTTATGACCTTTATTGAAATTTCAAAGTTGGAGTCAAAGATGTTTACCTTGAATGCAAATGTGATAGCAGCCATATGCAAGGAAGAAGAAGCAATAGGATTTGAGGAAAGCATACACATACTAATGAAGCCTGTACCACCAATAGCAGACAAAAAGGTTAATTAACATGGTATAAGTTTTCAAAGGTTTTTCTGCATATGTAATATAGAATACACAAATCCTATTGCACAATTTATGGCCTTTAGTGAATCATGAAAAAAGTTAAGCCATACATTCTTTTTTTTTTTGACAAGAAGCCATACATTCTATATTAGTGTTTCCCTTCATTTCCTTAATATGAAATTTCATGTCACTTGACTTTTGTTGATAGTCGTTGCAAAACAAACACACAAAGGGAATTGTCTTACAAACGTTTTATACACAAACATTTAAATAATTAACATAATACAATACCATGAACATAGAACAAACATTTATTAATTTCCACATCGACAAATATTTCTCAACGCATGGACGATTTCTTTTTGTAATTTATTATGTTACTTGGACTTAAATTTTGTGATTAATTTTGTTCTAAAATTTATTATAGGTGATACTCATTTCTTTCAAAGATCTTGCTTGTGTTCCACAAAGGTAAAGAAATATTTTTCGATCAAGTTCAGTTTGATATTTATTTTTTATTGTTGTTTTTCTATAGAAGCATAATTACATAATATTTCATTAGTGAATAGTCACAAAAAAATGCTATTATAGACAATGACATAGACATTAATCAAAAATCTTAACGAAGTGGAAACTTAATAACTCCCTCATATTCTCTAATAGGTAAGTAAATTTATAGTTTCAGTTTGAAATTTATGACCTTAATTGAAAAAATCTTTCAATGTGTTCCAAAATTATTCTTTCAAGTTTGGAGTAAAAAATGTTTACCTTGAATGCTAATGTGACAGCAGCTATGGCCAAGAAATGAAGGAGCATCATACACCACTAATGGAACCTACACCACCAATAAAGGACAGTGAGTTTTAAAAAAGGATTACATAAAAGGAGAGAACCGTTAAAAATTGGAATATCCTTAATTATTTAAACTTGAGTACAAAGATATGCACTCACTATTTAAAATCTTTACTTACTCACTTGACACCTTGATAATTCTAACATTCCTCATTATTTGATAGGTGATATATTTAAAGAAAGGCATATATAAAGGTAACCCCCTTCTAACTGGCTATAATTTTGCTTTTTGTTTATAAAACAAATAATCTAAAAATAAGATAGAAATAGGAAATTAAGGTAACCTCAAAGGTTTGCTGAAATTATAATATCAAAATCTTTTACTCAAAGACAACCTCCTACTAGATAAACATTATACCATACAACAACAAGAAAAAGGGTTACCAGCTATTCACTTTCCTCCTTTAACTCAAATACATAAACCTAGAAAACTTTGAATTTAACACTTAAGTGATAAGTGATGATGACAGACCCATCAAAACATATACCACAACATAGAAATTAATATTTTCCATAGACATAACATAGAAATATCCAAGAAGAACTAACATATAATTTGAATCATTTGTTGATGTAACTTTAACTCAAATACATAAACCTAGAAAAATTTCCTTTAATCAACTATGTTTTTTATGTGAGCTATTGTACTATGTTTTTCATGTGCAGTACGTGTTAGTCATGTTGTATTACCAATGAATATTTTAAAATACTAAATATCCTTTAATTTACTTAAAAATTTCATCAAAAGATCATTTGTGAATTAGAAAAATTGACAACAGAAATTGTTAAAATCACGGTATATGCAAATATATTTCCTCTAAAAAAATAAACAGAACCATATAAAAACGAATGATTAACACGTACCTTTGGCTACAGCAGGAACATGCTTGTGGGTGGCTTGAAGCTCCGGCAACTGAAGCTCAACATGGCTGAAATAGAAGAAAATCACACCATCTTTACATTGCAGGGAAAACATAATATGATAATTGAGCCAGAATATTAGTACTCAGATAATGAGAGAATATTAGTATTCAAACTAGATAGCAAAACCAAATTTCACCAAAAATGGAATTTTTGAATTCAGATAATGAGAGAATATTAGTATTCAAACTAGATAAGCAAAGCCAAATTTTCAATTCTCTACATTGACAACAAAAACATGTGTCAACCACTTAAAAAGTGACATAAATGAGATTAGAAGTCATATAGGACTAACCATATGCATCTGCCAATATTAGGGTCACAATATGAAGAAATCTTGCACATGGCTAAAGTTGTAAAAGTAAATTTTGGAGAAATTTTGAGTGAGAATTTGATCAAAGAGTTATAGAAAATAATAGTAATTCAAAAATTCATTAGAGAAGATTTAGAACTAATTATAGTACTAAACTTTTTAACCAAACAAAATCAAAGACATTTTCTTAGAAAAAAGAGCCGATAAAAAAAGTTAGGGTTAGGGTTTCTTCATAGACATAGAAATCAAACTAAAATTAGGATGTAACACGTATCCAAAATACCAGTGACTACAATGAACAAAGCATGAAGTTCTGTTGATGTAGAGAATCAACCATGACTAAAACAGAAAAGAAAAGATGATTTTGCATGTGAATTTAAATCAAAATAGAGCAAGAAGAACATGAAGGTATGTCTCAAAAAAGTTCATACCGATAGTGGAGATGATTGACGGCGCTGTGGTCTCCGGTGACAGCCCAGATCTTGAAAAAAATTTTAGCTCAACTCAATGGTCATGAGATGAAGATCACAGATCCAATGCTCAACTTCACTTACGAGCTCAGAGGTTATCAAAAACAGATTTTTGGCTGGAGTTCGGTAACCACTTCATTGTTTTGAAAAATTAACTAGATAGCAATATAGATCGTAGACAGAGGATGAAAATGGTGTTAATTTCACAGCCAAATGGGATTGTAGCGCGGCGGAGGGATGGCGTTAATATCTATTGCAGCGGCTAGGGTTTGAACATGGACAAAGAGAGCGTATGTCATTTTTAATGGATGAGAGAAAAAATATTTAGAAAATGAAAAAGGATGGTGATGCTGCATCACATAATGTTCAATTAAACCTTATTTAAAATATAAAAAATATTTTCTTTCTATTTTTCTTTTCTTTTTGGTCAATAATAAAGCAAATTTTTTAGAGATTAAAAAAAAAATAACGTTGAGTCAAAAAAAAATAAAATAAAGTTGTTCCCTATTTGTTTATTACCGTCTAAATACATTTTTTTAATAGATAGTTCTTACACTTAGATTATAAAGTTTTCTTAAAAAATAGATTCTTATAAACTATTAGAAATATCTTTAAACTTTGGATTTAAAAATAATTTTTTATAAAAATCTATAATAAACAATATTAAAATTATAAATTTGTTTTTTTTAAAAAAATATAATAAACATTTTTTTAAAAAAAATCCAAAACAATCAGACCCAAATACTACCACCTCCATTCCTATTTAACTGTCAATTTTATGTTTTAAAGATACGATTTGTCAATTGTACCATTTATCAATTACTCATTTTTTTTTAATAAAACTAATTAATGCTGTATATTTAAAAAACTAATTTTTTTGTATATAACATATTAAATTTTGTTTTTTTATACATAATATATTAAATTTATTAAAAAGAAAAAATGTGTTCAAAACAATAAAAATGTATTGATGAATTAAAATTATAATATAAAAGAAAGATAAGGTGTAAAAGTACATTTTTTAATTTTATATTAGTATTCTAACGAACACTGGTAGTAAAAATTTATGAAGCACGGATCTCGAATTAGGCGTGTTTGTGTCTGTATCGGTATCCAACACCGACACGATATTTATGATTACACTGAATTATATCATTTTTTCAAATTATTATCAAAGTCATCATATCAATTTTCATATTCGGTGTCCGTGCTACATAGGTAAAAGACAATCATTTAAAAAAAGAAAAAAATCCAAACCGTGCAGTGCACGGGTCATAATACTAGTTGGTTACATGAGACTTATACATGTACGTGGCTACATGGCTAAACTACTCAATTGTGACCTAGTCAAAATTAATTTATAACTCTCTCATCCTACACTAAAATAAATAATTCGCAAAACTTATAGTAAATTAATTAGATAGTTAAAATAACCATTCTCTCATCAAATAATATATTAAAATAATTAAATAAATAAAAATAAAATGTAAAATAATTATTATAGAATTTATCTATCAAATAACTAATCAAACAAATAAATAGACTAACTAAATAAGTAGACTTAAGCGTCTCAATTTAATTAAACTGAAGATGGAATAATTTTCTTAAGTTCTTTACACGCGTGCAAATAAATTGTTGAATCAAGAATAAATTGAGAATTTTACTAAAAGGATTTATGTAAAATATTGGGAAGTATCTCTCAAGGAATTTCCGCTCTAGCTCTTGCCATGTGTGAATGGTTCCACTTGGTAAAGTGTCTAACCAATCATTTGCCCTTCCGGTTAGTGAGAACTTGAAAAATCTTAGCCTCTTTTGCGATTCATTGATATTCGGAGGATCCGTGTAATCACAAGCCTCATAAAATCGCCCTAGATGAAGATTTGGGCATTGGCTTTCCGTCCCCGGATATTGGTCTTCTTTCAATGCATTTATGACGGAGTTCTTTATGTAAAAGTTAACCGGGTTTGCCGGTTGGAACCCCAAGTTTGCTAATTGCCCATCGTTCCATTGGCCATAATCGCCTAACGTCCTCCTAGGTGGAGGTGGTGGAGGTGGATTATCTCCCATCTCAAAGTGTTCCTCTTCAACTTCTTGGGAACTTGTAGATTCGGTCTCAATGTTCTCTTGTTCAACCCGTGCTAATCTTTCCGCTTCCTTGGCTAATTGAGCTTCTTTACGGTTAGCCTTTGCAAACTTTTCGATTTCCGGCACGAATAGTAATTCGCCTCCTCTCCTACCTTGCATACACAACACAAACAAGAAAAGGTAATTCCGAACAAGCAAACAAATGAAATTGAAAATTAAACACTATCCTAATTTTTTTGGTTTTGGTTTTGAATGAAAATTACAACTAAAAACAAAAATAAAAACTAGAACACGGTTCCAATTGCCTTGTCGATTAATGACTATCCCCGGCAACGGCGCCAAAAACTTGATGAATTATTTTGCAAGTATACGATTATCCGCAAGTAGTAAAAAGAATATCGATCCACAGGGATTGTCTTAACCGAATTTAAAGGCAATTAAAACTATATTACTATTATCTAACAAAAACATAATTTGGGGATTTTTCAAATATTAATGTCAAAATGCAATTATCAACGAAACTTTCAAATACGAAGTTTAGACACGATTGAACCTCTATGCTTCCATGAACTCATTAAGGTGTAGTAGCTAAATTCATAAGTATTGAATCAATTTCATGCAAGATTGATTAACCTAAGTTGCAACTACAAATCTCTTTGACAGTCACACTCTCTAAGTAATGTCAATTACCTAATCTCTTAACCAATTCAACATTAATAGAGGATCAAGAACAGTTAATCATGCAATCACACAAGTTCATACAAAATCTCTTAAGCATGAACATGTGTTCTATCAATCTAAGTCCATAATTCACGTGCTATTCTCATAGAAACTCAATTACTAGATTCAACTCTAACTAGAACAAAGAAAGATAAGCATTAAGCACAAGATTAATAGATGCATAAATTCTGAATTCAATAACAAGAAACTTAGCTACAATATGATAGAGTTCAAGTTACATAGAGATTCAATCCAATGGAGGATTAGCCAATAGTCATGGTGGATGGGAAGTGGACTTCTTCATCTCCATTCATGATTATCAATCTTCTCTTCAAACCTTCTTAGATCTGGTTCTTGGAGGTAGAAAATCCTCAATCCTAAGCTGCCAATCTTCAGAATCCGAACCCGGGCAATAAATTTCAACTTGGCTTTTATAGATTTCTCATGATTCGCGCCAGTCTCGTGCACGCTATGCCCGGTGTCGCGCATCTTCCGCACAAGCTAGCCCTTGACCGCGCACGCTAGATAGACATACTGCTCTTCAGTTTTCAATCCATTCTCCGCACACGCTAAGCACATCCCCGCGCACGCTAACTCTATTCCGCGCACGCTAACGCCTTGCCCGCGCAAGCTAAGTAGACAGAATGATTTCAACTTTCTCAGCCACTTCCTCGCGCACGCTAGCTCCTCCTTAGCGCACGCGAACTTCAACCTCTTTAACCACTTTTTGGCCTTGGTTTCCCTCCTTTTTGCCCTTGGCTTGTAAATCAAGTAATCTCTTAAAACCTTCATTTTTCATTACTTGTAGCTAACTTTATTAGCAAAAACACACTAAAAGTACTTGAAACGATCCTTGATTTAGAGGAATGATGAGATATCATCACAACCCCAAACTTATCTCGTTCTTTGTCCCCAAGGAACACTTTTATCCAACGAAAAATCACAAAATTTTGACAACCTTCTTAAATCACTTCAACACACAATTCATTTGATCTTTTCATCAAGCACTTCAATTGATCAACCTTCCATGCAACATTTTCCTACAATGACTTTAATTCACACAACCATGGAAACATTCACAATATTTGATAAACAATGATCACTTCACACCACTCATCTTCACTCATTTATATAGTAGGTTAATCACTCAATCAACACATACCTAACTCTTCTACCATAAGCTTGCAAGCATTCTAAAAATAAATCAAATAGCATATGAAACACACACATTAGAGGACTTTCAAGGTTGTAATGGGGCTTAAGGTAAGGTGGATGTTTTTGGGAAGTGAGTTAAAAACTTGGAGTTAAGGACAAACTTCCCACACAATTTTCAACACAAAACATCCATTTTTCAAGGCTATACTAGAGAGCATTTCATTTCCACAATAATCAACAATCACAAACTATTCTTTTTTCAACGTTTCAAAGATTTTCTTTCTTTTCACAATCTTTTTGAAAAAGTCATTTTTTTTTCTTTCACATGTTTCAACTTTTTGGACTTCTTATTTTTCACAACTTTTCACAATTTTTTTTTTCTTTCATTTTCACTTTCAACATTTTCTTTTTCAACACTTTTCATAACATTGCTTGCTCTAGTATACCCACCCCAAACTTAATTTGTTGCTAGTTCCAAAAGCAACCCCAAACTTAAGCATTTGCCATAAGAACAAACAAAAACAATCAACTTAACTCCAAGAAAACAATTTTTGTAGAAAAAACAAGGGTTAAGAAGACAATCAACCAAGAAAAATTTATCTTTACCACTTTGTTTGGCAATAAGAAGAAAATAAGAAGAGAAAATAAGGTGAGAGAGAGAATGAGAAGAGAGAAAGAGGTAAGAAATAGAGTAGATTTAAGAGGTTGTTTGGTATAAGAGAAAGATGAGAGAAATAGAAGAGAGAGAAGTATAAACCCTTTCTCTCTCTTGTTTGGTTAAGTAGAAAGTGAAAAGAGAGAAATAGTAAAATTTTATACAATGACAAAAATACCCTTCTAATAATAGTGATATAACTAAAGCATCTTTTTTTTTAATTGCAAATTTTATTAAGGCACTAGATAGTACAAGGTGTACACAATAGGCCAACAAGAGACAAAATACAAGAGGCTAAACCAAAGTCAAGCAACCACAGACCAATTGGCAGCAGCAATTACAAAGGCTATACGGCCCAGACAAGAACAAACAACATCACGAATACAACAAAGGAAATAAAACAACAGCAAAAACCAGAAAAACAGCGGCAGAAACAGGAACCGCAGAAGCTTCACGCACAACACAGCACCACAAACCCAAGTACCGAGCAGCAGCCGCATCACCGTAACATACAATCAGCCGGGTTCCTAAGTTCACTGTTCACTACAACAATGAAGAACAATCATGTGTGCTATTAGAATAAGAATGCTATTAGAATATGAATGCATCTAATATTTCTCACATCACCTTCTGCTATTAGAATATGAATACATGGTAAGATTTTTATTTTATGAATCAAAAATGGATTCAACACTAGTATCATTAGCTGGCAAATTTCTGATACATGCATAGTATATAGCTTTATATATATCTCAAACTTAAATCAAGCTACCCGTCATAAACATCATATATATATATATATATAATGCATAGTTGGCATAAACTTCATACACATATACAATATTGTAGTTGGCATATGATGAACAAAAGTAACTTGTATCTACTGTCATCTAATGTCATAATTGGCCAAAAACAAATTCACAAAATCACCACCATCTAAATTGCATCTATTGCCAATTGTCTAAAGTGGCAACTACATATTTCCTATTTCTTGTCTGCTATCTATTTCTTTCCAAAATACATGACACTGCAGTCACCAAACGTATCCTGATAACATATACAAAAGAGAACTATATATATATATATATATATGACACCAAATATCATCAATGGTAAAAAGGAACTTCCATCATTTGAAAGAGAACTTGTAGACGGATTTCAGGGGGCACACCAAATATCAGTTCCTTCTTTTTGTCATCATTGCAAAGAACTTCATAGCACTTAAAACGAAATTGTTGCAACAAATCCAACTCAGACAACATACTCTATACTTCTGCAGCCGAATACACTCGAGGTCTACTATTTTGCAAGATTTCATTGCGCTTCTCAATAGCTGCAACTTGTCGTTCAAAAATTACTACTTGTTGCTTAGCCACATCATTCAATTGATCAGAGATGTAATTACCCTTATTCAATGCATCAGCCACGAGTCCAATGCCACTCGTCATTTTATCCAATTGAGCCTCCACAAAATCATTCATCGGAGCCTTACGTTTTGTTCCGCGAGAACCAGATGTAACAGTCGATTGATGTGATTGCCCATTTGCTGGACTATATGAGTCAACAATGGGGGGTTCTTCTTGTTCTTCATCAAATGTATCAGTATGTTGGTCACCCATATAAGTATGACGAACCGGGTCATTCAAATCAACATTGTCATTTTCCTTTTCTCTTTCCTTTTCCCTTTCCTTTTCCAATTGAACGCGTCTCATTTTGTCAGTAGCCGATTTTCTGCCAACAGCTCGGTCTAACCCAAAAAGCTCCCTCAAAACATCATAATGCTTAACTTGCATTGTTTTCCACTTAGCAGCATGTGGTTTTTCCTATCATTAATCACACTATGAGTTAGCAACTCAACATAAAATAATTTGTAGCAAATACAATAAAGGTCAACAAAATGAATAAATGAAACAAAAAAAATACTCACTCTTATAAGATCTTTCCAGACTTCCTCCTCAGCCTCAAACCTCCTAGTTATTGAATTCCATGAAAATCCACTTAAGCTACCAAATAAATCATATGATTCAGCAAAATGATCTTTCATGGTTTTCATTCTATTTTTTATATGTTGCTTTGTCATGGTTGAAGCAACTTCAGACCGTAAAACATCTACTACATTAGAGTATGCTTCTGTTGTCCATGAACCATCATGTCTATTCCCTTTATTGGCCTCTTCAAACAAAGCATTCAATAATATTTTATCCATGTCATCAGCCCACCTTAACACTTCCTTATTAGCTTGTCTAGGTTCTACACTTTGACCTTTATCATTTGTCATTTTTTAACCTATAAATAAATTTGGTTTCAAAAGAAACAAGATACCACAATGCACGTCACATTTTCATTATGAACCAATAGCAATAAGCAAGAAATAGAAATCCATAACATTTGTCAAACGAAATAAGTACATGGAAGCATATAAAACATCTAAACTAAAATTAATACAAAACACATAACTATATACTATATAGTCTATGCTAACATTAACCAATAAACTGCATTAACTCAGAAACACTACACAACTATATTAAGCTCCATAGAGGTTCCACATTTTAGCTGTTATAGTGTCCCTTAAAAGTGATCCTAGTCTGTAGTCCTCATCACGCTGCTGTGTTTGGGATCTATCTATGTCATTTTGAAGCAATTCACGATCAACTTCAGCAATTAAATCTTCATCAATGTCCACGCCCATTAAAAAGTTATGTATTATACAGCAAGCAAGTACTATGTCTATCGTTACTTCAAATGAATAATGTGGTTCAGTACCACTGGCTATAACTGGAAATCTCTTTTTTAAGACACCAAAGGTTCTCTCAATGACATTTCGAAGTGAAGAATGTCGAAGGTTGAATAGTTCTCTAGCATTTTGTGGCCCACGAGAGGAATACTCCTTCAAGTGATAACAGACACCTCTATATGGTGTTAGTAATCCCCGTTTTAGCATAAATCCCGCATCCCCGAGATAAAACTTTCCTACAAAAAGTTTATAAATATTATAACTTAGTATCTAGTGAAAATAAGTTTAATGCACATTTTTTTATAAAAATATCATATTAACCTTTCCACTAACCTTCAGGAATTATTAAAGGATCTTGTTTTGTTAAAGCATCTTTTAGTATTCTAGAGTCAGATGCTGTTCCTTCCCACCCGGCTAACACATATGTGAATTTCATGTCGAAATTACATGCAGCTAACATATTTTGAGTGGGATGCTCTTTTCTTCCACGAAAACGAGGGGCGTCAGCCCTTGGGACCTTTACTCGAATGTGTGTGCCATCTATAGCTCCAATGCAATCCTTAGTTCATAGATGATTTAGTTAGTTGTATAGGGGATGAACTTAAAGGTTTACTATAACTATGACTAGATAAAATATAATGGTACCTTAAAAAAGGGATAGAACCTGCTATTGTTTAGTATTTGTGGTGGGACATTTGCACCTGATGGTTGGACCAAAAATTCTTCCCCTAATGCAAGTATGGCATGCAACACATTGTGAAAGTGACGGCTAACGGTCTCTCCAGAACGATTAAAGAAGAAAGACACAGTACGATTTTTAACATTATATCCTATAATATGCAAGAATTTTGCCACTTGCTCTTCTACTGTAGACCTTATAGTATCCTTTACTATACCAGTACCTCTTAGTTTTTTACAGAGTTGCATGAATGCTACAGGCCCCATTCGTATGATGTCCCGACATTTCTCTGTATGCACTAGATAACTCATTAACTCGTGACGTCTACGCTCACTTTGTGGAGAATAAGTGACTCGACTACTAAGACATATTGATAAAATTTGATTCAAATGCAATGCATGGACAACTTGACATAATACGACAACAGAGCAAATATGTTGCCTCCGTTCGATCTCTTTTTTAGCATGATTTAAAACTTGCATTTGAATAGGCATTCCAACATCTACCATTTCATCTTCATCCAAGTCCACTTCATCCATTATTTCAATTTGGTTATCAATGTTTACTTCTCCAGCACTATATATATTTGACATTGCCTCTATGATCATATGACACTCCCAGAGGCTTCCCACATGTAGCACAAATGAGCAATTACATAAATGTTCAAAGGCATTATACATGTATATAACAAATATAAATGAAATGACAAACATACTCTTCAAAAAATAGAAACAAATATATAATAAATTATGAAAAACATCATCCATTCACACACAAATAGAAAAAACAAAACTTGTCAATTATGTGTAACCTTCATGTCTAAAATAAATTAAGACAATAACCTTTATTAGATTTTAAATAACAAGAAATAACAACAAAAAGAAAAAAATATTGTAAAGCACCTTTTTTTAAAAATAAAATCAAAACTTGAAATTTACCCCTAAATCAAATAAGGTGTTCTTGTTGTTCCTAGATTCCAGATGTTGTTCCTATAGATTGATGATGAGATGTCTTTGTTCCAAATAAGATAATACATATATATTCACACCCCTATGAATTTTAATTGGATATCTTTTAAAGGGCAACAACAAAATCAAATTGGAAAACTTAATCTCAGAAACGCAAAAAGTAAATAAATATCAAATTGTAAAGTGGGTTAACTAAATCAAATTCATCACTTGCATGTTATTTGAATCATAAAATTGGATATTCAAAATCAAAGAAGACCATGGAGAAAGCATTCAAACTCAATTTTACAAATCTATCTCAAAAGAAAACCATGTTAAAATGATTTAACTCATACCTGTGATTTTAGTTTTCTTGACCTAACAATGTATTTTCAGATCTGGTCTTGCTGTGGTAGATAGTGTAGAGCCTTCATCAAATTTGGAGGATGAGTGGAAGAAGAAAATGATGGTACCAGAAAATAAAGGTAGGAGAAAAAGTAGAGGGAAACTTTGCCGCGTAAAATAAGGGTAAGAAAGGAAAATTAAAGCTTGAACAGTAACTTCTTCTCTGTTTCTTCGCTGGGATGAGAAGAAATAAAATTTGAGTGGGGCCCACCATAGATTCTTCTCTCTTCTCTATTTCTCTGCTGTCCAAACAAGAGAAAATGGCCATCTCTCTTCTAATTCTCTCTTCTTTAACTCTCTCTTTGCTATTTCTCTAAAACCAAACAAAGGCTACGACTCAAAAGTGGGTTAACAAAGGATATAACATGAAGGGTAGGCTACAAAGGCTCTAGGTACCAACAAACTTGCCTCGTGTGCTAATCAACGCTACTCAATAAATCTAGAGAATAAAAGCAAGTTCTAGAGTCGAGAGAGATAGTGGACTCACATATTCAAGCAAATAGAGTGTATAGGCTCAAATCCTCACGGTTTAAAGGCTCGGATCATTAGATCACCAAATACGCGAATTTCCCCTAGCTTGTGCTTCAATCCATGCATTGCAAAAATCCGTTGCACTTCAAGCATCACAAATCCATGCCTAAGGTCAAAACCAAACAAACGATACATCAAAGCAATTCAAAAATGATATCAAATCTTTGAAATCTTCCAAAGGATAAATGTGTACCTAAACAACAATTAACAAGACAAAATTAAGAGTCATGGTTCATCGAACATCATTCAACTTATTTCACAAAAGAGATAGAGATACTAAACCATGGGTTGCCTCCCATGAAGCGCTTGTTGTTAACGTCACAAGCTTGACGTATAATCACAATGTTAGGGAGGATACTTCATCTTTGACTCCACCCGGCTCCTCTTGAGCTTCTCCACAAGGATCGCCTCTTGAGCAACACACAATACTTTTTCAAGAACCGGAGGACTTATGAATTCTTCCCACTTGTTCTCCCCTTTCTTGTTAGTTTTCTTTTTAACTTTGGGAAGAACCTTTTTGGACTTTTTCACTTTTTTCTTCTTTTGGACAACTTGAGCCGGATCAAGCATTCCGGACTCAACAAGCTTCATTACCTCTTTTCGCACCAATTCCTCTAAGGACGGGTTAGGAGGATCAAATGGCACATTACCCGGATTGGGCTCTTCTTCATCCTTGACCGGGGTCACACAAAGGACCGGGATAACACCATTCAAATCAAAACCTAGGCCACCTTGACCTTCCTTGAATTTCTTCAACAATACCTCTTTGTCCAAGGGAGTGAGAGAGCTACTAACAATAACCGGATCCTTGGAATCTTCATTCAAGAACTCATACTTCCAATTTGGTGGAAGTTCTTTCAATTCCGGAACGGTAGGCACGGGTGCCTCCTCACTAGAGCTATCCTTCACAACTTCTTCACTTGCCTCCACCTGGAAACATTTAGGCTTCTCCTTTTAATAGAGCTTCATTCCTTCAAAGACTTTGGAGCTCACACTCTCTTCTTCCAACCTCAACATCAATTCACCCATGGCAACATCAATTAACGCCCTACCGGTTGCTAAAAAGGGCCTTCCCAATAAAACCGGTGTATCCACACACTCATCCATATCAAGAATCACAAAGTCGGCCGGAAAGACAAATTCGGCACATCTCACCAACACATCTTGGAGTATCCCATACGGGTGTGTTACGGATCGATCGGCAAGAGTGATTTGCATCTTAATTGGCTTGACCACGACACCGGGGATGCGCTTCATCAAACTAAGAGGCATCAAATTAATGCTAGCTCCCAAATCACAAAGGGCTCTTCCTACATGCAAATTCCCAATTGAGATAGGAATTGTGAAGCTACCGGGGTCCTTTTTCTTTTGAGGTAGTTTGGATTGGATAGTAGCACTACACTCTTCATTCAACAACACCGGCTCATCCTCTTTGAGCTTTCTCTTTTTAGTCAACACTTCCTTCATGAATTTGGCAAACAACGGCATTTGCTCCAACACATCGGCAAAAGGAATGTCAACTTGTAGGCTATGGTACATTTTCATGAATTTCCCAAAAGCTTCCTCTTGGTTCTTCTCTTTCTTCGGTGCACGAGGATAAGGTAGCTTGTCATATGGAGACATTTCTTGAGGACCGGAGTCATTCATGAGATCCCTCTTCTATTGCCTTCTCCGTTTTTCAATCTCCTTCCTCAAGGCCTTTCTCTCATTTTAAACTTCGCCCTCATTCTCCTCGTCACACTCATTTTAAACTTCTACCTCAAGCTCACTTTTTTTCTCCTTTTCTACTTCTATACTCACTTCTTTTTTAACTTCTCCCTCAACCTTTATTTTCACTCTTGGCTCTCTTACCGGTGGTGTAGGAACCACTCTAGATCTCAACTCGATAGCATTGCAACTCTCCTTTCTAGGATTTTCACAAGTGTTCCCTACAAAACCTCCACTAGATGACGAAGCCATTTGCTTTGACAATTGACCAATTTGTACTTCCAAGTTCTTTATCGATGCTTTGTGATTCTCATTGGAAGTCTCTTGGTTAATCCTCATGGTTTCAAAATTGCTTTGCGTCATTTTAATGAATTGAGTGAGAGTGTCTTCCAATGGTGAGGCACGACTTTGTTGAGGTAGGTTCGGGGATTGATTTTGGTTTTCACCCCACCCTTGATTGTAGGGGTTACTCTTTCTAAAATTTGCCATATACTTTGCCTCTTCGGACCCCTTAGGCATACATTCCCCATTCTCATGGGCTTGATGACTGAGACGCCCCAACGTCTCGGTGAGACTGAAGTACTATTCTAATCAGTTTCTATCGTGGAAATACAGAAAAGTTAAAATTTAAATAGATAAGAAATAAATAACAGATGTAAGTCAAAACTTATTTTATTTATATCATAAAGACAAAGGTGTCTGCGAATCTATCTAATATCGCGTATTACATGTGAAATAAAGAATACATCATATTTAAAGAGACCCAAAAGACAAGACTACAAAAGACAAACTGGCTGTCCAAACAAGACCTCGATTATCATTGTGCGATACTGACATCTATATCGCCAACCGTATAAAAAGTAGAAAGAACTGCACCATCTCCAGTCTTAAGCTCATCTTCAATGGAACCTAAATATATAGATAAAAATACAAGACAAAACAAACACAGGGCTAAGACATACGTACAAGTTTAGAAAATGGGGATGGGGTGTAAAATAGGAATATATATGTCAAACACAAGTAATCAGTCAGGCGTCCTATCCTCTCGTGTTTATCTCCAAAAATATACTCTATTTATCCTCTATTATTTTTCTCTCAAAATAGCCTATATCTATCCAAATGCATTCCTAAACTACATGTCGACTCAGGCCTTAAGACGCTGCCAAGGATATCCTCCCAATTACCGAGATCAGATATCACAAGACCACTCACCACCAACGTACTCCCATTTACCAAGAGCTACGCCACTTGACTTCACGTGGAGTCCAAGTGTTATAAGTCGATCGCCCCTAAGAAAACAGGCCAAGATCTCACTATCTTGCCAAGCGCGCAGAAAATCCTCGTCAGGATTCAGGCAGCTGATCAACCTCGTGCGCCCATACACACGACAGTGGACTTACACATTCCTGAATGCAATTCTATATGCACTCTCAATAAGGTCATGGCAACTCAAACCCTATGCACTAATACAATCCTCGAGAATTCATCACATCAATTCATTTAGTTATAACATACTCTAGTCACATAAGTTGAGTGCCAATTACCATCAACAACCTCAAAGTATCTCTTAACATTCTTTCCTCACACAAACCAACAACCTCAAAATATCTCTTATCATCCTTTGCTCACACAAACCTCACTTCTACACAAAAGTTCAATTCTTACAATGAATAGTGTATGATTGACTTCCCAGGAAAGAGAGGTAACCGTAAGAAGCGTAGTCTACCAAGTCTTTCCTTAGCCAAAACCCAACCGAATACAACTAGTAAAAGTTACAAACTGCCTTTATGTTATTGGGAATCTTACACTAACGATGTTATTGTTTCTAACCTTAAAGAGTATATCTCATTCTTAGTCTAACAATCACAATCATTCAAATAATCCAGTAAACATTTAAACAATTAATCAAGTAATGCAAGCACCATACAAACACATATTATCATAGATCATTTATATGATAAATAATTAAGGCTGGCGTAACCTCATTTAGTAATTCCAAAAAAAATCACTAAAAGAGAATAAGCTCTCCTTAGTTATTTATCGGATGTAGTGGCTGTGGGTACACCACTACACATATATATTAAGCTATTTTACGCTAACCGTCCCAACGTGTACGAAATCTTGCCCCCACCTTAGCTTTTGATAAAACTCTTGAAAAACGGCTCCTCCGGTGGTAATCCTGCTAACAGCGTAATTGCCGATAATTTTGCTAGTAGTTAAAATATGTAATTAAATAAAAATTTAGACTAGAAGCTTATAAATGTCTTTCAAATAAAATTATAGTACACGCCTAATAGCGGCGTAAAAATCTTTATCGTATAGATCATTATTATAAGTACTTCATTATATTATATATAAAATATAATCGAAAGAAAATGAGTTAATTTGGCCATAATCTCAACATCTTAATAATATTAAGAAAATATTTAGATTACAAAAAAATACCTTTGTAAATCTTCCGAGACGGAACCAAAGTGGCAAAGCTTTCACTCAAAGTTGCACAAATTTAGACTACGAGTAAGCAGAAATATTTTAGGAGAGATTTGATTCTTGTGATGGAGAAATGAACGCATGAACTCCTCTATTTATACTAAATTTTTCTTCTATATGATATGATTACTAACCTATGTATAGATACACCAACACACCATTTTTAGCTTTAGGTTTATGTGTTGGAAAGTTTGGAATCATGTAGAATTAGATGAGGTGGCCTTGTGTTTCATCTTATTAATATACCATGTGATGGAATTCATCTAATATAGATAGTAAATATTTATGGTTTGTAATTTATCATGAAAAATATAGGTATGACTCATGTAATTTTAGGAGTATGACTCATTTACTTATAAGTGTGGTTAAATTTAATTGGTCCAACATAAAAGAATATAGGTTACTAGACTTATTATTCATACTTACTAATTTTTCCATAATTTATATTTACACTTGTGATATATCGTACAAGGTGTATCACCATTCATATAGATAGTATCTAGTAACTTAATATCAATTCCAATATCATTGTTAACTTGGTAACATGCATGCATATATAGGTATATTAAAATTATGTTACGTTTTGCTATATACATGCATGTATATGTACAATATGTTGACTAAATATATATATTATATACCATATGATTATAATAAAAATCAACAAATAATTTAGTTTGAATTAATTAAGATCTTTATCATTTATTTAACTCTATTAAATTAAAATATTTGATCTCATGAAATAGTGTAAACTATGAGATAAAATAACTACTATTATTTTTCTTATAAATAATTATTCTTTTTAATCCTAAAATATTATTGAGAATTTAAGTAAAGTAAAATATACTGAGCTACGAAAATCCGGATGTTACATTACTACCCCCCTTAAAAGAAATTTCGTCCTCGAAATTTAACGTACCTGTGAACTAATATGCAACTCGTCATCTTCTTCCTTTGAAGCATTACCAAAAACATTATCTCGACTGCTTTTACTATAGAAAGAAACTCATCTTGCAATTTTAATTCAAATAAGTAGTACCTTAATCTAAATCATCTCTTAATTATACCACTTTGCAATTTTCCAATCTGATCAATTATGGTTTAGAACAATGGCTCCAAGAGTCTAAGACACTTTTTTTTCCTTGTTACTATATTGAACTTTCTTAATTGTTCCTCTATATAATCGCTCCAGTTCCTAACTTGTCATATCTAAATAATTCCAATATAACTACGACCTCCAAACTTTCTACTTCAACTACGAATAAAATGACATTCACAGATAACATATCTTAAAATAAAATAACGGCTTTAGTTACCTGTATATAAACTCTCGGAAGGTCTTCAACCAATCGAACTATAAGACTGATGACTTAACCACTAGTCTGAAATGATTCCCGTGTTCCAACTTACATGCGAAATCAATCTCACACTTCATCACTTATAAACTTATGTACTTGAAACCCCTTTCTTAACAAACTATTTTCAAACAACCAATTCTATATCACCTTCTTAAGACTTCCGACCATACTTTTTCTTCTTTTCTCTCTAGGAAGTCAATATACTATAATAGGTCAATCGACCCTTGATCCTTTCATCTTATATTCTTGACAAATCCCTCATCTTAACTACTAAAGTCAAATCACATTTGGTTATCATTTCACTTCCTAATTCCTCAACTTTTGCTCTATAATTTACTACCACCTTGTCAACAGGCATTACAATTGAAAATTTGTTCTACTTGTACAAACTCTTATACCTTATTCCATACTGATTTGTATCTCGACATACCTCTTACTACTGGTACTGAGCCACGTATTATTCCTGAATTCTTCACACCACTTGTTGGTGTCACATTACTTACTCATGTGGTGTTGACTACTAAAGTTGCAACATCAGATTCCAAAGATCTTCATTCGTACTCCTTTTCGAGTTCGCACTCCTACTTCATTCTCACTACTCGACCTCCTTGGTCCACTTCGGTTCTCACTGAGTTGGCTAGGCTCAGTATATGATGATTTCAGCATAAACAGTCTAGACTCCAAAGGATCCGTACTACTTAATATCCATAGTTTCTTCCTCAAGACTTGTTATATATTTTCTATGCTCCCATGAAAAACTTAATTTACTCTAAGCATTCCTCTACATGATCACAACCTAAATTTCCCCGTTTACTCACTATTTCCTCAATCCAAACACATATTCAACTAAATTCTTTGGTCTTAACTCTAATCATTGATCCTTCTTGTTTCCAGATTTATGAGTAAGACAATCCTTCTCAAAAACTTAAGTTGTCTTAAATCATACACCCCCACTTAATCTCATTGTATCTTCATACCACAAAACCTATAGTAAACCTTAAAAGTAAAAAAGATCTAGAAAACTATGAAAACTTCCTTGAAACTAATCTTCAATTCTTAAACTTATCGAACTTCTAACTTATCCAATAATTTCACTCTTGCTAAACAAATGCATCATTAATAGATAAATTCTACAATGACTCTTCAATAATTCATTCTCTAGCCCAAGAGAACAACTTAATTCACCAACTATCCACGAACATTTCTATCTCAACAATTTATCCCAACCTTTTAAGGGTATACTTCTATACTTCCAAAATATCCACAAAATTATACTTTCCTTAAACCAAAATCTAAACTTAGACGGTCATGCAACGACGTCTCATACTCCAATGCTTGCAACCATGTCCTATAAACTTCCCCTATCATCAAAACCATCTTTCTCCAATCTAAATGTGAAAGATCTCTTTCTTAATCCTTAATCCTTAATGACCTCTTTAAATGGTTTCTCATATCTATCCACACCTACGACCTTTTACCCTTTTTAAATAAACAAAATTAACTTATGAGGTTCAACATTTAGTCCAATAACTTCTTTATTCTACGTATTGTCAAATTACCACTCTTGAAACTTGTGACCTCATTTCTATCACTACTCTAGAATCCTTTTATACCTATACTCCATAATTGGTTGCTACAAGTCTCACTTCATGTTCCTGACTAAAGGAACACTTCTTAATCACATGTTCTAGCTACAATAACTAAACTGAGTTCCTACTATTTATCTTCTTGAGTCATTCCCTTGATCTATGAGGATCATCAGAATGCAGTACTTCAAAGGTACCTACTGACACTCTTTCTATGATACACATCAAATCCAATGCTCTAACTAAAACTTAAATATACTCTTTGACCAACTTAAATATCAATCGCTATTATCTCTTCTTGGTTTATTTTCTTCGTAAAACAGTTTCTCACAACATTTCTCGCTTAACGATGCTGAAAGCATGTTCCTACTGCTCTGCGTGGACAATTCCTACAAGAGTGAAATCCTTAACACACAATATCTCCATGATATATGACATATCCTTCTCTACTATCTTTCACAACTTTCATCGTTTTATTTTGATTTTTATTTTCCAAATTGACAATAATACCTGATCCAATTCCATAAGTTGCTTCTCTTGTCTCTTATATGTATGACCATGCCTCTATAAGGGAAATCATCAACAATATGACCTTCCAAGTCAAATTTAAAGATTACAATGTCTTCTCTAATTGCAACAGATCTCAACTTGATCCTTTTGTTATCCTAACTTAACTGGTCTTGGTGAATTTTCCCAATTTACACCATTTCTTTCTCGTGATGACTGAGCATCGTATAACTTACAAACTCAACTCTTCATCCATGACAATGATCTCAAATGACCCAACTTTCTATTCTTCAAATTCCGTCGATGACCTGACTTTCCATCATCAGAGTTTATCATCCTAGTCATATCGTTCTTTCTTGAACAATAAGAAAACTATCGCTCCGCTCTCATAGGTCACAAAGTTCAGAAAACTTTGTCTCGTGAAGGATCTAATCGAGAGGAAAATAGCTAGTAGTTAAAATATGTAATTAAATAAAAATTTAGACTAGAAGCTTATAAATGTCTTTCAAATAAAATTATAGTACATGCCTAATAGCGGCGTAAAAATCTTTATCGTATAGATCATTATTATAAGTACTTCATTATATTATATATAAAATATAATCGAAAGAAAATGAGTTAATTTGGCCATAATCTCAACATCTTAATAATATTAAGAAAATATTTAGATTACAAAAAAATACCTTTGTAAATCTTCTGAGACGGAACCGAAGTGGCAAAGCTTTCACTCAAAGTTGCACAAATTTAGACTACGAGTAAGCAGAAATATTTTAGGAGAGATTTGATTCTTGTGATGGAGAAATGAACGCATGAACTCCTCTATTTATACTAAATTTTTCTTCTATATGATATGATTACTAACCTATGTATAGATACACCAACACACCATTTTTAGCTTTAGGTTTATGTGTTGGAAAGTTTGGAATCATGTAGAATTAGATGAGGTGGCCTTGTGTTTCATCTTATTAATATACCATGTGATGGAATTCATCTAATATACATAGTAAATATTTATGGTTTGTAATTTATCATGAAAAATATAGGTATGACTCATGTAATTTTAGGAGTATGACTCATTTACTTATAAGTGTGGTTAAATTTAATTGGTCCAACATAAAAGAATATAGGTTACTAGACTTATTATTCATACTTACTAATTTTTCCATAATTTATATTTACACTTGTGATATATCGTACAAGGTGTATCACCATTCATATAGATAATATCTAGTAACTTAATATCAATTCCAATATCATTGTTAACTTGGTAACATGCATGCATATATAGGTATATTAAAATTATGTTACGTTTTGCTATATACATGCATGTATATGTACAATATGTTGACTAAATATATATATTATATACCATATGATTATAATAAAAATCAACAAATAATTTAGTTTGAATTAATTAAGATCTTTATCATTTATTTAACTCTATTAAATTAAAATATTTGATCTCATGAAATAGTGTAAACTATGAGATAAAATAACTACTATTATTTTTCTTATAAATAATTATTCTTTTTAATCCTAAAATAATATTGAGAATTTAAGTAAAGTAAAATATACTGAGCTACGAAAATCCGGATGTTACAATGACAAAAATCACACCGGATTCCTTGCACTTGATTGACTTGAGTAGAGGGAGTAGATGTCAAATGCTTGAGCAATGTTGACATTTGAGTGTTCATAAGCTTTGATGAGGCTAGAAGTGCCGTTTGGGTGTCTAACTCAAGTAATCCACCTTTCTTCTTGGCTCCACGATCATTGTTAGCCCTATACTCATTTGGAGCCATGGATTCAATCAATTCCATTGCTTCTTGCTCATTCTTATTTTTCAACGATCCTCCCGCCGAAGCATCCAACAATATCCTTGTTTGCGCTCTCAAACCTTGAGTAAAGTGTTGCATTTGAGCGTGTGTATCAATACCGTGCTTTGGACACCTTTTCAAACATAACTTGAATCTCTCCCATGCATCGTATAAGGACTCGGCGTCACCTTGTTCAAAATTCACAATCTCGGCCCTTCTCTCTAGAAACTTGTGCATTGGGAAGTATCTCTCAAGGAATTTCCGCTCTAGCTCTTGCCATGTGTGAATGGTTCCACTTGGTAAAGTGTCTAACCAATCATTTGCCCTTCCGGTTAGTGAGAACTTGAACAATCTTAGCCTCTTTTGCGATTCATTGATATTCGGAGGATCCGTGTAATCACAAGCCTCATAAAATCGCCCTAGATGAAGATTTGGGCATTGGCTTTCCGCCCCCGAATATTGGTCTTCTTTCAATGCATTTATGACGGAGTTCTTTATGTAAAAGTTAACCGGGTTTGCCGGTTGGAACCCCAAGTTTGCTAATTGCCCATTGTTCCATTGGCCATAATCGCCTAACGTCCTCCTAGGTGGAGGTGGTGGAGGTGGATTATCTCCCATCTCAAAGTGTTCCTCTTCAACTTCTTGGGAACTTGTAGATTCGGTCTCAATGTTCTCTTGTTCAACTCGTGCTAATCTTTCCGCTTCCTTGGCTAATTGAGCTTCTTTACGGTTAGCCTTTGCAAACTTTTCGATTTCCGGCACGAATAGTAATTCGCCTCCTCTCCTACCTTGCATACACAACACAAACAAGAAAAGGTAATTCCGAACAAGCAAACAAATGAAATTGAAAATTAAACACTATCCTAATTTTTTTGGTTTTGGTTTTGAATGAAAATTACAACTAAAAACAAAAATAAAAACTAGAACACGGTTCCAATTGCCTTGTCGATTAACGACAATCCCCGGCAACGGCGCCAAAAACTTGATGAATTATTTCGCAAGTATACGATTATCCGCAAGTAGTAAAAAGAATATCGATCCACAGGGATTGTGTTAACCGAATTTAAAGGCAATTAAAACTATATTACTATTATCTAACAAAAACATAATTTGGGGATTTTTCAAATATTAATGTCAAAATGAAATTATCAACGAAACTTTCAAATACGAAGTTTAGACACTATTGAACCTCTATGCTTCCATGAACTCATTAAGGTGTAGTAGCTAAATTCACAAGTATTGAATCAATTTCATGCAAGATTGATTAACCTAAGTTGCAACTACAAATCTCTTTGACAGTCACACTCTCTAAGTAATGTCAATTACCTAATCTCTTAACCAATTCAACATTAATAGAGGATCAAGAACAGTTAATCATGCAATCACACAAGTTCATACAAAATCTCTTAAGCATGAACATGTGTTCTATCAATCTAAGTCCATAATTCAAGTGTCATTCTCATAGAAACTCAATTACTAGATTCAACTCTAACTAGAACAAAGAAAGATAAGCATTAAGCACAAGATTAATAGATGCATAAATTCTGAATTCAATAACAAGAAACTTAGCTACAATATGATAGAGTTCAAGTTACATAGAGATTCAATCCAATGGAGGATTAGCCAATAGTCATGGTGGATGGGAAGTGGACTTCTTCATCTCCATTCATGATTATCAATCTTCTCTTCAAACCTTCTTAGATCTGGTTCTTGGAGTTAGAAAATCTTCAATCCTAAGCTGCCAATGTTCAGAATCCGAACCAGGGCAATAAGTTTCAACTTGGCTTTTATAGATTTCTCATGATTCGCGCCAGTCCCGCGCACGCTATGCCCGGTGTCGCGCATCTTCCGCGCAAGCTAGCCCTTAACCGCGCACACTAGATAGACAGACTGCTCTTCAGTTTTCAATCCATTCTCCGCACACGCTAAGCACATCCCCGCGCACGCTAGCTCTATTCCGCGCACGCTAACGCCTTGCCCGCGCAAGCTAAGCAGACAGAATGATTTCAACTTTCTCAGCCACTTCCTCGCGCACGCTAGCACCTCCTTAGCGCACGCGAACTTCAACCTCTTTAACCACTTTTTGGCCTTGGTTTCCCTCCTTTTTTCCCTTGGCTTGTAGATCAAGTAATCTCTTAAAACCTTCAGTTTTCATTACTTGTAGCTAACTTTATTAGCAAAAACACACTAAAAGTACTTGAAACGATCCTTGATTTAGAGGAATGATGAGATATCATCGGTGTGTAAGTACGCACTATCTCTTGAAAGTGATGGTGAGTTATCTACATTCTACAAAATACTTTAATCTAGTCCTAACTCTAGAGTTCCAAAAGTAAAATCTAGCTTGCAACTAAAAATGTAATTTCAAAAATTAAATCGCGTAGTTAAGAACCAGAAAGAATCAAACAACATAACAATTGACATGCACTCAAACCCTTTAACGCGGATAATAAAAGTAAATTACAGCAGAACACCTATAAAAACAGCATCTACAGAAGTAGATTTAGTGACAGACGGCATAAAACAAGACAGAAAATAGAACACCCAGAAAATGTGCTCTAGTGACAGACAACAGCAAAACATCACATAAAAAAAACGAGTTATAGTGACAACTAACAGAAAACAGAATACCTAACAATAAGTTCTTGAGACAGAAAGCAGGAAAAACAACACAACCAGAAACAATGTTATAATGGCAGACAACACACCCTTTTAAAAAAAAATATAGATACTTCTTTAAATGTCACAATCATTTCTTAATCTAAAGAATATGCAAAATTATTTTTCAAGAAAAATACTTTAAACACCACTATTAACTATCTTCTTATACAATCAAATAAATCATGAATACAATGACTCTTGAAGACTAGACTTTTCTTGACTCAGTCGTTTCAAGAAAAATCCCTATAAATCAAATATGCTGCTATTACTTTTTTGCTAAAAGCATATAACCATTTAGTTATTTGTATCATCATAATTTTTTTTTTCTCTAAACAAGTTACCACATAAATTATTCAACAAGTATCTCACCCCAAGAAAGAAAAAACTCCTAATATAGTTCTTGATGAAGGTCATTTCTTTCAAGTAACAGCTATAGAAATGATTCTATAGGTCACCCATAAAAATATAGTCTCTAACCATTGTGAAGTCATTTCCTTTAATTAGCACAAAATTATACTATCATATTACAGAAATCACACTACAAGTTATTGATAACAAAGTCAATTAATAAGGATCACAAAACTACTATAGAGAGTTTAAGTTTATTAAAAGAAAATAAAGTAATCATGGAATAATAAGTAGAGAAGAAAAAAAAATTCAACTTAAATAGGAAATATTGAAATGGAATAAGTCACCTACAGGAATGCAATTAGGAATAAGAGCTTCTGAGTTCAAAACAAACTAATCACACAATGTGGTCATATATGACCACCAAAACAATCTCTATTTCACAAATTGTGATAACCACATTTTATAAAAATATTTCTCTACTTAGAGCAATACCTATTTCATAAAAATGGTTTCTTTGTTTTGATCAACTAACTTTTATTAAGAAGAAAACATTCCTAATTTGTATTAGATGAAGTAAAATAACCAAAATTATAAAGCAACAAGAAAAAAAAATTCATAGAAAATTCCACATAACTAATTCATACTAATGTAATTATATATCGCAATTATTATGTCACATATCAACATATTTCTAATCATGTCTATTTATTGATGAATTCAACACTAAATTAAAATAAAATTTCCTAAACTATAAAGAAAAAATTTTGTTCCTTCTCTTATAATATATATAGACATTCTCTAAAAATTTACTTGATTTAAAATCATCTTAAAAGTCAATTTTTCTTCAAAACTAAGGGCTATAGTATTCAAAAAGATTCCACTCATAAAAATAGTTTACAACCTAGAGTTGTCATAAAAAGCATTACTTTCAAATGAAAGAGTATAAAGATTGTTCAATAGAAAATTCACAAAAGAAAGCATAGCTTCTAACATTCGCCAAATCATTTCTATTAAACAAAAGAAATCATACAACCATCATAAAAGAATCACATAAGAAACACCATACAATGGCAAGAAAACAACAAGCTTGCAAACTATGATTCAACATGAAGAAAAGGGAACAAGACACTCCACAAACAAAAGACTACAACCAAGATGATAAAAGACCACAATTCAAAGACACACACCCTTAAACTAAATCAACACAATCTAAAACCAACACCATGAAACAAACTGCAAGTAAGTAACTCCAAACTGATCAAAGCTTACCACTCCATTGGTAAAGCAATCACAACATAGGCCAAGACTAAAACAATATGTTTCACGCCCAAATAAAAGACTCACTACCATTAAAATCAACAACATATATAGTATAAGTCTATAAGTCACACATCAATCAAGCATAGGTTAAATAGAATCGCTCCCACCCCAAAAATTGTCCGAGGACCATGCTCTGATACCAACTGTAACATCCCTAGACATTATGACTAATTCTCTTATTTAATAGGAAAAATTATACACTATCTTTTTCAGAATCATTTCAATTAAGAGTCACCATCAATATTTTCTCAAAATCAAATATTCAATTATTGTAATTATTTAAGAAATTCATTAAATCCAAAAATACTACAAGTCATCCACTTAAATTATCTTAAGTTTACAATTGTGGACTAATAAAATTGTTCAGAAGTCTTATTTAAATTTACAATTATATACTAGTAAAAACCCTTTTTATTTATCCCCGCGCACGTACAAGCAACACATCAACTTCATACTCCTTTGGTACCTACAACCATATTTAATGTAAGGGTCAATTTCCTTATCCAAATTGAATCATACCGAACGGAAGGTAAATGTCATAAAATAATAATAAAATGTTTGGCCATAAAGAAGAAATCAAATAAAATCGATTCAAGAAACTATTTTTAATGACACCTTATACCAATTAATAATGCATGAAATACAACTAGACAATGATCCGGATATCAGTATCTCCGCAGAGCAAAAAGTCCCCCTAGGACGGTGTCCCACCTGGACACAATACCCCCCTTGGGTATTAAGGTTCGGTACCCCCCTTGAGTATTATTCCGAGCCAACCTATCAAACCGCTATATGCCATGCCATGCATCCTATAGATATTCTCTCATTGAATATCCAACAAAATCGAAACCTCTCTAAATCCACCTGATTAAGAGACAAGATTAACACATTTGGTAACCATTGGTACCAACCGTAAATTCCACTAAACATAAACAACAAGAAGTCATAAAATAATCCCCAACCACAATACCAACAACGACAATCAACAACCACAATACCAATAACAACAATCAGCCACACACACCACTTACGGTATATTAAAATAGCATAAAATATATTAAAAATAATTCTATCGTCCCTTCTATCATCAATCTTCCATCGATTAAATATTTCATTATTAATCTATAACATAAACCCTAAGTGCATGAGTGTGTGGGGAAAAAGCCCTTACCTTAGACGTTTTTCTTCCTAGCCAAAGAAACTCTACGGTCCACAAACTGGTGCTCACAAAAGGAAGAAAAACAAAGCTTGATGTCACACAAAATTTGAGGCGATTAATAGTCTTAGAATAGAAGGTCGTGGTGCAAGGAAAACTGGACGTGGATCTTCTAGCACAGGGAGAGGGCTTCATTATCTCCTTGATTATAGTAATACAATAAACTGATATATAGTCCTAATCAATTAACATTATGGCAATTGAATCACAACCATTTACTTGCTAATGCACTGAAAGGAAATTGGGTGAGAGAGTTAGGCTCTAGGAACGGTCCCATACAATTAAAATGATGATATGTATGTGGTTATTGGGTTAGCTAGAGAAATTGGAACAAGCTATATGGTCCTCTTGTGGGAGGGAAATACAGTGCACAACCACTATCACCTATAGCTAGTAGATTGTTTTTGCAGCAAACGGTTTGTTCCTCATGTGTACTAGCTGAATTTAAGGGTATGTGGAGCAATATTTAAGTTGCACTATTATGGGAGAATTGGTTACATGAGACTTATACATGTACGTGGCTACATGGCTAAACTACTCAATTGTGACCTAGTCAAAATTAATTTATAACTCTCTCATCCTACACTAAAATAAATAATTCGTAAAACTTATAGTAAATTAATTAGATAGTTAAAATAACCATTCTCTCATCAAATAATATATTAAAATAATTAAATAAATAAGATGGAATAATTTTCTTAAGTTCTTTACACGCATGCAAATAAATTGTTGAATCAAGAATAAATTGAGAATTTTACTAAAAGGTTTTATGTAAAATATTGGGATGTTACAGAGATAGTTCTGGTCTTAAACGGTATGTTTCTTTCTATTTTACAAACTTCCCGGTTCAATTATCACTTTTTTCTCTCCGGAAAGGATTTGAAGTTTGTGGAATATATAACGCCCCAACTAAAATATCTAGAATATTTAGTCAAGACACACTAAAATATCTAGAATATTTAGTCAAGACATAAATAAATGGATCTGAGTACAAATAATTTACTAAATAAATTGAGAATTTACACTTGTCACAAAATATAATGTGATAAACTGATAGAAAAATACAGCGGATTGATACAAAAGTTTCTGAGTAAACAAGATAAATAACAAGGAGAAGAACTAAATCTTCTAGTCCGACAATCCAAGCTCGGCTCCAACTGTCAGGCTCCCATCAGGTCCTTGCTCCGAATAACCTGTCTACCTAAAAAAAAAGGGTTAATAGGTCTTTACCCCCCTGCTAAGTGGACGTGTTTTGCGTTACCCCCTGCTAAAAATTTCTTGAAGATTGACCCCTTGCAAAGTTTTTTTTTTTGGTTTCCCCTCTTTTCCTCTTTTGGATGCAAGAAATTTTAACTTTTTAAATCGGTTGAACAAAATAACCGATTTAAAAAACATAACTTTTTAAATCAGTTGAACAAAATAACCGATGTAAAAAGTGCACTCAAGGAGGGAAACCAACAAAAAAAACTTTGCAAGGGGGCAATCTTCAAGAAATTTTTAGCAGGGGGGTAACGCAAAACACGCTCACTTAGCAGGGGGTAAAGACCTATTAACCCAAAAAAAAATTGATTTGGAGTGGGGTGAGACTACTAAGCCTCAGTGAGTCCTACTACCCTCCTAGAGGCGAATACGCCGGGGAACCTAGATAGTGTAATAGTCTAAGTTCAACTGTTTTACATATTCATGTATTAATCAATAATAAAATAAAGTGTAACACAAAATTATTATCTTGACAAGTTACTCTTCAAAGGTCACCCGAGGCAAGCCAGTTTCAGGTGTCTGACTCTGCGTACTACCAAAACAGAGGCTCGGATTCCGACGTTGGCTCACATAATAAATAATAGAAGTCAGAGGAGTTCTATTAACATGGCATAATGCCATTTAATTCAATGAGTTTAAACAGTTCTAACCAATATATCTCGCCCAGGGTATCATAAACATATTACTAAATCATATAAAATATACTTATTATTCTCTGACCATATAATCTGTTAAACATCATTAAACAGGTTCAAGAAATCAAGTTGCATTCGGGTATAAAACGAGTGGTTTGAAAAGCTATTTTAAAAAAATTATGCAGGATCTGACCTGCTAGACTCGCTACGGCGAGTTCCTCCTCGCTGCAGCGTATGGTTCATGTCAGGACCTGTAACACTCGCTCAGCGAGTCAAGAACTCGCTTAGCGAGCTATACAGTGCACGAACCTCGCTACGGCGAGTCAGTGCTCGCTACGGCGAGCGTAGGAGAAACAACCCCTATTTGCAGCAAAACACGAAAATGCAAAATTTCACCTACAACTCTCATGCAACTTGTTATAAACGTATCTAATAACATATATCAGAGTATATAGGAGCAAGAATGGGGATTTAGTCTTGCTCTATCATCAATTTGATTCCTAAAACCTATGTTTGCATGCAATACATATTTTGGGGATTTCTAAGCTTGCTAAAATAATACTATGGTTAAGAAACCTAAAGAACCCACCTTTAATTGGCCAAGATAAAGTGTTGATTTTGTGCTCCAAACCTTCTACAAAATTCTGCATCTTATGTCCAACTTTAAAAATAGCTAGAGACCTCATTTCTTGTCCAAAAATTATGAAACTGATATCAAAACGACCGTAATTGAGTTATCGTTTCAGATAAATTGGAATCAATTCAATCGAAGTTATAGGGAGAGAGCAGTAACCGATTTAGTGCAGACATGTTCAAGTACAAATTCTGCAGAAATCTGCATCAGACCTTCAACTTCAAACTGGTCTCCCGAATTCATTACTGCTCTAAAATTCGTGAAACTGACGTCAATTCGACCGGAATTTCGTTAGTCAGCCATTCCAAAAAGAATCATGTCAATTGGAGTTATGAGGAGAGAGCACCGACCGTTTTTCTGGAGGCTCTGTTTCCCCTTACGGGTTTTGCATACCTTTTTCCAATTCATCCATGTTTCCTTCAACATCCACCATGGAAGCTCCAATTGACACATGCAATAATGAGTTCAGAATTAGATCTAAGAGAAAGAGCACGAATTTGAGAGAAAGAGTGAATGAATTGGCTTGATTCTTACCTCTATTTGAAGCTTACAAATTGAGAAATGAGATTGTGCACTTGCATGTGGATTAAGAGATGGTTTGAAGGATGTTTGGTGAGGATGTGTTGTTGTTTTCGTGAGAGAAGAAGGAGTTGTGGTTGTTGTTACTGATTGTGAGAGAGAGAAATGCTAAAGAGAAAATGTTTTTGTCTTGGCTTGTGAACCACTCCCTTATAACATGGTTATGTGGGTCCACCTTGCCCTTATCTTTGGTGTGTCACGTGAGAGGAGAAGGAGGAAGAATAGCTAAATTGTGACAATTGATTTCCATTTCCTCTCTTGGTTTATCATGGTGTGGTCCCACTTGGCATTAGTCTTGTTTATTTCTTTACTCTACAAACCAATGTTCTCTTGTCCAAATATATTTCTTCTTAATTCTTTCTACTAAAGTCCTAAATTATAATTTTTTCCAATAATCCAATAAGCCTCAACTTCATTTTCTAATGCGAGTCTCTAATTAACATCATTTTTATTATTAATTAGAGTTGGGTTTTTACAGAATATTAGAGGACATTTACGTAGCTAGGAAACGTAATAAGTACGATCAACCTTACGACTTTGTTAGATTTTCAAATGTTAAAGTCATTTCTAAGTTGAACAAGGCGTTGAATGCGGTGAGTTTTGGTGATTTTCGGGTTCCGGCACGCGTGGCTAGGTTCGACCGTAACATAGTTCCTTAAGAGGAAACGACCATGGCTGGAAAGGAGAAGGGAGGGCTGGATGTCGGGAAGGCTGATGATAAGCCCACAGAGAAGAGTGTTAGTGAGAAAGTCGTGCAACCACAGTTGGTAGCGAAGACACGGACTGATGCTCTCGTAAGTACGGCGACTGAGGGGTTGGATACCTAGGAGGGAGTGAGGGTGGGTGAGGTCCTGGTGCGACTGGGTGGCCAACGGGGGAAGGTCGACGCCTCTGGTACTCAGAAACAAGGGGACATGCTGAAGGTGGATTATGCCAATGTCGTTGGGCAAGATTCTAGAATTTATGTGTACAGTTACAGAACGACTTCTGATGATGTGGAGTGGGCTCGGTGTGGAGTGGTGGCCACGATAGCTAACGGGGAGGCAGTTTCGGTGGTGCGTCGTAGATTGGAGGACGTCAGGTTCAAAGGGTCGGATATCATCCACTTGGGGGGTGACTACGGTTTGGCAAGTGCACCAGTCTGTCGACGAGTAATAATTCACACTCTACGAGTAGAATGAGTTCGAATCCACAGGGATCGTGCCGAAGCTTCAATAGCGTTATTTAAGTTTGTGATAGTTTGCATTCGCTTTGGGTTTTTGAAAAGGTGTTTATAAAATAAGCGTAATGCTTTGCAGAAATATAAATTGTCGAATGTATAAATAATAGATTCAAGAAATATAGAGGCTAGGTATGGTGGTTGGACTCCATCCCTTCTTCATATTTGGCATGATCGGTGTATAACATAGTTACTTAGATTATGTTCGGCGGTGAATTATCCTTATTGTAGTAATACCTTACTATTACACTATGTTTATTAAAGTTTCCCTACATTATTAACTAAGGTACCTACGAGAGTCTAACCTCGATGTGTCACATACCCTAATTACTAAGTGAGTTGTTTATAAACATGCATTATAACCTTCACCAATTAACCTCTAGATCCTAGTATCGGGTTGTTCATCTTCTAAGTGCTCAGTTCACACCTAGTGCATGATTCCTCCTCTAACCGCTCAGTTCACGACTAGTTCAGGATGTTACCGTCTCTATACACCTAGCATTATTTACTACGAGTTTCGGACCATATTAAGTCAAAACCTAATATCAATTCTATGGGCGCTCCCGCTTATCCCGCCAAATTACGAGATACGTTATTAAAGTGCACGAAAGTAAATAACAAACACAATTACTAAACATCATTTATTATAACTTAGACTCAATCACAGACTCCAAATATTCATAGGGGAGTTCATCTTCTCCACCACAACCTAAGGCATAATTATAAAGACTACATATTTAAATTACAAGAATTATAACCTAAATACAAAAGCCTAAAGAAACATACCTTGCTGAGTTAGTTTTCCCGTAAGGGGAGAAAACTATGCCCAATAGAGCTCCTCTGAACCTCTCCTTATAGTAGAGAGTGTTCTACTATTTCTGAATGATTTTAACAATGAATGGGAGGCTCTATTTATAGTTTTCGTAATGGGCCTCAGCAAGGCATCGCAGTACGATGAAGTCACCGTGCTGTGATGTGAAGATTCAGTTCAATTTTATAACTGATCTTGTGCATTTCATCAGCTTGGTCACCAAGTTACTCCATCGTGCTGCGATGTGCTATATCGTGCTGCGATAGACAGATTTATTCTTCTGATTTCTTGGTAAGCAAGCACCTCCCATCGTGGCACGATGGGAGCCATCGTGCTGCGATGGAATGCTAATTTTCTTCACTTTTTTGACTTTTTCTTGTCTTTTTGCATCTTGGACCTTGTCTTGATGCTTTTTCTTTCTTTTGTAGGCTTTCCTTCGTATTTGGACCTATCTTGGTCATTTTATTACTAACAATAATACTAAAAATACCATAGAAATTCCTGTCATCACAACCCCAAACTTAAACTGTTGCTTGTCCTCAAGTAACATGCTGTCAGACAAGATCGTTAGAGAAATAGGAGATAAGTAATAATGATAGAAATTTCACAACCTTGCTTGTATTTCAGCAATGGTACCGCTAATTTCTTACCGCCGCGATCATGCTTAGTTCTGCTAGGCTCAGGAGACGTCAATAGTAGCAAATCGGACAAATGCCCGCAAGAGTCCATGTTCAACTTTTTCTCTCTCTCATATTTGTGTTTTTCGCTCATAATTGAAAGGGTTATCTCTCAATCATCGTACAACCTGTCATTTTACCATAGGCTTGCAAGAACTCTAAGCAACCAGTCAAAATTCAATTCACATGCGTTATTGGAGGTCTTTTCAGGGTGATAACGTGGCTTAGGTCAAGGTAGGACATTTTGTTGGAACAAAGTGGGTCTGACATGAACCTCTAATATTTGAAGTGGTTTTGATGATAACAAAGTATTAAAATTGCAATTGGAATTACTAATGATTATTCTAGTGTGCAGAATTACAAGTTAAAATTCGTTCAGAAGCACTATGAATAATAGCAGAGAAGCCAGTTAAAGAAGCTCTGAAAGCACATCACTGTTCATCAGAAGCTTAAATTTTGCGTGCTCTATAAAGTGACTCCGGGGATAAAAACAAGGCTCTGAAGGACTCAGAAGCTGAAGACCTCAAGAAGCTATGACAACAGCATATGAAGCAAAAGGAATTTACGTCACTCAAGAACTGACAGAATCAGAATCAATGATTGAAGAACAATCTACTTCAAGGCTCTGTCACATCCACAGGAAGGAATATTCGTTGGTACAACGTTAACCTTATCCATAAGTGGAGCGCATTTGAGGATTGTACTATTGTACTATTATTACTCAAAATGGATGAGTGATAATTCAAATAGCAAGGTAGTGGAATTGAAGATATTTGCCAAAGAAGGCAACTACAGCTATCACAATTGTACGAGTAAAATCCAGCTGGCACCTTATCTCTCTGCAACGGTCATCATCTTCTTTCAAGTATAAATAGAAGACTCAAATGGAAGAAATGACTACTGTTCTATTACTGCGTTTAAGGCTCTGAAGCATTCTGACATCATTTGTTTAATCTGTCATTCAAAGTCTTAAAGCAATCTGTGTTGTATTTTGTAAACACCTATGATAGTATATCAAGTGTCCATTAACATTGATTCTTAGATTTTAAGTTTGTTTGTGAAGTCTCTTGTTTAGTGAAACTTGAGCAACTGAGAAGTCTCTTGCAAGAGTGCTTGAGCAAGTTGTAATCTTGAATAGATTATAGAGGAAATCTCTTGTTAGTAACAAGGGGACTGGACGTACTCTCAAGTTGTGAGGGGAACCAGGATATATCTTTGTGTTTTTCTCTCTTTCTCAGCACCCTTTATCTTATTTGTGTTATTATCTGCTGCAAACTAGTTTTAAGTTAGAAAAAGTTTTAAATTTCTAAAACACAATTCAACCCCCCTTCTTGTGTTTTTCCACCTTCAATTGGTATCAGGAGCTGGGCTGTTGCCTAACTCACCTAATAGTGAAACAGTAAAGATCCAGGAGGAAAAACATGTCTGCTGAGAAGAGCAAGAACAACAATGAAGTTGGTTTTGACTATGATTCAAATTCTAGAGATAGAAGATCTTCTGATAAAGTTCCTTTCTTCAATGGAACTGAGACTGGTTACCCCTTATGGAAAACCAAGATGTACAGTCATATCATGGGTATTGACTGTGATTTATGGGACTTGGTAGAAGATGGAGTTAGCTTTGAAAATATGGACTTAGAAGGAGTAGTCAGCTCTCAGAACAGGAAGTCTTTTACACCTACTCAAAAGCTAGAGTACAAGAAGCATCATAGTGTAAAAGGAATGATGACCAACGCCATCTCTCATGATGAGTACCTTAAAATTGGAGATAAAAGAACCGCAAAGTCTATTTGGGATTCTTTGAAATCCAAGTATGAGGGCAACAAACAAGTTAAGGAAGTAAAGGCTAACTTGTTGGTGCATCAGTATGAGTTGTTCAAGATGAAGGATGAAGAGGATATAGAAACGATGTTTTCAAGGTTTCAAATCCTAGTATCTGGACTTCAAGTATTGGACAAAAGTTATACTGAAGCTGATCATGTAAGAAAGGTACTCAGAAGCTTGCCACCAAAATGGAGACCAAAGGTGACTGCTTTTCAAGAGTCTAAGGACTTGGATACTGTATCCCTAGAAAGCCTAGTTAGTTCTCTCAAAAGTCATGAAATGGAGTTAATGACTGATGAGTCGACTAAGAAGATAAAAGGGATTGCCTTAAGCTCCAAGAGCTCGTCAAAGGCTCTGAAAGCTAAGGTAATAGAATCTGAGGATGAAGCTTCTGAAGAGAGTCAAGAAATTGGGTCTGATGAAGAGGAAGTGATGGTGCTGATGGCTGCCAAGGTTTCACAATGGGCAAAAAGAAGCAAGAAATATGCTGGCAAGTTTGGAGGATCTTCCAAAAGAACTAGTGCTTCTAAAGACAAGAAGGAAGATCAAAGCAAGTGCTTTAAATGCAATAAGCCTGGCCATTTCATTGCTGATTGTCCAGAGAACAAAAGTAGACCATCAAAGCAAAGCTCTAGCAAGGAAAGGTACAAGAGTAAGGTCAAGAGAAGCTTTCTGGCAACATGGGAAGATCTTGACAAAGACTCAGACTCTGATGCTGATGAGGAAGCAAACCTAGCACTGATGGCAACCACCTCTGACAGAGAAGACTCTGAAGCTGGTTCAGACTCTAAAGATGAGGAAGAGGTAATATCTAAACTCTCTAGAACTGAATTAATAGATTCTCTTAAGGATGCCCTAAAAATTCTCACTAAAAAGGCAGGTGAGTGTAAGATCTTAAAAAAATCTTATAATAACCTAACTGAGAAAATGAACATAGTAGTTGAAGAAAATGAGTCTCTAAAAAGTAGAAACTCATTTATGGAAACTCACTATGTTTATGATGATAAGGTTCCTCCAGAGCATGAATTTGCACTGCAGGAGTTTCTTATCAATGGGATGAAGAGAAGCAAGATAGCCTCTTTAATATACCATGTTAGTAGGAACAGAGGTGAGGGTCTTGGATTTTCACATTTTAAAGATAATCCATTACTCTCTAAATCCTCTAACAAAGATAATTCTAAACCTATGGCTGTTTTTGTTAAAAGCCAATCAGAAGCAATAGTTATATCAGAGCCTGAAAAAGTAGTTGTGTCAGAGGCTAAGAAACTTCAGACTCTGAAACCTTCAGAGCCTAAGATTTCTAAACCTCAGACTAATGTTTAAACAAAGACAACTCTGGTATATTCTAAAGCAAAGTCTAAGAGTTATACAAAGCCAAAAAGTTTTCAAAAAGGCTTGAATAACTCTAGAGCTTCTGAAAGGCCTAATAAACAAAAACAACCAAAGGCATTAAGGACTAACTCAAGAGGACATATAAAAATATGGGTACCTAGATCTGATATTGTGTTTGTAGCAGATTTGCGCTCAAAGAAGGCCAGAGCACCATTCTTGGTACCTGGACAGTGGCTGCTCACGACACATGACAGAAGACAAGCATATGTTCCAAACCCTGACTCTGAAAGAGGGAGGAACTGTGGGATTTGGAGGAAACCAAAAAGGGAAGATCACTGGTACTGGTACAGTTGGTAACTCTTCTCTCTCTATTAAAGATGTTTGGTTAGTTGATGGCCTAAAACATAATCTACTTAGCATTAGTCAATTGTGTGACAGTGGATATGTTGTTAAGTTTAATAAGGATGCATGTACTGTAATCAACGAGTCTGATGAGTCCATAGTGTTCAGAGGCCTAAGGAAAGGCAATGTTTATAAAATCAATCTGTCAGAACTCACAGAGCAGAAGATAGTATGTCTTCTATCTGTTCATGATGAGAAATGGGTTTGGAACCAACGCTTAGGACATGCTAACTGGAGATTAATCTCCAAGCTCAGCAAACTAAGCTTGGTTAAAGGTCTACCCAATCTCAACTATCATTCAGATGCTCTGTGTGGTCCTTGTCAGATTGGTAAGATTTCAAAAACATCTTTTAAAACTAAAAACATTGTCTCTACCTCAAGACCTCTTGAACTGCTTCACATTGATTTGTTTGGCCCGGTAAGTACTGCCTCAATCAATGGTAAGAAATATGGACTGGTCATTGTTGATGATTACAGTAGATGGACTTGGGTTAAATTTCTAAGAGTGAAAGATGATGTATATGAGGTGTTTACCATCTTCTTCACTCAAGTGCAAAGTGAGAAAAGTCTCAAGATCTTAAAGATCAGAAGTGATCATGAGGGTGAGTTTGAAAACGAACCCTTTGCAACTTTTTGTGAAGACCATGGAATTGTCCATGAGTTCTCAGCTCCTAGAACACCACAGCAAAATGGTGATGTAGAGAGAAAGAACAGGTCTTTACAAGAGATGGCAAGAACCATGATGCATGAGACAAAACTTGCTAAGCACTTCTGGGCAGAAGCTGTAAACACAGCTTGTTACATTCAAAATAGGATCTATATCAGACCTATATTGAATAAAACAACATATGAACTCTTCAAAGGAAGAAAGCCCAACATCTCTTATTTTCACCAGTTTGGATGTACCTGTTACATTCTAAACAACAAGGCCTACAAAAGAAAATTTGATGCCAAAGCTTGTAAGGGAATCTTTATAGGTTACTCTGAACGCTCAAAGGCATACAGAGTGTATAATTCTGAAACTAACATAGTGGAAGAATCTATACATGTCAGATTTGATGACAAAGAGCCTGACAGTAAAATGTCAGAGCAAAACGATAGTTATGCAGGTATTCCATATCAGTATAACAATTCAGAACCTGAGAAAACATCAGAAGCGAATGAGACTTCAGAAGCTGAAGTGGAAGAAGTCTCAGAAGAAGCATCTCCATTAGAAGCATCTGAAGATCATAATGATGTCTCAGAACATGATACCCAAGCAAGTGCTGAAACTAATGAAGCTCCCAAGAGAACATTCAAATATAAATCATCACATCCAGAAGATCTCATCATTGGTAACAAAGAAAGTCCAAGAAGAACAAGATCAGATTATCATCAACACGATTCACTTCTAGGACTCATATCAATGATAGAACCAAAGACTATTGATGAAGCTCTCTCTGATGATGGATGGATTATAGCAATGCAAGATGAGCTGAACCAGTTCCAAAGAAATGATGTGTGGGATCTGGTGCCAAGACCAGCACACAAGAACATCATTGGAACCAAGTGGGTATTTAGGAACAAGCTAAATGAACAAGGTGAAGTGGTAAGAAACAAGGCTAGACTTGTGGCACAAGGCTACAGTCAGCAAGAGGGCATTGACTTCACTGAAACATTTGCTCCAGTGGCAAGACTGGAAGCAATCAGATTATTGTTATCATATACAGTTAATAATGGAATAACCTTATATCAGATGGATGTTAAAAGCTCCTTCTTAAATGGTGTAATTTCTGAAGAAGTATTTGTCAAACAACCGCCAGGGTTTGAGGATTTGAAAAACCCTGAGCATGTTTTCAAATTAAAGAAATCACTTTATGGTCTCAAACAAGCTCCCAGAGCTTGGTATGAGAGGCTAAGTAATTTCTTATTAGAAAACGGTTTTCAAAAAGGTCAAATAGATAATACCCTCTTCAGAAAGACATCTAAGAAGGATATTTTAATCATTCAAATATATGTTGATGATATTATATTTGGATCTACTAATGCATCTTTGTGCAAGAATTTCTCCAAGCTAATGCAGGACGAATTTGAGATGAGCATGATGGGTGAAGTGAAGTTTTTCCTGGGAATTCAAATCAACCAAGGAAAAGATGGCACTTACATTCATCAGAGCAAGTATACGAAAGAGCTTCTGAAGAAGTTCAACCTTGAAGAATGTAAGACGATGGCCACACCCATGCATCCAACAAGCAGCCTGAGCAAGGAAGAGATTGGCACTAAAGTAGACCAGAAGCTATATCGAGGTATGATTGGTTCCTTACTCTACCTGACAGCATCTAGACCTGATATTTTGTACAGCGTGTGTCTGTGTGCAAGATTTCAATCAGATCCTAGAGAATCTCACTTAACAGCAGTTAAGAGAATTTTTAGGTATCTGAAAGGAACAACTAATCTAGGACTCCTTTATAAAAAATCCCTAGATAGTAAGCTAGTTGGATTCTGTGATGCTGATTATGCTGGGGACAAGATTGAGAGAAAGTCCACTAGTGGAAATTGCCAATTCATTGGTGAGAATCTCATATCCTGGGCCAGCAAAAGACAAGCAACCATTGCTTTGTCCACAGCAGAAGCAGAATACATCTCAGCTGCTAAATGTTGCACACAACTACTCTGGATGAAATATCAGCTAGAGGACTATAACATAGCTGAGAGCAGTATTCCTTTGTATTGTGATAATACTGCTGCTATTCATTTGTCTAAGAACCCTATTTTACATTCCAGAGCTAAGCATATTGAAATTAAGCACCATTTTATAAGAGATCATGTTCAAAAAGGTACAATAAATATTCAATTCATTGATACTGAACATCAATGGGCTGATATATTTACTAAGCCTTTAGCTATTGAAAGATTTGACTTTATTAAAAAGAATTTGAACATGCATTTTATAACTGAAGAAAACTAGCTCTGAGATGCAAAATAGAATTAGGATCTGAAGCTCTTTCAGAGCCTCTAACAATTCAAAGTAACCTTTGGGTAGCTCTGAATAATTTGGGCTCTGAATGGTAACAGGTTCTGATGAGGTGTCAGATAATAATGAGTTTGGCTCTGAACTAGACGGAAATGAAACGTTTAGTTCTAGTAAGTGTACAACAGTTGTCTGTACACGCATCAGTTGTGATTAAGTCCTTCTTACACGTGTCTAGATCCTGACGGGCAGAGAACAGTTAATGATGATTATGGCAGTTAACTCTATTATTTAATTTTTAAAACTGTTCGCGCTCCCTCCCAAGGTTTGCTTTTTCTGTGTTCGTGTGCTAGTTGCTATTTATAGGTCACTTCACTCACATTGCACAACTTTTACACACAATCACTTCCTACACAACCCTAGACCTTACAGAAAATTCCCAAATCTCTTCTTCTTAACATTCTGCAAAAATGGCCGCTCGTTCATCAAACGAAATTGTTCAAAAACCCTTCAATCCAATTTTACCACCAGTTATAGACCTTAAGTCTCAAGGGAAACTTATCGTCAAAGAAAATCAAACAGACGCTGGTCCAGAAGCCTTCGAATTCACCACTGAGAAGTTTGTGGATTTCGAAAGTTTAAAGGTGAATGGAGTTGATGTTCAAGGTTTATTTTACGATCAACAATGGAAAAACTACTTTGAGATGCTGAATGGGTTTGTTTACTACGACATTGTTAAGTATTTCTGGCAGAAAGCATCAGTTTTTGATAGAATAAGCGCTGATGAAGAAGTGAGAAAGATGGTTGAGAAGGATAGTTCTCTAAGAGGAAAATCTAGAAGTGAATTAGGCTTGAAACCTTATAGAGGGAAGGAAATAAGGTTAAACATTTTAGGAATTAATGTGTTGATTACTCAGGAGCACATTGCCAAGGTTCTGGGCTTGGACAATGAAGGTGAAAATGTTGATGATTATGATGAGAAGAGTAAGCACTTGGAAGCCATCAAACAAGACCTATTTTTGCCTGGCAGTTCAAACAGTGATTTTGGTAAGGCAAAATTCATGAGGCCAAACTTTGGATTTGCCTTCACAGTGTTTCTTGCCTCAATCATTACCAGAGAAGGAGGATATGACACAATTTCAATTCCTCACAGGCATTTCATCTGGTTTATGTACAAGAAGGTCAAGATTAATTTGGCAAAAATACTGTTTGATCATCTATGCTTGACCATATCTAAAAGCAGAACAAAATCTACCTCAAGCATTCATCACAAAAGGTTGATATCTGAGATCATACGCCAAACAAGGCTGGTTGATATCTTAAGCACCAAGGAGAAGATTAGAGTCTTCAATACTGCTAAATTTGATGCTACTATCCTGGTGAATATGAAAAAGAAAACCAAAGAAGAAATCAAGCAAGCTAAGACCCCTCTGCAAGCTGTGTATGAGGAATACTTCTGGTGTGATGGTTTCCCCACCATATCAGAACATGATAATGATGCTGTGATAAAGAACTTCTTGGAACTAGTAAGAATTGACACTGGAATAAGTGTACCCAGGAGTATGGTTGTGGGAGTACCTAACTGGGATATTTTGAAAGGCCCTAAAGAGATCACCAGGTCAAAAAGAAAGCCAAAGCCCATTGAGCAAGAAATTGTAGAGGAAGGCTCTCAAGCTCAACCTGGGAATAAGAATGATGCTGCTGATAAGTCTGAGCAGATGAACAGTGGTGCTGAAGGTTTGGCCACTGAAGGGAATGAACAAGTAACTAAGGAGCAGTTAGCCAGCATTGCTCAAAGGAAAGCTGCTCAGAAGGAGAATGTAAGTGCACCAGTTCATCCTCATGTTTTAATAATTGTCAAAACACATGAAAATAGAGCAGAACATATTTTGGCAAACATTACAAATGACTTGATAGCGAAAAACTATTTTTAACACTTTGAAAAAATTGTTTTTAGGTATTATGTATCGATACATAAACATGTGTATCGATACAAATGTCCTGAAATTACTTAAGACTGATTTTGTGCAATTTGTATCGATACATATATCACTTGTATCGATACAAAAGTGGTTTCTCAGAGGCAGAGATTCATCTGTGTATCGAATCATGCTTGCATGTATCGATACACACCTATGTTTCTCAGAAATCCAGAAAGATCATGATGTATCGAATCATACATGCATGATTTGATACATATCAGTCAAGATTTCAAGAAACTGATATATGTATCGATACACACCCGTGTTTGTATCGATACATAGGTCAAAATTTTCAAATTGAACGCTGGTCAAAGGGTTTGTATCGATACAAACAATCATTTGTATCGATACACCAATGTTAAATTTTGCCCAAATTTGCTCAATTCTATTCTCTCTTTAAATAGCAATGTGTTGTGTCATTGTAAAAGAGAGAGAAATCATTGTGAAAGATTAGAAAACGCTTTGGAGTTCAAATTGAGTGAAAATTTGGATCAAAGGTTTCATTCAACACAAGTTCATCATCTTCATCAAGTTTGCAATCAAAATTGGATTTGAGTATGGGATCAATTCAATAGAAACTGCAGATTTGTGTGATAACGTTCGATACGGTTCGCGGTGAATCAGAATCGTGATCGGGTTGAATTGCGTTGAAGGTTTTGGTTTCTCTCACGGATTCAAGATCGTGCGTGTCTTGAAGGATTCGACAACAAGGAACGAAGGACTCAGCTGGACGATTGGGTGCGGTTCGGCACAAGGTGAATCGTTGGAATCAGAGGGCGAAGTTCCGTTGGGTGTCGAGGTTTTTCGCATTAGTTTACATTTTGTCTTGCTATAGGATTATAGATTTCAATTGTAAACTGTGCACTGTTTTGTTCATCAAGTTTTTGATCTATAAACTCTCAAATAACCCGTTTGGTTATTTGGGGGGAGACGTACTCGGATAAACGCGAGGACGACGCGCAATCCGGGGAACTCCCTAATCACATCGTGTGTCTCTCTTTACCTCTCTCTTTTAATTTCGTTAATTTTGTTAATTTGTTAATCGATTGAATTTTTGTTGTTCGTATTGGTTCACAAAAATTCAATTGATTCTTGCTTGATTGTGATTGATTTGAATATTGATTTGTAACTTGCTTGGGACTGAAGTTATATTGTTTACATTCAAATAATTTTGAACTCAAACATTTTTGTAATTTTTCACAAATTCGTTCAAGGCTTAATACTACCTTTCTTTTGGTCAATCGGTGCGTAGACTACCGATTCGGTGGCTCTTCCGCTCGCTTGATTAATTTGAAACAATTTTTTTAAAAAACCCATTGTTTCAAGGATCACTTATTCAACCCCCCCTTCTAAGTGATAAGCCTAGTAGTCTAACAGAGAAAAGGTCCAAGAAGAGACTAGATAGACCTACCGATGCTGATGCTGATGCTGAAGGAGATCATCATGTCAGAGCTGTCAAAAAGGCAAAGACAGTAGCCTCAAAGAAGAAAGCTGCTGACACATCTAAAGGTAACACTTCTAAGCCTAAAACTGATAGCATTCCTATTGCTCAATCTCCCAAACAATCATCCCCTATAGATTACACCAAGCCTCTTAGTGTAGTTTTACCCTCTCCCCTACCTTCATCATCATCATCATCATCATCCTCATCAGAGGCAACTCTCTCTGATTCAAGCATTGACTCTGATGAGTTGATTTCAAAGTTGGATAGAATTGAGAGAGAGAGAGCCAAGAAAAAGAAAACTATCAAAAGAACCCCCAAGAAAACCATACCCATCTCTTCTGATGAAGAAGAAGATAATACCATTCCTGAACAACCCCCAAACACTTCTGTTCTTGATCACCTCACCACTCACCTATCTGGTGATGCCTTCACTCATTCTAACAGAAATTCACCACACCAATCTCCACCTTTGAATACTACTGAACCCCCTGTACAAACAATTCAAACACCACCTCTATCTCTTGATGACATAGCACAAGAGAATCCACCCACCTTCACACCTGTTCAGGATGATATCATGACTCATTCTGAACAACCCATTCAATCACCCCATTCTCCACTCATTCATGACAATGCTGAACAACCACCCCAACACTTGCCAGAACACATCATTACTGATGAAATCATTCAAAGCACTCCTGAACAAGAACACCACACCACCACTGAACAACCACCATCTGAACACCAAGATACTCAAACACCCCCCAGAACACCTTTTACACTTGGTCCCACTTACAAGCCCTTGACAGTGGAAGAACTAATTTTCCCTGTTGATTTTGCTTTGCCTATTCAAGAGAGGCTAATGAAAGAAGCCATCAACATTAATGATGAACCAATTCCATTATCTCTCTCCCCTGAACACTCCATTGACCTTAGCAAAATCAAAATCACACCTCTCAAAAGAAAGAGACCAGAACCAACCATTCCCTTTGATCAAACCACACCCTTCTTCACTTCCTCATCTGAACCTAACATTGAGCAATTAGGTTCTGCTATCAGTCTTAGACTGAAGAAGTTTAAGGCCATGGATGAAGAGACTTTGATATTTCCATCTGATGTTGATGCTGAAATCAGAGAGATGGAATATCTATTCAGTCAATCGCTGAAGACTCTGGGTGATCATGTAAAGTCAAAAATCAAAGGAAAAGGAATGACTGCTGTCAGTGTGATAATGGATACAGCTGAAAGGTCACATGCTCCTCGTCTTACATTGTATAATCATGAAGAGGAACTTGCACGTTTGGCAGCTTTGGATGCTGAAATTAAGAAACTAGCAAGGAGTGCATGTGAAACAGCTGAGAAGCTACTCCGGGAAGAAGCTGAATATGAAAGAGCTACTGTCAGGCTAGGATAGATGCTGAGATTGAACACAAGAGGCTAGCTGATCAAGAAGCACTTAAGATGTTGGTAGAAAGGGCTAAGCACATTGCTGAGGTTGAGACCAATAAGATAAAGGAGAATCAGGCAGCTCAAAATGACTTTGAGATGGTTGATCAGAACCAACTTGATGAAACCTCTGAGAAGGATATTGGTGAAGATACTGACAAGGGTAAGAAGCCCATTATAGAGACCACTTCTTCCCCCTCTCCTATGAAGATTGATATAGCGTCTACCTCTTCTCCAATACCTCCAGCAGTTCAAGCTGCATTGGACAACCTCAGAATTGACCTGACTAATGAAATTGATGAGCTAAGAGTGGATATGCGCAATGATATGAATTCTGCTAAGGAGACAATTCACAAAAGGATGGATAACATGATGTTAACCCTTTTGAAGGCCATAGCAGATGTTAAGAAACCTTAGCCAATTTTTGTGCACTTGTTCTATGTTGTTTTTCATTATTGGCTCTTGTGTAATATTTGGATAATTTGTTTTAATCCTATATTTTATTATCCATATCTAATTACTTGTGCTTGTGTGTTTATTCTATTTTGTTTTCAAAATTAAAATGGATATTCATTGCTTATGTCTGGTATTCATGTGGGTATTGAACCTAGTGCAAGATGCTGAAGAGCATTTTGATTTTTAAACTTATAGTTTTTAGGATTTTTCAAAACCTAAGGTATCCCCCACATCAGTACTCCTGTTTACTCATGATATAGCTTCTTAGTATTATCGCCTGTTTAATAACGGGGCACCAATACCGAATGAGGCGTGTCTGGTAACTGGTTTTCTGACATATGTAAATGAATATAAAGTAAACATGCTCAAAGGAAAGAAATTAATAGCAGGAGAACTTTATTATTATTATTGAAGAGATCTCTATTACATATGATAGTGAGACTCTACTTAGACTTAGACTTAGCTTCAGCAGCCTCATCATCTAGCCTCTTTTGTTTCTCCCTAATAAAAGAGAGCAAGTCTTCAGTGGTCTTATGAACCTCAGCCTCATACTCTTCGTATAGTGCATCATCATCATATGTCCATAGAAACTCTTCCAGATCAGAGCCCAATTCCTCCTCCTCTGATTCTGTTAAAATCAGCTCTTGCTTGTTTCGTTCATAGCGCAGCCTATTTTCTTCGCAGCGCCAGGGCTCTGCTTCCTTCTTGCTCTCTCTTTTTGAGCCTGAAGCATCCTTGGTAACCTGCTTTTCCATTGTGTGTTACTTTCTGATGTTACTTGATTACTCTGTGTGAGTAAAATGAGAGGAATCATCCCTTTTTATAATGTCACCAAGCTCTCTTGTCAAACTGGGAACCAACACAATTCATTTAATGAATTCAGTTGTCACCCCTTTATTGACTTGACTGCCTTGTTTTATGGCGCTTTTGAATGCTTGGTTTTCTGTGCTTTTTGACTGATGCCCAAAGGGAGAGTAAGGATAGCGTTAAAATTAATGTTGATTGATTCTAATTCTGCCCAAAAGATCTGAAACTGTTATGTTTACACATTTGAATTAATTCCTTATCCCTTCTGATTCCTTTTAACTATGAACTTTACTGAAAGGGGAGAAAATTTAAGAACCTAAAATGAGTTTTCATAGATAATGTAAGAGAAGCTTGCAAACCTCCTCTGAACGTTATTGGACTCTGAGAAGCAAAGCTTACAAACCTATGCTTCTGAGAGTCAAATATGAAAATTTAATTTAAGTTAATAAATTAACTCTTAAACTGTTTTAATTAATTATGGATAAGACTTAGGGGGAGCTTACAAACCTAACCCTATGGATTATCAGACTCAGGGGGAGATTGCAAACCTTTGAAACCTGAAGTCAACATAATTTAATTAAATCAACAACAATTGAATTTTAATGCTTTAGTTTGTCATCATCAAAAAGAGGGAGATTGTTGGAACAAAGTGGGTCTGACATGAACCTCTAATATTTGAAGTGGTTTTGATGATAACAAAGTATTAAAATTGCAATTGGAATTACTAATGATTATTCTAGTGTGCGGAATTACAAGTTAAAATTCGTTCAGAAACACTATGAATAATAGCAGAGAAGCCAGTTAAAGAAGCTCTGAAAGCACATCACTGTTCATCAGAAGCTTAAATTTTGCGTGCTGTATAAAGTGACTCTGGGGATAAAAACAAGGCTCTGAAGGACTCAGAAGCTGAAGACCTCAAGAAGCTATGACAACAGCACATGAAGCAAAAGGAATTTACGTCACTCAAGAACTGACAGAATCAGAATCAATGATTGAAGAACAATCTACTTCAAGGCTCTGTCACATCCACAGGAAGGAATATTCGTTGGTACAACGTTAACCTTATCCATAAGTGGAGCGCATTTGAGGATTGTACTATTATTACTCAAAATGGATGAGTGATAATTCAAATAGCAAGGTAGTGGAATTAAAGATATTTGCCAAAGAAGGCAACTACAGCTATCACAATTGTACGAGTAAAATCCAGCTGGCACCTTATCTCTTTGCAACGGTCATCATCTTCCTTCAAGTATAAATAGAAGACTCAAATGGAAGAAATGACTACTGTTCTATTACTGCGTTTAAGGCTCTGAAGCATTCTGACATCATTTGTTTAATCTGTCATTCAAAGTCTTAAAGCAATCTGTGTTGTATTTTGTAAACACCTCTGATAGTATATCAAGTGTCCATTAACATTCATTCTTAGATTTTAAGTTTGTTTGTGAAGTCTCTTGTTTAGTGAAACTTGAGCAACTGAGAAGTCTCTTGCAAGAGTGCTTGAGCAAGTTGTAATCTTGAATAGATTATAGTGGAAATCTCTTGTTAGTAACAAGGGGACTGGACGTACTCTCAAGTTGTGAAGGGAACCAGGATAAATCTTTGTGTCTTTCTCTCTTTCTCAGCACCCTTTATCTTATTTGTGTTATTATCCGCTGCAAACTAGTTTTAAGTTAGAAAAAGTTTTAAATTTCTAAAACACAATTCAACCCCCCCCCCCCCCCCCCCCCCCCTTCTTGTGTTTTTCCACCTTCACATTTTTGGGAATAGTAGGCTAAACATTGGAGTTAAGTTCTACTTTGATGTTCCTTTTTGTGTGCGCAACCTGTGTTCCTTAGGATGCCTTTTTGTGTTGGTATCTGAGATGAAGAATCAGATGTGTCTTTGTATGGTCATTTTCTATCACTGTTTGTGCCCTTTGGCTCTTTCTTTTCCATTTATATATTTTTTTGAAGAGACTCTTTTTTTAGGGAATTTTTGATGTTTTTCCGTCTCTTTTCTTTTATTTTTTTTCTTTTTGTAGTGATAGTTCTCCGTATACCCACCCCAAACTTAAACGTTGCTAGTTCCATGAGCAATCCCAAACTTATTTTGTTGCCAAGACTATTGAGAACTATTACCTAACTCCAAAGAGGGTAAATCATTGTCTTTCTGGTCTATAGGCTTGTAATGTGGTTTGTCACCGAAACAAAAGGGTTAATAATTGTTTTTACGGCTCAAATTTGGCTAGCAAAGGATAATAATATATAAAGGGTGGCTTGAAAAGGCTCTGGGTTATAACAAACAATTGGCTCAATGCATATAATATCAAACTAACCAGTCAGCAGAGAATTAAAGCAAGTTCTAGAAAAAAACAAGTGTACGGTACTCTCATAGTAAGTCGAAAGAAAGTGGTAATACCGTTTGGAAATATTTGGCTCAAATCCTCACATGGCTTAGGTATATCTGAAATTGAACACTTGTCTCACAGACACCAGCTTCATCACTCATCTCTCTGTCTCCCGAACTTCGCACTTCGGAGCAATCACCTTTGGTTTTTCTGTATGAAGGTGTGAAATTTGTCTCATCAAGATTTATAACTCATTTCGCCGCAACCTTACCTATAACAGTTAATCATGCACTAGATAATAAACAGCAAAAAAGTTATTTAAATTTTTGTAAGTTTGAAATAAGGGCTATTTACAGATGAAGATGACATGCATAATTCTAGGCATACTTCATTGAATTCAAAAAAACTAAATTGAAAAAACTGAATTGAAAATACAAAATTGACATACTTAAATACTTATCCTTGGGTTGCCTCCCAAGCAGCGCTTGTTTAGCCTCTCATTAGCTTGAGGCATTTCCTCCATTACAGAGGATAGATTCGCATGTCTCTCTCTTCTGTAGGAGCTTTCGCCTTAGCTCCTCCCTCTTTCTTGTTGCTTCTTTCATACCTCTCTGGGTTCTGTTTTTCTTTGAAGGTGGCAAAACAGAGTCGTTCATCATCTTCTAAAGGTACTGTTTTTATGATGGACTTCCCTTTGCCTTTTGGTGGATGTTCCTTCTTTTGTTGCATTAACCCAGCTTTTCTTTTCTCTTTCTTCTTTTCTCTCAGCAGCAGGCTTCTTCAGAGGTGGCGTATTAACCCCAAACTTAGATCTTCTGGCCACCTTTCAGTTTCTACCCCATGCTTTGACCCATGTTGCTCGGATGCCCACTTCAATGGTTAGCCTCTTTAGTTTTTCAGTGAGTTCTTCGGGTACCTCCTCTTCCTGAGCTGTCTCTATCTCTAGCTGCGTCATTTCATTCTCCAGTTCTGCTATCTCTACGTTTACTTGTACCTCTTGAACTGGAGTCGGTGGTGTAGCTTCTCTGTCTTTCCACTCAAGCATGTAGCATACTTCCCTTCTGGTTCTGGAAGCTTTGATAGTTCTTTCTTCCGCTCCACTCCTTAGAGTCAACTCGGCTAGCTCCACATTAATGAGTGCCCTGCTAGTTGCTAAGAATGGTCTTCCAAGAATGATGGTATGCTCCTCGTCTTCTTGGATATCCAGGATCATGAAGTCTGCTGGAAATACCAGGTCTTTGACTTTCACCAAGACATCCTCTATTGTACCTGTTGGGTAGATTGTTGACTGATTTGCTAATACGAGTTCCCTTTCTGTACCTGCAGTTGGCTGTGTGAGTTTTAACTTCTCCGCCAGAGATAATGGCATTACGTTAACACTTGAACCTGTAACACCCAACCCGTATTTAATAAAATACTACCTTAATAAAATACTTCTCATAATACACAGCGGAAAATAAAAGTTGAGTTTATAAAATGAATGTTTTGAGTATTACATCGTACACATAAAAGCTTACCAATAACTTAATTAGTAAAACAATTATTGTACAAAATAAGTTTATAAGAAAATACATCTTTAAATACATTGGAAACAAGAAGCAAGACTCTAAATATACATTATAGAAATAATCTCATCCCCGTGTCACATCAGAGCAGAGCTTCACCGACGACTCGGACATCAACAACATATAACCTGAGGATCTGGAACCCAAATCCAGCACATACACAAAACGGATGGTTAGATAATATAACCATAAAAGAAACTAAGTATAAGAACACACTTAATACTTAGGACATAGCATGGTCATGTCTCACAATTCATTCCATAAACAAATATCAATCTCATATCATTCGTATTTCATAATCATAAAATATAATGCATCATAATAATATCACATTCTCAATCAATTGACAAGTATACACATCATCATCAATTATCAATCAATTATTACACATCTCCTAATACGCTCAATCATAAGTATCACATTATTCAACCATTCACAATTATAATGGAAAACAATGACAATTACCAAATATCAATTAGAGTGCACAATTACCCTAATGCAAACTAATGTCATCATCAATGATATGTCAACCTAGACACATCTATATGCATGTGGTACCCTCATCACAATTTTAGGATAGAATTATATCCAATTCATCATCAAAAATAGTTTATAGTCATGCAAGGACTTCCTCATCAAAAACAGTTTATAGTCATGCAAGGACTCTACATCACGAGTGTTATGCATGAATGTACAATTACCATTTATGATGATACTCTTCACATCAACTCATGAATACTAGGATATCTCCACATAATATTCCTTCTCAATCTTCATAACAATCATCACAATATATCATCATTATGGTTACATGTACAAGCACACACATTACATAGCAATAATCACGTCATCTTAATTTATAATCGTATCTCAACATACATAATCACCATACTTAAACCATATAAGTAATATCATAACTTAATTCATTAATCTCAACTCAATTAAGTACACAAGTTATTATTATCAATCACTAAATAATAACCTTCACCATAATCAATCATCATGTAATCAAGTCATATATACATATACATATACATATACATATACTCTTCATTCAAACGTATTCATAATAATATTATCATCATCTCTAATCATCAACAATTATCTAATATCATCATAAACACAACTTCATTAAATTTAGATATATCAACTTCACTTAACACATTAAGTAACATCAAAATTGGGTAAATATCATTAACTAAACATCATTTTAGAAAACGAACTCCGGAATTGGATTCTACGCGAAAAATCATTGAAAATAGGTTCCGGGTGCATAAACCGTCAAAAAGTCAAAAGTCAACGAAAAGTCAACTGTCAATGCTGTTGACCAGACCTGCGCCACTGCGCAGGAATTCGAGGGGGCTGCGCCATTGCGCAGGAAAGCTGCGCCATGGCGCAGGGACCTGATGAAAAATCGTTTTTTACGCGTTTTGAACCAAAAATCACTTTTCTTCACCCAAAATCACTTATTTGAACCCAATAATACTTATAAACAGTTACCAAGCATGATTATGGATAAAATCACTTATTTCAACATTCAAAATCACTTATCACAACTTAAATTTGAGAAACTATACCCATTTTAACAAAAACCCATTTTATCACATAATCAATCAAAATCAAAGTTCAAGTAATTAACTTTAAGTAGAGAGTGTTCTACTATTTCTGAATGATTTTAACAATGAATGAGTGGCTCTATTTATAGTTTTCGTAATGGGCCTCAGCAAGGCATCGCAGTACGATGAAGCCATCGTGCTGCGATGTGAAGATTCAGTTCAATTTTATAATTGATCCTGTGCATTTCATCAGCTTGGTCGCCAAGTTACTCCATCGCAATGTTTTAAAAATCGGACCGGTCATCGAACCGGCAAGAGTATTGGTTCATTGGTTCATTGGTCAAACCATTGGGTCACTGGTCGAACCGCATGACTAAACCGAATAAAACCGGGTAAACCGGTTGAATAAACCGGTTGTTATAACAAAATTATATAGGTATTAAATTGAGTTGAACCGAATGACTCGGTCTCTAAGAAAATTATAATATTTTTAAGAATAGTGAAATTTAATACTTATTATAATATGTATTTATCTATTCAATATAAAGCTATCAATCATTATAATTTATTAGTATAAATTATTTTTTGATAAGCTTATAAAATAAATTGTTACACACCGTGTACGACTCATTCACTCCTAATATAATATAGGTATTTTTTTTGGATGATGATTGAAATTAATCTAAAAGTAATTCATATTTTAGTTAATTATTTACTAATATTAAATAAGCATATAATGTTTTAAAAGTTGAAACTAGATTTTGCGTTAATTATATATATGAATAAACAAAGTGACATTCATATCATCAGCAACCTGCCAGTTGAGTGGTCGGGCGTCTAACCCTTTAGGCTGTGGATGCGGGCTCGAATCCCACCTTCAGCCAATTCTATATTTTTAAAAAATAAAACTAGCGCGGTTTATTTCTCTTTGAACCGGACCGCGTGGATTCTGACTGATTTAATTGAATAACCGCCGATTCAATTACATGGGCGGTCCAACACACTGACCAGACCGGTTAGGCTCCGGTTCCTGGTTAAACCGGTCTGACCGGCCGGTCCGGTTCGGTTTTTAAAACACTGCTCCATCGTGCTGCGATGTGCTATATCGTGCTGCGATAGACAAATTTTCTTCAGATTTATTCTTCTGATTTCTTGGCAAGCAAGCAGCTCCCATCGTGGCACGATGGGAGCCATCGTGCTGCGATGGAATGCTAATTTTCTTCACTTTTTTGGCTTTTTCATGTCTTTTTGCATCTTGGACCTTGTCTTGATGCTTTTTCTTGCTTTTGTAGGTTTTCCTTCGTATTTGGGCATGTCTTGGTCATTTTATTACTAATAATAATACTAAAAATACCGTAGAAATTCCTGTCATCAGGGGGTCCTAGAGTTCTGGTTCGAAGTCTGGAGGGGACAGACGTGTTGTCTGTTTTAGATTGTGCAAAGGATTTCTTCAATATGTGCTTCTCACACTAGGTGCGTTGGGAGACGGTGGTGATTCCTTTTCAGCGGGGCGCGTGGGTCCGCATTTACGGAACCCCATTGCATGCGTGGAATGATAATTTTTTCAAGTTGTGCGTTATGGATTGTGGTAGGTTTCTGCGCTCTGACGGCTACACCGCCGCAAAAGAAAGACTAGACTACGCTCGGGTGCTGTTAGCCACGCCAGCACTGACAGTCATAAAAAAAGAGGAGCATTTGCTGGTGGATGGTTGCTTGGTAGAGATCAAGATTATCGAGGAGTGGGGCTATGATTTGGGTGATGCTGCTTGCCTGCTTGAGGATGATACGGGCTCTCGGAGACGTAGACCTAGAGAGGTAGCCAAGCGATCTCGTACGATCCGCTCTCGGGCTTCAGCTGAAGACAGTACCTCGTCCTCTTCTATTATTAATGACTGGCAACATTGGGTGGCTATACAGGGCCATGATCATGCGGTAGAGGATGATGTGAGGGAGGTGGAGAATTTCATTGGAGCTACTTTTAAGGGTGAGAATGCAAATATGTTTAGCGTGCTCTCCAATGCAGGGACAAGTAAGCGTGACACAATGGATGTGGGGCAGGGAGGGGTGGCCCAGAAGGAGCAGTTTTGTTAAGCTGGTGTGCTTGTTGGGGGTGCAGGTGGGTGTAATCAGGCTTGTTTCGTGGAATGTCAGGGGTTTCGGTAGGGTAGACAAGAGGAATGAGGCTCGGAAGTTGGTTAGGGAGAAAAACCCGTTAATTGTGTGTCTGCAGGAAACTAAATTACAGGTCTGTGATGAGATTTTGTGTGCTTCTGTGTGGGGAAGCTCGCCCTTTGGTGGGTTTTCTTTCCGCCCTTCGGAAGGGGCATTAGGAGGCTTACTAACGATCTGGGACTCTACGGAAGTGGAGGTGTCGTCGTCGCTCAGCCGCGATCATGTCTTATGGTGCCACGGTCGGTTTGTAAAGACTGGAAAGGAATTTTGGGTGGCTAATATCTACGCACCTTGCGAGCTTGGTGCTAAGCAGCGGTTGTGGGATTCTCTATCTTCGAGGTTGCAGCTGCTGAGCGAGATAAGGGTTTATGTGTGTGGGGACTTCAATGTTGTCCGGAGCACTGAAGAGTGGCAATCCACAAGCAATGGGCAGTGTCCACTGGATCATATTGCTTTTAACCGCTTTATTGATGATAACTTTCTGGTCGACCTTTCGTTGTGTGGTCGTATGTTTACCTGGTATAGAGGGGACGACCTCTCGATGAGCCGGTTAGACAGATTTTTGCTATCCGAAGAGTGGTGTTTGTCTTGGCCTAACTGCAGGCAGACAACACATTTGAGGGGTTTGTCAGATCATTGTGCAATTGTGCAGGCTTCCGATGAGGAGAATTGGGTACCTCGTCCCTTGAGGATGTTGAACTGTTGGCGGGATGTCCCAGGTTACAACCTTTTTGTGAAAGAGAATTGGGGGTCTCTGAACGTGGATGGATGGGGCAGTTTTATTTTAAAAGAAAAACTGAAGATCATGAAAGGGGCTCTGAAAGAGTGGCATGCGGCTCATGCCCAAAACTTATCAAGTAGGATTGACTCCCTTAAAGTTCGGCTGTCTGCGCTTGACTTAAAGGGGGAAGAGGTTACTTTGTCTGAGCCAGAAGTTGAGGAACAGCATGGGGTTACGACCGACATTCATTCGCTGTCTCGACTTCAGGCTAGCATTAATTGGCAGCAGTCCCGCTCGAGGTGGCTTAAGGAGGGGGATGCCAATTCCATGTATTTTCAGTCTTTGTTAGCTAGTCGGCGGCGCGAAAATTCCATTTCTTCGGTCCAGGTGGAGGGCGTGACCCTGGAAAAGGTGCACCCTATTCAGCAGGCAGTGTTTTCCCATTTTGCGAACCACTTCAAGGCTGGAGATGTGGTGCGGCCTGGGGTGGAGAATCTTAGTTTTCAGAGGATGTTTTTGGTTGAAGGCAACAGTCTGACTAAACCTTTTTCTGAGTTGGAGGTGAAGGAAGCGGTCTGGGATTGCGATAGCTTTAAAAGTCCCGGACCCGATGGGGTCAACTTTGGCTTTTTCAAGGACTTTTGGGATGATTTGAAAGGGGATGTCATGAGGTTCATATCTGAGTTCCATCGCAATGGCAAGTTAACCAAGGGACTTAATTCCACTTTTATCGCCCTTATCCCTAAGGTGGAAAGCCCTCAGAGGTTGAATGGGCTTTAGGCCCATTTCTCTGGTGGGTAGTCTCTATAAGATTCCTGCGAAACTTCTGGCCAACAGGTTGCGGGTGGTCATTGGTAGTGTCGTTTCCGAGACGCAAACAACTTTTGTGAAGGATAGGCAAATCCTTGATGGCATTCTTATAGAAAATGAGGTGGTGGACGAGGTGCGGTGATCCAAGAAGGAGTTGCTTCTCTTCAAGGTGGATTTCGAAAAAGCCTATGATTCGGTGGATTGGGGCTACTTGGATGCTGTCATGGGAAAGATGGATTTCCCGCCTCTGTGGAGGAAGTGGATTCGGGAATGTGTGTGCACTGCTACCGCCTCTGTTCTGGTCAATGGCAGCCCAACCGATGAGTTCCCCCTTGAACGTGGGTTACGTCCGGGGGATCCACTCTCTCCTTTTATGTTTCTTCTAGCTGCAGGGGGCTTGAATGTGATGATGCGGGCCATGGTTGATGGGAATAGATTCGCAGGCTATCGTGTGGGTGGGCAGGAAACGGTAACTATGTCTCACCTGCAATTCGCTGATGACACTCTGCGTGCTTCGGGCTTTGCGTGCGGTGCTCCTGTTGTTTGAGTTAATGTCAGGTCTGAAAGTGAATTTTAATAAGAGCATGCTGGTTGGGGTTAATATATCAGATTCTTGGTTACAATAGGCTGCGTCTGCGTTGCGTTGTAGGGTGGGGAGAATTCCTTTCCTTTATTTGGGCCTCTCTATTGGTGGCGATCCGAGGCATTTGGGTTTTTGGGAACCGGTGTTAGCTCGCATTAGGAGTAGATTGTCTGGGTGGGGGGAGTCGTTTTCTATCTTTTGGCGGTCGTCTGGTTCTTCTCAAATCTGTCTTGACATCTTTGCCTGTCTATGCTCTTTCCTTCTTCAAAGCCCCCTCGGGTACTATCTCGTCTATTGAATCTCTTTTGATTAAGTTTTTTTTTTGGCACAAACAGGTTCCCTTGAAGGTGCCTATCTTTGTGTGGCGTCTCTTGCGCGATCGGTTGCCAACGAAGACAAACCTGGTATCTCGTGGCATTCTCGCTCCAGATCTTCATTATTGTGTGACAGGTTGAGGTGGCATTAAGTCGGCTCAGCACTTGTTCCTATCATGCAGCACTTTCGACTCCCTATGGGCTTTAGTCCGATCTTGGATTGGCTTCTCGGCGGTGGATGCTTATAGTCTCACAGATCACTTCGTACAGTTTACTTTTTCAGTTGGCCTCCGTGCTCGGAGATCTTTCCTGCAGCTTGTCTGGCTAGCGTGTGTTTGGGTGGTGTGGAATGAAAGAAATTTCCGGCTCTTCAAAAATTCGGCGACTTCTGTTCCTCAGCTCCTAGACAAAGTTAAGCTGTTCTCCTATCGGTGGATGCGGACGACAAATGTTACTTTAGCTACGAACTTTCATCTTTGGTGATCGAGTCCATTGCTCTGTTTGGGCATCGACTAATTTTCATCTTTGGTTGTCTTGTGATTATATATATTCCATTTTAGCTTGTTCAAAAAAAAAAGTGATTTTAAAATTTTTATTGGCGATAAAAAATAGTCATTTGCCCGTGGATTAAAATTTTATTAGTAATAACTAATAATAGTTTTTTAAATTTTTTACCAAAGATTAAAAATGTCATCTCTTCGTAAATTAAAATTTTGTATCAAAACGTTAAAGCATGAAATTAAAATAACTATTTTTAGACATAGCAAATTAAACACAATCATTCAGGAAATTTAGAGATAGCACATAACAAAGTTTAAATTCATTGGAGGAAGAAACAAAGCAATAAAGTCTATGTTAAAATGTGTGTTGCACGGGTTTTGCGGAACATCGTATATATTTGATATAAACTTTTATCGTCGATAAAATTATCATCTCTATATGATTTTGAAAATTTTATTGGTGATAAAAAATAGTCATTTACCCGTGAATTAAAATATTATTAGTACTAACTTATAATAGTTATTTTAAATTTTTTACCAGAGATTAAAAATATCATCTCTAAGTAAATTAAAATTTTGTATCAATGATAGTTTGTAATATTGAATTTAAATTTTTTATCAGCAATAAAAATTGTCATCTCCTCGTGAATTTTAAAACAAATTAGTAATAAATTATAATAGTGATTTTAAAACTTTTATTGTCGATAAAAAATTGTCATCTGCCCGTGAATATGCGCTCTCCTGTTTAGGTATGCATCTCAAATAATATAAACTAAATCGGTCAAATTTTCTCATGAGTAGTATGTTAAGATGATAAAATTAAAAATCTTTTATATAATCTCTGAACTCCATAATAAAGCAAATCAAGTAAAATATCACACCAAATTTTATAGTGAAGCTTTCAAACAAAATTATCATATATTGGATGAGGATTGAATGAGTTTTTGACACTATGTTCTCGCTCCCTTAATTAGTTATCTATACAAATCCTGACAATTAGATATTTGTTTTAGTAAAAAAATAAATATGTATTAGATATTCTAATAGTGTTTTTTTTAGTTTAACATCTAATAAACCCTTAGCAATTATCACATCTCTTTTCTATTGAATAAGTAATTAGGTCCTCATTATTTGATATGTTTAACACACGTTCTTGAATTAGTTTTTAGTAGCATTTAACAGTACGATTTTCAAAGAATATTTAACAATATAATTTTTAGTTATTATTATTTCACAATGTAAAAGTTTGGCTTATCAAGTTTGTAACAAAAATACAAAAATTTAGCTGGTGATTAGTGTTTAAAAAATTTGGCTTATCATTGTTAAGGAGATATCAAGCTTCAAAAAAAACTTTGGAGCAACACGAAGTTAATCAAATTTAATTAAATCATATAAGATTTAATAGACACTTTATAATATTTTTTTTCCTAAAACTTAGAATTGTGTTAAATGATCTTATGTTATGCAATGCTTAGCAAGAAATGCAGGAAGTAGTGCATGTTGTGCTATTTGATTGCATATATGCCAACTCACTTGGTATGAATTATTTTTCCCAAGTCAATTGCATGGATTGAGGATGAGTCCTCATTTAATATAATATTAGGTGTGGTTTGATTTAATAGAATAGTTAAATACGTTTTTAATCCCTAAATTTTGTATTACATTTTAAAAGTAATTTTTAAAAAGCATATACTTTTTATCGTCATCAATTTTAGTTCTAGGTGTTAAATTTTTAACCGAGTGAAAGTTGGACTTGAGTGCCATGATTCCTTAATAAGCCACTCGTCTGGCTAAGGCTTTTCCCCAATAAAAAAAAATTGCTCTTCATTTTTTGATATGATTTTAGTAGATAATATTTTAGCCAATAATTACCAAGTACAGAAAAAAAAAATCAAGTTTTGTTATCGAAAACAAAAATTTAATTGTAACTGGATTAAAAAACTATAAAGTGCTATTTATTTTTTTATATAAGTTTTAAGCAGTGTAATTTCCATTAATATAGGATAATTAAGCTGAAATATTTTAAATGAAGTATTGATTTTTGTTAATTGGTTAGAAGAGATATGAATGGTGAATAATTGTACTATAATTTTATTTATTTATTTAGAATGACATTTTTGGTTATGACATAGTTCATTAACTCTATATTTCAAATTTCATAGAAATATGGTTTCCGAATTCAAACATTATAGACGACAAAAGAAATAACATGAAGATCTTTATACAATGATTTAATTATGAACATCACAAATTAACATGAAATTAATGTCAAATCATTATAAATAGAAAACTAATATTAAGATTGAAATTTTTATGTTTTATTTTATTAAATAGTTTTCTTTTATTTGGTTTTTAAAAAACAGAGACGAAAATAAAATTAATAACTTGTTATTTATGTATTTTTATTATTTCTTTGGATTTGGATAAAATGAGCAAAAATAAAATAGTTGAATAAAGTAATACAAAAAAAAATAAACATCAAAAAACAAATAAAAGGCGTGCAAAAAGCATTATCCAGCACAAATCAGATCCCAAAATGTTCCTATATATTCTTTTTTATAGATTTTTTATTCATTTCTTCCATTCTTTTCTCTCTCTTCACCCACTTTCTCTCTTGCTTCTCTTTCTAATGTTTTCTCCTCTCTCATCAAGAACATTCATGTGTTCTTCATAATCCTCAAGAACATGGATGAACATCAGCCGAAACCTTCAAAGCTTCGTCCACACACGCCGGCCGCCACCTCACCCAAATTCCGGCGGCGGCGGCACCGGCCGCTGGTCCTTTTTTTTTTTGAAAAAATCTAACTCATCTAGAATTAGCCTAAATCTCCTTCTAAACCCTCAAAAATACAAAATCAAACCCCAAAAAAAAGTTAAACAAAAAAACTTAGATCCGTTCTATTTTTACTTTTTTTAACACCAATCTAACCCAAAAATCATAATCAAAATTCCAAAGGAACTGTAAGTTTTTTTTTTCTTTTTTACTTTATTTTCGTTTTCTTTTTCTTCAGGTTTTGATGAATGCTAGAGGCTGAGATTTTTTTTTAGATTTACGGCTTTAGCTTTTTTTTTGTACTGTTTATATATTATTATATGTATTTGTTAGTTTCATCTATACTAATATATAAAGGGGATTCAAATTTTTGGGATGACTTTTTTGTTATTCCAATTTTACCCTTAAAAAATAACTTTCACATAAAAATAGATTTTCAGTTTTTTTTAGTAAATAATTTTTTTCTTCTTAATAACTAAGCACAACTTCTACATAAAAGTAGGTTTTCAGTTTTTTATAGTAAAAATAAAATATATTTTTTCTTCTTAATAACTAACCATAACAAAAAAAGGAGGTTACGTAGTTATCAATTAACAAAGTCTAATAAAAAGGAGATTAAGTAATTATTTATACTTGCACAATACAGAATATCGATCACACACGAAGAAAAAAAAAAGAATATTGATTACACAAACGCCCGTTTGGCGGCTAGTTACTATAAAATAAAGTCTTGCACTATTCTTTTTAATGAAAATTTTTGCTCTATTTTTTATTACTCATCTACTGTATGTTCTTTGTATTTTGGACAATTTTTTTATGGCTTTATAGCATTTCTGGTGTTATTTGTGTGCCTTATAATATTTATTTGCAATTTCAAAAAATAAATAAATTAAATCTTCCAATTTTTATGCACTGGTTTTTGTAGTGGCAGGAGTTTGTTTTTGTTTTCTTTTGTTTTAGTGGCATTTGTCTCGCTAGCAAATGTGGGTTTATGTTTGTTGCTATTTTGTTGCCTTCTTTTAAGGTTTCTTTCGTACCAATATTATTCTCCATACATGCCTTATGTTTGGTTGAGTTTTTCAATAAATTTTTGATATAAAAAAAAAAGTCTTCCAATTTTTATACATTTTTTTATACAAATGGGGCCTAAGCAAAAAAAAAAACTAAATAGCAATGTTTCAGTTCTAATTTTTCTTCTATCTAGATCTATTATTCTATACATTTTTTTATACAAATGAAACCTAAGCCAAAAATGAAAATCAAACTAAATAGTAATAACTCCAAATCTAATTCTTCTTCTTTTTTTCTTCAGTGATCCTCAACTGCAAAAAAATATATATTTGTTAGTAATATTATATTACAATGTGAAATAAAAATAAATTGAGGAGAAAAAAATTGATGTGTGTGTGCGCAGGTGAGAGAGGAGAATAAACATATGCAATGCAAAAAATAGATTGTTGAAAGTGAGAATAAAATTAGAATCTTTTAAAAGAAAAAGGAAAAAAGAAAAAGAGGGGGATGTGAGTTGAAGGAAAGAAAGTGAAAATGAAGTGTGTGAGTGGTGTAGTTTTAGGAGGAGTTGGTTTATATAGAATTGGTAGAATGATTTATGGAAGACACTTGTTTATAGAGATACATGCATGATGAAACTTATGTCTTTCCTTCCATATACACTTGTCTCTTGCCTTTCATAACATATCATTGGTATACATGCATGAAGACACTTGTCTTTGCCTTCTTTTATTTTCTTTTATCTTTTATTTGTAGTAAATAGATAACATGTTAATAGATTATTGGCCAAAGAGAAAATAAGGCACACATGCAAGTCATGCTAAAGTAAAATTAGGGCCAACTTGGAATCTGTTGGAACAAAGTGGGTCTGACATAAATCCCTAGTATTTTAATTGGTTTTGATGATAACAAAGTATTAAAATTGCAATTGGTATTACTAATATTTATTCTAGTGTGCAGAATTAATAGTTAAAATTCACTCAGAAGCACTATGAATAAAAGCAGAGAAGTCAAGCTAAGAAGCTCTGAAAGTATATCGCTGATCATCAGAAGCTTAAAATTCAAGGTCTGAAGAAAGTGGCTCTGAGGACAAAAGCTAGGCTCTGAAGGATTCAGAAGCTGAGGACCTTAAGAAGCTACACTACAGACTCTAAAACAAAAGGAATTTGCGTCACTCAAGAACTGACAGAGTCAGAATCAATGATTGAAGAACAATCCACTTTGGGACTCTGTCATATCCACAAGAAGGAATATTAGTTGGTACAATGTTAACCTTATCCATAAGTGGAGCGCATTTGAGGATTGTACGACTGTACTATTATTACTCAAAATGGTTGAGTGATAATTCAAATTGCAAGGTAGTGGAATTGAAGTTCTTTACCAAAGAAGACAAAGTACAGCTATCAATTGTACGATCAAATTCCAGATGGCATCTTATCTCTCTGCAACGGTCATCACATTCCATTGAAGTATAAATAGAAGACTCAAATGGAAGAAATGACCACTGTTCTATTACTGTGTTTTAAGGCTCTGAAGCAATCTGACATTCAAGAACCTATCTGTCATTCATAGTCTTAAAAGTGTTGTATTTTGTAAACACCTCTGATAGTATATCAAGTGTCCATTAACAATCATTCTTAGATTTTAAGTTTGTTTGTGAAGTCTCTCGTTTAGTGAAACTTGAGCATTTGAGAAGTCTCTTGCAAGTGTGCTTGAGCAAATTGTAATCTTGTGAGATTATAGTGAAAAGCTCTTGTTAGTAACAAGGGGACTAGACGTACTCTCAACTTGTGAGAGGAACCAGGATGAATTCTGTGTCTTTCTTTCTCTCTCTCAGCACCTCTTTGATTTTTTGTTTAAATCCGCTGCAAACTTGTTTTTATTTTAGAAAAAGATTCAATTTTTAAAACACAATTCAACCCCCCCCCCTTCTTGTGGTTTCCACCTTCAATTGGTATCAGAGCCTGATTTGTTGCCTAACTCACCTTACAGTGAAACAGTAAAAGATCCATTGGAAAAACATGTCTGACGCTGTTGGAAATGATGGAGGAAAGAAAAATGAGTTTTCATACAACTATGATTCTAATGCACATGAGAGGAAATCTTCTAACAAGGTTCCATTTTTTAATGGAACTGAGACTGCTTATCCCTTCTGGAAAACCAAGATGTACAGTCACATCATAGGTATTGATTGTGATTTATGGGACTTGGTTGAAGAAGGAGTTGCGTTTGATAATATGGACAAAGAATGAGTGGTTAGTTATCAAAACAGAAAGTCTTTCACACCCACTTAGAAGTTGGAATATAAGAAACATCATTCAGTGAAAGGAATGATGACAAACGCAATTTTACATGATGAGTACCTAAAAATTGGAGATAAAAGGACTACTAAGTCAATTTGGGAGTCTTTGAAATCCAAGTATGAGGGTAACAAACAGGTTAGAGAGGCAAAAGCTAACCTATTAGTTCATCAGTATGAGTTGTTTAAAATGAAAGATGGAGAGGACATTGAGACTATGTTCTCAAGGTTTCAAATTCTAGTCTCTGGACTTCAAGTGTTAGACAAGAGCTATACTGTGGCTGATCATGTGAGAAAAGTACTCAGAAGCTTACCTCCAAAATGGAGACCCAAGGTGACAGCTTTTCAAGAAGACAAAGATTTAGATGAAGTGACCTTGGAAGATTTAATCAGTTCACTAAAGAGCCATGAAATGGAATTAGTAACTGATGAATCAACCAAGAAGCTGAAGGGAATAGCCTTAAGTTCTAAGGGCTCATCCAAGGCTCTAAAGGCCAAGGTTATTGAATTTGAAGACGAAGCTTCTGAAGAGGGTCAAGAGATTGGGTCTGATGATGAAGAAGAGATGGTGCTGATGGCTTCCAAGGTTTCACAGTGGGCAAAACGAAGCAAGAAATATACAGGCAAGTTTGGAGGGTCTTCCAAGAAAGTTGGTACTGTTAAAGATAAAAAGGAAGACCAAAGCAAGTGCTTCAAGTGCAACAAGCCTGGTCATTTCATTGCTGATTGTCCAGAAAACAAGAGTGGATCATCAAAGCAAAGCACTAGCAAGGAAAGATATAAGAGTAAAGTCAAGAAGAGCCTCCTGGCAACTTGGGAAGATCTTGACAAAGACTCAGACTCAGATGATGATGAGGAAGCCAATCTAGCTTTGATGGCAACTACTTCTGACAGAGAAGACTCTGAAGCAGACTCAGACTCTGAGGATGAGGAAGAGGTAATTGCTAAACTATCTACATCAGAATTAGTAGATTCTCTTAAAGATGCCTTAAAATTGCTCACAAAAAAGGCAGGTGAATGTAAGGTTCTGAAAAAGGCTTACAATCACTTGACTGAAAAGGCAAACGTAATGAGCGAAGAAAATGAGTCTCTGAAAAGCAGAAACTCATTTCTTGAGACTCATTACGTATATAATGATAAGGTTCCTCCAGAGCATGAATTTGCTCTGCAAGAACTTCTTATCAATGGCATGCAGAGAAGTAAGATAGCTTCCTTAATTTTCCATGTTAGTAGAAATAGAGGTGAAGGTCTTGGGTTCTCACGTTTTAAAGAAAACCCATTATTTTCTAAACCCTCTAACATTGATAAAGCAAAACCTAAGGCTGTCTTTGTGAAAAGTAATTCAGAAGTTAGAGTTATACAAGATTCTGAAAAAATAGTTGAGTCAGAGGTTAAGAAGTCTCAGACTCTGAACTCTTCAGAGCCTAAGGCCTCCAGACCTCAGACCAATGTCAAAACAAACAAAACACTGGTATATTCTAGAGCTAAATCTAAGAGCTATACAAAGCCTAAAAGTTTTTCAAAAGGCTTTAACAACTCTAGAACTTCTGATAGACCTTTCAAACAAAGACCACCTAAGGAAATTAAGACTAACCATAAAGGACCCATAAAAATATGGGTACCAAAAGCTGAGATTGTCTTTGTATCAGATTTGCGATCCAAGAAGGCCAGAGCAGCATTCATGGTACCTGGACAGTGGATGCTCGCGACACATGACGGGCGAAAAGCGAATGTTCCAAACCCTCACTCTGAAAGAGGGAGGAAATGTGGGGTTTGGAGGCAAACAAAAAGGGAGGATCACTGAGATAGGTACAGTTGGTAATTCTTCCCTATCTATTAATAATGTATGGCTTGTAGAAGGCCTGAAACATAATCTACTTAGCATAAGTCAAATTTGTGATAGTGGATTTGTGGTAGTTTTTGATAAAGAGTCATGTACTGTAACTAGAGAGTCTGACAAATCTGTAGTATTCAGAGGCCTAAGGAAAGGAAATGTTTATAAGGTCAATCTCTCAGAACTCACAGAGCAAAAGATAGTATGTCTACTATCTCTGAGTGATGAGAAGTGGGTCTGGCACCAGCGCTTAGGACATGCTAATTGGAGATTAATCTCCAAGCTCAGCAAACTAAGCTTGGTTAAAGGCCTACCCAATCTCAACTATCACTCAGACGCTCTGTGTGGTCCTTGTCAGATTGGAAAAATTTCTAAAACTTCCTTTAAACCCAAAAACAGTGTCTCTACCTCAAGACCTCTTGAATTGCTTCACATTGATTTATTTGGTCCTGTTAGTACAGCCTCAATCAATGGGAAGAAATATGGACTTGTCATAGTTGATGATTACAGTAGATTGACATGGGTTAAATTCTTATGAGTAAAATATCATGCATATGATGTATTTAACATCTTCTGCACACAAGTGCAAAGTGAGAAAAGTCTTAAGATCCTAAGGATCAGAAGCGATCATGAGGGTGAGTTTGAAAACGAACCTTTTGCAACTTTCTGTGAAGACCATGGAATTATCCATGAGTTCTCTGCTCCTAGAACACCACAACAAAATGGTGTTGTAGAGAGAAAGAACAGGTCTTTACAAGAGATGGCAAGAACCATGATGCATGAGACTAAACTTGCTAAGCACTTCTGGGCAGAAGCTGTGAATACAACTTGTTATATTTAAAATAGGATCTATATCAGACCTATACTGAATAAAACAACATATGAACTCTTCAAAGGAAGAAAACCCAATATCTCTTACTTCCATCAGTTTGGATGTACTTGCTACATCTTAAACAATAAGGTCTATAAAAAGAAATTTGATGCCAAAGCTTGTAAGGGAATCTTTATAGGTTACTCTGAACGCTCAAAGGCATACAGAGTGTATAATTCTGAAACTAACGCAGTGGAAGAATCTATACATGTAAGATTTGATGATAAAGAGCCTGCCAGTAAAATGTCAGAGTAAGATGATAGCTATGCAGGTGTGCCATATCAATACAACCTTCCAGAACCTGAGAAAACATCAGAAGCTAATGGAACTTCAGAAGCTGAAATTGAAGTAGTCTCTGAAGGAGCATCTCCAATAGAAGCATCTGAAGAACATGATGATATCTCAGAAGATGAAATGCAAGAGAATGCTGAAGCTCCAAGAAGGAAATTCAAATACAAGTCATCTCATCCAGAAGATCTTATTCTTGGAAACAAAGAATGCCCAAGAAAGACAAGATCAGCTTATCAACAAAATGATTCTTTATTGGGACTGATATCTATGATTGAACCCAAGAATGTTGATGAAGCACTAACTGATGATGGATGGATAGTGGCAATGCAAGATGAGCTCAATCAGTTTCAAAGAAATGATGTATGGGATTTAGTGCCAAGACCAGCACATAAGAACATCATTGGAACTAAGTGGGTATTCAGGAATAAACTGAATGAACAAGGTGAGGTTTTAAGAAACAAAGCTAGACTGGTAGCACAAGGCTATAGTCAGCAAGAAGGTATTGATTTCACAGAAACATTTTCTCTAGTAGCTAGACTGGAAGCAATCAGGTTATTACTGTCTTATGCTGTAAATAATGGAATTACATTGTATCAAATGGATGTTAAGAATGCCTTTCTAAATGGAGTCATTTCTGAGGAAGTGTATGTCAAACAACCTCCAGGTTTTGAGGATTTGAAAAACCCTGACTATGTTTATAAACTAAAGAAATCACTTTATGGTCTCAAATAAGCTCCAAGAGCTTGGTATGATAGACTGAGTAATTTTCTTTTGGAAAATGGTTTTCAAAAAGGTCAGATTGATAATACACTCTTCAGAAAGACAACTAAAAAGGATATCTTAATTATTCAAATCTATGTTGATGATATAATTTTTGGTTCTACTAATGCCTCCATGTGCAAGAATTTTTCAAAGCTTATGCAGGATGAATTTGAAATGAGCATGATGGGTGAACTAAAGTTCTTCCTTGGAATTCAAATCAATCAAGGAAAAGATGGCACTTACATTCATCAAAGCAAATATACAAAAGAGCTTCTGAAGAAGTTCAATCTTGAAGACTGTAAGACAATGGCCACACCCATGCATCCTACTAGCAGCCTAAGCAAAGAAGAGATTGGAAGCAAAGTAGACCATAAGCTGTATAGAGGTATGATTGGTTCTTTGCTCTATCTAACAGCATCTATGCCAGATATCTTATACAGTGTATGTTTGTGTGCAAGATTTCAATCAGACCCTAGAGAATCTCATTTAACAGCAGTTAAGAGAATCTTTAGGTATCTGAAAGGAACTACTAATCTAGGACTTCTTTATAAAAAATCCCTAGATAGTAAGCTAGTTGGATTTTGTGATGCTGACTATGCTGGAGATAAGATTGAGAGAAAGTCCACTAGTGGAAATTACCAATTTATTGGTGAGAATCTCATATCTTGGGCCAGCAAGAGACAAGCAACTATTGCTTTGTCTACAGCCGAAGCAGAATACATCTCAGCTGCTAAATGTTGCACCCAGCTTCTCTGGATGAAATATCAGTTAGAGGACTATAACATAGTTGAAAGCAGTATTCCACTTTATTGTGACAACACTGCTGCCATTCATTTATCTAAAACTCCAATTTTGCATTCCAGAGCTAACCATATTGAAATAAAACATCACTTTATAAGAGATCATGTTCAAAAAGGGACTATAAATATTCAATTAATTGATACTGAACATCAATGGGCTGATATATTTACTAAGCCCCTAGCTATTGAAAGATTTGATTTTATTAAAAAGAATTTGAACATGCACTTTATCACTGAAGAAAACTAGCTCTGAGATGTAAAATGGAATCAGGATCTGAAGCTATTTCAGAGCCTCTAAATGTTCAGAGTCTCTTTTGAGAAGCTCTGAATGTAGTGAGCTCTGAAAAGTAACAGGCTCTGATGAGGTGTTAGATACTAATGAGTCTGACTCTGAACTAAGCGAAAATGAAACGTTTAGTACTAGTAAGTGTACTACAGTTGTCTGTACGCGTGTCAGCTATGATAGAGTCTCTCCTACACGTGTCTAGATCCTGATGGCTAGAGAACAGTTAATGATGAATTTGCAGTTAATACAATTTAAAATTAGTTTTAAACTGTTTGCGCTCCCTCTTTTGTGCTTATTTTCTGTGTATGTTTATTGCTTGATATAAATAGTCACTTCACTCACATAGCACAAATTTTTTACACAATCACTACCAACACAAACCCTAAAACTCAGAATCGCAATTTCTCATCATCCTTCTCAAATTTTCTTCAACAATGTCTGCTCAACCTACTCGTATCATCGTTCAAGAGCCCTTCAACCTAGAATTACCTCCTGTAATCAATTTAAACTCTCAAGCATCGCTCGAAATTCCCCCAAATTCAAACGACTGCGGTAGAGAAGCCATGGAATTCCTCACAGAGAAGTTTGTTGATTTTGAAAGCTTGAGGTTGAATGACATTGATATTCAGAGTCTGTTCTATGATCAGCAATGGAAGAACTACTTTGATATGCTAAATGGGTTTGTGTACTATGACTTCGTCAAAAATTTCTGGAATAAAGCAATTGTCTTTGATGAATTTTGTGATGAAGAAGAAGTAAGAAAAATTGTAGCCAAGGATAAGTCTTTGAAGGGAAAGTCTGTTGGAACAAAAGAGGTTCTGACATGACCCAATTAAGTTTTGATGATAACAAAAGTATTAATGTACAATAGGGTATACTAATTATTTAATCCAAGTGTGCAGATATTCAAGTTAATTTTTATATTCATTAAAAGCACATTGGAAGCTCTGATATGGCAAAGCAAACTCTGATCAGAACTTGAAGACGTCAGAAGATGCATATTTGGTTCATCAGAGGATGCAAATTTTATTCATCAGAAGATGCATATCAGACTCTGATAAGAGCAGTGAGAGCCGTTTTGTCAGAAGAACATTCTCTGCATCAATGATTATACTCTGACACTCCAAAAGCTGATGAAATCCATCTTATCCACGGAATAGTGACGTTTGTACTATTGTACGAACTCTTTACCTGATTTGGATAAATCTTTCTCTCCAAGATTGATCGCATACAAGGTTACCTGATTTGGATATCAAAGGTACTATCTACAGCTGGCGCAATCTCACCGCATCAAATTCAAATCAAACACGCTCCACCTTCATCTATAAATTGGAGCAAGTTTGAAGCTTTGGGATACGACACTTGAATAATTTGAAAAGAGCTGTTACTCTGCAAAAATCATCCTAAAGCACAAAACTGCAAATACAACTTGAACTCATATTCAAAATCCAAGACTCTAGTTTCAGCTACTGTTAATTCATTAGTTGAACCTTAGAACTTTGTATTAAGATTCTAAGTTAAGTCTTGTATCAAAAGTTGTATTTATTCTGTAACTGAACATTGATCTTCATATCAATTGTTCAGACTCTGTTTTTCTAATCTTGTGTATTGAAGTCTCTTGCCTGCGTGCTTGAGCATTAGGAAGTCTCTTGTTTGTATACTTGAGCATTGGAAGTCTCTTGCTTGTGTGCTTGAGCAATTGTAATCTTTGGTGATTATAGTGAACTCTCTTGGAAGTACAAGAGGACTGGACGTACTCTCGGTTTGTGAGGGGAACCAGTATAAAAATCTCTGTCTCTATCTTTCTCTCTTTCTCTCTACCTTCAAAGTTATTCTTGATTGTGTTTTGTTTTCTAAACCGCTGCAAACTCTGATAAGTTCTCTGTAACTTAGAAGAAATTTTTAAATTACTCAAAACACAATTCAACCCCCCCCCCCCCCCTTCTTGTGTTTTTCACACCTTCAATTGGCATCAAGAGCCCGGTTCTGTTTTTTAATCACCTAACAGTGAGACAGTTTCCTGTTGAAAAACACTATGACTGAAACTCCAAGTGGTAGCTTGAAAGCAGTTCCTCATGACTATGATATTGAAGATAAGTCAAGCAACAAGGCACCAAAGTTCAATGGAGATGCTTCTACCTTTTCCTGGTGGAAAGATAGAATCTACAGTCATTTTATTGGTTTAGATGATGAGCTTTGGGACCTAGTTGAAGAATGGGTAACTTTCCAAGGACTAGATGAAAAGGGAAGGCTATCTGTTGAAGAAAGAAAGAAGTTCACTCCTACAGACAAGAAGCTTTACAAGAAGCATCACAAGGTTAAGGATCTTCTCATTGGGTGTATAACTCATGATGAGTACCTCAAGATCACAGACAAATCCACTGCCAAGAGCATCTATGACTCCTTATGTTCTACATATGAAGGGAACAAACAGGTTCAAGAGGCAAAGGCTACTCTTTTGATCCAACAGTATGAACTCTTTAGAATGAAGGATGATGAGAATATTGAATCAATGTATTCTAGATTCAAAATTCTTGTGCCTGGTCTCCAAGTTCTAAAGAGAAGTTATACAACCTCTGATCATGTAAAGAAGATTTTGAGAAGCTTACCTTCAAGGTGGAGGCCTAAGGTAACAGCTATCCAAGAAGCTAAAGATTTGGACAAACTTGGCTTGGAAGAATTGATAAGTTCACTCATGAGTCATGAGATTGAACTATCTTCTGATGAGCCTCAGAAGAAGCTAAAATCTGTGGCTTTGCCATCTATTTCAGTTTCATCTAAGGCTCTGAAAGCCAAAGTTGTAGAATCTGAAGCAGAGGAATCTTCCATAGATAATCAAGAGGAAGGATCAGATGATGATTTCTTTGCACTCTTGTCCAAGAACTTTCAAAAGTGGTCACTAAGGAAGGGAAAAAATTTTCAAGGCAGAGGATCTGGATCAAGAAACATCACCAGCAAAGAGAAGAAGGATGACACAAAAAATTGTTTCAATTGTCATAAGCCTGGACACTTCATGGCTGATTGTCCTGAACTCAACTCCAAGGGTAAAGGAAGAAAGAGTATAATCAAGAACAAAGCCAAGAAGAGTCTGATGGCAACATGGGATGATATTAATGAACTATCTGAGGATGAAGACTCTGAGGAAGCAAACCTAGCGCTTATGGCCATTGGTGAGTCAGACAATGAAAATGATTCAGAGTCTGATACTGACGACATTGATGAGGTAATATCTAAAATGTCTAATACTCAAATGACCAAAGCTTTGAAAGATGTAATGGTGAAGTACATGGAAAAGTTGAGTGAGTTAGATTTTTGCAAACAAAAAATGAAGCTCCTCAATGAAAATCTCACCCAGACTCAAGCAAACTATCAAAAATCTCTTAAAACAATTAAGGTGCTTGAGACTGGATGCAGAACATGTCACAAACCTTATGACGAGTATGAAATCTCTCTACAAGAGTTTGTGTACCATAACATAGATAAAACTAGGGTAACTTCCGTAATTCATGGTGGACTTAGCAACTATTACAAAAGACAAGGACTTGGTTCTCTTACATGTCCTGATGTAGGAAAATTAAGTAAATCTGTCTTGTTGAGCAAGTCACCATCAGAATCTTATTCAAACTTTACTAAGGGTACATCAGAACCTCTGACTGTGTCTGGTACTCTTGTGAGCTTGGAACCACAAGATAAGGTATTAGAAGATAACTCATCTTCTGAACCTAAGTCTTCTAAAACTCAGGTTCCCCTCACATCAGTACCCATGGCTACTCAAGTTAAAGCTGTCAAAGTACCAAAGCCTGTTGATAAGCGAGGCACTAGTACTTCTAAAGCAAACTTGGTAACTGGTTCTCTGACACACTCAAGAGGAAAGTCTCAGAGACAACATAAGCCTAAACAATTTTCTAAAGGCTCTGTTGACTCCAGATCTTCTGAGTATTCTAACAAGAAGAATAAGATTCTCAAAACTAACCAAAAAGGACCCATCAGAGTATGGGTACCAAAATCTGAAATAGTGTATGCTGCAGGTATGCACCCAAAGAAGAAAAGAAAGCTCATGGTATCTGGATTCTGGCTGCTCACGTCACATGACAGGAGACAAGCTCTTATTCCACACCCTGAATCAGCAAGAGGGAGGAACAGTAGGGTTTGGTGGCAACCAGAAGGGAAAGATCATTGGTATAGGTACGGTAGGTAATTCTTCTTTGTCAATTTCTGATGTTTGGTTAGTAGATGGACTACATCATAATTTACTTAGCATAAGTCAATTGTGTGATAGTAATTATGATGTTATGTTTAATAAGGATTCATGTACTATAATCAGAAACTCTGATCAATCCATTGTCTTTAAGGGAAATAGAAAAGGCAATGTGTACAAAGTCAATTTTTCTGATTTAAAGGAACAACAAGTGCTTTGTCTTTTGACACTGAGTGATGAAAAATGGATCTGGCATAAAAGATTGGGCCATGCTAACTGGAGATTAATTTCTAAGCTTAGCAAGGACAATCTTGTCAGAGGCCTTCCAAAAATAAAATATCACTCAGACTCACTTTGTGGTTCCTGTCAAAAAGGAAAAATTGTCAAAAGTTCTTTTAAGAACAAGAACATTGTCTCTACTACTAGACCTTTGGAACTCTTACACATTGATCTTTTTGGACCAGTTAGTACTGCTTCAATCAATGGTAAGAGATATGGATTAGTCATTGTGGATGATTATAGTAGATGGACTTGGGTTAAATTTCTGAGAAATAAAGATGATGCATATGAAGTGTTTAGCATCTTCTGTACCCAAATTCAAAATGAAAAAGATTCCAAAATTTTGAAAGTAAGAAGTGATCATGGTGGTGAATTTGAAAATGAACCTTTTGAAAAATTTTGTGAAGAACATGGAATTCTCCATGAATTCTCTTCTCCTAGAACTCCACAACAAAATGGAGTTGTAGAGAGAAAGAATAGATCTTTGCAAGAAATGGCACGCACCATGATGCATGAAAATAATTTAGCAAAATTCTTTTGGGCAGAAGCTGTTAACACTGCTTGTTATATTCAAAATAGAATCTATATAAGACCTATTTTGAACAAAACAACATATGAACTCTTTAAGGGAAGAAAACCCAATATTTCTTATTTTCATCAATTTGGTTGTACATGTTACATTCTGAATAACAAAGTCCATCGTAAGAAATTTGACTCTAAAGCCTGTAAGGGTATCTTCATTGGATACTCTGAACGCTCTAAGTCATACAGGGTGTATAATTCTGAAACTAATATAGTTGAAGAATCAATGCACGTAAAGTTTGATGATAAAGAGCCTGATGATAAAAAGTCAGAGCCTGTTAAAGATTTGTCAGGATCTGATGAGTCAGAAGATGAAGCTCCAGAGTATGATAACAACATAGAATTTGTAGAAGACTCTGAAGCTCAAGAAGATGCACCTTCTGATGCTGGTCAAGAACATCAAACTATTGATGAAGACTCTGAAGAATCTGTTATTCCAAGGAACACATTCAAATATAAATCATCACATCCTGAAGAGCTCATTCTAGGAAACAAGAACAGTCCAAGAAAAACAAGGTCAAACTTCAGAGTGGAAGAATCACTGTTTGGATTAGTTTCCTTGATTGAACCCAAGACAACAAATGAAGCTCTCTCAGATGATGCTTGGATAGTTGCAATGGAAGAAGAGCTAAATCAATTCAAGAGAAATGATGTGTGGGATCTGGTACCCAAACCAAAGCATAAGAACATTATTGGAACAAAATGGGTATACAGAAACAAATTGAATGAACAAGGTGAAGTTACTAGAAACAAAGCCAGACTTGTTGCACAAGGATACAGTCAACAAGAAGGAATTGACTTCACTGAAACATATGCTCCAGTGGCAAGACTGGAAGCAATCAGGTTACTTTTATCTTATGCAGTCAATAATGGTATTACTCTATATCAAATGGATGTGAAAAGTGCATTTCTAAATGGTGTCATATCTGAAGAAGTGTATGTCAAACAACCTCCTGGTTTTGAAGATTTAACAAATCCTGATCATGTGTTTAGATTAAAGAAGTCACTCTATGGACTCAAACAAGCTCCCAGAGCTTGGTATGAGAGATTGAGTACTTTTTTGGTTGACAATGGTTTTGAAAAAGGACAAGTTGACAATACACTTTTCAAAAAGACCCTTAAGAAAGACATTTTAATCATTCAAATATATGTTGATGATATCATTTTTGGATTAACAAATGCCACTCTTTGCAAGAACTTTTCTAAGCTGATGCAGGATGAGTTTGAAATGAGTATGATGGGAGAATTGAAGTTCTTTCTTGGTATTCAAATAAATCAAACAGAGAAAGGAACATTCATTCATCAATCCAAATATATAAAGGATCTTCTGAAGAAGTTCAACTTAGAAGATTGCAAACCCATGAATACTCCAATGCATCCTACATCAAGCCTGAGCAAAGAAGAATCTGAAGGCAAGGTTGATCAGAAGCTGTATAGAGGTATGATTGGATCTCTTCTTTATCTAACTGCCTCAAGACCTGACATTTTATTCAGTGTATGTTTGTGTGCAAAATTTCAATCAGATCCTAGAGAATCTCATCTCACTGCTGTGAAGAGAATCTTTAGGTATTTGAAAGCTACTTGTAACATTGGATTACTGTATCAGAAATCCAATGACTACAAGCTGATTGGATTCTGTGATGCTGACTATGCTGGTGATAGAATTGAAAGAAAATCCACCAGTGGTAACTGCCAGTTTATTGGTGAGAATTTAATTTCATGGGCTAGTAAAAGGCAAACCACCATAGCTATGTCAACAGCAGAAGCTGAATACATATCAGCAGCTAAATGTTGTACACAACTACTTTGGATGAAATATCAATTGGAAGATTATCAAATCAGCAGTAACAATATTCCTTTATATTGTGACAATACTGCAGCTATTCACCTTTCTAAAAACCCTATTTTACATTCAAGAGCTAAGCATATTGAGATTAAGCATCATTTTATCAGAGACTATGTTCAAAAAGGTGTAATTGATCTCAAGTTCATTGAAACTGAAAATCAATGGGCTGATATCTTTACAAAACCTTTAGCTGTTGAACGTTTTGATTTTATCAAAAAGAATCTGAACATGATGGAAATCTCTGATTAACTTAGACTCTGATGAAAAATTGAGTTTGTGAGAATCTAATAGTAATCAGAAGATGAAGTCATCAGAACCTTCTGTATCAGAAGTTGTGATGAGAGTATCTTCTGACATACTATCAGAATCTGATTAGAAGGTAAATGGTTCTGGCGCGTAAGCAAAAATCTTTTGTAAAAACCCTTTCGTTTTCTCAAACTTACGTGTCAGTTATTTAACAATCTTCTAATACACATGTCTTGTTGCAAGAGGATAAAGAAGTTGGTTAATGATGATTAGCATTTCATATTCCCAATTGTGGTAAAATACTCTACTACCCCTGTGTATGTGTACTTGTTTTTTGCGCGTAAGTTTCTATTTAAACACACTAACTGTTCACATTCACACTTTTGCACTCTCACAACCTACACTTTCATTCTTCTAAAACACAGAGCAATTTCTTTCTCCCTCTTTAGAAACCCTAACTTCCAAATATCATCCATGGCATCCTCATCGTCATTCCTAAATAGAACATGCATGATCTTACCAAATGAATCCAACCCTACTGAGTTCGCAAAGGATCAACGACCATATAAGTATGATGAACTAAATGTTGCGATTGAGAATCCTGTTGATCTTGAGAGCATTAGAGTAAACGGTTTTGGTGAAGTCGTTCATCTCTACAAAAAACAAGGTTTGGAATACTACTTTGATCTTCTAAATGGACCAACTTATACTGAGATGGTAAAGGAATTCTGGATGAAAGCCTCTGTTATTACAAGGGTTGTTTATAACAAGAAGGTCAGGGAAAAGATTGAAGAAAACCCTGAATTCAACGACAGATAGTGAAGCCAAGAGAGTCATAGAAGCACATGCTGAATTCATGAAAAAGCTAGGTGCTGATGTAGGAGATGGAGAACCTACAAAGCTGACTGTAAGACAATCAAGGCTTTTGGAACAACCTCTTAGACTTGAACCAGTCAAGAGAAAAGCTGCCAAAAGTCCTACTGTGAAGAAAGCTGCTAAGATTCCAAAGACTACAAAGTCTACAGCTCCAAGATCCTCAAAACCAAGGGCAAAGAAAGTTATACTGGAGGATCTTACAGAGGAAGAAAAGGAAGAAGCTGTGGTACAGGCAGCATTGGCAAAGGTTGCAGAATTTAATAAGAAGCAAGAGGCTCTGAAGGACGGCTATGATTGTGGTATTGATGAAGCTGCATTTGATGATATGCACAAGAAGCTTCCAAAAAGGAATGATCCTCACAATCTGCTGGAACAGCAGACTCTCTATGGAAATGAGACTGGTAAGTTTTCTAATTTTCTTGGAGGCAGCAAAGGATTTAGTGATTATTTCAGAAGGCTTCAATTTCCTTCTGAAATTAGAGTTAAACATGCTTTTGATAAGATTTTAAAAGGAGTTAATTCTGAGAAAGTCTATGATCTTTCTGAGAATCAACCATCATCAGAGCAGTTTAACCTCATCCTATCTAACCCATCAGAATCCCAGGCTAATTTTATATGCAATGATGCAGCACAAGCTTCTACAAGCACTGCACCTACTATTCAACTTTCACCTGATGAAGATTCTGATAAAACCCCATCACCTCCTCCTCAAATATCCCCCAACCATCAAGAAATCCCTACCACAACACCACAACCAGAAGAACCAGAAAATAACCCCCAACCAAACTCTGAGATTGTTCAACCTGTGAACACTCAAGAACAACCAACAACACCTCAACCAGAAAATACTGAACCAGAAACTACCCAACCAGAAAATGAAATTCCACCAGAAAATACTCCATCAGAACCTGATCACCAAAAATCACCAGAACTTGATCAAGATCAAGTCTCTGAAACTCTTCACTCTGATGAACATGTCCATGAGAAATCCCCACATCATGTGGATGTGAACAACTCATGTGTTTTATCTACTCCTATCAAACATCATGTTCAACAAATAAATGAGACTCTGAATCTTGAAATCCTACCAAAAACCCCTCCTGACCAATCACAACATCTCAAACACCTTATGCAGGATCTATCTATGGACTGCATATTTTTCCCTCCTCACCTACCTTCCAGAATAGCTAATGAACCTCTTGACCAAACTCAGGATGATATCACTAGTCTGCTAAAAGTTGTTGACAAGAATCTTAGGAGAATGTCCAGTGCCATTCCACACAGGTCAATTGACACAGCACACATTGACAAAGAGTGTGACCTTATGGAACAAAATCTGGTACTCATGCTTCGTTCTGTCAGAAAGGCTTACACTACAGACTTGAATTTGAGGAATGAGATAGCAAGAAAGGAAGAGGAAGAGAGGCGTGAAAGGGAAAGATTGGAAGCTGAGGAGAGGGAAAGAAAAAGATTGGAGGATGAGCGTATAGAAAGGGAAAGGCAAGCTGCTGAGCAAGCTAGGCTAGCAGAGGAAGCTAGAAGAGCTGCTGAACAAGCAAGGCTTGAACAAATTGCTAGGAATGCACCAGAGTATGCTCAGCACATAAGGGAAAATCAAGATAATTTTCAGAGAAGACTTGATGAGCATTCCTCTATGTTGGCTGCTATTATGACTACTCTTCAGAGCATCAATGCAAGATTGCCTCAGCAACCTGATCAACCTTAACCCCTAGGATTCTATGCACATGTTCTGTTTATTTGTTTAATGATTTACCATGTTATGTTTGTTGTTGTTTTGTAACTTGTTGAATATTATCTCTTTAAATACTTGGTTAATCATCTTCTGTGTTCATTATTTATTTCTGTGTTCATTATTTGTTGATTATTATTTTTATGCTTTCATAAATGATTTTGAGACAAATATCAACTCAAAGATTTCAAAGCTAAATAATGAGTTTATTCAATTGAAAATTGTTGATTACATAAGTTTCTATCCAACTTTTCACTTGGATTCTACATGAAAAACAGCTAGTCCTAAATCTAGCTTATTTGAATCTAAGGGAAATGGAAGAGTTCACGACATTCTCTTCACTTCCTTATTGGGAGATCAATGAGAAATGATCTCATTGATTATGAGGAGAGGAATTCTTCACTGGGAGGAACATATGTACTCAAGAATTCCTTTCAATCAGAATCCCATTCAGATTCTGACTCGGATAAGGACTCTTGTTGTTTAGTCTTGGATCTTGTTTGATATTTGACTCTGACAGGAGCAGAAGTTGATGCCTTTATCTTCTGAGGTTTCCTCTTAGACTCTGAGTCTTGTTGAATCTTCACTTTCTTCTTCTTCTTCTCATGCACTCTCTTACTTTTGATCACTTTTCTATCCTTCTCCATTGTTGATTTTTCACAATGAAATGGAAGTGTTGAGTGAAATGACAAAGTTCATGGTCCTTATATAATGGTTTCAAAATAGACAAGTTCATGGTTTTACGACACGCCATTTAATTGTGGTAGTTGTAACCACCTTGACTGCATTGAAACTTTACTTTTGACCATTTTTTTTCAAAATTGTCATTTATTTCTTGTCAGTTTTATCTTTTTGTTTAATGACAAAAGGGGGAGTAAGAGTTATTATTAATTTATGAGATGCTAAACTGAAACCAAAATTCCAAAATTTAATTCTTTTCAGTTATGTCTATGTATAAATTTTTGAGGAAAATATTAGTTGAAATTTGAACTTCTGATACATGGTACGTATAAAAGAAAATTGCACTTTTCTTTCATAGGTATCAGACTTAGGGGGAGAGCTTGCAAACCTAGCCTCTGAAAGTCTAGTGTATTAGTTTAAGTTCAAAATTCAAATAATTATTTTTAAACTGATTTAATTAATCATTGTTGAACTTAGGGGGAGCTTGCAAAACTCATAAACCTAAGATAGGCCTGATAAATTTTATCAACAACCATTGTAAATTAATACTTGGTTTGTCATCAATCAAAAAGGGGGAGATTGTTGGAACAAAAGAGGTTCTGACATGACCCAATTAAGTTTTGATGATAACAAAAGTATTAATGTACAATAGGGTATACTAATTATTTAATCCAAGTGTGCAGATATTCAAGTTAATTTTTATATTCATTAAAAGCACATTGGAAGCTCTGATATGGCAAAGCAAACTCTGATCAGAACTTGAAGACGTCAGAAGATGCATATTTGGTTCATCAGAGGATGCAAATTTTATTCATCAGAAGATGCATATCAGACTCTGATAAGAGCAGTGAGAGCCGTTTTGTCAGAAGAACATTCTCTGCATCAAAGATTATACTCTGACACTCCAAAAGCTGATGAAATCAATCTTATCCACAGAATAGTGACGTTTGTACTATTGTACGAACTCTTTACCTGATTTGGATAAATCTTTCTCTCCAAGATTGATCGCATACAAGGTTACCTGATTTGGATATCAAAGGTACTATCTACAGCTGGCGCAATCTCACCGCATCAAATTCAAATCAAACACGCTCCACCTTCATCTATAAATTGGAGCAAGTTTGAAGCTTTGGGATACGACACTTGAATAATTTGAAAAGAGCTGGTACTCTGCAAAAATCATCCTAAAGCACAAAACTGCAAATACAACTTGAACTCATATTCAAAATCCAAGACTCTAGTTTCAGCTACTGTTAATTCATTAGTTGAACCTTAGAACTTTGTATTAAGATTCTAAGTTAAGTCTTGTATCAAAAGTTGTATTTATTCTGTAACTGAACATTGATCTTCATATCAATTGTTCAGACTCTGTTTTTCTAATCTTGTGTATTGAAGTCTCTTGCCTGCGTGCTTGAGCATTAGGAAGTCTCTTGTTTGTATACTTGAGCATTGGAAGTCTCTTGCTTGTGTGCTTGAGCAATTGTAATCTTTGGTGATTATAGTGAACTCTCTTGGAAGTACAAGAGGACTGGACGTACTCTCGGTTTGTGAGGGGAACCAGTATAAAAATCTCTGTCTCTATCTTTCTCTCTTTCTCTCTACCTTCAAAGTTATTCTTGATTGTGTTTTGTTTTCTAAACCGCTGCAAACTCTGATAAGTTCTCTGTAACTTAGAAGAAATTTTTAAATTACTCAAAACACAATTCACCCCCCCTCCCCCCCTTCTTGTGTTTTTCACACCTTCAAAGTCAAGAGTCCAACTAGGATTAAGACCCTACAAAGGTAAAGAGATTAGGTCTAATCTTTTGGGATTACCAGTGTTGATCACTCAGGAGCATGTAGCTAAGGTTCTGGGTCTAGATAACAAAGGTGAAGATGTTAATCTGTACAAGACCAAGAGCCTGTATACTGAAAGTATCAAAAAGGATCTTTTCCCTGTTGGTACACAAGAGCGTGACTTTGGGAAGGCCAAGTATATGAAAAAGGAATTTCAAATTGCTTTCAAGGTTTTACTTCCATCAATCATCACAAGAGAAGGAGGAAGAGATACAATCTCTCTGCCTCATAGACACTTCATCTGGTTTATGCATAAAAGGGTAAAGATCAATTTGGCTGGTTTAATTTTTGAACACCTTTGCGCTTGTATCAGTGATAGCCACACTAAGCCAAAGGTCACTCTACACCACCCAAGATTAATTTCTGAGATCATACGCCAGACACAGCTTGTAGAGATTGTCAGAACTTAGGAAAGACTGAGAGTTTTTAATACAGCAAAGTTGATGCAACAATTCTGGTGAATATGATGTTGGTTAAGAAAGAGGATATAAAGAAGGCAGAACATCCTCTTAAGAAAATATATGAAGAATACTTCTGGTGTGATGGTTTTCCAACCATCTCAGAACATAATAATGAAGAGGTAATTAAGAACTTCTTGGAAATGGTTAGAAGAGAAACTGGTGCAGAAGTTGACAGGAGTATGGTGGTGGATGTACCAGATTGGGATATCTTCAATGGTCCTAAGGAAATTACAAGGTCGAGGAAGAAGCCCATTGTCTTTGAACAAGCTATGATTGAGGAAGGATCAAAAGGGCAGAATGAAGGATCAACAGGGCAGAATGAAGAATCAGGGCATGATAATATAGATGAAATGATTGAGACTGCTGCTGAAGAAGTCTCTAAGACTCAAAAAGCTAAAGCTGCTAAGGTAGTCTCTAAGACTCAAGAAGCTAAAGCTGCTGAGGTTGTCCCAGAGGCAAATGTTGAGAAGGAGAGGAGAAGCAAGAAAAGGTCCAGCTACTGAGGATGATCAAGCTGTCAGAGCCTCTAAAAGAACAAAGATCAAAGCTAAGAGGATTCCTAACAAAGCTCATCCTAAAGGTAATATCTCTGAGACTAATGTTAATAGCAAGCCTGTAGCTCAAGAATTACCTTCTCCTAGCCCAACCATAGATTTATCTAAACATATATCTATGATCCTGCCTAACCAAAAACACCAAACAGTCATTGTTTCATCATCACCATCATCATCTTCATCTGATAGTACTCTGTCTGACTGTAGTAGTGATACTGAAGCAAAAATTCTTAGAAAATCTGCCAAGAAACTTAGATCAATCAAACGGAAGACCCCTCAGAAAAACAGAAATAATCCACCCAAGGAAGCTGTTGCTGAAGACACTTCCATCCTAGACCACCTCACACCACACCTATCTGGTGATGCATTTACTCACTCTAATCTGAATTCACCAAATCACCCCATTAACAAATTCCTGAATGTAACTACTGAACCACCACAAGAACCTCCCACAATCATTATCCAAACACCACCCTCTCATGTTCTTGCTCCTGAACAAGAAACTCCAAACACAATCATCAATCCTGAACCTGAGACACAACCACCTCAGAATGATGACATATCACTCTCAAAACCTCCCACTCCCCAACCTGAACAAAATAATTCTGAACCAATTATCAACAACACTCCTTCATCATCTTCTCCCATTCTTGGTCCAGTTTACAAACCACTGACCAAAGATGAATTAATCCTACCTGTTGATTTTGCTCTACCTATCCTTGAGAGGATGTTAAAAGAATCCATAAACATTGATGATGATCCAATAACCCTCTCTCTGAACCAAACCATTGATCTGAGCAAAATCAAAATACCCCCTCTCAAAAGAAAAAGACCTGAACCCACCATTCCCTTTTACAAAAATCAACCCTTTTTCAATTCCAACTCTGAACCCAATCTTGAGCTATTAGACAGTGCTATTAGTATTAGTCTTAAGAGGTTCAAAAGCATGGAAGAAGAGGTTCTGATTTTTCCTCAGATATAGATAGTAAGATCAGGGAATTGGAGGATAAGTTCAGTCAGTCTCTGAAGCTTCTGGGAGATCATATAAAGGGTAAGATTGAAGGAAGAGGAATGAATGCACTGAATCAAATTATGCATGCTGCTGAGATCTCTCATGCTCTTAAGCTTACCAACTACAATCATGAGGAAGAGCGTCAACGTCTGGAATTTTTGGCTGCTGTGAATGAAAGTATCAGTACATCACTTGAAGCAGCTGAAAGGTTAGCTGAAGAGGAAGCAAGGTATGCCAGAATGATACTTGATGCTGAGCAGGCTAGGATAGCTACTGAAGTAGAGCGTAAGAGACTAGCTGATCAAGAAGCTCTCAAGTTATTAGTGGAAAGAGCTCATCACATTGCTGTGGTTGAGACTCACAAGATAAATGAGGATCAAGCACCTTATGAGGATTATGCTATGGTTGATCAAAACCTAGAAGAGAACAGTGCTGACAAGGGTAAAGCTCCAATAGTTGATACTACCCCTCCAAGATCTCCACCAAGACTTGTCCAAGGCTCTCCATCATCTGCTATACCTCCAGCTGTACAAGTGGCTCTAGAAGAAATTAAGAATGAGTTAAGGGAAGAGCTGAGGAATGAGATGGATGAATTTAGGGCTGATATAAGGGAAGATATGAACAGATCTGGAGAAGCCACTCATAAGAAGATAGATGCTATGATGGAGCTTCTGCTAAAGCTTACTAGTCAATCACCAAAGTCTTAACCCTTTTGTTTGAGCACATTTATATGATCTGTTTTGTAATCTTGGATAATTATTTCTATCTGTTATTTAATGAATTAATTGATTATCCATGCTTGATTGTCTGTGTATCTGGTTGTGTGTGTGTTAATTTTATTTTTATTTTTCAAAATTAAGATATATTCACTACTTATGTCTGATACTGTTGTGGCTACTGAAGCTAGAGTAAGGTGCTGAAGAGCATCTTAGTTTTTAAACTTATATTAGGCTTTTGAAAACCTAAGGTTCCTCCACATCAGTATTCCTACTTACTCATGATATAGTTTCTTAGTATTATAGTCTGTTTAACAGCGAGACACCAATACCGAATGAGGAGTGTCTGGTAACTGGTGTTCTGACATTCTTAAGTGAATATAAGAAATATGCAAAGAAAATAAACAATTTAAAAGCAAGAACTCTTTTTATTAATTGATGCAAAGTTTTATTACATAAGATAGTGAGAGCACTACTTAGACTCTACATCTGACTCATCTTTCTTGGGCACCTCTAGCTTTGAATCACCAGCAGTGCTTGCATCAGAAAGATATTCAAGAATGGCTTTGTGGCAGTCAGGGTCTGAGTACTCCTCCTCAGGATCGTATGTTCTGGGAAACTCTGCATAATCAGAGTCTATTTCATCAGACTCTGATAACTCAATCACTTGCTTGATTGGTTCTTTGACTTGCCTATTTCTTCTTGGGCGTGAAGATGTTGCTTCCTTCTTGATCTCCTTCTTTGATCCTGAAGCTTTCTTCATTGCTTGATTTTCAATTGTGTGCTTGAAAATGTTTCTTTGATTATTCGTTGTCAATAAAATGAGAAGAATCATCTCCTTTTATAATGTCTTCAAGCTCTCTTGTCTACCTGGTAATCAACAAGTTCATTAATTGAACATAGCTGTAACCAATGTTTGACTTGACTGTCTTGAGAAAATCGTTATTTGACTTAGAGTTAAATATGAAAATTTATTTCAAGTTAATAAATTAACTCTTAAACTGCTTTAATTAGTTATGGATAAGACTTAGGGGGAGCTTACAAACCTAACCCTATGGATTATCAGACTCAGGGGGAGCTTGCAAAGCTTTGAAACCTGAAGTCAACATAAATAATTAAAGCAACAACAATTGAATTTTAATGCTTTAGTTTGTCATCATCAAAAAGGGGAGATTGTTGGAACAAAGTGGGTCTGACATAAATCCCTAGTATTTTAATTGGTTTTGATGATAACAAAGTATTAAAATTGCAATTGGTATTAATAATATTTATTCTAGTGTGCAGAATTAATAGTTAAAATTCACTCATAAGCACTATGAATAAAAGCAGAGAAGACAAGCTAAGAAGCTCTGAAAGTATATCGCTGATCATCAGAAGCTTAAAATTCAAGGTCTGAATAAAGTGGCTCTGAGGACAAAAGCTAGGCTCTGAAGGATTCAGAAGCTGAGGACCTTAAGAAGCTACACTGCAGACTCTGAAACAAAAGGAATTTGCGTCACTCAAGAACTGACAGAGTCAGAATCAATGATTGAAGAACAATCCACTTTGGGACTCTGTCATATCCACAGGAAGGAATATTCGTTGGTACAACGTTAACCTTATCCATAAGTGGAGCACATTTGAGGATTATACGACTGTACTATTATTACTCAAAATGGTTTAGTGATAATTCAAATTGCAAGGTAGTGGAATTGAAGTTCTTTACCAAAGAAGGCAATGTCAGCTATCAATTGTACGAACAAATTCCAGCTGACATCTTATCTCTCTGCAACGGTCATCACATTCCATTGAAGTATAAATAGAAGACTCAAATGGAAGAAATGACCACTGTTCTATTACTGTGTTTTAAGGCTCTGAAGCAATCTGACATTCAAGAACCTATCTGTCATTCATAGTCTTAAAAGCAATCTGTGTTGTATTTTGTAAACACCTCTGATATTATATCAAGTGTCCATTAACAATCATTCTTAGATTTTAAGTTTGTTTGTGAAGTCTCTCGTTTAGTGAAACTTGAGCATTTGAGAAGTCTCTTGCAAGTGTGCTTGAGCAAATTGTAATCTTGTGAGATTATAGTGAAAAGCTCTTGTTAGTAACAAGGGGACTGGACGTACTCTCAACTTGTGAGAGGAACCAGGATAAATTATGTGTCTTTCTTTCTCTCTCTCAGCACCTCTTTGATTTTGTGTTTAAATACGCTGCAAACTTGTTTTTATTTTAGAAAAAGATTCAATTTTTAAAACACAATTCAACCCCCCCCCCCCCCCCCCCCCCTTCCTCTCCCCTCTCTTGTGTTTTTCCACCTTCAGAATCCATGTAAGACATGACATGGTAGATGTTGTAATGCTATTGATCCACATAAATTTATGACATAATGATTGCATCATAGATTACATAAACAAGTAGCTAGCATGTTCTACTTTTAGTATAGTAAATAGATAAGATCTAGCTAGAGTAATAATAAACGTAGATGTTTTGGTATGAATATATTGTTTCAGAAAAATACTCTCTTACCCAAAATTATATTCACTTGGGTAACAAGTAACAACTTTAATACTACATATGCATGTTATGGGTATTGAGTGTTCAAATTTATATCTATTACCTGTGTTTGAACTAAAATAAATCAATAAATCACAATTAAGAAAATGTTCAAAGTTCTTTAATATTGGATCATGAAAGTAATAAACAATTGTATTGAACTTATTCAAAACTATAAGCATCCAAAACTTGTTAAATGAATAAATATTTTAATAAAATCCAAATAATAAATTCATAAATGCATTAATTTTTCTCTTTGAATAGAGTTTGAAATTGGATAATTCAATTACTTCAATTTTTTGTTCAAATTAGATAATTTTCCAAATCCTTCGATTGTAACATGTATGTATCATTTAATTAGTTTTAAAATATTTTTACAAGATGTAGGGGCAAGGCAAGCCCCAGGAAAGTATAGGTTGGCTCCCAGCTCAATCTTGGCCGGCATCCTGCTCTTGAGGGTGTGGGGTGCTGGAGCCAACTACTCATTGCACTCTTGCCCCAACCCAAGGCCGTTAAGGTTGGTGAGGAGCATTGTTTTGAGGGAGGGAAATCGTGGTTGACAAGCCACTTCGAGGAAGCGTTGGAGTGCTTTCATCAAATGATGCATATGGACAGAGTCATTCCCATCCCAAGTGGTTGCCCGATTCGGCCTGGCCTGGTCAAGAATGCTGATAGGAAAAAGAAATAAGAGAAGTTTTTTTTGTTACAAAAGAAAACAAAAAGGGAAAAAAAAAAAAAAAAAAAAAAGACCCAACTTTGGGTCAAATAATTCGACGGTCATGGCATATACTAAAAGGCTATAGGTCATATCTGGAGGGACTTCACGCAAAATAGCAACACAGCTATCACTTAGAACACCTCTTTTGGCCCAAAAGTCAGCTGCAATTTTATATTCACACATAGTATGTCGCAATGCTAATTTTTCTCTTTTAATAGAGTTTGAACTTGGATCATTCAATTCTTTTAATTTTTTGTTCAAATTAATTAAATTATCCAAATACTTCAATTGTAACGTTTATGTATGTATGTATCACTTAAATAATTTTAAAATATTTTTACCAAATGCTGAAAGAAAGAAAAAAAAAAGAGAATTTTTTTTTGTTACAAAAGAAAAACACTACTAGAAAAAGTTGAAATACCGACGGAATTTAGAGACAGAATATATTTTGTCTCTACCAGAGATGGAATTAGAGACGGAAAAAGCAATTAGAGACAAATATTTTTATTTTAGAGACAGAAATTTTCATTTTAGAGATAGATTTTGTCCGTCTCTAATAGTTTAGAGACGAGGAAATTACCGACGGGATCAAATCCGTCTCTAACGTGCTTAGTGACGGAATATTTGCATTTTAGAGACAGATTTCGCCCGTCGGTATTTAAGATTTTTCTAGTAGTGAAACAAAAAGGGAAAAAAACAAGAAAAATACAAGAGACCAAAATTAGAGTCAAACAATTCAAAGGCCATAGCATATGCTAAGAGGTTATAGGTCATATATGGAGGGACTTCACGCAAAAGAGCAACACAACTATCACTTATAACACCCCTTTTGACCCAAAAGTCAGTTGCAATATTATATTTGCATATAGTATGCTGCAAATTAACCATTCAATTTATAAAATCTCTGATTGCCATGATCAAATTTTCAAAATTACTTGTGATGTACATTCAAAACCTTCTAAATGAGATCAACAATGGTAGTTAATTCAAAGATACATAATACTTGTTTAAATCCAATATCCTAGCACAACTTTAAACTATGGTATTTGTTAGAAATAATATAAAACCATTGATGTGGCTTATCCTAACAGCTTAAGCTTTTGGGATAATCGGTTATTCGATATGGTATCAGAGTCTCTATGACTAAGTGTTCTAGAGTTTGATCTCCGCTCCCCTCACTTTCTAATTAAAAAGTGGAATTTAAGTATATGGTAGGTGGGTCTATGCATTATCCATGTTTCAAGCCCAAGTGGGCTCTTGTGTGACGGGGCGTGTTAGAAATAATATATAAAATCATTGATGTGACATATCCTAACAGCTTAAACTTTTGGAATAATTGGTTATTTGACAGTATTAACCAATAATCTCAGCATGACAAATGCAAGGATTACAATTTTTTCCAAACAACCCATTCAAAAAGTATCACGTGTAATCATGAATAAGATCACCAAAACCACCCAAAAAAAACCTAGGAATATACTACCTTCAATATGGAGAGCTACTGAAAGAGAGGATTGACTGACCTCTGGCAAGAGCACCAGTCTATCATCGAGTAATAAATTCTCAATTGAATGAGTTCGTCTTCACAGGGATCGTGCCAAAGTAACTAGTGTTATTTAAGAATTATGATAGTTTATATTCGCTTTTGGTTTTGAAAAGAGTTTTGATTCAGAGCAGAAAATAAAAGATTAGAAGAGATCATATGAGAAAAATAAGTTAAGTGCTTTCGAATCCATCTCATATTCCCACTTGGTAACATGGCGTTATAATTCCCTTGCAATTATTTATGGCGGATTAACTGATTAGTGAAATGTGTCATCGCATACTAAGATCACCCTATTGCAATTGAATACATTGAGACTAACAAAAGGAGAACTCATGTTGTCACGTTTTGATACATATACATGATCTCACGTTAATCCTAATTTAATTGAATAGTTGTAGACATGCAGAAGTTAATTAAGTGAACGTTAATCCTATTAGCCTCTACGACTCAGGTATATGATACTATCTATTCTGCTCTTGCTAGACCACTTACCTCGGTTCCAGGATTATGGGCCAATTAAGATCATCTCTAACTCATATGAGCAATTCATAAATATGTCTACTTATAAATTGTGATCGAATACGAGAAAGTAAAATTGGAAACAATAGAATTAATTGCAAGTAATATATTGTTTCCAATTTATTAAATAGTCTCAAACATTTATAGAGGAGTTCATCTACTTGACCTAACCTAAAAAGGTTTAGTTACTGAGAGACATAATTAAAACAAAAGAGTAAAATTATACATACAAAGTAACTTCGATGCCTTGCAGTGGAACTTTCCTCTCCCTATGGTGGGGAGAGTGCCTCCCCTCGAGAACTCCTTGCCCTCCTTGTTGCTCCTCCTTTGCTCCTTGGTTTGTATTTCTCTGAATTTCTGAATAATTGTGGTGGATGAAGACTCGATTTTATTATAGCTTTTTTAACGGGATTGAGCTTCTTCATCGTGTGACATCGTGGCACGGTTTCTCAAAGACTTGCATTGTGGGACGATGCCATCCATCGTGGCACGATGGTGGATCGGATTTCTTTTCAAAATTTCGAAGATTTTCTTCAAATAAATAATTTTTCATCGTGGCACGATCCAGGACCATCGTGGCACGATGTAACTGCATTTTTTCTTCATTTTTGCTCTTTTTTGTGTATTTTCTTCTATTCTTGCTTCTTGATCAAGTAACTTCACTTCTTTAGGTATTTGCTTGCATTTGGTCTTGAAATTTACTTAAAAGTTAAAACTACATGAAATGGTCCTAATACATACTAAAAATATCATATAAATTTATGTCATCAGTGATGTACACTCTGTGTGAATCGATGATGGGAGTAGTTTAGGAAAGGCCTTGTATATATTATCTGTCGAATCCAGTACAAATTAAATTGGCGTTGAAACAACAAGGGTAGGAATCCTCGCCATTTCTTAAAAGAAATGAACAATACAATTACTATACTTTTGGTGTATAAATATTCAAATAATATAAATAATTTTCAAAAAGCGTTATATCATTAATTTGCTTCAAAATTATAATAATGGGCATCTCCATTTCTGTTAGGAAATGGAGAGGATCGGTACTCGAAAGTTTATATATAAGAAAATATAAACAAAAACAAGTGAACCAAGACTGTGTTTTTTTAAAACCAAAATTGGTTTTGCCAACTTTTTTTTACAAAAAAAGCAAAAATTATTGCATTTATATAAAATAATTTAAGTATGGGCCATGTAATTAGCCTTAGGCCCAACGATCCATATCATATGTTTCATTATGTTTTTTTTTAATTTATATTTGGTTTAATTAATCATTTGGTCCCTTATTTTTAATTTAGTTCTCAATTTGGTCCCTTATCTTTTAAACGTCTCAATTTGGTCCCTTATCATTTAAAAGTCTCAATTTAGTCCTTTATTTTTTCTGCAGGTCTTAATTTGGCCCCTTATCTTTTCTGCAGTTCTCAAATTAGTAATTAAGCCTTTATATTTTCACTAATTGATATCTTTTATGTGTGATAGTCGTACACTACTTTATAAATATGATTGGAAATAGATTAATTAGGTCGAACTAGTCTTTGCCAAGTCTAAGTTTGATCTATCAAAAATTAATAGATTTATAATTTAATCAAAGTACAATTTTTATTTTACAATAATTAAAATACAAATTTTAGTATATAAAATCAAAGTACAATAATCAATTCTTATTCGGCCTAGTAGGTCTTAAGAGAAATTTGGAATCACCTAATAAGAGAATTTGGATTATCAGCAACCTGCTTCTATGCAGCTGCCTCTGCTTCTGCTGCATTATTCTCGGCCACTAGAATCATCCAATGAGTGAGATATAAGACAAAAATTGACATTAACAATGTAGATAACATGATAGCCATCGTGGGAAACGGCTTTTCTGCTGTTACAACAGGACGTTGTAACAGTTAAGGATCGTCCGATTGCAATCCTATGATCGAGATTGTTTTCAGTAAATTTGTAAAAGAATTATTCTGATCTGTCCAATTTGATAATCAATGACTGAGATGTAAAACAGCTTCAAACTGCATAATTTCCTATAGCAGGAAATCCGTATCCAACCATCGCCTTCATTCTTTTCTGAATATGCATAGCTTGGCTACCACCGCTAGGGCTGGAAATGAGTCGAGCTGAGTCGAACTTGTCTGAGCTCGACTCGATAGGAATTAGTTCGGCTCAAAACTCGGTTCGAGTTTCACACGAACTATTTTTTCAACTCGAGTTCGGCTCGTTTAAAGTTCACAAACAGTTTGGCTCGTTAGGTTCAACTGGTTAAGTCAAATTATATTATTTTAAAGTCATTTTTTTTGTCAAAATTTCAAAATTTTATCTTTAACTTTTTAAACTATTTTTTAAAAAGAAAAAAGCAAATATTAAATTAAAATAAAGGAGAGGAAATGTAATGGAAAATGAAAAGTCTTTTGAAAAAGAGTGAGTTTAAAAGAGTAAATTTTTTTTTAGAGGCAGAGTAAGTAATATTCGTACACGGGAAAATTATCGAATCGAGCTTCGAACTATTCACGAGTTGGCTCGGGTCATTGCCGGCCCTAACCACCGCCATATCTCATTTCCTTTCTATATATATTTTATTCTTCTCAAACGCCATTTATTCGGTGGAAAATCATTTTTCTTTCTCTTTTTCATTTTAATTTTGTTAAACACTCAATCAATATTCAACCCATTTTTTATAGATCTAGTTGTTTGCATCCAGCTTTTGTTTATCATTTCAACCTCCGGGTTCTGCAGAGAGTAACAAGACAAACACACTGCCATAAGGTTATGGATCGGTCCAAACAAGCCTATGACAATTTGTTTGCACGTATATAATTATTATATGTGTATGTACAAACATAACCTGGCATTTTGCCAAGTTGTCACGTGAGTCACACGTTTTATGAACCCTAATATGTAGATGCTATCACAGTGGTGTTAATTACCTGCCGGTTGCACTATACTGATCGTATCTTTGTCAGTTTTCTATTGTTATTTTTTTGCAGTATTTGTTTGGTGCAGCTGCCAAATTCATTACAGCATATGTGGCTGTGGGAGAGAGTTACAATAGCTCGTACTTAGTACTTACTGCTTAGTAGGTAGTAAGAATCAAGCTATTGAAGCTTCATAGGAACAGTACTAGAGGAAGGTTCGGTTAAAATAGATGCACTTTGTATCTCAATGCTTGATTATTCTTGCGGTATGGCTTTCAGACGGAAATGGAGTATATAATCAATTTCCACTAGCCGATCAGAAACGAACAGCTGAGATCAAAACTGTATTATTGATTAAATCATAACTATTTGATCATTTTTCAATGGTCGAGATTAGATACTGTGTGAAACTATGGGCTGCTTTTACAGCCGCTAGTCCTGATCCCTTTTGGACGACCAATAGATATAATTATTTGGAGTTTCTAGGATGTTGTCTAAAAAAAGACAAATATTTTTTTTCATCAAGTTTTTTTTGACAAAATTGTTAATGAGATAGATGTTGAGCACCCCGGATTATTATGGTTGTATTTTTCTAGTGTTATTATGAAAACTTGTACACATAGAAAGGTTTTACGTACTAGCTATAGACCATATCATCTGGAGGATTTTTTATTGGGTTATCGAATTTTTTCCATACGCATGAGCCAGAAATTGAACCCCCGATCACAATATGTTTACGGCAACCAAATTCCTTACAACCTGGACCAATTCATTGTTAATTCATCTGGTGCTTTTTTATTCTCCCAATTTGATGAAAATTTTTCACATTAAAATTCTAATGTTTCTGATATTTGTATATTGCACTGTAGAATTGCATTTTAAGTTTCATACACATTTTTTAGCACTAAAATATAATCAAAGTTTTTTAAGATATGTGTAAGAAAATTTATGAGAGAAAAGTGGAGTATTGTTTTTTACTTAGAAAATTTTGTGAATATGAAAGTTGGTATGTTTAAGTGTAATGGTCTCAAAAATATTTATAAAAACTCTTAGAAATGTCCACGAAGTAAGGCAACTTTTTGAAATGATCTCATGATAAAAAGTAATGTTGAAAACTAACAGTGGTTCATAATTAAAAAAAAAATCGGTCCAAGTCTTATTAAATCGGTCGTGACGGACATGCGATTCAAAAGGTTCTGATTTTTCACCGGTCATGCTGTTTGTCAACAGTTATTAAATCGGTTTAACATAACAGGCGATTTAAAACGTTCAGACAAATTTTTTTTAAAATCAACTTTTTATATTTTTAAAATCTTTGCTTCATATGAACTTTTATATTTAACTTAGAAATTTATTTGTAATTGATTTTTAAAATAATTTCTGAACATTCTAAGTTATATAATTATTAAAACGATAAATCTATACTAATATATAAAGGGGATACAAATTTTTGGGATGGCTTTTTCATTATTCCTATTTTACCCTTAAAAAATAACTTTCACATAAAAATCGATTTTCAGTTTTTTCAGTAAATAATATTTTTTTTCTTCTTCTTACTACCTCCGTTCCTTTTTAAGTGTCCAAAAACGTCGAATTTAGCGTTTCTATTTAACTGTCCATTTGGTGTTTTAAGCGTACGATTTGTCAATTATACCATTTGTCAATTACTTATATCTTTTTCAATAAAACTAATTAATGCTATATATTTGGAAAACTAAATCTTTTTATTTTTTTTGGTACATAACATATTAAATTTTGTTTTTTTTGTCTGCATAATATATTAAATTTATTGGAAAGAGAAAGTGGATGCAAAAAAATAGGATTTTGTTGGTGAATTAGAATTAGGGTATAATAGGAAAATAAGGTGCAAAATTAAATTTTCTTAATTTGCTGTTACTATTCAAAACGGACACTTACTCCCCGTTTGGCCCGGCTTATTTTCCTCTTTTTTTCTTCTCCTTAAAAATAGTAAAGAAGGAAAAAATTGTGTTTGACTTAATTTTTTATTTATTTTTTACTTCTTTACTTTATTTCTCTAATACTTTTAAGGAGAAATAGTGTCAAATATAATTTTATACTTCTTTATTTCGTTTAAGCTAAAATAAAAAGTAAAAAATAAGTCGGGCCAAACGGGGCCTAAAAAGGAACGGAGGGAGTAATAACTAAGCACAACTTCCACATAAAAATAGGTTTTCAGTTTTTTTATAATAAATTTTTCGTTTTTTTTCTTCTTAATAACTAGCCACAACAAAAAAGGATGTAACTAAGTCCAATAAAAAAAAGATTAAGTAGCTATTTATATTTGCACAATAGAGAATATCGATCACCAAAAAAAAAAAACAAATCGATTACACAACCCGTTTGGCGGCTAGTCAAAGATAAAGACCATACTTACAATTAATTTAAAATTTTAAATAATAAGCTTAAATCTTGGTATTCATCTTGTTTTCTAATCTTGAACCTTCATATATAAGCTTTTTTCTTTTGTGATGTAAGTTTGTTATTATCAAAATCCAACCAAGTTCAAGAACGAAATCTTCTTCACAACATCTTCTATTTTATAATAAAAAATTTAACTCTCACACAGTCGAAATTGTTCTCATTCACGTGGTCGGAAACATTACTAATTATTTGATCAAGATCTAAAGGTTTAGATTAAGATCGATACTTTGAATTTTGAAACAAATAAAAATCAACATCGTCTAATCTTAATAAAAAAAGATCCAACGATGTCTCAAATGCGTGAATGAAGGATTCTTTAAATTTCGAAATCCAAATTTATAGCTAAATTAACAAAGCACTTAAGCACCTCGATCGGTGGTCTGCCTGTAGACTGTAGTTATCGATGGGGTCCTTTGATACAGCCATTCTTCAACAGTATAGCTGCAAATAGCAATAAAATCCTTTACTTTGGTGCACACTTCTATCCTTTCTTTTTTTTTTGATAGTTACTTCTATCCTTTCATGCATACGTTTTCATATTAATTATACTTGTGAGAGAATGTAGTGATATGTTAACGGTGGATTCAATACCTAACCCCCTTAATTAAGTGTGATTTTAGTGTTGAACTACTCTAATAAATTTGAAAATGTGGAGCAATTGTCGTTAATGGGTGCATTTCTTTTGGATTTTTTTAAAAATAGATTTTGTAGTGTTATATAATTTTGTGTAAAAGAAATTTACAAATAAACTTTTTATAAAAACTTCAAATGAAAATTTGGTTTGAATAGTTATTCTTAAAATGTGATTTTAGACATTTCATCATTTTATTGAAAAAAAAATTGGATATCAAAATTTCGAAAAAATCATTTAATTTGAACCTATTTCAAATCGATTTTCATAAAAATCATTTTTGAAATACAACCTTTTCAAAAAATTGTGATTTTGACTATGTTTTGTTCTTCAATAATGTATGTTTATGTTATATTATGTCAAAATTAGTGATTCAATTTAGAAAAAATGAATATAAAAAATGTTATAATATTTTGAAAAACAGTTTTACAAAATCCATTTTCAAAAATACAAAGAAAAAATTTATTTTCTTAAATCTAAAACAAACGCACCCAATTTCTTCCAACACAATAGTCAATTTTTTAGTTTAATTAAGATATGACATAGGACACCATCTCATAAAAAATTAGGACAAATTTTGACTTAGGCTTGTCTTTCACGACTATAATAAGTAATAACTAAACATTGACATGTCTTTAACAACTACTAATAGCTAAATTTGGACATGTTCACATGTGAAGTATAAGTTGGATACTCCAGTTTTAGGCTAATTTTAGGGTGCATAAGTGAAATATGTGTTGTATATATCATGCTGACATTTGTTTTTATTACGATTGAATAATAATAATAATAATAATAATAATAATAATAATAATAATAAGATTTTGGTGGTCTAATAGTATAAAATAAATAAATTTGTGCATGTTCAAGGTAAGATATTTCTTTAGAGTCGGGAGATGTCACGGCACTCTTCAAATAATTAAATAGATTTTTTTTTTTGTTTCACACCCACCATGTTGAATCTGGTTTAGTTCGGGGTCAGTTTTAACCTCAAGTGATTTCAACCTTCTTCTTCGGGGAATCGAACCGTACGTGGTCCTCCCTACAAAGTTCAGCGTCAATCACCATTAAACCAACTAACGATTGGTCAAATAAATAGATATTCGTTGCTACCTAAAGTTTGTTAAGTTTTGATATTTTGCGGGTAAAATTAACTCGAAATTTAAGTTTATTTTAAAATAATTAATATTAAAATATCATCACGGTGCGTTAATTTAATTGAAAAAATGAGAATAACTCATTCATTAGTTTAGTTTTAAGAAAACAAGACAAACACTCCTGGTATCCTATAGTTTTATTGAATACTCTTTTCGTCTTAAAATATAAACAAAAATTGATTAAAAAAAGTTAATGTATTTAGTGTAAAATTTAGATGAAATATATTAACTTTTGCGGACTCATTTTTAGTTATATTTTAGAACGAAGAGAGCATGTATCTAACATGTATTAAAAATTAATCACCATGATATGATATATTATGATGTGTATATATATTATATCAATAATCTATTTATTCATCAATAATTGATATTAATGTGAATGGTTCACTTTGTCCTCTAATAAGTATGAGAGGGATGTCTCGTGAGTGAAATTTCTAGTCATTAAGCTATTTGACCAGGGATATTGTATTATGGGTAAATAAGATTTTACCCCCCTGCAAAGTAGGCGAGTTTTGTTTTACCCTCCTATAAAAAATTTCTTTAAGATTTCCACCTTGCAAAATATCTTTTTTTGGTTTCCCCCCTTGAGTGCACTTTTTAAATCAGTTGAACAGAAAAAACCGATTTAAAAAACAACACTTTTTAAATCGGTTGAACAAAATAATCGATTTAAAAAGTGCACCCAAGGGGGTAAACCAAAATAAAATATTTTGCAAGGGGGAAATCTTAAAGAAATTTTTTATAGGGGGGTAAAACAAAACTTGCCTACTTTGCAGGGGGTAAAAACCTATTAACTCTTGTATTATATAGCTCAGTTGGTAGGGATGTTGCATTATATATGCAAATGGGTCGGGGTTCGAATTCCGACCGATCATCCCAGTTATCCACCTTATGAATGAAATTTCTAACCATTAAGCTGTTTGAAGAAAAAAAAGTTATGTATTAAGATTTTGCATAAACATGGAATTAATACCAAAACTTTAATTCCATTAAGTTGTCACAGACAGTACTGATGAACAACTGGAAAGGATCTTTTCAGTGATCTCAGAAAGAAATGCATGCAGTGATGGTCAGAAGAAAAGTTAGTATATGAAAAAAGCAATGAATTGATGGGAACTAATAACTGCTAAGGGTATTGAAATTTGTCACGCAGAGAAAATCCATTGAAGTAATTCCCAATCCACATGTAACAAAATTTAGCTGTGAATAGTTGGGGACCCCTCTTTCATCTCACCCTTCCAAGAAACCCTTACTACTCTTTCGGTGAAACCTATAACTTAATACTCTGAATGTCGTCGAATCTTATATCCAAATTCTACTGACTCAGACCCAAAACCAGTGGCATGCATAGTACACTGTTTTTAATTTATAGTAGTAGTATAGTATTGGTTAATGATAATAAAAAGTGTATTGAAAAAATGAAGAAAGGTGACATAAGGAAAAACAAGGTAGAAAGTGACATGTATATATTATTACATGCAGGTTATATTTAATGCCGTTTGCATCAGCCACCAGCAGTGGGTGGCTGTGTCATGGTATGAGAGTGGGAGAAAAGTACTATACTGCAACCACCAAACTCAACCACCAAATGACCTAGTATGTGTTTGGTTTGGCGGCGACCAGAATTATTTCTAACAGAATTGATTTTGATAGAGTTGATTCTCAATAAAAGTGAGTTGAATGTAATTGATTTATGTTTGGATAAAGTAACAAAAACGTGATTCTTGTAAATTCATGTTGTTTGGATCATTCGGATTAAAATTGATTTTGAATGTATAATTACCAAAAAGGGTTTTAAATTTGATACGTTAATATTTAAAATTGAATGCATATCTATTTTATATAATTACTTAAATATATTATTACATTTAGTTATTTATAGATTTTCAAAACTTTTAACTATAAAAGTTATATATATATATAAATATTTATGGACAAAATTTATATTTTATTAATTAACATATGCCTTGCTTTCTAAACCATACAAATTTTTTTAACAAATACAGTACTATTTAAATTATATTTTTTTTTATCAATAACTATTTAAATTATATAGAAGTCCAACTTGGATCAATCATATTAAATTATAATAACTATTTTTTTTTTTACAGTAATAACTATTTTTTATAATAACATATATGTCTTGCTTTCTAAACCATATTAAATTATAAAAAAATGGTTTGCTATTGTTAATGGGCCAGGTTATGAAAGACAAACCCAATTTCTCCTTTATCTCTAGCCTATGGAGATTTACACTGTTGCTGACTAATCACAGGAGGCCATAAACAACCGTAAAGATGGCATATGGCCATGTTGTTGAAAGGGCAAAACAGATAATTCAAATCGATTTGTGGGAGAATCGCGTTCAGCCAGATGCAGAAGCTAGGAATAGCAGCTTCAAGTAGAATCGCGTTTCCTCTGTTGAATCAATTTTGGAAATGAAACCCAAACATATTTGCAAACTTCTGAATCGCGTTTTCACCTTGCAAACTCGTGTTTAGCAGTGTCAAACGCGGAACCAAACATAGCCCTACAAGTGAACTTAGAGGAGTGTATACTATAGTATGGATTTGGATTGTCTGCCGTAGATAAATCACGTTGTTTTGCATTTCGGACGTTAATTTATGATTGGATGTTTAAGATTAAATACAAAAAAAATAACATAGAAAAATCTCATCTGTCATATTTTGATCGGACAATTCAGATGCATTACTGTGTCATGCACTAAGTGCACTAAATCTGATTCCCTATAATATAGACAAATGCAGCTGAAAATGTTTGGCTAATGGAAATAAAAATTTGTTTTCATTTCTTATAGGAGTACATATGTAATAATAATGTAATTATGGTGGCTATACTTTATATAGTCTCCACAATATGCAGGCTAAGTGAAATTATTATTTGTATCATTTGTGGAAAAAGAAAATTAGTTTATATAATGTATTATTAACTTTGCACTGATCATTGTTAATTTCATTCCCACTTATGAATGATTATATTGTACTAAGAACTACTAAGCTATATTTTTTTTTACTACCCAAAAAAAAGTCAGTGACCACTTTAGATGGAGAGGTTTAGAAATAGTTCATTAGTCTTTTTCTTAAAGCAAGATCATATGCATAGAATAGGGATGATGAAATAAATTTCTAAATAGACTACTTTACAAACAATGCATAACTTTCATGAATGTCAACATCATGATCATGCTTAACAAAGACATTATGCTCAAGTAATTCATGAGTTTCATCAAACAACAGAATATTCGCAACGTAAGTTTAATTTATGAATGGAACAATTTTTTGTCAAACTTTACACCATATTTGCCTTGATATATTTTATTCGGCATGCAAAATCTAGCCTATTTTTACCCCTATATTAAATACTATTGGAGTTTTCCATGCTTCTGAGTATGAATATTGAAATAAGGCTCCCATTTTGACAAACGCAATAAACCTGGCTTCAAAATATGTTCCAGTGGACCAAGCTTTACGTTTATCATCAGCAGAAGCAAATGAAATTTCAAAGAATCCCCTCCCTAAAGGAAGACGTTTCCATTGGTTGAAACCTAGCCAAAACGTGTGATATATGAGATAATAAATCGTATGATTCATTTTGAGTTGTTACGAAATTTATTATTGTATGAAAAATCAAATGAGTTGTTTTAAAGTAATATAAGTGGCCATTTGTTATAACTTTTTTTAGAAAAAATCACTTTTTTTAATAAAAATAATCACTTTTTAAAATATTGTATATGTTTGTTAAAGCTTTTTAAAATAATCAGAATCTAAAAATAATCAGAAAACAGCTAAAAATGAAAAGCTGGTAAAAGTAACTTCTCATATAATATATTTTTGTAGAGGAGAGAGAAAACAAGTGTGGTTATTTTATAATTAAAAAATCACTTATCCAAACAAGATAAAGATTATTTTATTAAAAAAATGATTTTTATTACAATAAACGAAACACAGTAAATTCTACTATTTTCCTATAAAATCTCTAAAAACAAATCTCTAAATTATTTAACATCAAAATCACTAATTTTTTAATCTGTAACAAACTGGCCCTAATCTAATTTTAAAGCGATGTAAAGTGATATCACAACTAATATGCTGGGATTGGATTAACGGTAATCAATTAGGGTTGAATCTAACAAATATTAGTATTAATCTACAACAAGACTTAACTAAATTTTGAATCATGTCTAAGAGATGTGTCGACATTTAGAGTCAAAACGATTAGCTCCATTGGACAGAACCTATAGAAATTATATTAAATGAAATATACATATCCGTGTATCACAACACTTTAAGATATGAGTTCTGTGAGCTTAACTCAATTAGTAGGACATTGCATTGCAGGGGACGAGAATAAACCAATTAAACTTTCTCTCTCTAATTTTTATCCTCTTCCTTCTTTCTACGTACAAACACCACCCACCACCAAACTTCCGCCCTAAAATCCAAATTTGGCCGTATAAGATGTAGATCTTTGTTCCTGGTGGTGAGATCGTGTCCATTAACATCGCGACATCACCCATAAACCTGGATGGGTCTTGTACCCAATGGGTTGCTTTTGTTCGTCGTATCCGTTTTGCTTCTCGGTGGTGCGATTTGGTTCTGTTTTGTTCATGTGCTTCGTTGTTTCTGTTCTTGGATCTGGATGTTTGTTTTTGGTTTTCGGTTCTGTTCATGGTTTATGTTCCTGTTCCAGCAGTGGTTTTGTGTGTACTGTGTCACTATTAGTGGTGGATCTGGTTGGTGATTGGTTCCGACTGTTTTGCAGTAGTGGTGGTGGTTGGTTGTTGGGTGTTAGAGGTGCTTGTTGCTCCGGCGACGGTTCTGGTGGCGGTTCGTTGCTCTGGCGACGGTGTTGGTGGTGTTTTGTTGCTACTGTGACCTATGTTTTGGTGGTGAATTGTTGCTCCGACGACGGTTCTAGTGGTGCTGTGTTGCTCCGGAGGCGGTTTTAGTGCTTCTGTTTAGTCAGATTCTGGTGGCGATTGTTGGTGGGATTAGAGGTGGCAGAGCTGCCGACTTGGATCCGGTGGTTGTTTTTACAGTGGAGATGGTGAGGTGAGGTGGTCTAGGTGTGTTTGAGGTGAGAGGTGGGGATGTGGTGGTGAGGTGTTGGTGGCGTTTGGATCTGACGTGTTGAGATTTGACCCTGTCAGTGTGTGTGAGGTGTGTGATCTGTTGTTCAAGGTGTGTTCGAGGTGAAGAGGTGGGTCTAGGGGTTGTGATTTTGGCGGCCTCGACATCACTGTCAGATCTGTTTGTGTTGGACATATCTTCAAATTCTGTCTCAATGGAACCACTGTGGCGCGTCATTACCTTTCTCCAAAGCTTTTCATAGCCGCGACTTTAGCCTTTTACCCCGCCGCTTTTGCGTTGTTAGTTTTGAATTTGAGAGGTTGATGACTGATTTTGTGTCTTGTTTAATCTCTGTTCGTTGTGATTGCGTGGTTGTATATATTTGCGCTCTGGTTTCGGGATGAGATTCGTGATGCCGTTGAATGGAGGTTCTTTTTGAGTAGGTTTGGTTTGATATCTGAATGTGAATGGATGCTTCTTGGCATTAGAGTCGTTGTTTTGGTTCTGATGGAGTGTAGGATGGGCGGGGATGGTAGTTTGTGTAATTACCTTTGTTTGAATTTTGGGGCGTTTTTCTGTTATTGTTTTAGCTTGTTGATTTAGTTGTTCTCGTTTGGGTGGTTGTAAGGATTTTAGGACTTGTCATTGGTGTTGTTGGAATTCTTTCTTTGTGAGTTGTTTGAATTATGTATGAGTTGTTTTTGCGGACTGTGCTCGTCTTGAGCTCAATTACGTTATTAATAAAATTTAGTTGTTAAAGTGAAATTTCTAACCTTTGAAAAAAAACACTTTTAAGATATGATTAGTAGTAAAATGTTTCTAATCTCAACATTAGAAAAAAGAGTTCAAGCAATACCAACACTATTTTTAGTTTATTTTTTAAACTGGCAAAATGTATTAATAGAGGAAATTATGTACTGATGCTAGTATTTTATTAAATACCGTGAGGATCCTCTTTTGTACCTGAAGTCCATATTTATGGAGACAGGATTCTCTCCTGTACATAACCCCCTGCAGTTCAACTACAGCCATTGGATTGAAATAATATAATTTAAAAAAATTAAAAAACAAACTTTGAAAGGCTGAGATGTAACATTTCCCTCTCCAGTGCAATATGCACGGGAGGGAATCCTTTCTCATATTTATGAGGTATAAATTGTTAGATTACTGTTTTTTTTTTTTTACTTTTTATTTATTTTTGCTCATTAGTTAACCAAGTTATTTTATATACTCCTATTACTATTCTGGTGCGGTACGTATTAAAATTTGTGAGGAATATACTCAACCACAAAAGCTAGCTTCTAACACACCCCCTCACGCCCAGCACTATTGGGCTTGGTGCGTGGAATCAACAACAACGGATGACCCAAATATGGGAGGTCTCCACAACAAACAACAAATGAATCTAGAATAGGCTCTGATACCATATTAGAATTTGTGAGACCTATACTCAATTACAAAAGCTAGCTTGAGAGTTGAGGTTTGCGCTACACTTGTAAAGGCTATCTTTGCCATATCTCTAACCAATGTAGGACTTCTAACAGTACGGTGCCTAAACAGTTACTACTTAAGAAGTTACATAACATTTATATATTCCACTTCCACCCAGCATTTAGAATAATTGTATCATATAATGTGTGAAAGTAAAACATCCCATGGACAATGAGGCAGTTAATATTAATTAATTATAAACCCAAACATTATTATCTTTCTTTACTTTCGGCCATGGCATGCGTTACCATGCGAATGAAGTGAGTAATATGTGATAGACTTATGAATGCCATTGTTGGTCCCGACCGTGTCCACACACACCATAACTCCTTGGCCCCAATGGTGGCACTCAGCTCAAGATATAGAAAGGAATTAACGACAAGACAAAAAACATTATTTGTAGTGTAATATTGAAATCAAGTTTTGAGACATTACTGAGAAAACACTGCATCTTTTTTTTTTTCTTCCTTTTTTTTAAAGTTTTTAAATACTAATAATTTCAATACATTTGATCCTGACCTTTGAATTCAACATTCTCCACATTCTAATAATTTCAATCTCGAATCTCCATATTTTATATATTTATTCTTGATGGTTATATGTCATCAATAGAGTCAAATTTTTGGGGTAATTTCTAAAAGAAGACATAAAAGATGAACTATGATAATATATTGATTTAAAAATAAAACATGTTGTATTAATTGAAAAATATCAATAGAGAGTTAATGATATCAATAAAATGTATGCGAAAAAATTAAATCAATTGTAAATAAAAAAAAGTGTATTAAGAAAATATATTATAAGTATTTTTTTGTCAAACGTGCAGAATATAAGATATCTAGAGAGGTTGGTTATAAATTTGTATGTGAGTAGTTGGTTGGTTAAAATCCTTTCATTTATATATAGTTAAAGTTGGAATTAGAATAGGAGGTTAAAAGATAAAGAAGTAAAAATAATTTAAGCAATTTTAAAAAAATAGATTTTTAAGCTAGATAAGATATAACAAAAACCAAATAAAGAAGAAAAAAATATAATATATTTGGATTGTTGAGATATTTATACCACATAAAAATTATTAAATAAAATATATTGAAAATTAATAAGAAGTAATAATTTCTTGAAATAAACTTTGATAAAATTAAACTAAACAACATTATACAAAATAGAAATAAAAATATATTTTATTTTTTTTTGACAAAAAAATATAATGTATGTTGATTTATAGTAAAATTGTGAATTGGAAAATTACGCTAAATGATAAAGATATAATAAATAATTTAAGCAATTTTAAAAAGTAGGTTTAAGTGATAAGATATAACAAAAACATAAAAATAAAAAAAATATAAAAAAAGAGTTCATAAAACAATAGGTTGCCAAGACATATAATTTCACGCGATCCAGAAATATCCGGTTGGTATTGAAAATAAGTCTATGTATATGCAATTTATGTATATGCATATTATAACATGTAAATAATAAAATAAATTTATATTTTCTATTTTTATTTGTAGCAAGTTGGTAATATCGTCACATTATTTATAATGCGATAAATCGCACAAACCAAACCAATCATAACTGTTTCTCGAAAATGTGGATCTGAGATCGAATATGAACATTTGCGCCATCTATGGGGAACGACTCATGGGTCGACACCCTTTAGCCTCTTAGCCTCGACTAGGGGCTACTGTTATGGATACACCAAAATAGTCTCACATCGCTTGGTACTCGAGGCAAGGATAGTTTATATACAACACACATACCTTTCAAACCATCGAAGTGTCTTTTCTACAAAGGACAAAACTATGACAGGTCAACTCCAAAACGGACAATTTCTCAGAGATGTGGACTTGGGGTCGGATCTGAATAATAACTACATTAGTTTGGTTTTGATGACTTTTTTAAAATCAACCGAACTAAACCACATAGCATACCTTTTTATTATGCGGCTTAGATGATTTTATACTCAAAACTGAACTAACCTGCAGCAGAAAGACCTTGGAGCCTATGCTTTTGAGAACCGTTATTTAGGTTCACAATGAAAGATACTACCTCCGTCCCATTTTATTAGAACCATTTTAATCAAATGATACTATTCATTTATCATGCTTTGACCATATTTTTCTAATAATATATAAATGTAAATATAAGCATATAAAATCTTGTTTGATTTGTTTTGATGAGTATTTTCATAATATCCAATTTTTATAATTTTTACTAATAAAGAATTAAAGATATTAGTGATCAAAATTGTGCGTTGGCATACGTACAGTAATCAAACTAGTTTTTATATTTTGGGACGGAGGTAGTATTTGTAAATTGTATCAAAAGCGACGGATAAAATGTGCAACTATGTACTACTACTAAGAGCATCCACAATGGAGCACTCTAATTTTGAGTACTTAACCGGATCCCACTTGTACACATCATTTTTTTATAATTTTTTAATAATAATGTTTGTTAAGCACTCAATCCCTCCAACCCAGCACCTTCTAAAAAGTTCTAAATAGGGCCCACAAAAACTCTATATCTCATCAATAACTCTACATCTTTATAAATATGTCCCACAAAAATATTTGTTAATGAAGAGAGAGAGGGTACTTATTTAGGAAGTGATATCTAATAGGTACTAAAAAGTGTTTTGCTCCAATAGTAGTACCTAATAGGTACCACTTCTTATTGAATTAGGTACTACCATCGGAGATGGTCTAAGTATATTAAAACTGTACTGCATATACTTGACAGAATATGTGGTGGTTTGTTGGTTACAGCTTTACAAGTTATTGTTGGAAATTGAATTGAATGCATTCGTTTCTATTTTGTGCACAATAGTTGATAGCAACCAGCATTTGGCAAAGCGTCTTTAATTCTTCCTAGAGTTAAAAAGTAGGCCTCATGTCTCCAACTCCACAGTCGTTTTATGGATTTCACAAAACAAAAAATAAAATACAATTTAAAATGGTGAATAACTGAATATCAACACTAATCTTTGTATCTTGTGTTCAGTAAAACATAATCTAATAGTCTCTCATATTCACGCCACTACTTCTTCCTTAGTTCCGACAAATCATAATCTGAACCAACGAGGAAAACTAGACGAAGAAAAAAATACTTAACAACACACTTGCACACACTAACTAAAACACATTTTTTTATACATTACTCTTATATAGGGCGGCTTCTATGGTGAGCAACTCCATCATATAGCTCACCGGTGCAACAATTAATAATGAATTTGAGCCATTCATATTTAAGAATACATCATACATCTATAACACCTAATTATTTTTTATTCCCCTCACATGAATACTAGTCATTTTAATTTTATTAATCAAACATTTTATTTTCACAAAATAAATTCAGCGTTAAATTAAGAGGTAAAATTAAACTATAAATTATTTTTCCGGTTTTTTTATAAGGAACATTTTGGAAGAAAAAAAATTGGTTTATCTGAAGTCGAAACTTTTTTCCCCAAAATAACTGGGAACATTTTTTTCGATAAAAAATAGAAAAACATTTCCCAAAAAAAATCGGAAACTTTTTTCGAGAAAAATTGGGAACTTTTTTCCAAATAAAATATTGGAAATTTTTGCCGACAAAAGATCGGAAACTTTTTTCGGGAAAAAATCAGGAACTTTTTTTCCAAAATAAAATATCAGATCTTTTTTCCCCAAAAAAGATTAGAAATTTTTTTCGGACCGAAATCAAAACTTTATTCCAAAAATAATCGGGAACATTTTTTGAAAAAAATCGAAAACTTTTACGCAAAAAAAGATAAAAAACTTTTTTCCCAAAAAAACTGGAATTTTTTTCTAAATAAAATATCATAATTTTTTTCTCGAAAAAAACCGAATACTTTTTTTCCATGATTAAAAATACCGATGTATCTTCATTTAAATTGGGTAGTAATTTGTCATATGAAAATAATTTAGGAGAAAGAGAAGAAAAATTAACAACAAAAAATAATTGTGTGTAGATAGCACATGATTTGATCCATATAACCTCATCATCTAATGGTTATAACAACAAACCACCGGTGAGAGACATAAGTTGTTCTCTCACCCTAGCATCAGCCCTTATATAGATCCCGCCAATTCTATTGTGTATAGATATAAAGATTCCACCATATTTTAGACATGCAAGTGTTAAAAATTTTATAAAGAGTTTGCGTGTTTATTTAAATTTATAAAATTAGATTGTTAGAAAAACAATCAAAAATGGATCCTCTCAATTGTTTTTTCCTCAATTTTTTTCTATTTTCATATTTCAACTATCAATCAGTTTTTCTTCATTTCTTTTAAATTTAAATATTATTTTATATTTATAATCTAATGATTTATTATCCACATTATTTTTTATTTTTTCAACTTTAGAGAATTCATTCTCATCAACTATACTCATTAAAAGTAATAAATCACATTTCTCTTAATTTTTATAGTTAAAAAAATAATATGATTGACCTCAATTCCACGAGGATTATATTTTTATTTAATGTTGTTTTGGTCAAATCAATATTAACTAAATTACTAGTACTATTATTTTACCGGAGAATCTGTATTGATGTCCTCTAAGGAAGAAAAAAACAACATTGTTAACAAAAGAAATGAAAAAAATGACTACAAACTAGTACCTACTAACTCTAACAGCTGGCATTGCTAGGTAGTAAAAAACATTGGTTACAGTTTTACAGCGTTAAAAAAAGCTAGTAAAAAACAAAAACTAGCGTCCGTTAGCAAGAGAAGCAACCGCTGAATCCTTGCAAGGACTGAACGGTGGACTGGATTTTCCATTAGCAACAAGACGTTGCACAAAGCTATCAATTCTGTTTCCGTTAGTCTCCGTCAGTAACCGCTTCCCGCCAAACGGTAACGATTCCAATCCTCTCTCTTTCAGCACCTCCTCCTCCGTTCCTCCTTCGCTTCCCAAACCAAACGCCTGTTAGAAAATAAACGCCGTCAATTCATTCATTCATAAATATATTTTCCTTCATTTTCTAGAAAACATTTTCCAGGAAAATTAAACAGCAACTGGATTCTGGCTTTAATGCAGAGATCAGAGAAAACAGTAGAAAGAAAAAGTGAAAAAAAAAACCATTAACGTACCTGAATTCTGACGTAATCCGTACGATTCCAAGAGAAAGCGTTTCCAAGCATTTGGTCAATAGTCTCGGAAACACCGTCGAGAACAATGTCAACTACCGACGGCGTTGAGCACGTGCGGTTCTCGCATGTCTTGGAGTTCGACGATCCGTTTCCCAATGAAAGTACTAAAAGATCCTCCACGCCGTTTACCGTTGGAAAATCGCGCTTGTTATGGAGAACATGCGTGACTGCAGCAGCCGTTGGATTGTTCATGACTAAACCGCCGTCTACGGCGGAGCAGGAGGTTTTTCCGTCGACGGAGGTGAAGTTAAACGGCTTGAAATGGCTCGGTGTTGCTGACGTGGCGCGGCATACTTTCCAGAGTTCGAAGTTGAAGCTCGGAGATTCTGACGCATCGGCTCGTGAAAAAACAAATGGAGCCGAACTCTTGAGGTCAAAGCAAGGTATAAGCAACGGTTTACACGTGTCCTTCAAGGTCAACATCTTTTGATCTTCTTTTCTAAGGAACACTTGCTTCAACACGTTATCCATGTTCTTCGAAGAGAATCTCCGGCGACGGCGAAAAACTCCGGTGGATTTGTGCTTGTACAGTTCAGAGTTTCTCTCAGTGATGATACGGATGGCTTCTCTTGCCGTATACAGAGGCCTACCTAATGAATCTGCAGCTGTCATCATTGCAGCAAGAATGGCGCCAATGCCGGTACCGGCGACAATGTCGAAGAAATCTGATACCTGAGCATGGAGATCGGAGGTCTGGAGACGGATCTGATCCTCGAGATGGATTAATGCAGCGCCGGCTACAATGGCGGTGGTTCCTCCGCCGTCAATGCTTAGAATGCGAGTTTTGGTGGTGTCTTTGCAATGAGAAAGCCATTTGTGTTCAAGTTTGGAAAAGATCTCTAGTGTTGCTTGAGTGAGATCCATTGATGAATTGAGTATATGAAATTATGATATGAATGATTCAGTTAAGTAAATTGGTGAATTTGAATGTGTGTGTAGTTGAAGGTGTATATTACAGTAATGTAGAAAAAGGAGTGGAAGCTGTAAATAATAAGAGTACTGTGTCACTCACGGTTTTGTGGTGAGAGGAATAAATGGGTGAAGTGAAGAGATGTGTACGGTGGGTTTTGATTCTCTGCTCTCTCTGAAGAGAGTTGGTGAGAGTTAAAATTACAAGACTGAAAGGTGCGTTTGGGAATGGGTGTAGTTATATACGCGACCCATTCGTTTCGTCCTTCTTCTGCTTTTATTAATACAGTGCCTTACTACAACCCTTACTATTTTTTATTTTTTTATTGGGTCTTGCTAACCGGTGCCCTCGGAGCATTAGTTAAGGAATCTAAAAGAAGCAACTTTGCATTGAAATCAACCATTTTTTGACTTTTAAAAAGCTAAATGCACGTTTTTCAATAATATATTTCTATTTTTGTTATCTTAACTAGTATTTCAGGGGCACTAGTTAGCATTTGCCTTATTTATTTATTTGCCTATACTATCAAATTAATTCCTCATTTTGCACGACGATTGATTTGAGTACGTAGTAGTGTTAAAATTTTCAATGGGAGATTATCATTCAATTGAATCTTACGAAGCTCAAACGATTAATTTGTGCGGTCGCGTGCGTTGAATAACTAGTATATGCCCAAAAAAATAAATAGGTCATTAATTTTACAAATGTTTAAAAAATAATCTAAAATTAAGTTAAACTTTATTTGCCTTGATCAAGATATGGGTCAAATAGTTTATGGGCTCTTCTAACAAACTGTTCAGAAAAATCTGAGTTTGATTTCTAGTAAGAATAGTTGTAGGTAGGATTTTACTTACCTTACGATTTAACTCTGGATTGACGCAATTTATTTTCCTTTGAAACTAGAGGGTTAAAAAAACAAAAATAAAACTTATTCATATTAGTCCTTTTAAAAGTATCTTAATGACTAAATTGATAGGAAATGGATAAAGTTATGGACCAAATTGATAATAAGTGGTCAAAATACATGGACTAAACTAATACAAGTAAGTAGGTAAATAAACATACTAATTTGACAGATTAATGTAGTCAAAACCTTTTTTTAATATATTCACAAAGTGAAACACATGTATGAGAGTGTTTTACAAAATTAGAAACTAAATTGGTAATTTACTTTTATTTATTTGCTTATTCATTTTGTCCACCATTAATTTATAACCGGAATCACTAACAAAATTATGAGTATTAAAAATTGTTGAAATAATAGTTTTGTCTAAAATATATTTTAGTTTTATATATTTATCCTTATAATTATTAATATCAAGGAGAGAAAATATACTTACATTTAAAGAGAAAAAATATTATATAAAATCAAGATATTGACCTCAAATGGTTAACAATCTTTTTCTATGACGAATTGTTCGGAAGAACTTGAGTTCAATTTTATATGGTTTTTTTTTTAAATAGTTAAAATAATACTATTTGTTAAAGTTAATATTTTTTTTCTCTTAGGACTTGGATACTGATCTCTAATTCTAAAGACGCATTTTAAAACTTTGAAAATATGAAAAGTGAATTTCATACGATTTCTTTTTTGGTAGTCTAATAGATAAAAAATTTACTCTTAAGACGAATAAGTGATATGGCGGAATTCGAATTTCAACCCCCTACATATATAATATAATATCCCTACCAACCAAGTTAAGTTTACGAGACTTATAATTTCTATTACAATGTTTTCAAATATGATTCATTATTATCATTAACAAAAGTGTGTTAAGTAAGCCTATGTTTCATCCTATGAAGCCCCGATACGCGACACGATACGGATACGATACCGATACGCCGATACGTGAAAATTTTAAAAAATTCATATTCGATACTGGCGCGATACGTTATTTAAAAATTAATTTAAAAATTAAATATATAAATGCACAATATATAAACATGACTAAAATAAATAATATTAATAATGATAATTGTTTTTTGAAAGACAAAAAAAATTATTATTATTATTATAAACGTCAATAGTTAATTGTACAATGAGCACAAACAAGCCAATAAGTTTGCACAAGAGCAAAACAGTTTGAGGCTCAACATACGAGGACTCCTCAGTCCTAACTAAAGACATATAATAGCTCAAAAAACATATTGTTGTGAATTCGACGATAAAATCACACCAATGAAATTTGATGTGTGGAGCAAATTAACCAATTAACCAAATAAAGCTGATAGAGAAGATGAAAGTAAATAATTCAAGAGAAAGAGAAGAACACAAGATATTGTTTACCCAGTTCGGCCAAATAAAGACCTACGTCTGGGGGAGAGAGCAACTCTCCGTTCCACTAGATCAAAGAAGTCACTTTACAAGAAATTCCCAATTGGGTTACAAGAATTAATCCTAATTCTACCCAAAATCCCGAATCTCTTCCCGTGGCCAAGAGACTCAATTTTACCTAGTCTACCCAAGGTGATCCCACAAGATGATCCCAAGAATAGTTTGCCCAAATCCCTAGGATCCTAAGACCCTAGCCTTGTGTGGTGGCAAACTCTAATTCCCTACATCTTGTCACTCTTTGCTCTCTTGCTCTCACAATTTTTCTATGAATAAACAACCTCTATTTATAGAAAAATATATGCCTATTATTTTAAAACAAATCTTTTAAAATAAAATCAAATCTCCTATTATTTTTAAATATATCTAATATTTAAAAACAAACACAATCTAAGTCAGATATTCTTCAAAACATATTTTTCCACAAAAATCTCCAAACCAACACGAGCTGCGCCTGGCGCCAGCCCGCCTGCGCCCCGCGCCAAAAAACAGAAGCCACAGGCCAAACGAGGCCTCTCCTGGCGCCTGGCGCCAACTGGCAGATGTTCTTCAGAATTTCCGACTTCTTGTAACTGAGATTTCAAGGCATATCCAACAATTCTCCACCTTGCCTTTAAATCGATGGTGATCCAATCAACCACCGTGTTGCTCTCTCCATCTTGAATCTTCTATCCAAGATCACCGGTCAAGTCCAAGTCCCACTTGAACCTCGACATAGGCACCATCCTCCACTTGCTTCCCACAAGCTGTACCTCCCCTTCATCCCTCGGAATGTCTTCCGCCCTCATGAAGATCTTGTTTCCCACTACCATAGGATGTTTGGTAGCACCCACAAGATTCACCGCTACCTCTTCGACCCCCGGAGTGTTCAGTTCCGTACTCTCGAAGAAACGCTTGCATCCAACTATCACCGGAATTTTAGATAGTCCTACAAGCTCCACCTTACCCTCTTCAGCCCCCGGATTGAACCTGTCCGTCCTCCTGAAGAATTGCTTGCCTCCAACTATCCATGGATTTTTAGGACAGCCCTACAAGCCTCACCACCCTTCGACCCCCGGAGTGCCCTCCGTCCTCTCGAAGTATTGCTTGGCTCCGAACCAACCTTGGAATTTTAGGCGGTTCCACAAGCTGCAACATCAAACTCTCCTTGTATCCAACTACCTCCAGCAGTCTCACAAGTTACCAAGTCTGATCACTGTTGCTTTCAATTGTCTCCCTGAAGATCTTCCAAGTTTTGCACTTCTTCAGCCACAATTGAAACATAACCCACAAGGTCTTCATAGTCATACCACTTTGGTGCAACAATTCCACTCTCTTCCCTACCTCTCATTAGATAGCCAAGAGCCATTGTTGAATGTTTGTCTTCCTCTAGTCCAACTAGTAACAAACTCCACCTCAATCTGAGATTCTTCCACCAAAGCCACAAACCGGTATTTCCACTATGTTCCCACCTTGTAACCTGCAAAACTGTCAAACTGCTCTGAAACAAACTTCAGGCCATTGTTAGTATCCAACAATTCCAGTTTAGTTCCAACACCTAGTAAATCTCGTTTCACTAGTTCAACTAAACCTATGTCACTAACAAGAATCAACCAAAGTTTCACAACTCAACCATATGAGAATCACCACTAGTAACAAATGCATAATCAATAGTAGACCAACTATTCATGCATCAAAGTTTAGGAACATACCTCACATCATGTAAAAGAAAACACATGATTTGTCAAACATCGTAAGACAAACCAAAACCATACCTCAAACTTTTCAAGTTTTCCCGTCTTCAAGATGAAAAACTCCACCTTCAACTAGCTCTCGGATTTTTCACGGTATTCCTTCTTCAAACACATGTGATAGGAGCCTCCAAAGTCCATGACTTAATACTCCACCGCTTCCCAACTTTCACTAGCATCTTCGAATTCTTATAACAAAGTTGTTGTTTCAACAGTCACCCGAGTATTATTCCACTGCCTCTCCAGGCCGTGCTTCTCCCTTCAACGCCTCAACACGTTTTAAATTAACAACGCCCTCATCTTCACCTTCCACAACCCGTAGTCGTTACTCCCGGTGAACTTCTCAATATCAAACTTCAAACCCATGGTACTTGAATCAACTGATCCCCTTGCCCCACGGTGGGCGCCAATTGTTGTGAATTCGACGATAAAATCACACCAATGAAATTTGATGTGTGGAGCAAATTAACCAAGTAACCAAATAAAGCTGATAGAGATGATGAAAGTAAATAATTCAAGAGAAAGAGAAGAACACAAGATATTGTTTACCCAGTTCGGCCAAATAAAGACCTACGTCTGGGGGAGAGAGCAACTCTCCGTTCCACTAGATCAAAGAAGTCACTTTACAAGAAATTCCCAATTGGGTTACAAGAATTAATCCTAATTCTACCCAAAATCCCGAATCTCTTCCCGTGGCCAAGAGACTCAATTTTACCTAGTCTACCCAAGGTGATCCCACAAGATGATCCCAAGAATAGTTTGCCCAAATCCCTAGGATCCTAAGACCCTAGCCTTGTGTGGTGGCAAACCCTAATTCCCTACATCTTGCCACTCTTTGCTCTCTTGCTCTCACAATTTTTCTATGAATAAACAACCTCTATTTATAGAAAAATATATGCCTATTATTTTAAAACAAATCTTTTAAAATAAAACCAAATCTCCTATTATTTTTAAATATATCTAATATTTAAAAACAAACACAATCTAAGTCAGATATTCTTCAAAACATATTTTTCCACAAAAATCTCCAAACCAACACGAGCTGCGCCTGGCGCCAGCCCGCCTGCGCCTCGCGCCAAAAAATAGAAGCCACAGGCCAAACGAGGCCTCTCCTGGCGCCTGGCGCCAACTGGCAGATGTTCTTCAGAATTTCCGACTTCTTGTAACTGAGATTTCAAGGCATATCCAACACATATAATAGTCATGACATCAAGCTTCTTTAACAAGCTCATCTTGTAGCAATAGCAGACAATTATATAGGTCCTGCAGCTGACCAATTAAAAACATAAAGCATCCATTCTTATACTAGAATTTTGGGACAAACACAAATAGTGACAAAAACAAAAAATACTAATTATAATAAATTAACATCATTAATACTAAGTTAAGTATTTGTGTCTCATTAATATTGTCCTTAAAAATAATGATCACCGGTACATTTTAAGTTATACATCTTAAGTTAATTATTATAAAAAAAGAACATCATTAGTACTATCCCAAAAAACATCACTAGTACTATCCAAAAAAAGACATAGTTAGTTACTCGTGTAACAACATAATAGTTTGACATTCACTAGGAAACACGGATTGTATAGGATATTATTTTTTTATTTAAAAATAAATATTTAACCGATACTTTTCCGATACGAGTATCGGAAAGTATCGGACGCGTATCAGATATTATTATTTTATTTAAAAATAAAGATTTAACCGATACTCTTCCGATACGAGTAGCGAAACGTATCGGACGAATATCGGTATCAAAGACATATCGAACACGATATTTCACTATTTTTAGAGTATCGGGGCTTCGTTTCATCCCACGAGAGAATTGTTAAGTGTTAGGACTTAGAGGAGTGTCCATGCACGTGCAACCGTGCGTGCTGTTGTTGGGTTGCGGGTAGCGTGAACATGGGCCTTTTGACCGGCCGGCCTATGCTTGCTCAATAAGTCAATACAGCAGCACACTATTAGCATTATAGTAGCATCTTCCCCAGCACAGGATCTATTTTCTGTAGTCACTCCCCTCATTTATCTCATTCTTTTTTTTTTCTTTCTTTTTCATTTCATTTTATTTTCCTGACTTTATTTTTCAATTGTAAAAAAGAAAATACTCTAGAGTCTCAAATGCTTCATTAACCGGTCAGAATGTGTCGTGTATCACCTATGATGCCAATAGAGACATTCTTACCTAGACACAAAAATATAGACACAACAATACTTAGGCACACACATATATCAATCAAAAAAATTAAAAGAAAAATGAAATAGTTACATCAATTAATATAATTTTAATCATTTTTCTTTAATTTTTTGTTTATTTATGTGTGTGTGCCTAACACCTCAAATTTATGGTTATGTCTAAGTAAGTATTTCTCGATGCGACTAACTCCGTGCGCCACAAATTCAAACTCATTATTACTATTTATCTTTATAGAATAAACTTAGTTTATTTTTTAATATATAAATTGAGTATTGCAACTATGGAGCCATATATAGGACCATTTGAAGAGTAAAGTTCACTCTCGAGTTCCAACAAATTTTAATTTCCATGTTCAAACTCAAATATGTGATCAAATTGAAAGAGACTGTTATCTTATAGTGCTCTTGAGTTATTGCTTTAAATTAAAGAATAATTTACTTTTTTTTAGTTATCAACTTTTCATAATATTGGTACGAAGTTTCCACTGCGGTTAGCGATGACTAATCTCCGTCGAAAAATCTATGGGGAACACAAGACAGATTTTTTCCTCCCAAAACTGAATTTTCTCCATACGCATAAGTCACAAATCGAACATCTGACCACATGTTTAAGAGGGTCAAATCTCTTACCACTTGAACCAATTCATTGTTGGTAATAATATTTTACTTCTATCTAATAATAGTAATATGGTAAAATAATTAACTTATAATTATTAGATAATCATATCTATATATAAACAAAAAGATTAGAAGGTGTGTTTTAAGAGCCGAAAATTGTGTTTAACTTTATTGATTTTAACTAAATTTTACTTTTTACATGCTTCTTTTTTATAGTAAATAAACTACTTGACCAAATAAAATTTACCCTCTGAGTAGTAATCTTTAGTCAATCCCTTTGAGCCAATTTTGAAAATTACATTCTTTTTGAAAAATTGAAAACTCAGAACCTAAAAAAATATACAAATTCATGTCATTTTGCCTTAGAATAAGAGAGCATTTACATAAAATTATAGTTTTATGCAAGTTGAAGAGAAGGGATTCGAATGAAAAAAAATAAAGTCAAAGTGTAATGGTGATGAAAAGAAAAAGAAAGAGAGTTACATACACAAAATTCAAAGAAAATCAAAAAGAAAAAAAAAATCAAAGAATGGAAAAAGTTGTTAAGAGTAACAAACCAAAAGATAACCAAGGGAATGTATAAAGTGGGAAAAAGAAAGAAATTTAAACTAAGTGCTTACTTAATTGTATTTTGTGGTAATCGCTATGTGGGCGTCTAGGTAGCTAGCATAGTAATTAGATGGAAGGGGTAGTTATGAGGTGAATTTACCTAACATGTGTTGTGTAATTGGAGATGTACTGTATTGGACTTGTGTTTTTGCCTTTTTGGCATGTCTTATACCTCAATTAATATAATTCTCTCTTGGTCTTTTTCTATAAAAAAAAAGTAATATATAACAAATAAATGCTCTCTTATGCTTAGACTTTTTGAATTCCAAAAAAAATAAATAATTCTTGTAGTTTAGTCTCTTTATAATCTTAATAAAGATTTTAGTGATTCATGATTGACAACATATTTTATGATTTTGTCAAAAAAGACATATTTTGTGATTATACTTAAATATATGTTTGAATTTAGTTGTTGTGAGCACTTTGCTTGAATTGAGAGAAACAGTTGCGAGATTTATGATTCTAGTTGATTATGTTGTGAATTTGAAAAGTTTGAAATCTTACTTTAGTTTTGAAACTATTTCAAATTCATGCATTGATTCTTTAATCATTATAAAGTTTGATTTTGAATTTGCAATACATTGAATCGTGTAAATTTGAAATGACTTGAATCCAATTTTTTTTTATTGACTACAAACCTTGATTGAATCATGCAATAATGATATATTTGAACCATGTTTCGAGAGTTTATTTAGGACTTTTATTTGAGGTCAAACAAAGTTTTAAGTTGGACAAAATTGATAAGTGCTAAAAATAAGTGATTTTACATATCCAATTTAATAGAAAAACCCAGCAAATTGTAATTGTTGGTTTAAATTAGTACAATAACCATTTTATAGCATTTCTACCTAATTGCAACTTATTTTTGTAGAAAAATGAAGCTTTGTAGACTAGGACTAAAAAGAACTAAATTTCTGATCAAGTTATAGTCGCCCAGCGAGTAAGAAGCAACTAAGAACTAGAATGTCCCCTGTTTTGCTCGCCAACTCCTCGCCCAAGTGATCAATGAGCTACTGCTAACAGAAGGTACTCGATTTTGCTCGAAACATAGTTTCGAACTTGGTATAAGTTCATAATGTAGTTTTTAAACCCATTTTATACAGAAAGTTTTTGGAATTCAGATTCTTAAATCTTTTAGTCAAAAATCTCTATCACTCACTAGAACCCAACTCAAACCCATAATCAACATCAAAACGTCCAATCCATAACTCTTATCACCAATAACAATCCAGAAGGAAAAAAAAAACTTGAAAGAACCACACTGAGATAAGGGGAGAGAAGAAAGAATCATGGTGGAAACTGATTTGTTCCAGAGGGAAACAATAATGCTTGAATGAATAAGTTATGAAAAAAGTGTTGTTGTGGAGTGTAAACGATGAATCTAGTATTAGATATACATAATAGAGGTTTTGAAAGATTATTTGACAAGTTTGTTGAAGGAAGAAGAAAGAAATGTCCAGAAGTTTGTTGTACGAGTTTTCACTAAATTTTGTAAGATTTTGGAATCTAAAATCCAATAAATTTTAATGTAAAATTGATTTGAAAACTATATTTCAAACCTACACTAAGTTCGAAACATAGATTCTAAACTGGTTTTTATGGTAAAAAACGGAATTTGATGGGTGTGAGAGAAATTTTCCAAAACTTCTCTAAAGTCATAGCCATAAGAAATTTGGGTCACAACAACATTCATAGAAAATTTGTTGGCTTTAGGTCCGAACTTATTGAAAGTTTCTCTTCCAACCCTCCACGTTTCTTTTTCACCCCTCTAGCATACAAAAAATTTCAGAAAATTCATTCTGAAGTTTTTTTCTAGTGTAAATTTTACTAAAATTTATACTAAAAAAAAACCGGAAAACGTTTCTCAAAATTTTTTACGTTTAGAGGGGTGAAAAAAAACATGGAGTGAGGGAAGAGAAATTTTTTCTAGTATTAGGTATGCTTTGTCCTATTACAATGACATTTTTCTTTTTTTTTTACTAAAATACCAGTATGTATTAAACTTGTAAAATTTAAATTTACACAAACCATTGTTTGTTATCCACAACACAACACAAGGCGTAGAGTGATCGTGACTGTGACCGTGTCTTCTCATCTTTCTCAATGGCAACTTCTTTCTCTCAAACAACACCACTCCGTTCTATCTTCCAACTTCCCAAACCCATTCTTCTCTCTCATTCAGGTATGCTTCTTCATCCCCATTTTCTCCACTCACTCACACCAACTTTTCTTATTCTTCACTCTTTCTGCAGAATCCTCTTACACCTTCAAACGCTCCTCAACCTATGTCACTCTTAAGCTCCCTCGAAGCTTCATACTCTCTAAAAGCTTGTCCACTTTGCATACAAGGTACAAAAATCATCATCGCTCTACTACTATCTGTTTCTTCAATTTTGTTTGAACTACTTCATTGGTTTTTTTAATTGTAATTTCTTTTTTGATAATTCTCAGAAAGGGAATTGTGAAGGCTGCTACTATTGAAGAAATTGAAGCTGAAAAATCAGCTATTGAGACAGATGTTGTAAGAATAATTTCCTTTTTTTTTTCCGGTCCTTTTCATAAGAGAGACAACTGTGTTAACAAAAGTTGATGTATCTGGTTCATATTATAAACCAGATACATTACCGGAAGGAGTATTATTTATGAAAGGGGGTTTTCTAAAATTTTAATGTGTAATATGTGCTATTCTACATTTTCCTTTCTCAGAAAAGCAGGATGGAAAGTACTCTTGAAAATGTTAGGACTAATTTCAATTCCATAAGAACTGGGAGAGCAACCCCTTCTATGCTTGACAAAATCGAGGTATGTTTGCTATTGTATTGTTACTCTCTTTTTTAATCTGCTTCTGCTACAAAATGAGTATGACAATGAAATGGTTATAATTTGTTGTTGCAATGTTAAATCAGTTGGACTTATGCTGTAGTGATTGTTACTTTTATTTTTTTGTGTTAATGCTCCGGTTCTCAGGGGAGGGGGAAGGCTCCCCTGGTAATCATGAGTTCAGCTGCAAGGTAAGTAAAGTCTAGCCAAAAATTGTTCCTCCCAGGAATTGAATTCTGGTTCTTCCAAATTATTCGTCCCAGGGGGAACTCGTTAGCCACTTGAGTCTAATCACTTAGTTTAGTGGTTGCTACATGTCTGTCATGACTCATGATCACTTTTCATTGCATGACCTATGTATCTTATTAACAGCTTTTGCTTCTGTCATTTACTTCCTTTCAGTTGATTTGGGTTGGTTCTAGTGTTGTCATTGTCAAAAAGTGGCTATAGTAGCACTACAATGTAACAAAATTCAAACAGATCACTACTGTTCCATTATACACTATTTAGTAGCTAGCGCGGTTCAAAAAAAAAAAAAACTATTTAGTAGCTAGTACAAATAGCGGCACTATAACACTATAGTGTAGCAGAATTTGAACAAATCACAATTTTTAGTGATTCACGATTGACAATACAACACTGGTTTAGTATTTTTCTCTATTGATATGTCTTATTATCCCAGTGCTCTTTAGTATTACTAATATATAATGAAACTATTGTCATTTGTCATGATAAAATGCACCACATAATTGATAGCTTTTATTTTTGTTTTGGCACAACTTGTGTAGTTTGCATATACTTACACTGCACAATGGTAAAAGCTGCGATATCAATGTCATCACCACCTTTTAAATATATGCTAAACTGAAGCGACCACATACATTTGGTTTTATTTTTTTATTAGAGTTTTGTCCTGTAGTGAAATGTTTCATAACATGTTCTAGGTGGAATACTATGGTTCACCAGTTGGTTTGAAGACCATTGCTCAAATAAGCACCCCTGATGCCAGTTCTCTTTTGGTACAGCCATATGACAAATCAAGGTATGTTATGCACTTATATATGATAAACCAGAAAGAATGAAATAGTGAAGCAAAATCAAAATGATCTTATTCAAACTTATTGTATATACTTGTGTTCTTTTTAATGTGTGGCATGCTCATAATGATTTGTACGACTTCTTTTTCTCTCCATTGAATTGTGTATACTAGTCATTGATTGAGATTTGAGAGTAAGAGTAGTAGGTAATATTGCATACAATCCCATCCGAGACTTTTTTCAATAACATGAGAGAAATAATTTTGGTTTTGATTAAATGTGTGATATGGTATCTTGTATGAAGAATAATCCTCAGTGAGCTCTTGGTTACTAATATTGATTTTCAGCTTGAAGGCAATTGAGAAAGCCATAGTTAACTCTGATGTTGGTATGACTCCAAATAATGATGGAGAAGTGATACGATTGAGTATCCCTCAGTTGACATCTGATAGACGGAAGGTATTTTCAGCTTCCATTGATGGTGTGGGGTCTAAATTCTTTTAGGAGATTTCTTGTGTCTTCTTTTTTTCCCTGTGAATTACAGTCTCACTTTCCCTGATTCAAAGTAATATTCCTGATTGGTTTTAATTCTTTTATTTAATTATTTTCAAAATGGCATAGCATCATCTCTTCTATATTACTCTTTACAAATGAACCTTTACAACTATATACAGGGGATATATAAAACTATATTAAAAAATTTAGGAAATGATAAGTATAATTACAATCAACACTTCTCATGTTGGAGCATATATATAAACTATCTGAGGTCCTTGTAACGATTTGTTGAAGATATCGAACAACGGATCCTTGGAGCTCACAAAAGAAGCCTTGATGGTGTCTGAGAGGATCTTTTTCTCTAATGAAATGACAGTCATCTTCTATGCATTTAGTCCTTGTTTTGAAGGAAGAGACAACACTACTTGTTTATTACAAGCAAGCTCTACAGGTGTGAATTGTGAGGAACCAACTCTGTCAACTAGGATCTAAGAGTGAGAGATGAATAGTAGAATTTTCAGTATGATTTACAGTGGCCAAAGAAAAATCCTTTTGGGGGGTATCAATTTGGACAGCAGTGAGCAGTCAAGTACTGACAATGGACCAGTGCTCACAGCGGCAGAAACCTTAGACTGGAACTATGTCAGATGAAAAAAAGAGAGGTAGGTATCAACTAGAGAGCTCAACAATCCGAAATGATTCTATTATTCTTTACAAATGAATCTGTAGAACTATATATACAAGAGAGACAATACACACGAAGGAATAAATTATGGTTATAATCATAATCAATGAGAAAAGGGATTTTACCAGGGTAATATATTTCAGGGTATTCCTGGTCATAATTCCAAGAGTATTGTTTCGGTTATTCATTTACCTTATTATGAAGAAAAAAAATAAAATAAAATAAAATAAAAATGGTTATTTATACATGCATTATGTAGAGGAATCTTTTGAAGGTCTATTCGAATATGTGGATTTCGTGGCGTTAATTGAATAACTTAATCTAGAACTTTTGTTTCCCCTTTTCAGGAACTAACAAAGATAGTGGCTAAACAAGTTGAAGAAGGAAAGGTGTGTTTACAAAATGAATTACACTTTTTGTTGAGATAATGAACTGGCTGTTTTTTATTGCCAATTTGAGGGTTATGCTCTCCTTTGAATTTCTTTCATTGGTAGAACTTAAACACGAAGAAACTGCATTGAATCTTGAATTGTAAATGAGGAATAAAATTTAATAATTGTAATAATTGAAGGATCTAATAATTGTAAGAATCTTTTCAATGTAAATCATATAGCTTTACATGGCATATGCTTCGAGAATATATATTTTGGCTAAAATGCAATTGTTTGTAACTATCTTTTGAATGGTTTGGCATGTTCACTTCGTTTATAGGTGGCGTTGAGGAACATAAGAAGAGATGCTTTGAAAGCTTATCAAAAACTTGAAAAGGTTTATTTCCTTGAATTGCTTACCTTTCTTCCTTAACGCCCTTCAGTAATTTCTTCCTTGTCTACCATTCTACCATTTGTTGATCACCATTAAAATTTTCTCATAGGATAAAAAGCTCTCCGAAGATAATGTGAAGGATTTGTCTAGCGACTTGCAGGTAACTTGATTCACTCATATAGGGTACAATGTGCTTTTCGTCTATTTAAATTCTTGCTGCCATCTCTCTTATCTGTTTTTATTGGGGAATGATGCAATATTGTAAAATGGAACAATCACAAATTCAACCTCAAGATGCAAATATACAATAAACAATGCTATTCATTTTCCTCTCCAGTTTTAACTTTTTGGTGTTGCAGACATGTGGTAAATTTATCGTCTTTATAACTTAGAGATGCTTTTTATATTATATTGTAGCAACTAGCCAGCAGCTCAATTTTTGGCTATCTATCTGTTCAATATCAGTGTGAATTTTTCCTGTTAGGACAATTTGCTATTTTATTTCATTATTGGTGGATGATGGATTTATATGCGTAGCTTATTATTTAAAATTAAAGTAATAATTGATTTTTGGCTTAAATGATCTTTTGATCCTTGTATGTTCGGGAATTTTTGGTTTTAGTCTCTGTATCTTTTTTTGTTGCAAATAAGTCCCCGAATATACAAAATTTGTTGGTTTTAGTCCTTAAAGTCAAAATCCGCAGGAAAATCTGAACGAAAATCTGTACGAAAACTGCAGATTTTCCTGCGGATTTTGACTTTAGGGACTAAAACCAACAAATTTTGTACATTCAGGGACTTATTTGCAACAAAAAAGATACAGGGACTAAAATAAAAAATTCGAGACCATACAAGAACGAAAATGATACTTAAACCTTGATTTTTTCTCATGGTAATTGTGCTGTTTTGTAGAAGCTGACAGATGATTACATAAAGAAGGTTGATGCCATCTACAAACAGAAAGAAAAGGTATTTTATATATATTTCTACTTGTTTAGTTTATCTCTAGAGCTTATGGTAGATTGTAGATTAATGAGATGCTTAAACATGGATTACACTCGCAAAGCCATTTTTCAAATGAGATTGTAGATTAAAGAAAAAAAGGAAAGGAAGTTTCTCAGTTAAAACGAGTTAATATTTCGTCACTTACAAAAGTAGTTTATTCAGACAAGTTAAATGAGAGCTTCTGAAATATATTGAGAAGCAGATATTAATTTCAATTCACAAAAAACTATAATTTAAAAATGCCGCTGTTACAAGATTCTTTTAGTTTTTTGGAAGTACACTCAAATTGGGTCTAATACGGTTCTAGTAATTACTTCTATGATGATTTGCTTGATGTTCTCCGCATCTCACTTTCACTGTATTATGTTCTGGGAATTAGCTATGTAAAGGTCGGAAAAAGATGTTTCACTTGAACATGGTATAACGGGTAAAAGGATTCCCTCAGTTCATGCACATTTAGAGTAACTTTGGTGCTTTTGACTTGATTGTGTTCAATATTAATAACTTAATGAAGATTTGAATGAATAGGCAAATTGGTCTTCAACATTGTGAGTATCGGTCAAAATAATCTTGTAATTTTACGAATTGGCAAATACATTTATTTATGAAATTGTAACACATCAGTCAAAAAGGTTCATTTGTTTACTTCTGCCATTAGGGGCAATACTGTGGGGCGTTAAATGAATGTATTTTTCCACATGGATCCTACATCACCAGAAACTTATTTGAAATGTTAAATTCATGCATTTCATGCCAACTTCGGAGCATTCCCTTGGGATCCAAACATGTAAAATAATTTTTGCCTCATAAATTTAATATGCAACATAGCAGTCCCTACTAACGGCAGAGGTTAACAGAGGGACCTTTTTGACTGATGCATTAATATTTCAGAAAAGTATTTGTCGATTCGTAAAATTTAGTAATTTTTTTATCAAAGCTCACAATTTGGATGACTAATTTGCATATTCATTTATTTTTGTGGCTAGGAGAAAAAACGATATCAACAAACAAGAAGTTATAGTTGATTATATATTATATAGTTATAATTACATTTCTCAAAATCAAATTATGCATGATTGTATCATAGTCATCGCTACGAGCTGTTTCCTGAACTTATTTTCTAGTGATTTTTTTTTTTGGTATAGGGTTTGACAAGTAACTTCTTTCTATCTTTCTTTCAGGAGTTGCTGACAGTTTGATCCTTTGGTACAAAAAAGTAATCTTACTTGAGTTCTAAGGTCAAATATGTTTACTTTGCATAGTTTTTTTGTTGTTGATATAAGCTAAGCTTTATTATTGATGTATTTGTTTATTTGTTATATGGAAGACAACTTTTTCTGTTAAATATATGCTTTTTCAAATTGAAAATGTGAGTTCATGCAGACAAATTTGGATCTCTTCACAATTGCATAATTGGAATTAGACTCCTATAGTGTATACTATAAGTAGTAACTTGATTTGGAACATATTGGTTCATCGGAACGACTATTGCTGGGTCATTTATATGAGGATGATGGTCAAGAATAGCTCTCAAGTTGGGAAATGAGAATTCAACTTGACTGATAAATCTCCATCTCGGGTATTAGGGTCAGGGAATATGAATTTGGATATTGTTTTTCTTCGGTTCAAGTTTTGAGGTTTTTAGGGGGTGCAAGAGGCTTTGGGGGAAATTCTCTAAAAAGTTTATGTGAGTTGGGTTCTGAGGAATTATCAGGACCAAGATAGATTTCAAGGCTTAGAGGTACTTATGAATCACTCGCCAAAGAGATCATCAATCGTACTGCGGGAGTTGATCACACTCTCGTGAGGTATGAACTATTCATCAATTGAACAACCTTCATCGGCTCGGGTCATTAGACTTTGTTTGAGAGGTATGGAGAGATAAGTATGGAATGACTTTGAGGAGAAGAAATGATAAGAGATAATAGGCATCAACCTTGTATGGGGTTTACTTCCCTTCCAAGAACCAAAACATTCCAAATTTGGGAAAACTAAAAAATAAATTGGGAGAAGAAGACTTCAAAAATTTCTTGAAGTCATTTATCTTTATAGAATAGTTCTATGTTCTAAAATCAAGAAAATATTTATCACAAGCTATTTCTCTTTTCTTCCCATCCAAAAACAGTTTTTTTTACTGTAGTTTTTTATTCAAATAGAAGAAAGTACAATAAGTACTTTGGAATGAAGTAGAAGGGGTTTCGGGATGCCCCTAATAACCAACGAATGGCAAGTGCTTTTCCTTGTGTGGATCCTATTTCAACGGGAACTTGCTTGGTTGATCCGCTTGCGCGTCTTGCTTTTACTGCTATATTGGGAGTTACTCACCTCACAAGAACCAAAACGAAATTAATGAACTACAACAAAAAATGTTTCAAAACTACCTCAAAATATAATACTCCCTCTATCTAGTCTATATATTTAAGAAAATGTTTACTTTTTTAGATTCTTTGTAGATTTGATGTATCTAGACTATAATATTGTCCAATTACATTGATTTTATAATAAATTTAAAAAATGGATCTCTTCTTATATATAAGATCGGACAAACTACAAAGAGTTAGTATATCACGAAAATTTCTTTCCCCACCCCCCTGTCTCTTTTTAACCCCCCTAAAATCCAAATTTACCCCTGAAATTTTTAAAATTTTGAACACAAAATCTCGGTAAAGGCGTACCGAGAATTTTAAATTTCGCGGTAAACGAAACCCGAGACATGTTCTTATATACCTGCAGACCTGTCTTTCCCTCTTCATTTGTGAAAATTCTCAAACACACTAACAAAAGTTCCACACGATTCTCTTGCGCGATTCCGTCCATTGGACGCTTGAAATCAAGATTGGAACCTTGGCTAACCGTTTCTACACGCATTGAAGCTCAAAAACAAGGTAAATTTCAATCTCTACCGTTTAGTTTACGCACACCCACTTTCTAGCTTACTAGGTTTCTGACACATGATCGCTCGGTAAATGTCTACCGAGAATACCTTCGGTAAAAGCGTACCGAGAAGACCTTTGGTAAACGCGTACCGAGAAAGTCTGTGTCTGAAATTTTATGCATAGCTCACTGCACTTGCAGAGCTTTGGTTTGTAATAGCTTAGAAATGGCATAGTTATGGTTTGCAATAGCTTAGAAATGAAGTTAGCTTATGACTCAACATGTTTTGTTTTAATTTGCTTCATTTGTTAAGTAATCATGGTTTGTATTGGCTTATGAACTAACATGACTTAACATGATTAAGATAAGTTTAAGTGAATAATTGTTTGTAACATGACTTATTATTGATTTGTTGTGTTATTTTGTAGTTATGGCCGACGAATCTAATTCTCCGGACGAGTGCAAAGCCATTGTAGTCAAACCTCCGGCAATAAATATTGATGTATCTTCTCATTTTGTGACCAAAGAAGCTTTTGAAACAAAAGAGGCTTTGCTTAAGTGGGCACGCGACATAGCAACCCCTTTACGGTTTACAATTGTAGTTGAAAGATCCGACAACGGTAGCGCTAAGAGAAAGGCGTTTATTGTTTTGGGTTGTGAAAGCGGCGGTACATACAAACCGACGGGGAAGAAACCAAAGAAAGATGGGTTGGGATCGAGAAAATGTGGTTGCCCGTTTCGCATCCGAGGCTACTTTCATGTAACTTCAAGGCTATGGAATGTTAGCGTTACTAATGGCACACACAACCATGAACTTGACAGTGCTCTACAAGGCCATCTAATTGCGGGGCGCTTGAAACCGGACGAGAAAGAGTTACTAGAAGAGTTGACAAGGAATTTTGTTGCGCCTAAGAATATTATATCCGCGATGAAAGAGAGGGATCCGGATAATGTCACGGATGCCAAGCAAATTTACAATGCCCGGTGGAGATTAAAACAAAGAAGTAGGTCTACAATGAATGAAATTCAACACTTGATGAAGTTGCTTGACGACAACAATTACTTTTTCAAGGCTCGAACCAATGGTGAGTCCGAATATGTGCATGATATCTTCTTTGCACATCCTAAATCAGTTTGTTTGTTCAACACCTTTCCAACCGTTTTGTTGATGGATTCAACTTATAAAACAAACAAATACGGTATGCCATTGTTCGAAATTGTTGGTGAAACCTCATGTGAAGAAACATATTGCGTGGGGTTTGCATTTATGAGTAGCGAAAAGGAAGAAAACTTCACTTGGGTGTTGCAACAATGTATGGCTCTTTTGAGGAGTAAAGAGGTGAAGCCGAAGGTTGTGGTAACTGACAGGGACACTGCATTGATGAATGTCGTTGCCACGGTTTTCCCGGATTCGGCCCATTTAGTTTGTTATTTTCATGTGAAGAAAAATCTAACTCAGATGATGAAGCCACATTGCAAGATCAGAGACGGTGAAAATATTACCGCAAAACAACTTTGGGCTCAAATTGAGAAGGCTTTCGATGACATCGTGTTCTCGTGTGAAGAAGATGATTATGTTGCCTCTGTTTTAAAGTTTAGGCAACTATGTTCTCGGTTTCCACGGTTCCTCAGATATGTTGAAGAAACTATTTTGGATACCGATTGGGAGAGCTTTGTATGTGCTTGGACAGATAGAGTTATGCATCTCGGCAATACTACTACCAACAGAGTCGAAAGTGCACATGGTAGGTTGAAGGGTTTTTTGACGAATGGTTGTGGTGATTTGGCCAAGGGTTGGGCAGCGATCAACAAAATGTTGATTCTTCAATTCAACGAAATTCAAGCAACATTAGGTAGGAATATGTCAGTTTTAGAACAATCCTTCAAGGGTCATTATCTCTATCCGTTGTTGGTTTATAAAATATCGAGAAATGCCTTGAATCACATTCGTGGAGAAGAACTAAGAGCTGAGGAGTGTGGTATGGATAGCAAGAAGTGTGGTTGTTTGATGCGGAGGATTTATGGATTGCCATGTGCATGTGTCATTGCTCGGAAAATGAAGAACAAGTTACCTATCCGACTGGATGAGGTGAATGCACATTGGAAGAGGCTATGTTTCCTAGTAGAAGAAGGCGGTGAATCCGACGACGATGATTATTCTTGCTTGGCAGAGTGGCAAGCGATACAGGTAAATTTTCATTTAGTTTGACTTACATTACTATAACTTATGTTGTTAAATTTATGTTACATTGACATTTAATTTTTTATACTTTGTAGAAGCGTCTGAAAAGAGTTGATGTTAGTATGAAGGGTGCAATAAGAGAACAACTTCGCGAAATTGCATTTCCTGAGATGACTTCTTTGAAAGCTACTAAGGAGAAGGTGGCTCCAAAGGGTGGAAAGAAAAAAAAGGTTGCTAAGGGTACGTCTCGCGTCACTAGGTCCAAGAATCAATCCACGAGTCGAGAACTGTCCGATTGGGAGCATGTCGACAAACAATATCCGGGAACACAAGCTTCGCAAAACAAACCATCATCGTCCAAATCAAAGCCTGAGGTGAGCGAGCCTTCTCCTACTCGCATCATACCACGCATTGAAGAGATGTCGAAGTTTATGCATCCATATATTGATGATATAGTTGATGTGGTCGGTGACGGTTGGTGTGGATATCGGTGCATGGCTTTGGATTATAGTGGTCATGAGGACAATTTTGAGCTGATCAAATTCCACATGCTTAAGGAGTTGAATTTGCATAAGGAAACGTATATGAAAGTTTATGCCACTGAGAAGCGTTTTAACTACATCAAAGATGCGTTGTATCCTCCTAAGCGTAAGATACTTCCGGGTCATGTTGCACCCATGGATAAGTGGTTGACATTCCCGGATATGGGACACATTCTTGCTACTCACTACAACAAGGTGGTTGTTGAGTTGACAGAACCTGGTGAATGAATTTCCGAGACCTTTTTCCCCTTACGTGGTAAGCCACCGTCAAATCCGAAAAAAAATCTTGTTTGCTTTGGATTGGTTCCTAGCCATTTCTTTCTAGTGAAGTTGAAGGAAGGTTGTCCATTACCACCAACTTGTCTTGAATGGAAAAATCATCGGTCCGAAGAAGCTGCTGAGTGGGAGTATCCTTTCATGGATCGACAAAGCACGTATAAGGACCTCCTTGCACAGCATATGAAAGGCAAGCCAAAGAAAATTCTCACCGGAGTTGGATCGAGCAAGGACGAACCTTACCTATTCTAATCATGTTATGTGTAGAATAATTGTAGTGGACTTGTTTTTAATTATGTTTTGGTGGCATGATCATTATTTTGGTGGCATTGTATTTTGGTACAAAACTTGTAATTTGAATGTCCGAATCTTTTTTTGGTTGTATGATTTTGATCATGATTTTGGTGGTATGTAAGATTAACCTAACCTGTAATTCAAATCATCGGATATGTTTTGGATATATGATAATTAATGTTGGTTATTTTAGGTTTTTATGTTTCCGTTACGAATTGTGTTGGAATCAGGTTAGAATTGTGCAATCTGCTGGTTGAAACAGGTTTTTGAAACTCATATACAAAATGAGTTGGCAATGTGCATACTGTAATCTGTTCTGGTATATGTTAAGTACGGTTCGGTAAACGCGTACCGAGAATTTCATTATTCTCGGTACGCTTTTACCGAGACTTTTTTTCTTCATTATTCTCGGTACGCGTTTACCGAACAAAAAAAGGTTTTCATTGACAACTTACTCATACGTTGGTCTATGCTTAATAAGGTTACTGTTGTTATTATTATTATTATTATTATTATTATTATTATTATTATTATTATTATTATTATTATGACTAATATACGTTTTTGTAACTATTAAACATAAAAATGACTTCACGTCTTGGACGGACGAGATTTTGCCGACAGTTTAAACGGACAAGATTCTACCGAAAATTTATATGGACGATAATGCTTCACAAATTCCTTAAATACACACATCGAAAACCTTGTTAACACACAACACCACTGTAATGGATATCTCTCTCACTTACCGAAAAGACACTCATATTGCAGCAGTTTACTTCGAAGCCGGAACGCCGAACATGTTTCGGATTGACGTTGATTCTACGTTAAATGATCTTAAGAAGCAACTAGATGAAATTAATCGTTGTTGCATCAATCGGAACGATGACAGAAATGTCACAAGCGTTGAGTATCGAAAGCCATCAATAACATCTGACGGGAGCGTTACGTTCACCAAAATGCAGCTTACGAACAACGACGATGTGAGTAATATGTTTTCAATTTACTCCCGACACAGTACGAAAGGGCCTATCGAGTTAGATGCAAAACTAACAAGATCCGTTGATGCAATTTTAGCGAACTTGAAACATCCAGAAGATGAAGATTGTACTGTTAACTTAGCGGATCCATAGCTAGGTTTTTTATTCCGTCTATCGTTTTAATTTCAAGTGTATCGTTTTAATTTCCGGTGTATCGTTTGTATCTCTCGTGTAATGTTTTTATTTTCCGTGTAATGTTTTTATTTCTCGTGTAATGTTTTTATTTTTAGTAACAATTATGTTATTTTCATGTGTTGGTGACATGTTGTATTTTATTGTGGTTTTTTAGTGTTTTTATTTTTTCGTATAATATCATTAATGCATGTGTATTGTTACGCATGGTCGAGATTCCACCGACACTTTGCATGGTCATGATTTTGCCGACACTTTGAACGTTCAAGATTCCACCGACACTTTGCACGGTCCAAAATCCACCGACACTTTTTTGTCCAAAATTCACATGTGGTTAACATTGCACCCTCAATTTTTATTTTTATTTTGTGGTTGAGATATAATCGACAATTTTTTGTGGCTATAATTTATCGGATCCGTGTATAAATACACAACCCTAATTCATATGCTCATACATCCAAAAACAATTTTAGAAAATGAATTCTTCCAATCGTAATTGTTCAGTGACATCTCATGCATTTACTGTCAGGTTTCGCGGTATCGATGAACTGTTCTGCGTGGAATTGAAGGACAATTTAAGGAGTCTTTTTACTCTCAAAGACAAGATTCAAGTTATGTACCATTTCAAATATGCGAGACATATCCAGATTGACAAACTTGGTTATTACGAACCGTTCATCGATCTAGGCTGCGATCGTGTGTGTGGTTTCGATGATGCAACACGTAAATACGAGTGGAAAGAGTTGAAATCTGATGAAGATGTGGAATCTATGTTCAACTCCGTTTTAGTTGATCCCAAATATCCATGTTTGTACGCTACTTTGATTGTTGAAAAATGATGAACATTTTGTATGAGATTTCCAGTTGTGATGTACGTTTTAGTTTGTTTCCATTAAGTATCAGTTATGTAATCGTTGTTTAGTTTATTTCCGGTAAGAACGATGTTTCTTAATGTTTGTTTTTATTGTTTCAATCAAGGAATATGCTTCCACCGTCATTGTTGAGTTGTGAAGATTAAGTGTATAAGCGTATGTTGTGTTTGAATGAAAAAAATATATGTTGTGTGCAATGTTCATATTTACCACGAGTATGCAATGCCAAGGCAAGCCAAGTGCTTGCAAGTCCCAGCCAAGTCCCAGCCAAGTCCCCGCAAGTCCCAGCCAACTCCTAGCCAAGTCTCCGCAACCCCGCAAGTCCCAGCCAACTCCTAGCCAAGTCCCCGCCAAGTCCCTGCAAGTCCCCGCAAGTCCCAGCCAAGCGCCCGCAAGTGTCAGCCAAGTCCCCGCAAGTGCACGCTACTATACCCATAATTTCCTCGGTACGCATTTATCGAAACACATCTCGGTAAACGTTTACCGAACATTTACATTTCATAACCTGAAAAATATGAAAGTCCCAGAACCAACTCAGAACCAAATTCTGAGTTTAAACCTGCTTCCAACAGTTTCATTTCAACAGAAAATTCATAATAATGTCATACAAATTCATTTCAATACAAATTCATAATATTTTCAACCTAACAAAAGTAATCAACGAAATACGAAATTATATTACATATCCAAGTTCACAAAGTCACCAAAACATACAAAGCGCTAATTAATGTTCACAAAGGTTAAGCTACAAAATGACGCGCTCAAAGTTACATAATACGCGTTCAAAGTTAACAAAATATGCGCTCTAACAAAATAACCCTAATAAACCCACACAAACTCTACTGAGTCGCTCTGAATCGACCTCTAGCTCCGGGTTGTCGACGCCTGGTACGCGTATACAGGAATGCTGGCTCAACAAAGCCTAGGATGCGGGTCAAGGTTGCATGCACCGGCGTTCCCTTTGGCGCCTCACCAGCATCAAGTGACCTTCGCACCTCTCTTCTCACGTTCTGGAAAATCTCACATGTATCCACCAAATCGTTTCGAGCCTGCTCCTCAATCAACACCTCTAAATTAGGTGGCCTTGGTGGTTGCTGCTCCGCAATAACAGGTCGCATAATAGGATGCGACACTCTGTAGAACCATGCAATATATCCCGGCTCACAGTCCCATGGGTTTGTCACGACTCTCCCCCACATGTCTGCATCGATCATCCGCATTTCCAATTCCTCCAGCCACACCCGGTCAATCATAGCATGTCCCAGGCCAGGTGTAGCAGACACTGCTGGGTCTCTCGGAATGCCTTGTACATGTCCGAATTGACGAAGCACCCGTTCCGGCAAGTGTTTACCCAACACTTTTCCACTCCTTAACCAGCTAGAAAAAAAACACTCATTAATCAACGTCCGAACTCCACAATGGCTATCATACGGGCTGAATACAACATCCGACATCTGAAGGTTATCCAAACTGAGTCTATAAGTCGGTGGATCCTTGTGACCTTGTCCAGCGGTATACTTGGCCAGTCGTGGCATGGTCTCGTTCCAGTTATCTGCGTAGCTCCATACTCCGAGAGTCGGAAAATGCTCAGTTATCCATCCCTGCAAAATTATAAATTTAAAATTAATTATACGCGTAAACGTAAATCGCAAATCGCAAACAATCTTAAAATAGATACGGTGTATAATTATAACATGAATGAACTTTACGCATATGAATTTTAATTTATTTTTTACCTGGACTAAGGATAGGTATCCAGCCATCTGACTTGTCTCCGCATCAGATGCATCGTCCATATACTCTTGCATATAAGCAAGTGCTGCAGCACCCCAATTCCACTCATGGGTGGTTGTCAAATCTTGAAAGAACTGAAGGTAAGAAACATCGACTTACCAAGCACTTTTGTTGGTACGGAACAGAAAGCCCTGACGCACATCTCCCTAATAGGCGTCATCTCCTCTAACGTCAAATGTTCGTCATCCTCCATTTGCTGACATCTCTCCAACAACTCCACATATACATGCTGCAGGCAGTTGAGCCTCAGGTGCATCCCACTCGTCTTACCAAATTCAGTTTCGACATCTTCCTGTGCCATACCCAAGTAGGTAGTGACCATATCAACCGCCTCAGACTTCCTCATCTTTTCATGGTTCACAAACTTCCCTTTAATCGACAGATGCAATAGGCATTGCACATCATCCAATGTGATGGCAAGCTCTCCTACGGGAAGGTGGAAGGAACTAGTTTCTGGATGCCATCTTTACGCAAATGCCGTTAAGAGTCCATGATTCAGCTTACTGAAGCTGGTATGGACAAGCGACTCCAATCCAGTTGCTTTCAAAGTATCCCAAAACCACAACTTATCTTGCTCCGGTTTTGGGATATTTACAATTTTTTTTCCGTTGGCAACAGAACGCATAGCTTCCTTTAAAAGCTGTGAAATACAAAACATAAATTGTGTTAATAATTTTGAGTTTAAAATTTAAATACGGACAATAATTTTAACTAAATAAATAATCGAATAATTTATAATAATTTAGATTTATACCTTGTGATCATCCCATACATTCCAAACAAAATTGCCCTATGCTTGTGGTAAAGCGATAATAGGGACAAATCAGTCGGTCCTCCTCCGTAGACACCATCTTGCGCTTGTTGTGGTTCATGTGGTTGAATTTCTTCTTCTTGCTCAGGTGGTTCTTGCTCGGGCTCAGGTGGTTGTTGTTGGGCTACCTGTTCCAGTTGTTCTTGCTCCAACCAATCCGCATTCTCGTTTAGGTACTGATTCGGGTCATACACATCGTCTTGGACAGGTTCATCAACCTGTGATCGGCGTGTGCGGGATGCTGAGCCACCTGTTTCAGCCTGTTGGACTTTCTTGCGACGAGGTCGTTTTGGCGCAGGAGGAATTTCTCTACAAGCAGAACCATGTGTCCTGCTATCCCTACCATGTCGGCCTTGTAGCGGGCTGAAAAATTCCATTACATAACAATGAAGTCGCCATTGACGTTTATTTATCCCAGAAGGGGAAAGGAAAATATCACGAAAACCTTGATTGACATGGTTTAAGAACCATGGCGGGTTCGGGAGTTGGTTATGCGAGAGGAAGGTGTTAGCACCCCTCGCATCCATCATACTCGATGGGAACCATTTAGGTGGTTTAGGGTTTGTCTGCGCAGGATCAAATTAAATTACTCTACCGTTGGCTAATTTCTACTTCGTTTCCAAAGAAAAAGAAAAGTTTTTATTATTTGAGTTTGACGGTTGTAGGAGCCCGCTCCTACGTATTCCCCGGTGCAATGGGAAATTCAAAACTCACGTAGTTCTGATAAAAATTGTTTGTGTGGTTGGTTGGTTTTAACGGGTAACGTTTATTTCGTATTCCGCTGACACAGCGACGCTTGTATGCTCTAATCAGAGGCTTAAGCTGTGTATATGTCAGAGGAGTAGATAAAACGTGTATCCATTGAAAAAGAGAGTTGAATAACGGATGTTGCTTATTTCGCATTCCGCTGATACAACGGTGCTTGTATGCTCTAAAGAGAGGCTTAAGCTCGTATGTGTCAGAGGAATGGATAAAGCGTATATCCATGTTTGACTGAAAAATGATTTAAGTGTGTTGAGTTAATTTTAGCATTTTGTTTTGTTTGGAATGAGAACTAACTCATGAACACTAGTCAAACGACCGGCGACCAAGTTAATTCGAGAAAGAAAGAAGCAAACGCCAGATTCTCCCTTTTTCATTCGCGTTGTTATGAAAATTTTAGATTAATTTGATTAAGGAAATATGTCCAAAAGAGAAGACGATGGTTGATTATTTTTAACGCTTATTTTTAGAATGAGAATTAACTCATGAACACTAGTCAAACGACCGGCGACCAAGTTAATCCGGGAAAGAAAGAAGCAAACGCCAGATTCTCCCTTTTTCATTCATTAGTTTTTTGTGAAAATATTTATTAATTTGATTATGAAAACAAAGTCCAAAAGGAAAAGCGAGAGAATAAAAAGAATCGCAAGATTATAATAACAATTACAATTGATATAATAATAAAGCGATAATTAAAATAAACAGTGCATGAATGCAAGTGCTTAAATTAAAATGCATGAATCACTATGACATAATTAAATATGCATGAATGAAACAAGAATGAGTAGATATGATGCATAATTAAATAAAAATGCATAAGCTAAAGTAGCGTACAATGAATTAAATAACATAAACATGCTAAATTAAATCAAAGTAAATGAGATGAGTCAGAATGAATTGAAGTAAAGCTAAAGAGCTGAAGACAAGCATAAGAAATAAAAATAAGCAATTAATCATAATTAAGCGCTTAAATAAATAAGCTACATGCTAGAAAAAAGTGATTAAACAACAAGCTAAGGGAAGCATGAACATAATCTGAAATCAAACATGATTTAAGCAAAGCAAAATGGTCCAGTAAGCTAAAAAGCTTAAGCACCAAATAAGTGCTTATGAAAATAAGCTAAAAAGTGATTAAATAAGCTAAAAAGCTATAAAATAAGCTAAAAAGCAAATAGAAAGCTAAAATAAATGGAAACAAAGATTTAAGCATAACAAAGTAATTAAAGTAGCTTAAATAAGCTATTAACTACTTAAGTGCTTTTGGAAATAAGCTGTAAATCAATTAAAATTAATTTAAGCAGGTGGGTGCAGAAACTAAAGGGAGTGCAGAAAGCAGATCTGGGCTGGAAAGCCCAATCCGCGCTTCCGGTCAACAGACACGGAGAGTCAAGCCCAAAGACAATCCTGTGCGGTAAGAAAAGTGGGTGCATGATAAGATTTTGAAGCCTTGGCTGCGTGATCGATCTAGCGCGTGTTTTAAACCCGAGGGAGCCAATGACGTGCTGACACGTCATCGTCTTCAACCTCACTCACCTTCTTCCTCAGCAACACGAGGAAGCCATGAAAGAGCTTTAAAGCTCCACGGGTTTCAAACCCGAAATCACGAATCGGCACCAAAATTAACGAAACAAAGTTCAAACTCACTTGTTTTTGCCTCCTGATCACGAATCCGAACTCGGATTTCACATTTGAGGTCTTAAAATTGAGATTCGAACGAATCAAGTGAAGAACTCAAAAATGTAAAAATGGCAGAACTTCAAATAGCTTAGAATATGCGAAATTAATTAACAGAGAAGCATTATTATATGTCCAGAAGTGAAAATCGCACGAATTCTACCTTCTTTGAGCCTTGAATTGGCTTGATGGTTTCACACTTTTCTTAGTTATGGTGTAGCTCGATTTTTGAGCTTTAGGCCGTGATTAAGGGTTGTTTTAATATTTTTCTTGCTTCTGGAAGTATATAGAAGGTATTTCAGTGATTAGTTTTTGATTTGGAGCTTTGTTAGAGATTTTGATTTTTTTGGGTGAAAATGTTGGAGTACGAATTTGATGATTTTGTGAGTGAAGTTGGGAACCTCTAACCACTGAATTGTGATGTTTATTTATAGGGAGAGATTAGGGTAAGAATGTGTTGAGATTGTTGGTCAAGAAAAGGGTAATTTTGAGAATGTAATTTATGATATTTTGTGAGTTTTTTGTTGGCACATGGGCTCCTTTTTTGGCATTGATGAGGTGTAAAGATTTAGAACCTTCTAGGTTCAATTTGGGATAAGAATGAGAGAATGGTGAGGTGGTACCTATTTTTGGTGATTTTATTTATGATGAAAAATGGAGAAGATAATGAAAATGGATGAAATAGAATTAAAATTAAATGAATGATATTTTTGGGTTATGAATGATGAAATGATTTTATGTTGGAAAGTGAATTGGAATGAGATTGAGTTTGATTGGGACCTTGTGAAGGAAATGGGATTCCTTGGAGAAGAAGTAACAAAAATAAAAGAATTTAAAAATAAATGCAAAAATGCAAATAAATTTGAGAAAAATAGCAAATATGCCAAGAAAAATGAAAATAATGATTATGCCATGAAAAATGTGCAAAGAAAATATTTTTATGAATTTTTATGCAAAAGTTGACTTTTGTTGACTTTTTCTAAATTTTTTCCTTAAAATAATAAAAAATATATATATATTTTAAAGTGGGGCAAAATTAGGGTATGACAGCTGCCCCTATTTAATTATCTTAGACCTCATGAGTGCGAATGACCTCGGTATTCGTACTCTTGTGGGAAAAGGTAATTAAATACAGAATGCCCTAATTTTACTATGAAATGAATGCTGGTGAGAGATGAGTGGATCGAGTATACCTGTTGTCATTCCTTTTGTGGATCCGAAAAAACTTGAAAGTAAGATGAATGAAACCAACCTTATCCAGCCGTTTAAACTGAAAATCACTTGGTGGAATTGAGTAAACCTTATCCAGCCGCTTGCACTGACAATCAGTCTGAAGTTGAGTAGATTTTATCCAGCCGCTTGCATTGAAGATCAATCTGAAGTTGAGTAGATTTTATCCAGCCGCTTGCACTGAAGATCAATCTGAAGTTGAGTAGATTTTATCTAGCCGCTTGCACTGAAGATCAATCTGAAGTTGAGTAGACTTTATCCAGCCGCTTGCACTGAAGATCAATATGAAGTTGTTGTGATGATGTGCTTATGTAAGCTGTTGTGATTATCTTGTAGAAGAATTTTTCCAGAAAATTTGCAATTCACTGGGGAGGAGATTGGATATGGTTTTTCAACTAATCTGCTGGGGAGACAGTTTACCAACCGACTTACTAGAAAAGAGGTCAAACTGCCTTTCTTGTGATTAAGTGACCAAAACCTGTATTCCGCAAGGAGAAACCTTTGAACTTGCTTTATGTATGCATGTTTACCATGATTGTTTGTGCATGAAATGAAGTGCATGGTTAATGTATATGATGACATGAAATGACTGTGTGCTATTGGAAGTTGGGTTTCAACATGGGTGTTAATGAATGCTGGATTTTATTTGGGTTCCAATGAATATTGGATTTTGAGCGGGTGCCAATAATGATTGGTCTTTGAGGGTGTGCCAATAATGATTGGACTTTTGAGTGGTGTGCCAATAATGATTGAACTTTGAGTGGTGTGCCAATAATGATTGGACTTTGAAGGTATGCCAATAATGATTGGACTTTGAAGGTGTGCCAATAATGATTGAACTTTAAGTGGATGTCAATAATGATTGGATTTTAAGGGTGTGCCAATAATGATTGGACTTTGAAGGTGTGCCAATAATGATTGGACTTTGATGGTGGCAATGCAAGGTTAGGTTCTTGATTGTGAATGTTTGATTTGGACACTTGGTTTTTCTGGGTTATTGGTTTTGTGGTATGGGGCATACCGTATGCTGGAATGAAATGACATGATTAACGTATGATGATGATTTGCTAGAATGAAGTGACATGATTAATGCATGATGACTATTTACATGAATGAAATGACATGACTAATGCATGACGATGATTAATGCCCCTATGGTGGGTAATGAGTGTTTCTGGTATCAAGGCTTTTTGTGGAATGGTGGCTTGAAGTTAATCCCCGACACAAACTCCGAACCAAACGGTTGCAGATATCCGCCATACTTTGCTTGAGCAGCTTGAAGGTATAGGGTGAACCTGACCTGGTGTATTTTGTCTTGCCCCAGTCTGTTGGGCATTTGCAGTGCTTTGCCTTAACTTTCGGTCAACTTACTGATTTTGGTTCTCCCTCTCTGAGAGGTTTGCCCCTATATTGACCCATTCCTGAAACATGCTTGGCTAGGTCAGTAGGATCTTCAAGTGATCTTCCCCTAGTCACAAGAGTTTGTTCTTAATTGGCAGAATCCCAAGGTGATTTGCCCCTAATTAGGAGTGTCTTGAATTGACTTGCTAGGTCCTTGAATTTGATACCCTTTTGCCATGATCTGATCTTGGGACGCTTCGCCTATACTGGATAGACCTTTTAGAGGACGTGCCCATGGTTAAATGAAGTCCTGAGATAGTTGCCCCAGATTAGTCCAAGGTTTCTCTTGATTGCTCGGTAACTGCTCACAGCTGGAACTTCCTTTTTGTTAAGTGCTGACTTGCAGATAAACCTGTTTGCTTGAAATAGTAATTCTAATACAATTTTAATGCAAGTTTTGAAATTGAGATTGAGATGATATTTATGTACAATGAATGTATATTGTGGAAGATGGTGGGAGAGTAAGATATTAACAAAAGATTTTTGGGAGTCAGGTTAACGCAACCTTGCTACCGTATGCTTTCAAGCTAAACCTTGCTTCAATTAGGTCTTTTGAAGGTTGTAACGTGGCCTGGTTCACGGTTTCTGAATAAAAGGATATAAGGCTCAAAGTTTGATTTTAACCCGTCCCATTCTTCATGATGATCTTCAGCCCTATGTTCAATTAACTCAACTCATGAATTCAAGTACCAAGAGGTTTTTGGGATTGTCATTGTGAGTATATGATGGCTTGGGAACCGAGGATGTGTTCCCTTTTTGTGTGGCAGTCACATTTCCTTTTGTTATTGTCGCATGATTTTGTTTTGTCGTGAATCTTGGTGACATTGGCTTTTTGCATATTTTTTTTTTCAATCCCTAACTTTTGCCTAGACTATTCTTTTGCATTTTTAGTCTAGCGGGATACCCTAATTTTTGCCTAAGCCATTTTGAGATTTGGACTTAGCGGCCTTTTTTTTTTTTGTATTTTGTTTGGCGGATTGTGACTGCCTTGGTAATGGGTGATGAGGAACACCTTATTGATTTTTGCTTTTCTCTTGAAACTCGAACGCATGGTCGAGTTAATTGAACACTACCCTGCCCCGGGTTAAGATTGCGGGTTTTTCGTAGAGAAAGAAACACCAACTTCTAGGCTCAAAGGGGGTGACTACGGATTATCTCCCTTATTTCTCCGGTGTTTGGGGATTTGAAACAATGCCCTATATCATCAGCAAAGTTTTATTCGAAAGCATACTGTAGCAACTTGGTTATTTCGTTTTTCATCATCCTCTCTCCAATCTTTGTTCATACAGAAATGATAAAGAAAGAAATGAAATGAGGCGTATTAACATACATTTTTTGCTTTTGTGAGGTAGAAGAGAGAAAATTGAATGGACATGAAAGAATGGATTCAAAACATGCATTATTATTTCATTAAGATTACTATTGCAAACAAACAAAGTTAAAATGCTAATGAAACTTAACAAACAAGGAAATTATAATAGGACAGCCTAAAGATAGTTTCATGGCTTGATTCGATCCTTGAACTCTTGATTAGCATCCACAAATGGGTTTGCATGACCGGACAACAGACTATCCTTCACAATTGGGCTCTCCCTTTTTGAAAGTTAACAGTTTCTGATTAATGAGCTCTTGAACCTTATATTTAAAGGCTATGCAATTGTCCACTGTGCGTCCTTCGCCCCCCTCGTGAAACTCACATTTTGCTTCCGAGTTATACCAAGCTAGAAATGGTGCAGTCATGGGCTTCAGGGCCCTAAGGGTTACCATTCTGTTGTGTACCAAATAAGGAAGAAGCTGACTGTATGGCACATGAATCGGATCAAAGACCTTTTTAGCTCGCTGCTGAGCCCTTTGTGGCACGGGATTAACTGGCATTTGGAAAGTGTACCCCTGAGGTTGCTGGTAATGAACAAATGCTGGATACTAATGCTTGAAGCATGAGGTGCGAGCAGGCACCGTTGAGCGAGAGTGAGAGTGAGGTGGGCAGACATTGTTGGGCAAGAATGATTCCATTATCCTTAGCTTGTCCTCTATTGCCTTAAGCCTTTGACGAGTCTCCTCACTCGGGGATACAACAGACTTTCCCTTAAAGTTATCACCTTGATGGGCATTCTTGTGGTCCTCTATACTTTGAGGCATAGCAAAACTGGGTTGGACCTGATGAGTTCTTGGCTGGCCAATCAGAAATTCATTGTCGGTGGCCATTGGCTCTTGGGCGACTTGAGCAGCTGCGGAAGTATATCCGGATGATGAGCCGAATGAAGAACATACCACTTTTGACAATGGGGAATCAATTGGAGGATTTTCCCCTACTGTTGCATCATCCACTCTTATAACCTGATGTGGAGGCAAGCCAAGACTAGTTAGCATTACCAAAACACGGTCCAACTTGTCGGTCATTTGGTCCACATTGCCTCTCAAGGCATCAATCTGCTTCTGCATGGTTTCCTTGAAATGCTTGGAGTCCGGTATCAGTGTCGGGAATGAAGCCGTTGATGTGAACGGGTGAGGATGAGATAATGATCTTTTGCATGAATGCAAATGCATGTAAAAGGTTTTTATGCCTTATCATTTTTTGAAATGTTATGCAAAAATATTTTTGTATGAATGAATGCAAGAATGCATGGATGCATGGATGCACTTTTGTAGCAGATTCTGTCACGGTGAAGCAGAGGTTTAATTAACATTTATGAGGTCAAAAGGCTCAACGTTACCTGCAAACCATCCATCTCACATGTTGTTCTAAGTTTGATAAAATGCCTAAAATCATGGATTGCCTCTTTAGAAACGATGTCGTTATTGCACGGCAAATGCGTCCAAAAAGAAATCTCATCTAGGTAAGGTCATTGCACAACCTTGACTCGGGTTCTAAACAGAGGTCCCTAATAACAAGGTTTGGTTCTAGACCGGTTAATAAAAGGTTCCTAGAGTCACGGATCCAACAACGAAAAACACCGACGAGCACTAGTCAAACGACCGGCGACCCGACGCTTCTCAAATCAGATCTACTCTAGGCGGGGTGATTACGTGGAGAACACTAGTCAAACGACCGGCGACCCATCATAAAGACCCCTAGCTTATCATAAGTTTTTCTCAAACTCGGGTATAGAGCTTCACACAGTAGCCACGCCGCTTGGGCAAAAAGAAAAAAGAAGAAGGAGTAGAAGAAGAGAAACAGCCAGCCAAGCATATAATTGACAGAAAATAAAAGATAGAGTAAGATACTGCAAACCTGGAGATAACAGACAAATAAAAACCGCCTAAACTAGGCTTAACTCTCAAGAGTCCCCAGTGAAGTCGCCAGCTGTAGCGGGCTGGAAAATTCCATTACATAACAATGAAGTCGCCATTGACGTTTATTTATCTCAGAAGGGGAAAGGAAAATATCACGAAAACCTTGATTGACATGGTTTAAGAACCATGGCGGGTTCGGGAGTTGGTTATGCGAGAGGAAGATGTTAGCACCCCTCGCATCCATCATACTCGATGGGAACCATTTAGGTGGTTTAGGGTTTGTCTGCGCAGGATCAAATTAAATTACTCTACCGTTGGCTAATTTCTACTTCGTTTCCAAAGAAAAAGAAAAGTTTTTATTATTTGAGTTTGACGGTTGTAGGAGCCCGCTCCTACGTATTCCCCGGTGCAATGGGAAATTCAAAACTCACGTAGTTCTGATAAAAATTGTTTGTGTGGTTGGTTGGTTTTAACGGGTAACGTTTATTTCGTATTCCGCTGACACAACGACGCTTGTATGCTCTAATCAGAGGCTTAAGCTGTGTATATGTCAGAGGAGTAGATAAAACGTGTATCCATTGAAAAAGAGAGTTGAATAACGGATGTTGCTTATTTCGCATTCCGCTGATACAACGGTGCTTGTATGCTCTAAAGAGAGGCTTAAGCTCGTATGTGTCAGAGGAATGGATAAAGCGTATATCCATGTTTGACTGAAAAATGATTTAAGTGTGTTGAGTTAATTTTAGCATTTTGTTTTGTTTGGAATGAGAACTAACTCATGAACACTAGTCAAACGACCGGCGACCAAGTTAATCCGAGAAAGAAAGAAGCAAACGCCAGATTCTCCCTTTTTCATTCGCGTTGTTATGAAAATTTTAGATTAATTTGATTAAGGAAATATGTCCAAAAGAGAAGACGATGGTTGATTATTTTTAACGCTTATTTTTAGAATGAGAATTAACTCATGAACACTAGTCAAACGACCGGCGACCAAGTTAATCCGGGAAAGAAAGAAGCAAACGCCAGATTCTCCCTTTTTCATTCATTAGTTTTTTGTGAAAATATTTATTAATTTGATTATGAAAACAAAGTCCAAAAGGAAAAGCGAGAGAATAAAAAGAATCGCAAGATTATAATAACAATTACAATTGATATAATAATAAAGCGATAATTAAAATAAACAGTGCATGAATGCAAGTGCTTAAATTAAAATGCATGAATCACTATGACATAATTAAATATGCATGAATGAAACAAGAATGAGTAGATATGATGCATAATTAAATAAAAATGCATAAGCTAAAGTAGCGTACAATGAATTAAATAACATAAACATGCTAAATTAAATCAAAGTAAATGAGATGAGTCAGAATGAATTGAAGTAAAGCTAAAGAGCTGAAGACAAGCATAAGAAATAAAAATAAGCAATTAATCATAATTAAGCGCTTAAATAAATAAGCTACATGCTAGAAAAAAGTGATTAAACAACAAGCTAAGGGAAGCATGAACATAATCTGAAATCAAACATGATTTAAGCAAAGCAAAATGGTCCAGTAAGCTAAAAAGCTTAAGCACCAAATAAGTGCTTATGAAAATAAGCTAAAAAGTGATTAAATAAGCTAAAAAGCTATAAAATAAGCTAAAAAGCAAATAGAAAGCTAAAATAAATGGAAACAAAGATTTAAGCATAACAAAGTAATTAAAGTAGCTTAAATAAGCTATTAACTACTTAAGTGCTTTTGGAAATAAGCTGTAAATCAATTAAAATTAATTTAAGCAGGTGGGTGCAGAAACTAAAGGGAGTGCAGAAAGCAGATCTGGGCTGGAAAGCCCAATCCGCGCTTCCGGTCAACAGACACGGAGAGTCAAGCCCAAAGACAATCCTGTGCGGTAAGAAAAGTGGGTGCATGATAAGATTTTGAAGCCTTGGCTGCGTGATCGATCTAGCGCGTGTTTTAAACCCGAGGGAGCCAATGACGTGCTGACACGTCATCGTCTTCAACCTCACTCACCTTCTTCCTCAGCAACACGAGGAAGCCATGAAAGAGCTTTAAAGCTCCACGGGTTTCAAACCCGAAATCACGAATCGGCACCAAAATTAACGAAACAAAGTTCAAACTCACTTGTTTTTGCCTCCTGATCACGAATCCGAACTCGGATTTCACATTTGAGGTCTTAAAATTGAGATTCGAACGAATCAAGTGAAGAACTCAAAAATGTAAAAATGGCAGAACTTCAAATAGCTTAGAATATGCGAAATTAATTAACAGAGAAGCATTATTATATGTCCAGAAGTGAAAATCGCACGAATTCTACCTTCTTTGAGCCTTGAATTGGCTTGATGGTTTCACACTTTTCTTAGTTATGGTGTAGCTCGATTTTTGAGCTTTAGGCCGTGATTAAGGGTTGTTTTAATATTTTTCTTGCTTCTGGAAGTATATAGAAGGTATTTCAGTGATTAGTTTTTGATTTGGAGCTTTGTTAGAGATTTTGATTTTTTTGGGTGAAAATGGTGGAGTACGAATTTGATGATTTTGTGAGTGAAGTTGGGAACCTCTAACCACGGAATTGTGATGTTTATTTATAGGGAGATATTAGGGTAAGAATGTTTTGAGATTGTTGGTCAAGAAAAGGGTAATTTTGAGAATGTAATTTATGATATTTTGTGAGATTTTTGTTGGCACATGGGCTCCTTTTTTGGCATTGATGAGGTGTAGAGATTTAGAACCTTCTAGGTTCAATTTGGGATAAGAATGAGAGAATGGTGAGGTGGTACCTATTTTTGGTGATTTTATTTATGATGAAAAATGGAGAAGATAATGAAAATGGATGAAATAGAATTAAAACTAAATGAATGATATTTTTGGGTTATGAATGATGAAATGATTTTATGTTGGAAAGTGAATTGGAATGAGATTGAGTTTGATTGGGACCTTGTGAAGGAAATGAGATTCCTTGGAGAAGAAGTAACAAAAATAAAAGAATTTAAAAATAAATGCAAAAATGCAAATAAATTAGAGAAAAATAGCAAATATGCCAAGAAAAATGAAAATAATGATTATGCCATGAAAAATGTGCAAAGAAAATATTTTTATGAATTTTTATGCAAAAGTTGACTTTTGTTGACTTTTTCTAAATTTTTTCCTTAAAATAATAAAAAAATATATATATTTTAAAGTGGGGCAAAATTAGGGTATGACAGGCCTCTACCAATATTTTCGTCCATACCTAAACAAACAAAAATAAATTCATCAGCCATAAACTAATACAATTGCTTTCAATCCGTAATCGAACGTAATTCGTAACTAATGTGAAGCAATTTTTTGCATAAACTTACGATATGTCTCTAATCAATTCACCTATTGAAAATTAACATTACAACTAACCTACATTCATCAAAACAACCAGTAATCAACAACATAAACAACAGAATTCAGAATATAAACATTCAACCTATCAAGCATTAATCCCTAACCAATTGAAAAATGAAAATTTTACCAAAACCTAAATATAATCAAAATTAACATTGAAACTAACATGCATTGATCCTAAAAACCACTAATCAACTATTTAAACTACATAATATACAATTTTTCGTGAATCAGAGATGATGATTGAGATGAAGATTGACATGAAAAATTTAAAAATTCATTTGCACTGAGATGAACAAAGAGGAACACAAATTAGGAACTAAAGTAGAAATTAACTTACTTGATGGAGTAGAAGTTGATGAAATTTGTGGATTCCGGCCTCAAAACGAGTTGATGATCAACAATGGTGAAGATTTCACCACTTAGGGTTATTTTGTTTTAAAAAACGCAGAATGTTGAAATGGGAGGAGGGAGTTACGCTCTGTTTCTATATGCAAACCCTTCGGTAAACCTTTACCGAGGTTTTTAAATCTCTCGGTACGCGTTCACCGAAAAAAGTGACGTTATAAGGGGTGTAAATGGCTGGGTAACTGAACAATTTCTTTGGTACGCGTTTACCGAAGGTGTTTCTTAGGGGTAAAAAGGGAAACCCAGGGGGTGGAAAAGAGTTACGGAGGGTGGGGAAAGAAATTTTCGTATATCACTAGTAAAAAAGCCAAGGGATCTCCTTTTTCTTAACCAACATCCAATTCTACTATAACCTCTTGCACCTTTGATAATATAAATGCAATTGTTTCTCACTTTTCAAATAAGAGAAATGCTAATGTTTACGAATAATCAAAATAAGAAAGGCAAGAAGCAATCTCCACCCTTCATTATAAACCACCACCCCCATGATTGTGTACAAACAACAAATATTAACTGCATGGTCAGTTTATTTAGCACATTAATAGTGTTATTCTTGCAATTCGTTTGGCAATGCTCCCGTAACAAATAGCAGGACTCTTCAAATAAAGTGTACATAGTCATACTATCTGAAATAAGGTGTGGAGATTATCTCGTAAAATGTGGTATTTTGTACTATTGTACTATAGTATTATTTGGCTAGAAATTTATGTTTAAGATTTTTTATGAAGAAATTTATATTTAAGATAAATAAGTAAAGTGTTTGGATTTTAAACTCTATATCTATAAAATGCAATAGTATTCTTTATATGCCTAAGAAAATACTGTCAAAAAAATATTCCTAAAAAATTATATTTTGTGAGAATATTCATGTCACAATATTCAAGCCCAGATAACTCTGACCATTCCGGTTGAGTTGTTGATACAATCCATAATCTTGACAAAGGGAGAACGCTAAAACGCCACTGTAGATTGCAACTGGGTATGCCACGTTTGTATAGTTATTTCCCTTGAGTATTATTATTGTTGGCTTTTTTATTAATGGCTTTTTATGTTTTTTGTATTTGGGTTAATTTGGCAGTAGGTTGACACTTGACAGCCTATGAAAAATACAGCCGACCTATGATACACCTATGTCAGTTAGAAATTGGGTTATATATATTCATTGTATGTGGATATTAGTGGTCTGGAATTAACTTGGGGAGGTTATAGTTGTTTTGAAATTTTCCCCCCAAATGAACGAGCTGGTTTTAAATTTTGAATTTTGAATTTGATTTTGATGCTAATTAGTGTAGGTTTTATTTGCCCTATACACATTATCAATTCATTATAAATAATGGATGAGGTGGGATAGTCTCTATCACAACAATTGAAGCTCCTCCTTCCAAAATGGTGTAGAACAAACAGAGGAATGTTGATGAGAAGTGTGAGGATGTTGCAGAAATATTACCTGGGAAGGAAAATGCTAATATAAAGGTGAGGGTTGTTCATATATGGAAGGTTCGTGCATTCCTTAATCCAGCTGAGACAAACTCCTTGGAGATGGTATTAATTGATGCTAAGGTGAGTTGTTGATGCAGTTAATTTTGATAGCATTGTTCTATTTGTGAGGATTTTTTAATGGGTTGGAGGAATGAGGGTTCTCTTTTGTAGACGTTAAACCTATGATTTATTCACTTGTAATCTGAAATGATATTTATTTACTGTTTAGGGTTGTTCATAACTGTAGCTTACATTCAGAATATCTGGTTTATTTTATTGTAGATTTTTGTAAGTAGAGAGGGAGGAAACAAAATTTTTGCATCAGTTTTGGCTCCTGGTCAGCATGAAGGTTTAGGGTAAGGAAGAATAATTTTGGATAGCTGTCTTTCTTAAGTATAAGGACTTTTTTGGTTTTTAATCTTTCTTAGGAATTGTTTTCAGTTTCATGTGTGTATATTTTGAGTGTAGGAAAACAAGGTGAAATCAATGTTTCCTTTTTGTAATTACAAATAAAAATATGTAATGAAAACAAAAAACATTTAGTTAAACCAAACAGGCTCTAACATTTCTACAGTATATTTGATATATAATAACTTTGTATTGAGTTAATGCAATTTGGATGCACTATTTTCTGCCACCGTTACTGCTTCATGTCACTGCAAGTAAATTAGGTGATAATTACGGGTATCTGTGCTCTTTCTGGTGAAAGGGTAATCTTTGGACTCCTTGCCTAGAGAATACATATTGGACATGGTATAAAAATGCACATTTTATTCGTGAGAAGTAGCTTGGTTCTAAGCCAAATTAAAGTTCAATATTCTACAAAGTTTGACTAATTTATTGTTAGGTGATGTCCATATAACACCCATATGGAGATTGATAGCTAAATTAACATGATGTTGCTTTTATAATCTGAATTCTGCTTGCCATAACTATTTTTCATAGTATCTAGATTCTAGACACTTATACCTAGATTCATATACATGGACTCATATTTTTCCTGATTTTTTTGTTTCAGATCTAGCAGGAAAGCTGATGAACAGGGTATATCATCCTGTGGATGGAATCTAAATGGCCAGCACTCAACTTACCATGCTTTGTTTCCAAGAGCTTGGGCTGTTTATGATGGTATTTTCATTTTTTTAGTTCTATTATTGTATATGTATTGTGTGTTTCCTTACAAATACTTGTGTAATAAAAGTTCCGATATTCTTAGGTGAGCCAGACCCAGAACTAAAAATATCATGCCGACATATATCCCCTTTCATACCGATATTCTTAACAGAAACATGAGACTTCAATTTTTATCTGATCCGGAGGAAAATCAAAATTTAGTCATTTTTGCCAAGTGGATTCTTGATATAGGTGATGGTAAAATTGGTGAAGTTGAAGATGGTGAAGCAGTAGTTGAAATTCCATCTCATCTTTTGGTTCAAGACTTAACTAATTCAATTGGTGATATTATAAATTCTATCTATCCTGATCTTTTAAAAAATATGTTTGTTGACAACTTTTTTGAGGATAGGGCTATACTTGCACCAACTCTAGAAGTGGTTGAAGAAATCAAAGATTATGTATTATCCTCGATTCCCGATGATTTTAAAGAATATCTTAGTTGTGATTCGGTTTTGAAAATTGATGGAAATTCAACTATTGATCATTGCTGGATCACCACAGAATTTTTAAATAATATTAAATGTTCTGGATTACCTAACCATAAGCTCATTATAAAAATTGGGGTTCCAATAATGTTACTCAGAAATATTGATGTTTCATCTGGTTTGTGTAATGGATCTCGGCTTACAGTTACATATCTCGGTGTTAATGTCATTAGAGCTAAGATTGTGACTGACAATAAAGTTGGTATTGTTGTGTATATTCCACGTATGAAATTATTACCTTCAGATGCTAATGTTGAAGGAAAATAGAGATCGAAAAGCAGCGGAATATAAAAATTTTCCTTTAGTTGGATCCTTACGAATGAGCATGATTCGTGTTTAGAGTTTTTACCTCTTGTAGAGAACAACCTTAAATCACGAACAATGATGATGATCACAAGCGTTGATGAAAGTCACCGACACCTCTAACTAGTCCACACGAACAGTCACCTTCAATAGAGTGCTAGCCCTTTATGTTTGAAGGCTATGCAAGAATATTGAGAGAGAGAGAGAGAGAGAGAGAGAATTATTTTAACTCTAAAATAATTCTTGTGCCTTTTAGTGTGTTCAACAACAACTAACCAACAACTAACAGAGCTATGACAAGAGGTCTCTATTTATAGATATTTCTTGTCTTGTGCATTAAGACAACTCTTGTCTTGGGCACCAAGATATCTCTTATTGGGCAAAGCCCAACAAGAAACAATTTACTAGGGCGCGCGCCCCCATGAGTAATATTACTCATGTGCGCACCCTCCCACCATAATCTTTGGTGTTCTTGCTCGTTTAAATTACCGTGATACCCTTATCACATTGCACATACACCGTACCTTACGGTGTTCCCTTTTTATCTCAATATTAGACTGTCCTTATGTGTGTGACCCTTGTAGGTTTCCATAACGTTGGCAATTATATTAAATCCTTTATTTAATATAATAAACAATGAGTGGTATCTAGCAACACATCATTGCTACCCAAGTTATGAGAAATTAACATGTGATCAAAACATAACCTTTAATGATAATATATGCGTGTACAATTACCCCTTTGCCCTTAATGTCTATATTGAACACAAAGCATACTTGGTGTCATCTTTGTCCAGTTCAATATTGGGCCCGTGGCATTTATCCTGTTATGCAGGATTGGCAAATTCCATCTAGGTCACTACTGTCCCTCAGCATGCTTTGTGAAGTACCCATCAACTGCCTTTATGGTTATCCTGTTACGGACAACGTTAGATCAGCAACAAAGTACTTGACTCCACATCTAGGGTACAAAGTGGATTCAGGTCTAAGGGCGGCTTACACCATTATCACCATGAGAGTGACTTATGACACTTTGCATAACTTTGCATGTAGTACTCTCATAGCGGGTCAATCCGGTATAAATATTACTCCTAATATTTCTTATACCTATGTCAAGACTTGATAACTCCTTATCCCATGATCCATGAGATGCGATCATCAGCCTATCTTCATAATAGTCTTTATGCTTTAAGGCTATCCCTTTTCACCTTAAAGCTTGACTATGGATACTTTAAGAATAGCGTCTTTATGTTTAATGTAATCTCATGATTAAGTCATACTTAATATTAAACAGACTTTCGAATATTATATTTGGAATATTCGTGCTCCACCTAAGGCCAAACATCTTTTATGGAGGATTTGTAAAGGGTGCCTACCAACGCGTGTTCGCCTACAAGATAAAAGGGTACCTTGTCCATTATCATGTCCTCTTTGTAATCAAAATAATGAAGATGATTGGCATGTGCTATTTGATTGTGAAACGAGCATTATCGCTAGACAAACTGCAGGCTTGGATTCGATTATTTTGCCTCGGCTTCAGCAAGCACACACGGCCTGTGATGTTGTTTTTACAATTTGCGCTACTGCTGATGTCAATACAGCAGGTATGTTCGCGGTACTGGTGTATGTTCTTTGGGAAAATAGAAATAATATGGTTTGGAATGATGCTAGAGAACAAGGGAGATTGTTAGGCTTCAAGGCTAAACACTTGTGGGAAGAGTGGAATTCTGTGAAACTGATACAGCAAGGCACCACAAATTCATCTCAGCAGCAACAAATTATTACATGGGAGAAACCTTCATTCGGTTGGTACAAGTGCAATGTAGACGCGGCGTTTCATACAGGGATAAACAAGACTAGCATCGGTTGGGTCTTGCGTGATCATATTGGTCATTTCATTGCGGCTGAAACTACTTGGTTTGATGGGTGTTGTTCCGTTGTGGAGGGTGAAGCTACAGCCTTATTGGATGCACTTCGCGCCATAGTACAAAGAGGTTTTTCGCGTGTTATTTTTGAGTCCGATTCTAAAAGTGTCGTGGATGCAATCAACCACTTCCGGGGAGGAAATTCGGAATTTAGTATGCTTGTTAGTAATATTAATAATTTCCTTGCTTGTAATCAAAACTTTTTGGTGAAGTTTGTTAGGCGACAAGCAAACATGGTTGCTCATACCCTTGCAAGGGCGGCCATTTCTTGGTCTCGTCGCCGTATTTTTGAGACATTACCACTTTGTATTACTCAATTATTGAATAATGAAATGATATAAGTTTTTATGTGTCAAAAAAAAAAAACATAACCTTTAATGATAATATATGCGTGTACAATTACCCCTTTGCCCTTAATGTCTATATTGAACACAAAGCATACTTGGTGTCATCTTTGTCCAGTTCAATATTGGGCCCATGACATTTATCCTGTTATGCAGGATTGGCAAATTCCATCTAGGTCACTACTGTCCCTCAGCATGCTTTGTGAAGTACCCATCAACTGCCTTTATGGTTATCCTGTTACGGACAACGTTAGATCAGCAACAAAGTACTTGACTTCACATCTAGGGTACAAAGTGGATTCAGGTCTAAGGGTGGCTTACACCATTATCACCATGAGAGTGACTTATGACACTTTGCATAACTTTGCATGTAGTACTCTCATAGCGGGTCAATCCGGTATAAATATTACTCCTAATATTTCTTATACCTATGTCAAGACTTGATAACTCCTTATCCCATGATCCATGAGATGCGATCATCAGCCTATCTTCATAATAGTCTTTATGCTTTAAGGCTATCCCTTTTCACCTTAAAGTTTGACTATGGATACTTTAAGAATAGCGTCTTTATGTTTAATGTAATCTCATGATTAAGTCATACTTAATATTAAACAGACTTTCTATTCTAGGGACTTCATTATTTTGAACGTTACAAACATAATAAAGAAAATGTCTTTGATTATTAATAAAAGAAACAATATATTATTAATAATTAATTCGATACAAGTACTAAATCCATTGGCCTCTAGGGCTTACACCAACAAATGTTTCTATTAGTTTTCAACGGCTTCAATTTCCATTGTGTGTTTGTTTCACAATGACCATTAACAAAAGCCAAGGACAAACATTACGTCATGTTGGATTGTATCTTCCTAGACATATTTTTACTCATGGTTAATTGTATATTGTTGTATCAAGAGTTAAAACTCGATCTGGGTTAAAAATTCTTATTACAAACAATATATAGAAACCTCAAACTTCTACTCTAAATGTTTTATATCCTGAAGTGTTTCAAAAAAATTAAATAAAAATGTTATTCGTTTATAGTTATTTATTATGGAATAAAAATTTAATATATCATTTACAATTAAAGTATATTTTTGTTTTTATTTATTTTTTTATTTTTAGTAGTTCATTGTTTTTATTATAATTTTTATAATTCTTTTATTGGGCTATTCATGTATTTATTTTATTCATTTTTTTTAAAAATATTTTATATGATATTAAGTTTAAAGTAATAAAAATAAGAAGAAGAAAAAAGTGAAACGTGCGTACGCACGGGTTAAAAAACTAGTAAAGTGTACATAGTCATACTATCTGAAATAAGGTGTGGAGATTATCTCGTAAAATGTGGTATTTTGTACTATTGTACTACAGTATTTGGCTAGAAATTTATATTTAAGATAAATAAGTAATGTGTTTGGATTTTAAACTCTAAATCTATAAAATGCAATAGTATTCTTTATATGTCTAAGAAAATACTGTCAAAAAAATATTCCTAAAAAATTATATTTTGTGAGAATATTCATGCCATAATATTCAAGCCCAGATAACTCTGACCATTCTGGTTGAGTTGTTGATAGAATAAATTAAATTAATTAAAAAAATTGGAGAAAAAAAATATGAGATTCTTCTTTCACATGAAAACCTTGTTAAAATATTTTATAAATTATTTAAGAATTAAAGTCATTCACCTAAGAGTGTTTGAACTTTGAATATTGATCTAGAGACTAGAGTGTTCCATTGTACAGCTTGTGACAGAAATATTATTTAATTAGTAGTATTAAAAAATAGTTTCGTCTCAATGTCTCATACTAAACTCAACCTACGAGAAATATTTAAAAAAGACAATCAGAACTCCTTTTTCTAAAAACAAATGAGACCTGAGTAGTTAATAATAATTTAATATTATTATAGTACGATAACTACAATTGGAAAAAATATTAGTAGCCTCGTATTCTCAGTCCAATTAAAATATTTTATTCCCACTAATAATGAACTATTATAGTATAGCAAAAGATCATACCTTCGAACAAGTGGTTAAAGTTCAGTCATCTTATGGAATAAAAATTCACCTTATATTATTTTATACACTATGTGTGTGTTTGATTTAGCTTTAGATAGAATTGATTTTGATAGAATTGATTATGGTAGAATTGATTTTATCAGAATTAATTTTAGCATAATTGATTTAAGTTTGGATACAGTTATTTAAAAGTGAGTTGAACAATAAATTTCAGTGTAAAAATCATACTTAAAGCCAGAAGCTACAAATCATAGCTTCTAGCAGAATCAATTCTGCTTTAAAGTAACCAAACATCTAAAACCAATCTAAAATCAATTATCTACCTCTAAAATTGTTTTGGCTCTTCCAAAAACTAAACCAAACATGCACTATATTTCATGCTCATGTCAATCTCCACGATTAAAAAATTCACCTCATATTGAAAAAATATATTTCATGCTCATGTCGATCTCCACGATTAGCAACGAAACAAATTCACATTCCCGGAGTTCAATAATGAAGGAATGCAACTCCAACGTGGAAAAACAAATGCTTGCCACTTCAACTGATATATAGTCCAAATTAAATTAATATAATATTACATCCGTCTCATTTTTTTTGGTACATAGAAGAATTGGCAAAGTAAATATAAAAAATTCTCACACAGGTGAGAGAGCCGGGGTTTTGAATAAATGACACTATTTACTTATCATGCTTTGATAATACTTTCTTAAAAATATATAAATATAAATATTAGCATATAAGATCTTGTTTGATTTATTTTGATGAGTATTTTTAAAATATCCAATTTTTATAATTTTTACTAATAGAGTATTAAAGATATTAGTGATCAAAATTGTGCGTTGGCATACGTGCAGTAATCAAACTAATTCTTTTATTTTAGAACGGAGGTAGTAATATTTTTTTTCTCTTTTGTCTACAAAATATAAACATCATTCAAAATTAATACATAAAATGATAAATCTCCAAATTTAAATTGAAAAAAAAAAATATTAAATGAATATGAGCTACTTACGTACGGTGTATATCACCAACAAAAATATAATATAGTATAATTTAAGAATATCAATACTGACAGTTAAATTTTATGGATAATTAAATCAGTATCCACTGCAAAAAAAGTTTGGATTTACAACGGAACAATAGTGGCGGTCCATGAACAACCGACGGTCGATGCCACTATTCTAGCTTTTGATTCCTTTTCAATTGAAACTTTGTTCGTTGCTACAGAAACCTCAGATTCTTTTTTATTTTTCTTTCATTCAATCATCTTCACCCTGAACTTAAGATTCAAACCTTAGATTTTTCTTTGTTCTTCGTTCGGTCAATCATCTTCACCCTAAGCTTCAGATTCGTTAAATCATCTTCATTGTCCGCAAATTCGTTCGTTCAACTTCGATTCAAAATTGTTCAATCCTAGTTTCATTTCGGATATCACTACTATTGTTTATGAAGAGAGAAATTTTTGTATGGTCACAAGAATTTGATCTCTTAATTTGATCATTCTTACAAAACTAAAAAATAAAAAGAAAAACAATATTTTTTTTTGATAAATTAAGAGCATCTAGATATCAAGGACTGAGTAGACATCCTAACTATGTTGGCACATCTAAACAGTCTCATCATTTATCTATATCTCATATTATTTAAATAGAAAAGGAAAATAAATAATTACAGGGGGGCGAAGCCTTACCCCAGAGGGAAAGCAAAAGAAAGTAATCTAAACCATTCGGTAACTAGGAACATCCAATATGGCTCTTAATAAATCATCCCGTAATACTAACGGCAAAGAATCCCACCAATTAAAAGCTACAAAGGAGTATCCCATTGATGCTAATCTGTCAGCACAAGCATTGCCCTCTCTAAAAATATGTGACCAGCGCAAAAGAAGTCCGAGTTGGAGGCAATTTGCCCATCTATTCTGTAAGGTCCATGGCACAATAGTATGATTCTCAAAAGCTAACAGCGCCGATTTTGAATCACTTTCTATCCATAAGTATTTCAATCCTTCTTATTTGCAATTTCCATAGCTAAGATCTTCGCCATTAGTTCCGCGTAAAGAATCGTCTCATTCCCGATGTTTTGAGCATACCCTCCGCGAAAATTAGCCATATAATCCCAGAATATACCACCACTTGCAACAGAGTGTAAATTTACCGATCCGTCAGTGTTTACCTTAAACCATGAAATTGTCGGCGTCTTCCACAACACCATGGTTTCCACTACTGGTGCCCTCAAGCGAGTGGAAAGTTTAAGAGCCTGTAATATAACATTTTCTGATACCTCAGAAAATCCTGTAGTAAGGTTGGCACTCATTGAAATAAAGGTCAAATTTTTTACTTTAGCGGCCTGAATATTCATTCTCGCATTATTAAAGTGAATTCCATTTCTTGCCATCCATATGGAATGAAGAACATGAATAAAGGAGGCAAGAGCAAGGTTGGTGAGATAAGCACTCCAGCTGCCATTTACACCCTGAAAAACCGTGGAGAAACTAGAGCAATTGATAGTAACACTAAATAAAGAGCCCAACCATAGCCAAAGTTGTGAAGCAAATGGACAAGACAAAAACAGATGATGTGTAGTCTCATAATGAGATAAACATATATCACAAACCGAGACCAAAATACAACCTCTAGTAATAAGATTATCATTCGTTGGCATCTTGTTATGAAAACATCGCCAAGCTACGAAGGAAGTAGAGGGAGGGACGAAATTGTGCCAGATCCAAAAAGTCCATCCAACCTGTTCCTGCAGAGGAAATAAATGCAAATAAGCTTGTTTGGCGCTAAGCTTACCATCAACAGACGAGCACCAAACTAACTTATCCTCCAATTGGGAGCGAGGAATAATTGTCTGGTGAATTTTGGATAGAACTGTGGCTTCTCGGTGGGATATGGAAGAGGGAATTCTCCACTTCCCGTTAACAATAAAAGAAGAAAGTCTTTGATTAAGGAGGTGATAAGCATGCGAGGGGATCTGCAGCAAATTAACCAAAGAGTCTTCCAACCAAACATCTAACCAGAAAGAAATAGAATCACCAGAACCAATGATCCATTTTGTGTGTTCACGACCTGTAGATAGATGTGCTCGAATACCAGACCAAATAAAAGAGCTCAAATAAGATGTTGTAGACCCTCCAAATCTCAAAAAGCGAGCTCTGCAAAGAGTTGCCCATTGCTCTGAACTAGATAGAAACTTCCAACAAATGTGTAGCATAAGAGAATCGTTGATCTTAGAGAGACATCTAAGGTCCAAACCACCCTCTTCATAAGGCTTACAAACTGTATTCCAAGCAACCGTACATACTTTCCTAGTACAGACATCGCCACTCCAAATAAAATTTCGAATCTATATATCCAATTTCTTCAGCAAATTACGAGGCCAAGCATATATGTGAAAAGAATAAACTAGCATGCCATGAATGATAGATTTAACCAATTGTACTCTTCCCATAATTGATAATAGAGCACCCTTCCAAGAGGCGAGTTTCACTTTGATTTTATCTGCAATTGACTGGAAGTACACTATTTTCGGTTTTCCAATAAAAATTGGGCATCCCAAATAGTTGAAAGAAATAAGACCAACCCCAAAGCCAAGTAAATTTGTGATCATGAGTAATCTAGAATTATCAATAGAACCCGCGTAGAACTTACTTTTATGGGCACTAATTAACTGACCTGAAATGTCACCGTACTCTTGAAAAATCTGCAGCAAGCATTTAATATTCTTCTTGGAACCTTTGCAGAAAATCATAATATCATCAGCATAAATTACATGTGTAGGAACCTGGACCTTTCTACAGAGAGTCATAGGGAGGAGTTCCCCATCATCCAAAGCCTTTGAAATTCAACGACTCAAAACGTCCTCCGCAATACAAAATAATAAAGGTGAGAGTGAATCACCTTGTCGAACACCTCTTGTACACTTGAAGTAACCAACTGATTTACCGTTCACAAGCACAGATAATCTCGCAGAGTGCAGAATCTCACTGATCCAACTACAAAATATGTCATTGACTAGGGTCTGGCAAGTGCACCAGTCTGTCGTCGAGTAATAATTCACACTCTACGAGTAGAATGAGTTCGTATCCACATGGATCGTGCCGAAGCTTCACTAGCGTTATTTAAGTTTGTGATAGATTGCATTCGCTTTGGGTTTTGGAAAAAGGGAAAAAGGTTTTATAAAAATAACGTAATGCTTGCAGAAATATAAATTGCGAAATGTATAAATATAATAGATTCAAGAAATATAGAGGCTAGGTATGGTGGTTGGACTCCCTCCCTTCTTCATATTTGGCATGACCGGTGTATAGCATAGTTACTTAGATTATGTTCGGCGGTGAATTATCCTTGTTGTAGTAATACCTTACTATTACACTATGTTTATTAAAGTTTCCCTACATTATTAACTAAGGTACCTACGAGAGCCTAACCTCGATGTGTCACATACCCTAATTACTAAGTGAGTTGTTTATAAACATGCATTATAACCTTCACCAATTAACCTCTAGGTCCTAGTTTCGGGTTGTTCATCTTCTAAGTGCTCAGATCACACCTAGTGCATGATTCCTCCTCTAACCGCTCAGTTCACGACTAGTTCAGGATGTTACCGTCTCTATTCACCTAGCATTATTTACTACGAGTTCCGGACCATATCAAGTCAAAACCTAATATCAATTCTATAGGCGCTCCCGCTTATCCGGCCAGATTACGATATACGTTATTAAAGTACGCGAATGTAAATAACAAACACAATTACTAAATATCATTTATTATAACTTAGACTCAATCACAGACTCCAAATATTCATTGGGGATTTCATCTTCTCCACCACAACCTAAGGCATAAATATAAAGACTACATATTTAAATTACAAAATATAACCCAAATACAAAAGGCTAAAGAAATATACCTTGCTGAGTTAGTTTTCCCGTAAGGGGAGAAAACTATGTCCAATAGAGCTCCTCTGAACCTCTCCTTATAGTAGAGAGTGTTCTACTATTTCTGAATGATTTTAACAATGAAAGGGGGGCTTTATTTATAGTTTTCGTAATGGGCCTTAGCAAGGCATCGCAGTACGATGAAGCCATCGTGCTGCGATGTGAAGATTTAGTTCAGTTTTATAATTGATCCTGTGCATTTCATCAGTTTGGGCGCCAAGTTACTCCATCGTGCTGCGATATACTCCATCGTGCTGCGATGCAAAGATTTTCTTCAGATTTATTGCTTCTGATTTCTTGGCGAACAAGCAGCTCCCATCGTGGCACGATGGGAGCCATCGTGCTGCGATGGAATGCTGATTTTCTTCACTTTTTGGGCTTTTCTTGTCTTTTTGCATATTGGACTTTGTCTTGATGCTTTTTCTTGTTTTTGTAGGTTTTCCTTCGTATTTGGGTCTGTCTTGGTCATTTTACTACTAATAATAACATTAAAAATACCGTAGAAATTCCTGTCATCAGTCATTAAACCCAGATTGTTGGAGCACCGATAATAGAAAATTCCTATCCAGCGTATCAAACGCCTTTTTAATAGCAATCTTCAGTGCAAGGTTACCGGCAAAACTCTTCTTTGACAAGACATTAATAGCTTCAGATGTAATTATAACACAATCGGCAATATTACGACCCGAAATAAACCGCGTTGTTGTGAGGAAATAATTTTAGGAGCTAGTTGCGCCATCCTGTCTGCCAAATTTTGGTAATAATTTTAAACTGAAAATTAGCAAAAGCAATTGGGCGGAAATTCTCGATCCTATTAGCCCCCGGAACTTTCGAAATTAAAATTAGGATATTTGAGTTCAGGTGAAGGGGAGTTTACCGGTCAGAAAGAAAGATTGCACAGGGTAAATAACATCAAAAGCCACGATATCCCAAAAGTGTTGATAAAAATAACCGCTAAAACCATCTGGCCCGGGAGCGCCGTCGCCATTCAAACTAAACACAACCTCTATTATTTCAATGTCAGTTGGGATTCTAGCAAGAAGACTGTTGTCCTCCTGAGAAACCAATCGCGGGATACAAGATTGGATCATTTGGTTGTCATTACAGTGGTTCTGTTCATAAAAAATCCCTTTAAAATAATTTAAGATGAAATTTTCCAGGTCCTCCTCCTTAGTAATGACGCCCCCATTGAAGGTGTGGAAAAACACAAGAAGGGTGGTTGAATTGTGTTTTTGGAATTAAAACTTTTTCTCAAATAAAACAGAGTTGCGGCGGATTCAAACACAAAACAAGTAAAGATAAGAGAGGGAAAGAAAGACACAGAGAATTTATACTGGTTCCTCTCACAAAACGAGAGTACGTCCAGTCCTCTTGCACTTCCAAGGGATTTCCACTATAATCTCACAAGATTACAAATGCTCAAGCTCACTAGCAAGAGACTTCTCAAATGCTCAAGTTACAATTAACAAGAGACTTCTCAAACTTACAATAAGAATGAAAGTTATCATACACTTGATATACTATCAGAGGTGTTTACAAAATACAACACAATTGCTTAAGACAATGAATGACAAATAAATCTTGAGTGTCAGAGCTTCAAAGTCTTAGCGCAATATTATAGAACAATAGTCATTTCTTCAAATGATGTCTCCTATTTATAGAGAAAGATTGGTGATGACCGTTGCAGAGAGATAAAGTGTCAGCTGGTGTGATCGTACTATTGATAGCTGTGAATTCCCTTCTATAGAAAGAAAGATAGTTCCACTACTCTGCCTATTTGAATATTACTCAATCATTTTGGGTAATAATAGTACGATCGTACACTCCTCAAAAATGCTCCACATATAGATAAAGTTAACGTTGTCCAAACAAATATTCCTTTCCATGGATATGACAGAGACCGTAAATAGATAATTCTCCAATCATTGATTCTGGTATTGTCTGTTCTTGAGTGACGTATATTCCTTTTGCTTCAGCTTCTGATGATCTTCAGCTTCTGAAACCCTTCAGAGTTTTGCTTAAGTCTTCAGAACTTGAATTTAGAGCTTCTGATGGTCGATGAGAGACTTTCAGAGTTTCTTAGCTTGGCTTCTCTGCTTTTGTTCTTAGTGTTTTTTGAATGAATTTTAACTGATAATTCTGCACACTAGAACAATTATTAATAACTCCAATTGTAATTTTAACACTTTATTATCATCAAAATTAATTACCACTCAGAGGTTCATGTCAGACCCACTTTATTACAACATCCGTCACACTGTAGAAGGTGGATTTGTTTAAACGAAGCTTTGATCTTGGCTAGACGGTGAAAATAAGTATTACGGTCACCATGAATAAAACTTTGATTTCTAGCTTTTTCTCTCCAAAATTGATCCTGACTAAGGAGGGATTTAGTAAGAATCAATTGTGCATTATAATCTTTGTCCTTGAAGATCATCAATGATGTCGTGACTGTCAATTAACTCTTGTATCCTCATCACCTCATCAATGGCCAATTTGACATTGTTTTCAATATTTCCAAACACATCATAATTCCAACTCTTAAATGCAAGTTTCATTCAATAATTAAATAATATTTATATTTATATTTATATGACTATGACCAATTCTTATGATCATTCAAATATTTTTCTTACGAAAACAATTTATTTTTTTGACAAACTTATGAAGATAACTTAAATCTAAAAAAATTATTTAATTTACAAGAGATTAGATTTTCTTTAATTTTATTTTTAAATTGAATGAGTAGGTCTGTCTTTACCCACTATATATTTATATTTTATTAATCTTATCATCAATTGTGCATGTTCATTAATAGTAATATATCGACAAACATATAACTAGCTTATAGGTCAAAATATATTATACATACAATAAGCTCAATCAGCCAGTTTTATATAGAAGTAATTATATTAAGATTCAAGTCACGATTGGTCATGTGTGCAGGTAGATTGAACCATTTATTAATCAATGACCAAATCGTATAAACTTGATTATTTTATCTCTTTTTTACGGAAGTTGATTATTTTATCTTAATCATGGAGCATTAGTAATAGTAATAATATTAATATATACTCTAGTACAAGACAAGTGGAGGTGAGGTAGATCCCTTTACTGACGTAGTGACGTTTCTTATCATATTAATATATTCAAATAAAAAATGTTGAAAAGCCAATGAAAGATGCTTTTATTAATTCTTTTTTCAATTTTATAATATTAATTGTTGTTTTACCAATTGAGAAAATTTATTTTGACAACTATTTAATTGTCGGATAACTTTCATTTGTGCATTCATTTATTTTTTTCAATTTTTTATTACATCTCGAGCTGCGTGCATTGTGAGTGAGTTGTCCATTAATTGTCTATTTTGAGTCCTTAAAATAACACAACTTTTTTCAATTTTATAATTGAATGATTTGTTTATGCCTTAAGATATAGAACTTGTTCATGCATTATATTTAAATAATACATACAGTTTTCAAAGACGCGTACTTTTTTATTTGCTTGCTTTCTTTGATTTTTTTTTTTTATAGAAGCATTCTTTGTTTTTCTTTAATTGTTAAAAATATAAAATACTAAGCTTGCTTTTCTTAGTGTCAGAATAATGTGTTTGCTTTGATTTGTACTCTTGTAATAAAATAACACCCCTTTCTCTTGTTCAATTAAAGGATACAAAATTGTATCATCGAGGATTTAACTATAGCCAAATTATTCCAAAAAAAAAAAATATTGCCAAAGCCATCGAAAAAGGAAAAAGGCATTTTTTTGAATCGAGCAACATGGTTTTAATATAACTAATTAAGTTGCGTAAAAAAAACTAATTAATATAGACAAATATTAATACATATTCTAGAGGAGGAGGAGAGATGTATTGACTCCAAAAGTAAGTTTTATAAGTTACTCCAAATTATGACATTTCATTTTAATATATATTAATAGTTAGGATTGATTGATAGTATATTTGCTAGAATGAGACTTATTTCTTTTCTACATTGGAAAATAAGAATTGTCAAAACATACTTTATATAGAATGGAGAATTAATGATAGCCATTAATTGAAGGATTCCTCCCTTGTATTGTTAAAAAAATAATATTCTGATCCCTTGTTTTTTTTAAGGCATAAGAGAATATGTAAGGGTAAAAAAATTAAGGATTGAAATATAATTCGTCTTGACCAAAAAATAAATTCATTTGCTGAAGAAAATAAAAATATAATTTCATCACAATTCAAGGAGGTTAACTAATTTGTGGTGATCAATTAGCAAAAGAATCCTCATCAAAAATAAAACAAATGAAACTTATTTTTGGTGACCAATTATTTGTTTTTTATGCAATAATTTATCTTTTAATCTTTGTTTATTTTTTATGCGTCAAAAAATCAAGGGAGAGGAGGAATCATTTGTTTCACAATCAATAATGGTCATAATTAATTCTTCTATTTTATTAATAGTTTATGTTTTGACAATAATTATTTTCCAATGTGGCAACGAAATAAGTCTTACTCTAGCAATTATTATCAATCAATCATAGTCATTAATTGATATTAAAATGAAAGGTCGAGATTTGGAGTAACTTGTAAAACTTACTCTTGGAGTCAATATATCTCTCCCCATTCTAGAGACATATGATAAACAACTTAATATATAAAAAAAAGACATGTTTTTTTTTAGTCAAAAAAATAATAATATTTTTTTAAAAAATTGTACATTTAATTTTACAAAAGTTAAATTATTTAATTTTTCAATACAATAATTCTATTTTTAAATTCTTTAATATATACTCCTACGACACACATGTTAGCAAGATCCATTAAGATAAGAAAAATGTTATTTTTTAAAGAATCCAAATGAAAATATATATTAAAAAGGGGATTAAGCATAAGGTGTGTTTAACAAAAAAGAGTTTACACGAAACTAAGGCCCCGTTTGGCCCGACTTATTTTTTACTTTTTATTTTAGCTTAAACGAAATAGAGAAGTATAAAATTATATTTGACACTATTTCTCCTTAAAAGTATTAGAGAAATAAAGTAAAGAAATAAAAAATAAAGAAAAGTGAAGTCAAACACAATTTTTTCCTTCTTTGCTATTTTTAAGGAGAAGAAAAAAATGAGAAAATAAGCCGGGCCAAACGGAGCCTAAAAAGAACTTAAAAGCCTCAAGGCCTAACAAGTAAATTTCTAACTCCTAAACAAGCTAAATGATTATACCACCACAAGTTGAAATTATAACCAAAGTCGTGTGTACAAGTCTTCAGCCACCACAAACAAACAATTTTCATCTTCTCTAACAGATAATTCATAATGCTTTATGAGCAAACAACTTGTTATTTATTTCTTTTCAAAGAGTCCAATAACAAGCTAACCATAAGGTCCACAACACTTGAAACTCAATCTGCATTTTTTTCCAACGAGATAAATATTGCAAAATTGTGATACATGATCGGTAAAGGACCAAAAATACTAAACCAGTTTAAAATTTTAATCCAAATAGACAAAGATATATCATAACCAACTACATTGGCGGATCCATAAGTTTTCCTTAGCGGGAGCTAGAAAATATTATTGTACAATCAATGAAAATGTTTTTTTTAGATGAAATTTGAATTTTATTTCTCATCTTTCATCCGAATTTTTTCCATAGACAAGAGTTGGAAATCAAACATAATACAAGTTACTTAAAAATGTCAAATCTCTTGCCGCTTGTGCCAAAACACACATACAAAAAATAGAAAATCATTTCTACAAATTTACAATTGTAGAAGAGAAATAGAAGAAGAAAAAAAAATCGAATAAAATTCAAAATTTAACCTTAATTTTGATTGGAGAGTTGAAAGTCTTACAGAAAATAAATTAGGCTAAACTACATATTTGGTCCCTTACGTTTATTTTAGGTTTCAATTTGGTCCCTTACGTTTAAAAAGTTTCAATTTGGTCCCTTACGTTATCAACGTTTGCATTAGTTGGTTCCTTCCGTCAGATTTCACTGTTCCACTATTTCAATTGGACACGTGTCAACGTGTCTAGGTGTCCACGTGTCAATCCACATGTGCAAACCGTCTGCCACGTAAGCAAACCGTCTGCCACATGTGCAAAAATTGACGGAAGGGACCAAATTGAAACCTAAAATAAACGTAAGGGACCAAATTGAAACGTAAAATAAACGTAAGGGACCAAATATGTACTTTAGCCAATAAATTAAGAAGTAGAAATTGGGTAAATAAAAGGTTAAAATGTGTAAAGATGAGCTTATGCTAAAGATATAAGTGTAAGTTAGTGGCTAATCAATTTTATAGGGGCTTATAAAAATTATTATATTAATATTTTGTTACATTAAAAAATATATACTAATAGTGATATAAAAAAATCTTTGTTTTATTGTGGGGGCTTGACCCTCATTGCCTTGTACATAGATCCGCCACTGACCAACTACCAAGTGATCAATAATTTTGGCGACTCTACACTCTCCTAGACACAACGCCAAATCCTCAAAATGCATCCATAATACGACTCTAAAACAAGCATGATTAAAAAGATAAAAGTAATTTTTTTTAAGAAAAATATATATATTTTTCTAAAAAGAAAGGTAACAAATGCATCCATAATTATACAAAAAACAATAAAAAAAATTAAATTTGTCATTTTAATTACTTTGCAAAAAATATATGACATCTAATATAAATTTTTACGACTCTTCTCCGACTCAAATTCGCTATCTTCTTCTTCTTCTTCTTCTTCTTATTATTATTATTTTATTTTTTTAAAGAAGCCAAAGAAAGATGCTAACTAAAGAGTTTACAAGAGGTTACAAAAATGCAACAACATCAACAATAAGAAATACAATCAAAATCCTAAACAAGACAATTGATTTAATCACCGCATATTTAAGTCATAACTAAAATTTTTATTTCTAGCCTTCAACCACGACCACGATAATCTTTTCACCATGTCAAACAATATCTCCACCAAAGAATCTTTATGAGCAAAAATCCAGTTGTTTATGTTCTTCCAGAGAATCTAGCAACAAGTCAACCAAACCACTTATAAACCTGATCGAACTTCTTACCGAAAAACATAAACATTACAAAATTGTGAAATATGATCATCTGCAATATTTGATAAAGGACCATACACATCTAACCAATGGAAAATCAGAGAACATGAGAAAAATAATAATAATACTAATAATAAAATCATTATATTTGCAACTGAAATTATTTTTCAAAACTAGTTAATTTGCAACTTCCTTTTTTTGACTTTGACCTTCCACTTAATTAAAAAAATATTACAAAATCAATTTTATTATTTTTTTATCGAAAAAGTAATTTTATCATCAAAATTTATATACTTAATATTTTTTTAATAAAGTGTCCAACCTCTTATCAAAAAGAAAAATACTCATCCTTACACGCCACCATCTTTAATTTTTTAATGTAAGAGATACTCCTACTTATTATTAAAAAAGGGAAGATCAGATTATTATATTACTTTTTGACCCAATCAGATTATTATATATTATTAAAAAAGGGAAGATCAGATTATTATTAAATACAATCATGCATTTAATAATTCCCTCCGTGAATAAAGCAAACGTAATGAAACTAAAATAAAAAGGAGAGAATGAGAATGAGAGAGACACAGAAGAAGCAGTGTAGTACTCCTTTCACAAAGGCTCTGTCTCATCCCTACCAAATTAAATAACCACCGTCGACGGTGTCATTTTCCGGTAACACGCCGCCATTTCTATCGGAAACTGATTCGCACTGATTTTTTATTACATGAGTGAAGAAATATCAAAATCTCATGGATAAAACCAGAGAATCTAGAAGATTTTCAATCAATGGATTTCCCAAACGTAAACATCGGAATATTACTCACAGAGATTCTTCCGGTATGTATTTGCACGATTCTCTTCTGTTTTCTCTTTACGTCTATTTGTATTGTTTTTTACCGACAAATTTTTCATCTCTGACAGAGGAAGTAGCGGTGGAGTTGAAGGAAGTACATAGTAAGAGAAGTAAGAGGAGAAGAAGCTCTCACTCTTACGGAGACGAAGCAGAACAAACCACTGAAGAGAGGTTCGGAGATGAACATGACGATCATGTTCGAGATGCTGGTTTATCACGGATCCGTTTATCGAATACGACGTCGTATGTATCCGATCAAAATCATCGCCGGAAATTTACGCCGGCTAAATCGCCGCCGTTGATGAGAACCGATGAGATGATCGGTGTGGTAGTTCCAAGGAAGGCTCGTTCAGGTTGATATAATATAATACAAATGCGGTTTTTCCGTATATTTCATTGGTTTTCTATTTTCAGTTTCACTCTATTCAACTTCGTTTTTTGTTCTCAGTAGATTGAGTTTTATTGTGTTTTGTGTTTGATTTGTTTCCGCAGCTTCTGTGAAAAGGACTCAAGAAAGTTGTATCTCCCGCGGCGGCGGGGAGGAGAAGATTTACCGGCGACGGCCGAATTCCCCGGGAAGACAAAGTGTTGAACGGTCGGCCTCGCCTTCTACCAGTGTTTCTGCTCAGCAGAAGATGGTCTGCTCAAGTTTTTTTATGTTCTTTTTTTTGATACGTTTGAATTAGAACTTCTTTTTAACATGTTTGAATTAGAATTTTAAGGACTGGATTTTCAATTTTCATGTGTATGTTATGTTGCAGAAAGCGACTGGCGCAGTTGGAAAGACATTGGAATTGCCATCATCAGAGATGGAGATTGAGATAGCCGAGCTTCTGTACGGTTTGATGACTTCCAAGAACCATGACTCTTCATCACAAAAAGTTGAAGCAACCATTAATCACAACACCTCTACCGAGGCTGGTGAGTTTGAATTTTTGGAGATTTTCTCGTTATTGTTTGTTTGTTTGTATGCGTGTGTTTTGACCGATTTAAATTTTTAATGGCATTTTTAATATCAGAGAAGAATAAATCGAAAGACTGCAATTCAACTGTAGAGTTGGCCAGAGTTCAGGGTGAGAAACGTGCGGGTGTGGACATTGGCGAAGACATAGTGAATTCCGGTGCTGGATTTGGTGGTGATTCAGCAGATGGAAGGCCTTTATCCACCACATGGGGGACACAATCATGCTCCAAGTTGGAAGCTGATAAACAGGATTCTTCATCCACCGGAGAGTGAGAACTAATGAATAATATTTATTATTTTACTGCTCTTGAACTCTTATATTGGATAGCTGATCAATGACCTTATTTTCTTGGGTCTCAATTTATTAGGATGTCTATTGTTCCGGAAGATAAAAGCCAGAGAGTAGGCAAGCTTGAGATAGATTTGATGGTGAGGATCCTTTCTATTCATATTCCAATTACATTTCACTGTGCTTTTTACCGTTAAATAGCTTAAAGAGTGCTTTTTTCTAACAGGCTCCTCCTATGATGTTGTCCCCAAAAGGGAATGACTTGTCACGGGGTAATCTGACATCAGAAATAAAAAATTTGGCTCCTGACTTAGAAATGGTGAGTAGGTTGACTATAAATCTTGCATTTTTTTACTGTCCCATTTTTCTGTACACCAACTTAGAACTTCTGATGCAGAAGAGGGAAGATAGTATCAAGGTTGGAGACAAGGTGGAAATGCTAGTTACAGAAGAGAAAGTTCCCGAAGAAATTGAAGACGCGGCAAAGATGGCCGCGTTTAAGGATAAGTTGGATATTCTAAATTATCTGGAGAAGCCAAACAATGACATAAAGATAAACAATAAATTAGAAGAGCAGGATAGGAATAAGGAACAACCTACTGCATTGTCAAATCCCAAAATGGAGAATATTGGTAAGTTTTTCGATTTTGATTTTAATAATACAGGATCGAGTGTCAACTCTGATTTTGATATTGTTGATTGTTTAGAAGTCTCTTATGTTTCTTTCCTTATTCAGATCATTCGAGTTCAGTGCCTGTATCAGCAGTTGTATCAGGACCGCCAAGCAGTCTCTCTCCTTTTGGGTATTAGATCATCATTTTTTTAAGAATATGCTTTTACTTCATTCTTAACCTCTCTAAACTTACCTAATAATGTTCATATCTTTAATGTGACTTTTCTCAGGTCAATAACTATGACTGGCAGATACACGCCGCCCTTGCAGACAGTTGTGAAGACGAATAAAACCACAGGATCATCAGCAACCATACAGGTATTATAATTTCTCGCAATTTTGTTCTATTAGTTGTGATCATCTGAATCCTTTCTTTATTCTGGCCAGTACCGATAATCTGATATACTAGCATCCTACCTGTATGGTTAATAATTCCTTCATAATTCAAACATGCAGCATGCGGATTTTGCTCTCTCTGAATCACAACCGAAGAGATGTGCAACCCATTATCGCATTGCTCGTACCATCCTTCTACACCAGAAGTTCACAAAGATGAACCCCCTTTTGCCAGCAATTATTGGCTCTCGTTCACTTTGTGCCACAAAAACCAACAATGTCAACTGTCTTATCTCGGCAGAAAGTATGGTCGTTAACAAGCAATCTCAGAAACACTTGCTGAGTTCTGACCAAAATGGTACAAAAGAGAAAGGGTTGGCTGCCACAAGTGATCATAATCTCACTGCAAGTAAAAGTTCTAATTATGCCAATCCAGTGGATTCAACACATAAGATGCAGTTTGCGCTACAACAGGGTCCACACTCTGGGTCAACAGGGAGTCTAGTGGTATGGTCTTGTCATTTTATTGCTTCTATACAGTTGAAAAATAAGGTGTTGCCCATTTTACATATGCTCAGATGGGTCTTTTTCTAAAGTAATGTGCTATAATTTTGAATGCAGCATGGTCCCACTTTCCTATTATCTCAAGCATCAGTTGCAGCAGCTACTAATCAGGCAGGAGGTGTGAATTCTCTTAACAATGCTTCCTCATATAATAGGTCCCAGAGTTCAGTTGCCGGATCTCCTTGTACCTCCTCAACTTTGCCAGCCGCTGCTACTGCAATGAGCTTTAGCTACCCTCAATTTTCAGCAAATAATTCTCCTTATGCAACAATTGTTCACAATAATGGGTATTCATTCCCCATTTCAACTACTTCTCTTGGAGCAACTGCAGCAATCAGAGGTGCAAGCTCTGCACAAACAACACATATACTCGGCGGGCCTTTGTACTCTTCTCAAATATTCCATCCTCTTCAGCATCCACAACAGGACCCACATTCACATGCACTAGTGCAACCAAGTTATCTTACTGCACAGTCATCAAGTAGTTCATCTTCTCATATGCAGTCACATGGTGCACAAATAAATGGTAATAATATCTTGACCTCCACATCTGCGGAACAGCAGTCACAAAAGCAACAGACTCCACAGTCACACCCTCACAAGCAAGAGACTGAGGTGAATGAAAAGAATGTAACATCTGTTGCGAATCTAACATCTTACCCCCTAAAGAATTTGCAAGGGAAGAACTTTACAATTCCAGTTCAGCCAGTGAACTTTTCTTTCAAACCATGTGCAACATCTGATATTGTTGGTGGCAACAGCGGAAACTTTGGTGACAAGCAGCAACAGGTTTCAAAGGGTGGAGTTGAAATTATACCATCTAAAGCATTTGCAGTATCATTTGCTTCATTTGATGGAACCAATCTTCCTTCAAACCTTAACTTCTCATCCATGAAACAGAATCCACTGGTAATTCAAAACCTGCCTGATGTTGCTCGGCCAGGATATCAAACCGCAAATGTACCTCATAATGTTCAGCAGAAGACTTCTTCAATTACTGTAGAAAAGAGAGGAGGAAATTCCTCCCACCAAGATGACGAAAAGAAAACCACTCATGGTAAGTCGTCGACTAATGGGCCAACCACCCTTGTTTTTGATAATTCGTCAAAGAATATTAACTTTATGCTATCTCCTTCCAATGGAAGTTGGCCCAGTCACTCCATTGCTTCAACTGTGATAACAACCATGCCTTTTTCCAGTAATACTTCAAGTTCTCAACAGTCACTGCAATTGCTTCAGCTTCAGACACAGCATGGTATGCAACAGCATCAACCTTCCATGGCTAATCGAAATAAAGCTTCATCCACCAATACCGCTTCTGCCACAAAATTTGCAAACGCCCCTGTTTTGTCTCAAAGCCATTCTCAATGCAAAAGTTCTAACCAAACTTCTCACTCTAAGCCTACGGGAAGAACCACAGGTTCTCATGTTCATCACACATCTAGTATAACATCCAAGACTCAAACCACCAAAAATGTTTCGGAGAAAGGAAAGTTTTTACAGGGTCATATGCAAATTTCTTTTGGGGGAGATTACTCAACTTCTCTGCCACCCCAAGTGCAACATCAACTCAATAACAGCCAGCATTTATGCACAAAAGCTTCAGGAACTCCGTTTAATGGGGGAAACTTGAAGCCAAATTTGGAAGGTTGGAAAATTGATTCGTCAGTGAACATTTCACAGTTGCAACCAGCTGAGAATTCTTCTGCTGGAAGTAACCAAAAATCCTCCCCAGTTTGTGGGAGAAATGTTCCATCAATATTAAGTTCAGGTCCCAGCCATCTATCTGAGCTGAATTAATAGAAAGCAAAGTGTATCCTGTAACAAGGCAGTATAAATTCTCTAATTCCACTCATAATCTTTTGTAATCAGAGTATTCTTGAGGTTGTTGCTGCTACTGCTTCATGTTCAAACTGCAGTTGTTGGGTATGTTACCGTCCTTGTGGTGGTTCTCCACATTCATCAAGGTCACATGTAAATTTGAAGGAAAAAGTCCATGTAGCTTATATCACACTCATGGAAGGTACACATGTTTTGTCATAGCAGCCAGGTCCTAGAGTTTCACTTGTCATTCTTTTACTTAGGTAGCAATGATAATGTGGGATACGCTCATATGAAATTTAATGAGGTGATAGGACGTATGATACCACAGGTTGCTTGCTGGTGGGAATTGACAGAAATGGTGGATAATGAAAGGAAGTTGGAATCTATTGGGCCTGAAATTTTGAAAAAGTAGGGACCTCTCGTTATAATGTCATATTTCTTGGTTGGTTAGCTTCTTGCAACATTATAGTGGGGTCTAATTAATTTAACATAGAAAAGCAATTCTATTAATATGTATATATGATTTTATTTTATTTTGTCTCCCACAAGAGATATATTTACTATATTATTTCATTAATGAAAAAGCTGCAATTATTTCTTTCAATTTTACTTCTCCTACAAGCACAATTATGTGAATGCCTGGTTCATGTCTTTGCTTTTTGCTTCCATGTTGCATGATTCTTTATTTAACGCAGTCTCAATACCCTGAAAACATAGCTCACATTTTCTATGGATATTTTCTCGATTTGTCTGTTTAGTTGTTCTTATCAGCTGTATGCTAAGTCACCTAAGCCACCAGAGTTACATCAGTGAGGAGAGAAAGATGAATAAAATCCGGGATCGGTTATTATACATAAGCAAAGCTTATGCACGCTGCATAAGTCCAGCCCAATAGCGTGCTGCCCAACCCAATTCCATCAATACACCCCCCTTTTTCTCATACACCGCAAGCCCAAAACAAACGGAAAACGTCCGTTATCTCTCTTCGCTTTCGTCCGTTATCTCTCTTCGCTTTATTTTTGAATTACATTTATTGCAACCGTCGCCGGAATCATCCATCGTCGTCATCATCATCGTCGTCAATCATCACCGTCATCATCAACATCACTGAAACCGTCGTCATCGTCGCAAGCTAGAATGGAAGCAACACATAAACTTCAGAAATCGTTTTCCACAAAGAAAATGAAGAACACAACACAGGTTTTCTTCCACAACTTTCTTCTTTCTCATTTTCGTAAATAACTTAATAATTTTGTGGTTAAGTTTGCATATTAATGAAAATCATCTTTGTAATCCTAAAAATTACAGTTTATTTTTTATGTTTATTTAAAGTTTATTGTGATTCTCTGTTAAATTTGTTCATAAAATTGTTGAATATGGTTTTATGGTTCAGTTTGGCAAGTAATCGTAATAATCTATTAATACCTAAATTAATAGTTTATTTAACTTGTGTTTTCAATTTTGTTGTGACTTAGTTGTGACTTAGGGTTGGAGATTTGTTGAATTTTATAGGATTGTGCAATTTATGATTGATGAAATTGAGTCAAATGTGGTTTCACTGGTTGAGTAGAATGTGATCATTATGAACTTGTTAATACTGATTGAAACCATTTGACACAAGAATTGGTTTCAGCAAGTTTTAAACTCAAACCATTTGATGCTGGTATTTGTTTTCTTTTAATTAATGTCTGGAGTATATAAATAATATGTTTTCAGTGTGGAATAATAATTTGGAACTAATTAATCTCTCAGGAATAATATGTTAGTTAGAATTGATTTTAGTATGAAATAGTTGGAATAATATATCTCTAGTATATTATCAACAACACATGCATATTGTATAGTTAATTGTACATACTAAAAAGAAATGGTTTTCTCCATGATGATTTTCTCCCTAATTTCCAACAATATCCAAGTCTGACTATTTCTGAATGATTAGTAATTAATGATATAGAATAACAAATTTAAAAAGTTGCAATTTGTTGATATACTGTCTAAAACCATTTGGCACATAGAATAGTTTCATAAGGTTTACATCACAACCATTTGATACTGATAATTGTTTTCTTTGATCAAGGCTACCAAATCTAAGGGCCTAGGGCCAATTCCAAATTTCAGTATTGGACTTACACCATCTGATGAAGAAAAATCAGATGATAACAAAGCAAATATGAGAGGTAAGAAGATGCAAAAGAAGTTGGATCCGAAAAACCGTGGCAAAAATAAAGAACAATCTGCTGAAGAAGAATCTGATGAAGGAAGTTCAGATGACAACAATTCACAAAAAAAGGTAAGAAGATGGAAAATAAGTCAGATCAGAAAAACCGTGGGAAAAGGAAACAACAAAATGTCAGACAACTATCTGAAGAAGCAAGTTCTGATGACGACAATGCAAAGAAAGACTTGGATGCCGATCAGCGATTGAGGCACAAGCTTAGCATACCTAAAATCTATGACCTTATGAAGTCAATAGATGGAAAAAGAAGAAAATACGAGATAATTCGAGTTTTGAATGAAAGTGGCTTTGGAGGAATGGTCCATATATGTAAATGGACAAAAATCCACACATTTTTTGTCGAATGGGTTGTCAAACGCTTCGAAAAGGATAATATGTGGATAAGACTGAGCAAGACAGATGTGCTCCCATTGAAAGAAGAAGATGTGCACAGAGTGTATGAACTGCCAATGGCGGGGGAGCAGATCAACACTAAACTTTGCTCAGAAACAGCGATAAAGAGGCTCAAGGTAGAGTTAGGATTGGATGGTGATAATTCTGCATTTGTCAAGGTGACAGAGTTCGAAAAAATACTGCAGAGAATGGAGAAACCGAAGACATGGGTAAAAGGGGCCATTTGTCTTATAATTCACAACATTTTGTGCCCCACAAACAACAGCTTTGTTTCTCTAAATTATGCTCAAGTTTTGGAAGATGCTTCTTCTTTTAACTGGTGCTCCCACATTCTCCAACATATGAAAGACGGATTGCAAAATCCAAAAGTGGCAAATCCATTAGCGGACTTCCACTTCCTAATGGTATATATATTTCTCTCTCTCTCTCTCTCTCTATGTGTGTGTGTGTGTGTATATATGTATATGTATTTGTATTTGTATGTTAGGAGTTTGTATGTCTGAAACAGTTATATATATTTCAATTTTTATGTCGGATCTTTATATGTCTGAAACCATTTTCAACAAGAAATGGTTTCAGATAGTTGTCTCACAACACCATTTTACAGACATAATTGTTTTCTTTGAAACTGCATGCATATATATATTTTGATTGATCATGATGGTGGTGATGTGGGGTATCTAATTTTAGGTACTTAAATCAATTTCACTATTTCAATGTTTCACAGATTAATTACATGGAGGAAATGGGGAAGAGAAGCCCATTCCTAACAGGAAAATACAAAAGGCCATCGCTTCGTGATTGGGATGTCAAGACGGCAAACCAAGACCTTCAAAGGGTGCATGAGCTTATGGGACTGGAAATGGTTTGACCGCTGGGGTCAAGACACTGAATAGCACCGAAGATGTCCCACTTGTAATTTGTTTTGATGCAGATACATGTCCACTATCTAAGGTGAGAGAAAATTAATGATATTCAAATAATGTAGAAACCATTTATTAACCTTTTCTAAGTTTATTATACTTACAGAAGGCAGTTGCTCTTCTCAAGAGCTTTGCTTGCTTTTTCAGTCATCAGCCTTTGTTTCATACAAATAGAAATGTATATAATGGTTGATATTTTGCTGTAGGGTTGTCTCTAATTGTATTGGTATTTTTTTTATAAACAATTGCAGGCAGAGGAGCATCTTAATTATTGCAGGGGTTGCATAGAGGTCTACAGTACAGCTGCAAAAACCTTGCAAAGGAGAATATGTGAGGCAAATGCTTCAACTTCAAGTACTGAAAAGTCTCCGAAGAATTTGTCTCACTTGAATTATGCAAATTCAGAAGAAACAAGCACAACCAATGAAGCTGAACAGGAGGATAATAAGAGTTCAGGTGCTGACAAGGGCGTCGAAGTACCTGAAATTCAAGAGAACAAGAAATCAAGTACTGAGAAGGTGGTAGAAGTACCTAACACTAAAGAGAAACAAAGTTCAAGTACTTATGAGGAGGAGAAAATATCAAAAACTGGTGATATGAGCTCTTTTAATGCTGGACAGGCTCAGGGTGAACCATCAAACCCAAACCCAAGCACTCAAGCAGAAAATAGGTACTGCATTTAGTTTCAAGGCTTAACACAATGTTAAACCATTTTGCTTGTAAAATGGTTTCAGGAAGTTGCTCTCTAGAACCATTTTGCTTGTAGAATGGTTTCAAAGAGTTGTACTTTTAAACAATTTTATTGGTAAAATGGTTTCAGAAAGTAGTACTATAAAACCATTTTTAAGTTTTATGCTATGTATATTTTACAAGGGATTAATGCTGTGAAGCACTGGTACGGCTATTTTCAAAAAGTACCAGTACTGGGTACTGTAGCGGTACAGGTACGAGTACTGTACGGGTATTGTGCGTACCTGACGCGTACCCCTTTTTTTTTTGCGTTTCAGTACTGTTGCGGTACTGTTCACGGTACGGTAGACTACTGGACAGTTTTTTTTAATTGTTTACACTGTTTCTTTTGCTTGGCCCAGTTTCCAATTTTTCTGAATCAATATAAAACCTAACCATCACAAGTTACAATCCTAATTTTGCAACTCTTTCACCTACCCCTGTCCTTTCTCTGCTGCCTTCTCTCAGTTCTCTGTCTTTTTGCGTTTGGATTTGGACTGTGGAGTGGAGGAAGAAGAAAAAATTCTTCACTTTTGTACTGTATCTACTACTTTATTGAAAAAGAAAGGTACTACTACTAATTGTTTATATTTTATTCATACTACTAGCTAATAGTTTATATTTTATTCATACTTTTGTACTGTATCTACTCCATTCTTCATGCTGCTTTGCGTTCCGGTGCTGATGACGAAGACACTGTTTAGAGTGTGATTTTTTTCATTCTTGCTTAGATCTTAAGTTTTATTTCAAACTAGTAACTTTTTAATTTTGATGTTTTGTCGTTATTTTGTTTCGTTGTCGTTTGAACAATATATTTTAATTAATTTTTATTTTTTTTTGGTAACGTACCCGTACCGTTGTTTTTTGAAAATTGCCGTATTCCGTACCCGTACCCGTATCGGGTACCGTACCCGTATTTGTGCAACACAGGATTAATGGTTTCAGGTTTAATAAAGATGATGATACCAAAAGTAATGAGGAAAATGACAATGATGAAGAAGTTGAGATTGATGGGAAGATCATTGATGAAGAAGCATGTAATGTGGGAATATCATTGACACAGGAAACTATCCTGGATTTTCCCGAGTTTTTTGGACCTTCAAATGCAGCGTAAGAAATGATTTTTCATTTATGATATGTAAACTATAATAACAAACTAATGGTTTTAAAAAACTTTCTTAAACCATAACTTTTAAAATGTTTGTCAATGATTTTGATACATGATGTCTAAAACCTAAAATGTTTTTTCATTGTTTCAGATCCAATGGTTTCAGAAAGTAGTACTATAAAACCATTTTTAAGTTTTATGCTATGTTTATTTTACAAGGGATTAATGGTTTCAGGTTTAATAAAGATGATGATACCAAAAGTAATGAGGAAAATGACAATGATGAAGAAGTTGAGATTGATGCGAAGATGATTGACGATTCAATGAAAGCAGCATGTAATGTGGGAATATCATTGACACAGGAAACTATCCTGGATTTTCCCGAGTTTTTTGGACCTTCAAATGCAGCGTAAGAAATGATTTTTCATTTATGATATGTAAACTATAATAACAAACTAATGGTTTTAAAAAACTTTCTTAAACCATAACTTTTAAAATGTTTGTCAATGATTTTGATACATGATGTCTAAAACCTAAAATGTTTTTTCATAGTTTCAGATCCAATGAAAATAATTCAGAAAATCCACTTTCAGCGACACAGGAAACAACAAATGCTTCAGAAAATCAAGTTTCAGCAACACAGGAAACAATTTTGAAGTACCCTGAGTTTTTTGATAATGATTCAACGAAGAAAGAACCCAAGCAAAGCCTTGCACTTGTGTTGGTACCAGATCCAGATGTTAAGCATGGGGGGAAGCCTACAGAATGTGACCCAAACATTGTTATAGAGTAAGAATCAAGCAATGTCATAATTGTACTTTATTATTGATTAATTAAATTTTGTACGATAACAATATTAATTAAATTCTACAAAAATAACAATATTATGTATCATTATTTCACAGTGCAACTCCATTGAAGTCAGTGTTGCCATATGAAATAATTAAATTGGACGATGTCACGACAAAGAAAAGAAAGAAGCATAATATGCTTTATTCAGATAGCACATACCCTGAGCGTCGACAAGCGGTGAAGAAATCGAAGTACCTTGCAAGTCCATATGATGACGCTGTCCACGAGTCTACTGCATCTGAGTTGCAGAAAAATTTATCAACATATGCTTGGAGTCCGGACCTTGATGAGTAAGTGAAAACAATTTCTTATTTAGCTTACTGTAAGTCTGATGAGTATTAATTATATTTATATTGATTTTTTTGCCAAAGTGGTTGTTTTATTTGGTTTTTAAGCTGTTCTTTTGAACTATGATTTTTTATTTGTGTTAAAACCATTTTTCATAATGAATGGTTTCATAAGTTTACCTAAACAAACCATTTGATGTTAAAAATGGTTTTATCTAAAATTGCATATATATTTGTTATCTGCATAGTGCTTGATGAAATCATCTTTATAGTACTACAACTACTAAATTGCTTCATAATTGAATAGGTATGAGCTTTTGTACTGCTGTGATAACAAAGCTCATAAGTATTCACTGGAAATGAGAGACTTATGGTCACTACAACAAGACGAATAGGTGTCATGCTTTGTGATCAATGCCTGGGTCAACTGCTTAAACTGGAATCAGCAAAGAGACAAGATGACAAGACTGGTTACACCCATGATTAACTATGTATGCATTATATTCCATAAATTTTAATGGTTTCCTTTATTAATTAAGCTGAATAATAGATTTTACTGATTTGTTCTTATATAAACCGGCTAACCTGGAAAAACCTGGTGCTTTTGACAAAAATAACCCAGCTGCATTCAGAAGATTCAAGTACATGGATTGACAGGCCATTGACCCTAACAGCCTAGAATATGTAAGTTTCAGTTCATATGGTGTTTAATTTTAGTGCATGCTTGGATCTGCAGTAATACTTTGAAATATTATTGGTGTTGTATGTGTGAAACCATTTTGTACAGATAATGGTTTCAGTAACTTGTCTTACAAAACCATTTGATGTACATAATACTTTTCTTTGAAACTGCATACATATTCTATAGTTTTCTCATTTAACTATACAATAGTAAATAATATGGCCCATTTAAATAGTAAATAATGGTTTTCTCATTGGAACTGCAGATCATGACACCAGCTTTAATTGGGGACCCGGGAAGTCATTATGTGTGCTTTGTTGTGAACTTGAAGAGCAAAAAATTTGAATTCCTCAATAGCTTGAATGGAGAAAATTTGTACACAAAGAATGGTGCACCCACTGTATACAAGGATATGTTTGATATCTGGCTGAACGAGGTGGAAGTATTTGTGGCAGAAAAGTATAGGCGAAGAAAGATCCAAATGCCCTTCAAGTTGACCACATTTCAGTGGGATTCACCAAAGATGCCTAATCAAATTGATAAATGCAATTGTGGAGTCTTCTGCATGAAATTCCTTGTTGAATGGGCAGGTGACAACACACAAATGGATTCTTTCAAAGGTTGGAAGAGAATGATAAAAAAGCTGAAGGTTGCAAGGATGATGGATCTCAGGATTGGAATTTGTTCAACAATAATGAGTGACACAAGCAATAGCAGAAGAAATCTTGTGGAGAATGAAGCAAAAAAATACCATGCAACAAAGCTTGAAAAACTAACAAGTTAAACATGGATTTTTGTTGAAGAATTTATGGATTAGTTTTAAATTTGACTTTTTTTATTTTATTGACTTTCTATGGAAAATTTAGTTGTGTATTTTGCTACTATAAAAAAAGCTTCAAAAGCTATCAAGTTGATAAATTTAATCATTACCTTTAATTATTTGTTTTTTATTGAGTTTGTATGGTAAAATTTAGTTTGTTTAATAATATTTCACTTGTGGTGTGTTCTGCATGAAGTTCCTTGCTGAATGGGGGGGGGGGAGTGGTGAAATGCAATCTTTCAAAGGTTGGTCCAGACTCAAAAAACATGGGGACAACGGAAAGATTGCAAGAATTATGGATCTGCGTATTGATATATGTTCAGCAATCTTAAGCCACCCAAGCAATTCCATAAAAGATGAAGTGCATAAGGAAGCAACTACATTTTATGAACAATTTTGCCAAAAGCTGCCAAGTTGTTCTGTTAGAAACCATTAGTAATATTAAATGGTTTCAAGGTGTTATATCTTGAAACCATTAGTATTGCAAAATGGTTCCAACATCTTTTCCTAGGGTTGTTCTCATAGTTTGTAATGGTCATTAGGAAATTAAGACATTTAAATTGTCAAAACACTTTGTTGATGAATTTATGGATTGTTTTAATGTTTTTTTTTTGGGACAAGTTATGTTGAATTTATGGATTAGTTTTAATGAATTTTACTTTGTATGATAAAATTTAGTTTTTTTTATTGAGTTAGTCTGGTAAAATCTTGTGCTTCTATTTGTGGTTTCTTTTTACGACCACGAGATGTAGAAGCAATGATATATCATACAAAGTAAAATTTAATTTTTAAAGTATATCTCTTACGGTAAATTATGTCTAATCATCAATATCTTACATTATCACAAAACCATTAGTGAAACCATTATGGTTTCACTAATGTTGTATGTGAAGCCAAAGTATATCTCTTATGGTTTATATTAAAATTTTGGTCTATTCCACTTAGACATCAATAACAACAAACCCCCTATAAAGGAAGATCATTTAAAAGTAAGTTAACCACTGAAACAACAAGCAAAGGAACATGCATACAACAGTATAGTTAAATACCATTTACATAGACAATCGTTCTTGAAACCATTCAACAATAACAATGGTTTCACTGTATAACATCTGGAAACCATTTAATGTACTTAATGGTTTCACTGTATCAAAATTTTGATATGAGTATAAAATATATGTCTAATCATCAATACTTATCTTTTCAAAGTATATCTCTTACGGTAAATTATGTCTAATCATCAATATCTTACATTATCACAAAACCATTAGTGAAACCATTATGGTTTTACTAGTGTTGTATGTGAAGCCAAAGTATATCTCTTATAGTTTCCAACAAAATTTTGGTCTATTCCACTTAGAAGTACATGCATACAACAATATAGTTCAATACCATTTACATAGACAATCGTCCTTGAAACCATTCAACAATAACAATGGTTTCACTATATAACATCTGGAAACCATTTAATGTACTTAATGGTTTCAGGAAACTATTAGGAATTTAAATAACCATTTATATATAACCATTCTATTTGAAGTTGTGATGTCACTTAGATTATGTCATTGAGTCAAAAAATAAAATATATGTCTAACCATCAATATCTTATAATCATCTTATAAAATATATGTGTAACAAAAAACGTGAAATGACCGAGTACGATTAATTCATGACTAATGGACTTGTAACAGACTCTACTACAAAGTTATACCATAAAAAAAATTAACAAATGCAAATATATCAATCAGTAGCCTCTTTTCCCTTTAGAGCCTCATAATCTCTCTTTTGATTCTTCCGCTGAATAATGATTTTTTGCCTCTCTCTAGACATTTTATAATCAGTTTTAAGTCGCTTCTTTGATCTAATTAGATTTGCTCTTGCTTTGAACTTTGAAGCAGTGGACTTTACCCCATCAGATGGTTCACTAACAGCAGCTGTATTGGAAGATTTAGATGGCGTCCCGGACGATGGGCCTGTATGAATACCTTTAGAAATAAGCAACTCCTCTGCCTTTTTCCCAGCTTCAAGAACACCGTTAAGGAAAATTTGAGAAGCCTCAGAATCTACAGAAACACATGTAGAAAGCTGAAATGTAACAACACAAATTTGTTGATATCGTTGTGCTTGAGTCGTAGATTCAGTGGCAACATTGATAGTGGAATTCAACTTATCAAATGACTGACGCGCATCTCTACTCCAACGCTTTAAAACATATTCTGCACGTATTGTTTTCAAACCATGGTATTGGACAGAACCACCTAAAAACTCTAAGATTCTGAAAACATGACGACATAAAAACCTCTGTTCTCAAACATACGACATGTACAGCTCATTCTTTTGTTCTCAGTATCAATTGTCACAAGCCTTTCATCAAGACGATCATGATCTTCAGAAGTTGAGGAAAGATTTTCATTAATTACTTCATCCAAGACATCATGATTTGAAGGCCCAACTACTTCATTACCAGCATCATCATAATTAGCAGCAACTACTTCATCAGGTTCATCAACCTGTTCAATGGTAAAAACTTTGAAAACCTTATTGAAGGCAGACACTTGAGTTGTGTCCTCTTCATAATAGTATTTGAATGAAAGATCATACTGCCTATGAATGAATGCAAAGCAAGCTGATGTGTACTTGTTTACCACGGACCGCATCAGCTGACTGTTTGGATAATTATTTTTTGTTCTAGTATTTGCAGCCTTGAAGTCCAACTCAGCATGGTTATCCCTCATTCTCTGAACCATAATGTTAAAATGACTAAAGAATTGAACAAGTGAATGGTTTGGCTGCAGAAATCCACGGAGAAAAGCATTGAAAGACTCACTTAATTGAGTCGTTTTCAGACCAGCTGTAAAATGTGACTTGACCCAAGCTGAAGACCAATGCATACGATTCATGTGAGTTTGAACAAGCCACCTAAAGTCTGAAGTTGACCTTCCATCAAAACAATTTTTCATCATCTGATCCCAATTGTAGTCAAAATTTGCTTCATTGTCTACATTTGAAATCAAAATATTTAACTCATAAAAAAAAGCACTGTTTGCGCGAGACCCCAGATTTTTCTTTGCATTCTCTGCCATATGCCATGAGTAAAGTCCATGAAAAACACCTTCAAAAATATTTGGAACTGACTTCAACAACGCACTAGTCTGGTCTGTATATATTGTCTTTGGTTTCTTATTTGCCATACACCTCAAAAATGTTGTAAACAACCAATCAAAAGTAGCTACGGTCTCATCATATAGTAGGACAACACCAAACAACACACTCTTACGATGATTATCAAAGCCCATGAATGCACCTGAAAATGGAAATAAACCAACCCAGAAACAAAAAACAGCATATATAAAAATTACATTATCACAAAACCATTAGTGTTGTTAAATGGTTTCAATATGTTATACAATGCAACCATTACTATGGTTAAATGGTTTACCAATGGCCTACATTAGAAATTATAAAGAACAAATCTGCATTTAGGAAAAACACTCTCTGATAACATCAGAATGCTAGAGATATCTTAAAGTACAATTTTGGTTAGATGACGATAATGATGGAACTACTATTTATATACTATTTTACTGGAAATCATTACTAATGTTTAATGGTTTCAATATGTTACAGGCATAAACCATTTTATTGTTAAATGGTTTCAATATGAGAGAAGTTCAAAAAACAAATTTAAAACCATATGAAAGAAATTCAGAAAACAAACCTAATGGGCGATACTGATTGTTGGTTCGGTAAGTCGTATCAAAGCTGATAACATCACCAAATAAAGCATAATCAAGCTGCATAATCCCATCTGCCCAAAAAATACTAGCTATATCTTCCGCAGCATCAACTTGAATATCATAATAAAAAGATGGTTTCGAGAGAGCTTCATTTCTAAAAAATTATTGAATCACAGTTGCTTCACCAACCACCATCTCTTTCTGACGAATCGTCATCAGATAATTCTTTAAATCCGAATATCGAAAAGGGAGATTATCTGTGCCTCCAACTCCATGACCCATGACTTAATAAGAAGTTCTCATCGACATTCCAGCTTTGGAATTGATTAAAGCTAACTGTCCTTTCACTTCATTGACTTCTCTAAATGATCTCAAATAACGTCCATGCTCCGCTTTATGTAACGGGTGACAATGAGGCACATTCCATTTGTATATCTTATATACATTCAGAGTTTCATCCAACTTCAAATAAATGTCAGCTGTACAACCAACCCTTTCCTCAGGTTTTTCTTTTACTTTCTCAAATTCAACAACAACCGGACTATCTGATGTTGGTTTGTTCTTCGGATCAAGCAAACTTCCTTTCTTGTAACCTTGTTTGTTACAAACATAGCGTAGATAATGTATTTTATCAGATGGCTTATTCCGTGGATTCTTTTTTGATTTCAACAAAGTCCGAATTGAAAACCCACTATTAAATGCATAATCACCATAAAACTTTTCAACCTCTGCAATAGATTTAAAAGCAAGAGACTCCCAATTTTCTTTTTTATAAGGACGTGTTTCAGAGCTATCAACAGCAGCCAATGGGCCAATTTCAGATGAACTTGACGTCAAATCCATTGAAAACAGCTACAATCCCTATAAACAAAGATCATTTAAAAGTAAGATATCAACTGAAACAACAAGAAAAGTAACATCCATACAGTAGTATACCTAAAATACCATTTACATAGACAATCGTTGTTCTTGAAACCATTTCACAATATTAATGGTTTCACTGTATAACATCTGGAAACCATTTAAAAATGATAATGGTTTCATATAATTTAAAGCATATGACCATAATGATGATGATGCTGATAATGATACATTACAATTAAACCACTAATATGATGATGATGGTGATGCTGATAATGATACATTACAATTAAATTCTACCAACACAGCTTAAACAATATTACATTCTTATAACTAATTCATTCTATATTTACCTTGATTTTCCTCCCAAAGTTTGGCCTTGTCTTCTTATTCCTGTATCTAGAGATGTTTTCTTGACGTTACTCGCTCGTGCAGTGCTAAGAAGCAAAGGTCTCTCAAGAGTCGATTGACCAGCACTTATGTGATCAAGAGTCTGTCATAATTGAGTCGTTTTAAAAGTAAGTTAACCACTGATCCCTAACAACAAAATCATTTATAAGTAAGGTAACAACTGAAACAACAATAAAAGCAACATGCATACAGTAGTGTACTTAAAAACCATTTACATATACAATCGTTGTTCTTGAAACCATTTCACAATATTAATGGTTGCACGGTATAACATCTGGAAACCATTTAACAATATTAATGGTTGCATATAATTTAAATCATATGACAATAATTATGATCATGCTGCTAATGATACATTACAATCAATCCACTAATATGAAGACCTACAGCCCAAATATTAATCAACATTACAATTCATTGGAGGTTACACGATGAATCCACTTAAATTTCATCGACATTAACATTAAGCATTTTAAAAGTCATGTATGACACTCTATTAACCTTGATTCATTCTAATTCATTCTACCAACACAGCTTAAACAATATTACATCCTTATAAACTAATTCATTCTATATTTACCTTGATTTTCCTCACAAAGTTTCACCTTTTCAGAAAAAGTTACTGATCAACACTTTTTCAAAACAACCAAACTAAACAAAACCATTTTAGCATATGATTTTCCCTAAATCCAATTTTAGGTTTACACAGATGTAGTTTGAACAGCAATTAATTTCCATGCAAATCAGTAAAATCAGTATACTGTAGATCTCTTAAACAGATCAACAAATAACTATGCAAATCAACAAATAATCAACAACCTATAATCAACAAGCTAGTGATTCATATGCCTCCTCATGCAAATCAATAAATAACCACAACCATTCACAGATCAACAAACATAATAATTAAAATCAAATATGAAATTAATTTCTGTGCAACAATCTCAGTAAAAAGCGACCTACCGTGATTCCAGCGACGGAGATGATGATTTTGGCGGCAGTGATGATGATTTCGGCGGAGGATGTCGTCGGAGAAGAAAGCGGTGAAGGTTTCCGTCAGCTGTGTGGAGAAATTCGTTAGCGCTCGTGAGAACAATTCCGTTAAGCTCGTGTGAACAATTCCGTTAATTTCTGTAATGCCTGTGATTATTACACGTGTCTCTGGGATCTGGTGGCTAAGATTGACTTATGCAGCGTGCATAAGGATATTACTTATGCATAATAACTTTGGCCATAAAATCCGGGGAACTAATCCATGAGCTACTTTGATTGGCGTCTTGGAAAAGCTGAGTTGAACTTAGGTCAGCTCGGTTCAGCTTGATAATCAAAACTCAAGTTTCGAATAAAGCCATGTTTCACTCGTTAGCTGGTGGAATCAAATGACCCCAATGACAACTATGGTTCAAATGACCACAAAAATAACAAACTTTTTATTGGTCTCAAGCCAACTAAATTAACAACAGCACTGTCAATCAATTAATAGCACTATAATTCAACTACCAACACTATTAATTCCCCTTTGTTCTTTTTATAGATGATTTTCTCCTCATTTTTCACAAAACTTTCGATGTGGGACTCATTCGATTACTGATTATAAAGCTTAAAATTAAATATTCAAAATTCAAAATATATTAAAACTTATTTAAATTACAATTGTCATATATGATATTTCATATTTTGAAAATGTTCGATAATATTTTTCCCACCAACATTATAAATTTTTACACTCATTATATATATATATATATATATATATATATATATATATATATATATATATATATATATATATATATATGAGGAGGGATCCGTTGACTCTAGGAGTAAGTCTTCCATTGACTTACTCCGCTTAATAACTCGATGTCGACATTATGCTTCTTCAATCCAACCGTTGAATTCAATGATCTCATTGAGTAGATCAACTCCACAAATTTTTATAAAATTTCAAAAAATGTAGTTATATATTTTAGACTATTGAAATTCAACGGTTTTTTCTAAAAGTTTTTCGTACGTTTAATTGAAGTGTTCATAAAAAGTATCAAACGATTTTGAATTTTTATAAAAATTTGTGGAATTGATCTACTCAATGGGATCTTTGAATTCAACGGTTTGATCGAATAAATATAATGCCGATATCGAGTTATTAAGCGGAGTAAGTCAATGAAGACTTACTTCTGGAATCAACGGATCCCTCCTCTATATATATATATATATATATATATATATAACTAAATGATCATTCATAAAAAGTAAAAGAGAAAGAGACAAAAAGTGGTTGGAGAGAAGAAATTGATGCTTTGATAAATTGAAAGAGAAAAAAGTAAATTTAAAAAAGAATGTGTGTGAAAATTGAAAAGTTAGAGTAATGAAAAGTAAATTAAAAATCAAATAGTTTTCAAATATAATTATCTTCTTAATAAGTTGGTTCTATTATTGAACAGCAATGCTACATGGACGACAACACTAGTCGTGCAAGAGCAACGACATGACGTGGCCAGCATTAAACATCACAACATTTTTTTTTTTGACAATCAACATCACAAAATTCACTATTACCATAATTTGTGCAAACTTCCCTCTTTTTTCACCGCGCCAAAAGTACCACCAAATCTCACCGCAAGTTGCCGCCAACACCATAATCGAAACAAATTATCTCTACCGTCGTGGTTGCCATCTCCATTGTAGCCTTCATCGTTGTTGTTTTCTCGCCGTATCGTCTTTGATGGGTATGTGAACTCAAAGACAACATTGAAGCAATTTGTTGAGCAATATGACAATGCACTGAAAGATATAATTGAAAAAGAAAGCAAGGCTGATTTTGATTCATTTAATACAATAATTGCTTGTATAAGTCGTTTTGGCTTTGAGTCCCAATTCCAAAGAGCACTTACCAATGAGAAATTCAAAGAATTTCAAATTGAAATTGCTTCATTGATGTACTGCAATGCTTTCTTAGAGAGAAACGATGGTTTGAATTCAATCTTTTGGGTTATAGAGAGTAAACAAGTATTTGATAGAGTTAAAGACATAAGGTTCAAGGTATTCTTCAATCAGAAAGACTTCGAAATACAATGTGCATGTTGTTTATTTGAGTTTAAAGGAATTTTATGCAGACACATCCTTTGTGTTCTTCAGCTCACAGGTAAAACAGAATCGGTGCCGTCTTATTATATTTTGTCAAGGTGGAGGAAGGATATTAAGCGAAGACATACACTTATTAAATGTGGTTTTGATCATTTAGCCGGAAATATTGAATTGCAACGTGTTAGTAAAGCTTGTGATGCCTTTTATGATGTTGCTTCTGTGGGGATACATACTGAAGATGATTTATTGAAAGTCATGAATTGGATCAAGAACTTGAAAATTGAATTAACTTGTAAAGAAAGTTCTCCTGTGATTATAGAAGAAGAGAGATCAGTTCAAGAGCATGTGACTAAAATTCTTGATCCTATAGTAGTGCAAAGAAAAGGACGTCGTCCCGCAAAAAGAAAGGCTTCTAAACTTGATCAAATTGTGAAGAAGAAGCTTGCAGGAAAGAAGACTCGAAATAGAAGTAAAAAGAGTAACATTGTTCAAACTCAAGAAGAGGTGATCAAATTTTCAAATTTCTTTTCTTTAGTTAAATGTAATAACATGTATGTATGCCTAATTTTATTTTATTTTAGTGGCAGGGGTTGTGTCTATCTAGAGTTCACGAAACTGAAAATGCAGGATTTTCTACATCTCAAACCATTGACGAGATTGACACACAAGAAAGCATTCAAACAAACTTAGCTCCCTTCAATCCAAATCAAAAAAAAATTGTTGAAGTACATCAGGTGCAGATAGATTCAATCAATCTTTTACTTTTATTTGACCATTTAAAATTTATATGGGAATAAAAAATTCCACATTTGTTTTACAGGTTCCATATTATCCTCAATCTCAAATCATAAAACATAATATTAGCTATGCAGAACTTTTAGAGGTATTGGATGATTATGATTTTTTAAATTTTATAGTCAAGTTTTAATATAGATTTCCAATTATTACATTCATGTGTTCTTTTTGTAGGCACGACACCATATGAATGATAAACCATCATCATGAGGACATGAATGAACGAACCACTAATTGGGGAGATGAGAGTTGAAGATGATATTTGCATACTTGCAGCAACTATTTGACTTTATTTTGTGTTAAAATTTAAATAGTTTAATGTTATTGATGTTGAAGTACTCTTTGTTTTTTATTGTTGCAGCAACTGTTAGTTTAATGATATTTGCAATGTAATAATCTGCAATTGTGCCATCTTTTGTTTCTCTACATAACTATGTAATCTTAGAGCAAATGTTTTCCTTTGAGTTATCCATTGCCATCATTAGTTTCTTTTGAGTTATGCCAATTAGTTGGTCATGGTTTCAACTTTAGATAGCATTAGGGATGAGTGCAAAGATTATTAGACCACTGTTATGGTTTAAACTTAATATATATATATATATATATATATATATATATATATATATATATATATATATATATATATACATTATATTGAAAATGCAAGACAAATAAGCACTCAAACCAGCTATATCCATAACACTCTAGCTTTTCAAGTCTAATACAGCCACTATTTTTGGATTTAAATTGAAAATTTTCTCAGTTTTAGAAGTGTTATCCAGTATTTCTGCCTCAAAAGCACTGAAATCACAGACTGATAGTTAGAAAATATAATTGATATATATGATGTATTGTATTACAATGGATGGATACATTTAGTATTTATACAGCAAGACTAGTAATTGTGATCCTATAATCATGCTAGTATTCATGACAATGATTCTATAATCACAAATGGCTGATGCTAGTCATCATGACAGTTGACTAATACTATTGATTATCTTGTAGTACTTGATCTCTGATGTGGTGTTTATCAACTTCAATATGCTTTGATCGAGCATTCATGACTGGATTTGAAGCTAATGCATTGGCACTTAAATTATCACTCACACCACAGTGTTGGTTTCCTTGGTAGAGGGAGTTTTAATTCATCAAGGAGTGATTGAGTTGAGTCCATGCTATTTCAGCAGCTAAGTCAGCCAAGGCCCTATATTCTGACTCTGTACTGGACCTTGAGACTACTTTCTGTTTTGTTGACCAAGAAACAAGTGTCTCACCAACAAAGATACAATGACCTGCCATAGATTTTCGACAGCCCCGAATTGTTAGAATCCAATCTCGACAAAAGGTTATAACAAGATTTCACCGAAAAAACACCATCACCAGCCTCAATCCAAACCCAATTATCAGCAGCCCCTGACAATGAAGTACCACGAATGACTTCCAGCAGGTTTTAATAATGTAAAGATTAATTCTAGTTCTTGGTGTTGTACGAATCGCTGTGCAGAGCAGGCGTTATCCGAATTAATTCGGGTCTGCATAAAGTTTGTTTTGATCATGTTTCAATTGATGTGCTGCAATTCAAATTCAGAAGAGTTAATGAGGCTTACTACAAAGTGTATTTTTTTTAGTGAGACAAAATATCAAACATTTGTAAGGCAAAAACTAACTATTGCAAGCCTCTAGGATGGAATAAAATGAGCAACCTCTGTGACTTCTATTCTCATTGAAGTGCAGAAAATGATGAGTTGTGTCTACCAAATGCCTGTGATATCAAAATTCTAGGTTAATAAAACAAATTGTTGATTGTATATGAACCAACCTAATTCAATGATATAACTTATAAGCTTCAATTTCAACAACTATTCAAATGTCAAAACAATGACATATAAACATTATGTCTTTCCTTGATAGAGATTGCTTCCCAGAACCCTTTTTCCCTCTTTGCACCAAACACTACCTCTTATATCGACGTTGTGACGAGACAGATGAATTTGAACGCGTCAAGAGTTCGGTGGTGGTGTGCAAGAGAACGCTGGTGTTTGAGAATAGAGAAGATTGAAGGCCGATGATTGATGAAAGAAGAACTCAGATCGCGAAGAGAGAGAGGTGATGTTTAATGCGTGGCCACGTTATGTCGTTGGATTTGGACGACTAGTGTTGTCGTGCTTCATAGCATTTTCCATTATTGAAAGTTGTATTAATCAGTCTATTATTACCTACTTTCATAGTTTAATTATGTTAAGCGTGAGATCCATAAAAAATTAATTTGTACTGTATTATTCATGTAAATACTAGTACTCTTTATAATCCGAATTATACAAAAATGAAATTGTTGTTGGACTTTCCTTAAACTTCGAGAATATAGTAGCCGAAGATAGATGCAACTCTAAATAACACAAGTCCAATTTGGACTTAAGAATTTCGGTGGAAATTAGACATTGAATTGAAAAACCAAAGAACGAGGGAGACGGAGAAGACGAAGGGAATCAATGGCGACGAGTAATACTAGCAGTGGCGGCAACCAACCATTCAAACCGTACCGTCACCTCAAAACCCTAACGGCACACACTCGCGCCGTTTCCTCCGTTAAATTCTCCAACGACGGAAAACTCCTCGCCTCCGGTTCCCTCGACAAAACCCTAATTATTTGGTCCTCCGCCACCCTCACTCTCCTCCACCGTCTCACCGGCCACTCCGACGGTATCTCCGATATCGCCTGGTCATCCGATTCTCACTACATCTGCTCCGCCTCCGACGACCGCACCCTCCGTATTTGGGACGCCAACACCGGTGACTGTGTCAAAACTCTCCGTGGCCACATACACGTCGTTTTCTGCGTCAATTTTGATCCTCAGTCCAATTTCATCGTTTCTGGTTCTTTCGATGAAACCGTTAGAGTTTGGGAAGTGAAAACTGGGAAGTGTATTCATGCTATTAAAGCTCATACTATGCCTGTTACTTCTGTTCACTTCAATCGCGATGGTTCTCTCATCGTTTCTGGTAGTCACGATGGTTCTTGTAAGATTTGGGATACAAATTCCGGTGCTCTGTTGAAGACTCTCATTGATGATAAGGTTCCTGCTGTTTCCTTTGCCAAATTCTCACCTAATGGAAAATTCATACTCGTTGCTACTCTCAATGATACCCTTGTGAGTTTCTTCTCCTTTTTTCCTTATTATGTTGCTTCTTTCCAATGAGGCATGACACCGAGCACGACACTGACACCGATAAAAATTTGAAAAAAGGGCATAGTTCAATGTGTATCAGTGTGGACATTTCTAATAATCTGAAGAGTGTTTGTGCTTCATAGCTTATTTATGATATTTATATAGACTACGGTTTCATAATGGTGCTTATGTTAGAGCTACATTGTGCTTTTTAGTTCATATGTAGATTGCTGAAATTTAGATTTGCTTTGGAATTTTCTTGCAAAATGAAAATAACTGAGATTAATTAATCTAGTGTACCTTGTTCTGAATGGAATTTATCTTTTTATTGTTGAAGGAAGTATGAGATAAGGAATTGATTGATATGATTTTTGTATTAACAACTTAATTAAGCTAGTATTGTAGAAGAGCTTCTATGTAAGTTCTTTTTCTTCAATTGAATAGAGAAGGAGGGTAAACTCTAAATTTGTATAAGTTTTTTTTGGGAGCTGGATATTTCAAAAGTTATTCTCATAATCTCTTCCACAAAGTACATGACTGTTATGGCAAAATGTAAGCTTGAAAAATTTATTTGAGGGGGGTCAATTTTCTTTATCATTAATGTATTTACCCATCTAATTTGATAATAAGATAGTTTTGGCATAGTTGTTTGCCATTATTCCCGTTTGCTTTATTTTAGATTTTTTTTGTTTAAAAATATAGAAGAAAGGCCAAATGAAAACTTCCTTATTCAAACTTGGAAGCAAGTGTATGAAGTAGCACAACTTTTCCACTATACTAGATTGTAAACTTATGATGTATGCGCAATTTTTAATATACATAATAACATGTTATAATATGCATATACACCTACTCCCTCCTGCCTATTTTATAAGCAAAATTCTCTCATTTCACGCATATTAAGAAATTGTTTTGTTTACCAAATTACCCTTTAAAATACATTAAATTTGCATTGCGATTCTGCAGTCATGTCAAAAAGAAGCAATTAATGAGGGGTACTTTTGGAAGAATATCATTAAATAATGTTGATTGTGCTTACTTTAGCTTATATTTGAGGCCAAAAAATTTATCGACTTTTGCTCAATAAATAAGGCCGGAGGAAGTATTAAAAATGAAAATTTTGCAAAACATGTATTTAATCACTACTAGTCCTGCAGGCATTTTGTGGATTGGAAACTATGATCTTGTCTGAGGTTTTTTTGTGGCGATGGTTTTTCCTATTTTTGTTGTGTACTTTTTACCGGCTAATGTAGTGTTAGTTTGGTTGATTGTCGCCGGTTTTCTTTGATGATTTTCCTCACCATGACATTTCTTGGTGCAGAAGCTATGGAACTATGCTGCTGGGAGGTTTTTGAAAATGTATTCTGGACACATGAATAGAGTGTACTGCATAACTTCCACATTTTCTGTTACAAATGGGAAATATATTGTGAGTGGTTCAGAAGATCGCTGTGTGTATTTGTGGGATCTTCAAGGTAAAAACATGATTCAAAAACTTGAAGGCCATACAGATACAGTAATATCCGTTACATGTCATCCAACAGAGAACAAAATTGCTTCTGCTGGCCTTGATGCTGATAAAACTGTGAGGATTTGGGTACAGGATTCTTGAATGATAGCAAAACTTTAAGGGGATATTGTCCTCTCATGGCATGGAATCTGAGGTTGTTGCCAAGATACCATGCTTCTTTTCCGAGAGTTGAATGCTTCTTTTTTGAGAGTCGATGCATTATAGGGATGCGAATATCATATGGTGCTGTTATAAAAGTTCACCGTGATAGAGCAATTGTTATTACACTATACATTAGTAATTAGAAAAAACTTACGTTATTTGCAATTTTGGGTCTATAATTATGACTTTAGAAAAGAAAACTGCACCAAGAAGGAAATTTGACATTTATGCATGTAGCTATGGACATCCCACAGGGATGGTCTGATTCAGATTTCAGACCCAAGGCTATTGATGTGCAGAAAACTAGGTTAAAAATGAATTCATTTTATCCATTGAGGCCTTTGTTTTTTACTCAATCATCCAATTGGGACCACACTTAAAACAGAGTGATTAACACACTTAATTCGTTTTCATAGATACTCTGTTTTTGTGACAGAAAATAAAACCAGTGACATAAATAATAGGCCAAATAACAGATACAAATTTATTCTAATTAATACACCATGACAAAATCCAGAACTAGAGAAAATTACAAATACCAAAAGAAAAACGGAACATTAAACAGATAAGTTAGAACCAGTTGGTGTGTTTCATATTGGCAGTTAGGAAGATTGCCAATTGAAGTTTTCTTTTTTATTTTTTGCATTACAATGTACAATTTTATTGTCGTTTGTTTGATAGGGATGATTTTTTCTTAAGTGATTACTTTTTTTTAATATTGTACTATAAGGAAATATAGCAACTCAATTAAATTTTGCAAAAATGAGATGTGTAAAAATATTGGTTAAGGATGGTGATTAAAATTGAAAATGTATGTTTTTGCATTTTCAATTAATAGAGGACTGCCTTACAACAAAGTTTCAACATGCGCCAAAAGAAAATGTGTTGTTATAACATTATTTTTTTTTGATATAGTTGTTATAACATTTTAAAACTGAAAAAAAAAAATGAAGAAACATATTTAAGGACATCAAATAATCTAACTTTGTTGCCTACAATTTTAAATCGGGTCATGCAAAAACTAAAAATAATTGGATAACATTTATAAATAATCTAACCATGTCGCCTACACTCACATATGAAGAAACATATTTAAGGGCATCAAATAATCTAACTTTGTTGCCTACAATTTTCAATCCGATCTTGCAAAAACTAAAAATAATTTGATAACATTACAAAATAATCTAACCACAAAATAAAGAAGATATATGAGAAGAGAGGTAAACAAATAAATAAGAAATAACTGTTTTTTTGAAACTAAAGAAGAAATAACTTGAAGAGAAAAAAAAGAGAGGAAGATTATGAGAGAGCACCTTTTATTTTTTATATTTTTATTTTTTGGTTACTATGATATTACTATTAGTATGAAGTTTTCAACGAACCTATAAGACATATAAAGTAGGTTCTTTCCTCCCAACCGAATTTTTCCCATATGGATGAGGTATGAATCGAACTTCTAACCACATGCTTCAAAAGACTAAATCTCTTACCACTTGAACCAATTAATTGTTGTGAGTACCCTTTATATATCTACTAGAAATGCTGTATACAATCTTAGAGCATTCACAATGGAGAAACTCAATTTTGGGTACTTAAATGGGTCTCATATGTCCACATCACTCCTATATAATTTTTAAATAATAGTACCTAATAAGCACTCATTCTCTCCAACCTAGCACCTCTTATAAATTTATAAACGGATCCTACTAATAACTCTACATCTCACTGATAACTCTACATATTACAAACATGTCCCATATAAACAAGTACCAATGCTTAAATAAGAATCAGTACCTATTAAGTACTCAAATCAGTTTTGCTCCAATGGTAGTACTTAATAGGTACCATTTCTTATTGAAATAAGTACTACCATTGGAGATGGTCTTAGAAACCTTTCTAATGTAGCTCGTCATTAATTGAATGTACTTCCATATAACTATAGTTATTATCTTTGAAACCTTTCAAATGCAGTTAGCCGTGAAAATTAAATGAATTGTCTTCACTATAATTAACATGTGTGTAATGAGCAATCAAGTAATATTATTTGGAAGATGCTAACCAGTGTCTCTGAGGTACTAGTTAAGGATACCTATTATAATAAAGTTACATTGGAAACTGTGTAGTCAACATTTATAAAATATGAAAAGTGTTGTTTTATATGCATAATTTACCATTTTTGTATCCTTAACTAGTGTCCCCGAGACATTTGTTAGCACGGCCGATATTATTTTCGTCTCAATACTTGATACTCCATCCGTTCCAAATTGTAAGTCACATTAAGAAAAAATTTGTACCAAATTATAAGTCACTTTACATTACCAATTAAGCATTTAATGCTAGTTTTCATATTATACCATTAACTATTTATTACTCTCTTTTTTCAATTCTTCAATTTATCTTTTCTATATCATTAATGAAGGAGAATTTTGTAAACTAACTTATAATTTCTCTTTTTCATACAATATTAATTACATTTTTTAATTTATATAATTTCTCTAAAGTGACTTACATTGTAAGCATATAAAATATTCTTACAAATTTTTCTTGTCTCATTTTATAAGACTATTTTTAAAAATTATATTTCTCTTTCTTAATTATTGAAGGGTAATTTTGAAAAGAGACGTATTATAATTTGGGAGGCCTATATCCAACCACCAAAGGTAGCTTGAGAGTTGAGGTTTACACTACCATTATAAAAGTTATCTATGTCATATCTTGTTTAAAAAAAAAAAATCTATGTCATATCTCAAGTCAGTATGAGACTTCTAACAACCCCGTCACGTCCAAGACTGAACAAGTTGAAACATGAAATGAACAACAACGGATGACCCAAATATGAGAGATATCCACAACAAACAACAAACAACAAATGAATGTAGAATAGATTTTGATACCATATTAGGGGCCCGTTTGTTTGAGATTTTTTCTCACAAAAATCTATTTTTTTGTTAAAAAAATCACTTTTTTTATTTTTGATGTGTTTGTTTCAGATTTTCATAAAAATCATTTTGTTAAAAAAATCATTTTTGAGTCCAAAATGAAAAGCTATTGGGTGCGTTTGTTTTAGATTTAAAAAAATGGATTTTTTCTTTGTATTTTTGAAAATGGATTTTGTTAAACCATTTTTCAAAATATTATAAGTTTTTTTATATTTATTTTTTCTAAATTGAAACACTAATTTTGACATCATATAACATAAACATACATTATTGAAGAACAAAAGATAGTCAAAATCACAATTTTTTGAAAAAGTTGTATTTCAAAAATGATTTTTATGAAAATCAATTTGAAATAGCTTCAAAATAAATGATTTTTTTGAAAATTTGATATCCAAATTTTTTTTCGATAACATGATGAAATGCCTAAAATGACATTTTAAGAATAACTATTCAAACCAAATTTTCATTTGAATCTTTTATAAAAAGTTTCTTTGTAAATTTTTTTAAAACAAAATTATGTAACACTATAAAATCTATTTTCAAAAAAATCCAAAACAAACGGGCCCATTTTCAATAGATTCTTTCAAAATCTATTTTTTTAAAAACATGGACCATGTGTTTGTTCTCAAAAATGATTTTTATAATGGTAAACAAACACAAAACAACTTTAGATTTTTTTCAAAATCTCTACAAAATAATCTATTTTTTCAAAATAGATTTTTTTAAAAAAATCTATTTTATTTTAATCTCAAACAAACGCACCCTAGAATTTGAGAGACTTATACTCAACCACAAAAACTAACTTGAGAGTTGAGGTTTAGAATACCCCAAGATTGTCAGAATCGGACCGGTCATCGAACCGGTGAGCTTACCCGTTCAAGGTTCAAGTGGTCGGACCGGGGTCGGATCGGGTCAGACCGTTTTTCATTAAATATATATTTTTTATTTTTAAATACTATATAAAATAGAATAATAAATAAAAAATTACACAATATGCATAATTTTACGCTACTAAAAACATATAAATAATGTTTACTTTTTATATTATAAAATATCAATATTTTTTTTGTAAGTATAAAATATCAATATAAAAAATAAAAGAATTTAAAAAAATAACATAACATTACTTTTATTTAACAACCAAAAATATACACATAATTTTCTTTTGAAAATAAATAAATGAAGCAGTTTTTCATTGCCTCGTCAGAAGAGATTACTCTACTCAAGTAAAAACTTTATTGTGACATTAAAACATTCAATCAATTAGGCTGTCTAATATATTAATAAATAGTACTAGTTACTAGACACTAGTAAGTTGTAAGCTAAAGACTAACAAATCTGTCCATATTCCAATTCTAATAAATTTGTGTGACTATTATATTGGTTTTACTTCTTTGGTTTGCCTTCCATCACTTCCATACATGAGAGAAGTAGTACAATTTATTTTAAAATACTGTATAAGTTTAGATCTTGATTAGTTTTTTTTCCTAGATTTCTTCTTCTTCTTAAAACAAAATATCATAGATGCTTTCATGATCAGTCCATAGAGGACGAGAAGCTCCTGTTTCCACTGTTTGATACTACTATTATTATATATGAATGTGGTTTCCTTCTCTTTGTGTTGTGAAAAAACTCAATCTGATCTCTTTTTTGTTTTTGATCTGTATTTTTTTTTTCAAAAAAAACTGAACCACTGAACCGCCTGGACCGGCCGGTTTTTCCCGATTCCGGACCGGTTCGACCGCTTTTACAACGGTTCATCTGCAGACCGGTTTTGCGCGCTAACCGGACCGGACACAGGTCCGGTTCGATTTTGATAACCTTGGAATACCCTTATAAAGACTATCTATGCCATATTTCTATATAATATGGAACTTCTAACAAGACGGTATATTATCGACAAATTTAATAGAGAATTAGAGTTAGCCGTATATTTTTCTTTTTTGGTATGTTTACCAAATAACCAGATTAAACTTGTGGTGAAAGAAAAAAAATTGCGCTAAGGTGGCATGATCGAAACACTTGATTGACTAATTTAGTGAAATGGCATGATATTATTGGCTAGAAAATTAGGATTTTGCTTGGGAAACAACTTAAATATTTAAAATTTATTATATAATTTATTTATATAGATATAAAAGTCTAATAATAATTTCAAATGCTTATACTATACCACCATCAAAATGATGTGTTTATTAGACATGGTTGCATCATTCTGGACCTGTGATTACTCCATCCAATCACTCTTCTTTTGCATTCATAGTTTCAAGACATTTTGTACAAATAAAAGATATTCTTCCAATTGAATGTCGTGAGGTTGCAATGTTCTGCTTTATTTGGTGTTAAATATTAATTAACAACAAAGTTAAATATATTTTATTCAAATTTGAACTAGATACAAACGAATTTTTACGTATATTTAAGATGGAATGAATAACTCTACTTAGAGAAAGCATGCAATTGATCAATTTGATGTTTGGTATATCCATTTTTTCATATGCTACTAGTAAATCATTAAATTGACCATGATACATTGTGAAAAATGGCATGATTATATAAATTATGTAATAATGCTCAATAATCTATGTGTTTATCCTATTTTTGGATAGTCATATAAAATATTTTGCGTCCATTGTTGTTCTCCAAACATGTTAGAATATGTGGATTACTATAGTATTAAGTATGACAAAAAATGCTACCAATGAACAACCACACATCCTAGTCATCCTTTCTATATGAACTGCAAAATGGTTCTCAAAACCCAATTTAAATTTTGAACACTCCTCTTATGCAAAATAACATTTCTAAAACAAAATGGCATCCAAATGGTACTTAACGTGTATGCATAGATTATGTACTTCTTGCAAAAGTTACTCCAATATGTAACTATTACAAACTCACTAAGATTCTAAACACGCAACATGAATACAAAAAATGTTCGGCTTCGCTTCTTTACTTGCAATGATCTTCGCTATATCCACCAATCTCTGACTTGTTGGTGTGTGTGACTATGTTCGGCTTCGCTTCTTTGAAGGCAATCTTCTTTGCTATATACACTAACCTAATTAATTAATCTATCAATCAACAAGAAAACACCACACCATTTTCTTAAACAATAATGCTACTTCTCGCGAAAATATTTTCCACGAAAGCATCACGACTATGTATTTGCAACTGCAGCTGGCCATTTCAACTTTCATTCCACCCACCCATGATTTTATCACAATTGAATCTAACGCTTCAAATTAATTCGCTATGTATTCGTGATAAGAATTTTCGCTTGAAATAGCATTGCTGTTTCTTAAATATATATTGATTTTAAATTTAAAATAAAAGCTAATTAAAATAATGATATTTCATACCATACATTAAAATATATATTTAATCCTACTTTTTACTATTGGAAATCCATGAAACATTCAAATATTTAATGCCTCAACTTTTTATAGAATATTTTTTTGTCTTAACTAAAGTTAATAACTATTTTATTCAAATTCAAACTAAAGCCATCAATAATTGTTGTTCAGTTTTTTTTTAAAAATGTTATAGATTCCCTCTTTTTTTCGACACATGTTAAAGATTTAGTGCTCAAGCCTAGATTATTATTCATTCAAAAAAAAAAAAGAAGAAGCATAGATTATTAATTAATGAATATTTGTCTAAGTAATTTACCAAAAAAGAAAAAAATTCAGTCAAAAATTATTAAAAAAGAAAAGAATAATAATTCATTAATTCAGTCAAAAATGAAAGAAAAAGAAAAGAAAAGAAAAGACGAAGAAATCTTGCAGTATAAAATCAGAACACGGTTTTCTCCGTAGCGTTGTTTTCTTTCTTCAGTCCCTAAAACCCGTTTTTTCTGTCTCTTCATTTTCCCTTTGTTTCTTCATTTTCTCGCTCTAAAACCTAACACAATCTTGGAACAATGCTCCTCAAAATACTCTAATTCATCGCACCAACTTCTAGGTTTCCAAAATTTCTCTCCAATCGTTCTCACATTGGTAAGGTACGAAACTTTTTATAATAATTTTTTTGTGTTTGATTTTGATCTGATAATTTTTGTTTGATTTTACTAAGTTGTTTGTGTTTTTGTTACAGAGATTTTGTTTGGTGAGTTGGATGTAAATCTTGTAACGGATTTTGCTTCATCTGCACTGTAACTGTAAGGTGTTTCGGTTAAGAATTTGAATGGGGGTTTTGTTTTATGCGTTTGTTTTTTATTTTGGTTTAGTTCTGTTTTTAGGTGTTTCTAGAGTTAGGGTTTTGTGAATTATGAGAGAAGGGTTGAGATCTCGGACTCGGTTGGGGAAGGGTTCTGGTGAAGGAGAAGTTGTTCACAAGAAAAGGGTTCGTGTGAAGAATGAGGTTTTGGTGGAACGTACGCAGGCCGTAGTTGAGGCTTTATTTTCAGGTGATGAGGGTTTAGTGGAACCTACATCATTGATTGAGAAGAAGGGTGAAACTGAGGCATTGGTTTCGGGTAACGAGGGTTTAGTGGAGCCTACTGCATTGATTGAGAAGAAGGGCGAAACAGAGGCTTTAGTTTCGGGTGGCGACGGTTTAGTGGAGCCTACTGCATTGATTGAGAAAAAGGGCGAAACAGAGGCTTTAGTTTCAGGTGATGAGGGTTTAGTGGAGCCTACCTCATTGATTGAGAAGAAGGGTGAAGTTGAGGCTTTATTTTCGGGTGATGAGGGTTTAGTGGAACCTACCTCATCAATTGAGAAGAACGGTGAAACTGGGGCTTTAGTTTCGGGTGATCAAAGTTTAGTGGAGCCTACCTCATCAATTGAGAAGAAGGGTGAAACTGGGGCTTTAGTTTCGGGTGATCAAAGTTTAGTGGAACATACCTCATCTATTGAGAAGAAGGGTGAAGTTGAGGCTTTAGTTTCGTGTGATGAGGTTTTAGTGGAACCTACCTCGTCGATTGAGAAAAAGGGCGAAGTTGAATGTGCAGGCGTTGTTGAGTGCGCTGGTGAAGTTGAATGTGATGTGAAAACAAAATTTGATTTTGATTTAAACCTGAGTTTGAGTGTAAATGTTGACATAGATGAAAATAACATAGACGAGAATTGTAACAGTAGTCCTAGGAGTTGTTTAAAAGATGGGCATAGTATTGCGGAAGCTGATAAGAAGGAGAATGAAGGGTTGAGTGGGGGTCGAGTATTGCGGTCCAGGTTAAAGAGGGGAGATGACAGAAGAGCTTATGCAGGGAATAATGGAGAACATGGTCGATTGGAGATGATACAAGTCAAGAATGAGCTTGAAGAAGTTGATGAGGTTTTGACTGATGGTAAAAAGAATGATAGGGTTAGTATGAACATGGGAGGGAAGGGAAAGAAGAAATTGAAACGGAAGCGCGGGAGGCCTCCCAAGACAGAAATAAAAGAGAAAGATCAATTAGATTATCAGCCACCGCGTAAGCTTGGGAGGCCTCCGAAAAGAGAAATAAAAGAGAAAGATCAATTAGATGATGATCAGCCACCATGTAAGCTCAGGAAGCCTTGTAGAACAGAGTTAAAAGAGGATGATCAGTCACCACGTAAGCTTGGTAGGCCTCGCAAAACAGAGTTAAAAGAGGATGTTCAGTCACCGCGTAAGCTTGGGAGGCCTCGCAAAACAGAGTTAAAAGAGGATGTTCAGTCACCGCGTAAGCTTGGGAGGCCTCACAAAACAGAGTTAAAAGAGGATGTTCAGTCACCGCGTAAGCGTGGAAGACCCCCCAAGACCGAGGAACAAAAACATCTCATGATCCTGGCACATAATAGTAAAGGAAATGTGAGCCGTGAAGATGGTAAAAAAGTTGTAACTGTAACTGATAGTACAAGTGAAAGTGAAGTTGATGATACACGCTCAAGGAGATCTTCCAGTAAAAAGTTAAAAAAGAAAGGATTTTCTTCTGTAAGGAAAAATAAATTGCGAAAGGTTTTGAAAACTGAGAATGGTGGGATGGCATCAAATACTGTGAATGCACCTGTTGCTAAACAAAGTAAAAGGCGCGAAGAAAAGAAGTTGGTGAGGGATAAAATCATGGAATGTCTCTCGGATGCAGGATGGACTGTTGACCGCAGACCTAGAAATGGAAAAGTTTATCTTGATGCAGTATATGTTTCTCTGGACGGAAAGACACATTGGTCAATAACCTTGGCATACAAGAGGCTTAAAAAGCATTATGAAGCTGGGGACGGTGAAGGTAAGTTGTACAGACCAGGATTCAAATTTACACCAATATCACAGGAAGATTTCAATTCACTAACTAGAGTAGTTACCAAGACCAGGATAGATAAAGTTAAATGTGTTCCATTTGGAGGAAAGGATGGAAAGAGAGTTGATGGAGTCAATCGAAAAAAGAAAAAAATAAAACCAGGTTCTGGTGCAGGCAGGGGTAAGTTAGTGAAAGGGAAAAAGAAAAGGAAGCGATCACTTCCTGAGGAGGGCAAAACAAATGTTACATCACCTAACAGGGATCGTAAACGGAACAAAACACAGAACAAGGCCAGATGTGCTCTGTTGGTTCGTGATGCTACAGAGGAGGTAGATTCAGAAGTTAATGGATATGTGCCATACAGTGGAAAACGAACTGTACTTGCTTGGATGATTGATCTGGGTACAATCCTCCAAAATGGGAAGGTCCATTATATGCAAGATAGGTCGGAAATTGCTTTCGAAGGTAAGATCACAGGAGATGGCATTCACTGTGGATGCTGTAATGAAATCATAACAATTTCAGACTTTGGAGCTCATGCAGGAAGCAAATCGGATCCTCTGAAAAATATATATACAGAGGAAGAAACTTCACTCCTACAATGCCTGCTAGATTCATGGAATAAACAAGATAAATCTGAACTTAAAAGTTTTCACTTCGTTGATGTTGCGGGTGAAGATCCAAATGATGATACATGTGGTGTCTGTGGAGATGGTGGAGATCTGATCTGCTGTGATGGTTGCCCTTCAACATTCCATAAAAGCTGCTTGGATATAAAAGTATGTCTCTTTATGCATGGTTACACTGGTTACTTCCATTTTTTATATATAACTGGTCTTAATAGAACTCTTTCACTGTAAATTTCTTATTAGGATATTAATTTTAACTGTTATGAACTACATGTTTGTTGTCCCTTTCCCTTTTCCTACACCACTGGAAAAAGAATTGTCTCATCACTGAAAAGGGCTTGAATATATATATATATATATATATATATATATATATATATATATATATATATATGCTAAATTTGGGGAAAAATTTGTTGGATTTTTTCAACATCTGTGCCCTTTTCTTTCTTTTTGCTTCTTGGTGAAAACATATATGCTTGTTGATTGTGTTTTTTTTTTCTTTTCGCCTCCAAACTTGTATATGATTTCATGAGAACCAATGGGAAAATCTTATTGTTATTTTATATACTTCATAGTTTTTAGATTTATTTATGACATCTGAATATTGAAATTTGTGCAACCTAATCATGTTTGTTCTGGAAAATAAAATGTCTATTTTTAACTTGCAGAAGTTCCCATTTGGTGACTGGCACTGCATTTATTGTTGTTGCAAATTTTGTGGGTTGGTTGATAGAAGTTCAAACCAAACTGTCGTCAATGATGATTTTACTATGCCTGCACTGCGCACATGCCATTTATGTGAGGAAAAATGTATGTCCTTATAATATATTCTTTTGATATTTCAATACTTATTTCTTACGAGGAGCTGTGTTACTTCCCAGCTAGAAATGAATATGACTTTTTACCTTCTGCAGTTCACATATCCTGTATTGTGGCAAATGGTGAAAAGACCGATGATTCCAGGGTGGTAAATGGTGATAAAACCGATGATTCCAGGAATACATTTTGTGGAAACAAATGTCAAGAGGTATGATCTATTTTTTTTCCATCTGCTCAAATCTGGATAACTGTATCTAATTGGTTGAAGCTTAGTTATTTTATAGTTGTAAGTTGAACTGAGCTAAATTTTTACTTGAAATAGAGGCTACTATTTCAATTGTTTGTTAACTCCTGTTGATAAATATATTGGTTATCCTTTAGACATTCTAGTCTTTACATGAAACTTATTTTTATTTTCTTTTTATTTTGACCTCCAGTTATCTGAGAGACTTGAAATGCTTCTTGGGGTTAAACATGAAATTGAAGATGGATTTTCTTGGTCTTTTATTCGGCGGTCAGATGTTGGCTTTGATGTTTCCCTGACAAAATCTCAGACGGTAGAATGTAATTCTAAGCTGGCTGTTGCATTATCAATAATGAATGAGTGCTTCATGCCATATATTGATCATAGAAGTGGGACCAATCTGATCCGCAGTATTCTATATAATTGTGGGTAAGATCACATGGTCTCTTATCTTTCTTCATATCAAACAAACATTATCCAGATCCTGCATTTGCCTTTGTAGATATTCCTTTTGGTTCAAGTTGTAAATGAGTGTTATCTCCCACTTATAACAATTATTCAAGTCATATCACTATCTAATGTGGGAGTCTTAAGAAAATTATGGTGTCCTAGTTTCATCCTTCATGCGTCAAATACTTAATTACTGTGTTAGGATAGATAACTATTATTCTTATATGATACGTGGTGCTTATATGCTTGTTATCATTTTTAGGTCAAACTTCAAACGGCTAAACTATAGTGGGTTTATTACTGCAATTCTAGAGAGAGGTGATGAGATCATCTGTGTCGCATCTATCAGGTATTTGTCCATTGAAATTTTAGATTTGCTCATAAATGTTTGTATAAGCAGGCAATATTTAATATATATATATATATATATATATATATATATATATATATATATATATATATATATATATATAAATATATAAATTCAGGATGAAGACTGGATATATAATTTATATTTGTGGGGGTGCCTTGGGGTGATTATTCAATATTCCCTGGAAATGGTCGGGTTTATTGGTTTGATGTCTTTAGTACGTGTTTCAGTTACCATTCTTTTGAAATAAATGTGATATAGGTATTCTTTGTAAGGTTTGATGTCTTCAGAACGTGTTTTAGTTACCATTCTTTAGAAATAAATGTGATATAGGCATTTCTCGGCAAGAAGTAATCAATATTACCTTTCCTTACATTATTGTAAATGGATTTATTATTGGACTACCTAGAGGTGAATCTTCTATTGATCATGTGCATATCAACAGATAAAACATCATTTTATGATGCATGAGTGCTCCTAAAAGGTTCTTGTTGGACATAGGGATGGCAATGGGTAGGGTATGGGTAGGGTACTATAGTCCCCATCCCCATACCCGCACTTTAGAAAATCCTGAAAATTATATTTGATCATATGATCTAAAATACTGCAAAAAGATAGTAATGTCTCCTGACAAAATATGGTATGGTAATGTGTGGAGGAGATCCCTGAAGCATCAGTAATTGTATGTTTGGTTTTGTGTTTTACTACCGCCATCATACGTTTGATAGTGTTTAAACATGAAAATAGAGAAGCCACTATTCGTAGTTTCGTCACAGTGCGTTTACTTTACTCCCACTGCTAAAGTACACACTCCCTAAAGAGTTAAGAAGGTATACTTGATGGAGGATAGCTCAATAGTTAAAGATAGTGAGTTCACAGGAAACTATAGGCCATTTAAATGGTCTATCATTGGGCTTAATTCATGACTGGATATTATAGTGTAGTCTGATCCAGTTAGCCGATTTCATCTAGTGGAAAATGACTTTGGTTGTAATCAATCTAGTGACTTTAACTTAATTATTTTTTTTTTCTGCTTCTATATAATATAATTATTATGTATCCATGGCCCTGTTTTTGAACTTTTGCTGTATTTATAAGGCCATATCTAAGTAATTTAGCCATCAATTTGGTTATATGTTAGGATATAGAATAGGTAGGATTACTTAGGATTTTTTTATTCAATTAGGAAAGTTAGTTAGCTGTCTATTTGGTTGGAGAATAATTGTATACATTGGGGATTACAAGGATAGAGAGGATGATTCCTTCAATCTTTGCCACATCACTGTTTCCCTTCTTCTCTCTTTTATTTTCCTAACATATACTTCCACATGGCTAGGAAGCATGAACCCACAATTGGGGTCCTAACATATTGTTACTCACACAAAACCTCTCAGCCTAAAATTAGCTACACAGTTTCTCTTTCCTTTTCTACCTTCCAGAGTTTTTGCATGAGATGTAACTGATTCTTGACTCACATGGTTACTTGGCTACCTTCTAGAACCGAACTGTTCTGACTCAGCTGCTTGGTTCATTAAAGAAGTATTGAAAAAGGTTATATGTTATGCACTGCATCTCTTTTGTCCATTTGATTTAGGAGGCAGGTTCAGGGGTTTGGCGTGAAATTGGGACCATGTGCCCATGATGAGGTGGTTGCTGTGCTTGTTTACCAGTATTCCATGATGAGGTGCCTTGTATAAGTTTTCACCATTCTTTAATTGGTTGAGCCGATTGTATACCTTGTTTGCTTGCAATCTAAAATTGCATCTAAGGTGTTTGGGAAATATTGCTCTGGTTTGGCACTTTGGCTACTATGGTCAGAAAGTGCAGAACATTGGATGATGAATCTGGCTGAAACTGAAGTTGATTCATCAAGCTCCCAATAGTGGGATCCTGGTGGAGAATTATATCTTTATATTTTCTATTAGAACCATTGAACATGTGCTGACTATAGCAGATTTCAACATTGAGGACAAAGTTGTTTTGAGTGTATTGTTAGGATATAGAATAGGAATAATTAGTTAGGGAAGTTGCTAGTTAGCTATTTGTTTAGTTAGAGAGTATTTGTATAAATAGAGGAATACAAGATAGAGAGGAGGATCATTGAGTATTGTAAACTTTTTGAGTAGAATAGTGACTAGCGACTCTATTGTTGTTGTGGGAACCTTTGGAGGAGATATTTTTCATCTATTCTTTCTTATTTTCTCAACAAAAGTGTTCTTTCTTTAATTCTTGGAATTCAATTATTGGGTTCCTAACAGCCTACTATTGCAAAACCTTCATAATGTATCACTAATATCTGTTGGTAGGACGTTTACCTTATTTGCTACTTTGAAATATTCCTTTTATAAAGTTTCCTTACTCATCTAGGATGAGATATCATAATCACAAACTTTGTCCTCAATTTTTTGTGCTATAGCTAAATCAATTTTGTGTATAGCTTTACTTCCCTGCCCAGCTGGGAGGTGTTTAATCTATCATGCTGTGCGAAGTATTTTCTTTTAATCGATGGAAGAGAGTGTGGTTTTTATACTGATGGTCTTCATTTTTTAAATTCATCAAATAGGATCCATGGCAACCAACTTGCAGAGATGCCATTTATTGGAACCCGCTATATGTACAGGCGACAAGGAATGTGCCGTCGGCTTCTCAATGCCATCGAATGGGTAAGTTCCGCATTTTTACGCGTCTTCAGTTTTAGTCACAGAATTTAATTTGCTCGTTATTGAACTCATTCATATCCCTTTTCATTTTTTTTGGTTTCCTGTTTTTGCAATTATGCTCTTTCAGCCTATAACTTTTGTTTTTTTGGCTATCTTTGCTTTTAAAAGAAATGATCCACACCGGGTTAACTTAGGGCTGGTTTTGTTTTTGCAATACAGAGAAAAGCAATAAATAAAATTGCCGAGAATATTTTTACAGATTTTAAGCAATTTCTTTATATTAAATGTGAAAAAAAAATATAATACCCAAGCTTAGCAAGCAGTTCTCAGCCACAAACTAGATTTTCTGCAAAATACTGCAAGCCAATATGCCTGAGAAAAAAAACATAACATTAACTCCATTAAAAACTCATCCTTGGTCTTGATGACTTGGTCTTTTGTTTCATTCAGCAAGTAATATAAATTGTAGTAATGACAAAATCACAGCAATAATTAGGAATGATATAATTGGAGGATTACTTATTGACAAAATGGACCAAAGGTAGTATGTGGCAAAGTTAAACGTAGTTTTAGCTATATTTAATTTGAGGGAAATAGTTAGTCTTATTGTAGGACAACAGGAAAGCGTCATGCTGCACTTTCACGTTATCTGTTTTCTTTTGGATATTTCATTCTGCTCAATTCAAAACTCAATCTCTGACTGTTTTCAGGCACTCAGTTCTTTACATGTTGAGTTATTGGTCATACCAGCTATATCAGAACTCAGAGAAACCTGGACCTCCGTTTTTGGGTTTGAGCCACTTGAAGAAACAAGCAAGCAAATAACAAAGAACATGAATCTGTTGGTATTTCCACATGTAGATATGTTACAGAAGAAGATATCAATGCATGAAATTGCTAATGAAAATTTGATTGCTACTGAAGGTACATTTTCCTAGATGCTTGGCACAATTTTTTATTTGGTTATGTATAGCTGGAGATCTACATCCTTGTTGTCCTTTTTCTAAGTTTGAACTTGTGTTTTGCATAATGCAACCTTTTGCAGTTTCTGACCATAAGAATCTTGCGACATACAAAGTAGCAATTCGGGATGGGGAAGACTCATCTGTATCTGATTGTTGCCCTAAAAACGAGAAAACCATATCTATTGACACCATACAGAATAGCATGTCTCCAAAAGACGGCAAATGTCATGCTGTATATGAGACTGTTCATGAAAAATTGGGCGTGGACCACAAAAGCACTGTAAATGCTGGTGAGGATGTCGCTAAGTCTTGTTGCCAAGTAGAGGATAAGGAAAGATACTGTCTGAGTACATCTTGTATTAACACTGAAACTTCACAAGAACATCACGTTGGTGCTATGTTGGAGGTTACTGAAAATTGTTCCAACGAGGTCAAAGTAACAGTTGATGTTGGTTTAAATAACAACAGTGATGAAAAATCTGCACCCTCCGCTGAAGAAAATATCCCTATTAACTCACATATTGAGTTTAGGACAAGGGGATCAAAATATTCTGCTGAAAGTAACCATGATTCACCCAAGATTTCTGATAGTTTTGAACTGAGATGTAAGACTAACTGTGCTCAACCGGGAGATCTTGCTGAATCTGTCAATGGTTGTGGCTCTAGACTAGATGGTGATAGTGCCACTGGTGAAGCAGGTCTCAAAACCAACATCTTGATGCATGTTGAATCAGAGAATACGACCAAAGATTTGCCTGCTAGTTGTGAAAACTATTCGAGTGCTGTTAGTGCGCCAAATGCTGATGAAGCTGAACTAGATTCCAAAACAATTGATCTCCAGACAAACAAAACTCTTGGAGATTGCCAATCTATTCTAGTATCTTCAGGTATTTGTGAGAAAATTGCATATGGTGTCAATGGGATGAATAAAGCATCCAGGGAAGCTGATGCTGATATTGAAGTAATTCTTGATGATAAGCCTGGTTCCCATTCTAGACCGAATGGTCATACAGCCTCAGGCGAAGCAGGTCTTACAACTAACACTTTGATGCATCTTGAGTCTCAGAATATCACCAAAGATTTGCCTGTTAATTGTGAAAACAATTCTAGTGTTGTTGGTGCGCCAAGAATTGATCTCCAGACAAACAAAAATCCTGGAGATTGCGAATCCATATCAGTATCATCAGGTGTTTGTGACAAAATTGCAGATGGTATCAATGAGAGGAATGAAGCATCGAATGCAGATGATGTTCTTCCTGTTGATATTGAAGTGTTTCCCAATAATAAGCCTGGGATAAAGATGTCTTCAGAGCTAGCAGAACTTGATTTGCAGGTTGATCAAACTGATCTGAGTAACGCTAACATTGGTTCGGGTGCGGCTATGCACTGTATATCTACCAACAGTACTTCACGTGGTAGTACTGTAGGGACAGTTCCTGCAAACCAAGGCAGTTGAAGTATCACCACATGAAGTACTTCATGTAGTAGTACTTCATTCTGGAAAGGGTCACTGGTAAGCCCTTGGTCTTTGTAGCAAAGTATTCTGTAAAAAATTGTTGTTAGGGAATAGGGCGATCTGATGTTTAGATAAAGGTTTTTGGAGGTTAGCTCCATTTTTTTGGAGGGCGGACGAGCTAGTGGAGGAACAACACCATGACATGAGGCTCGTGTATTTTGTTACTCACATGATCATTGCCATTTTTTACAATTGTCGCATACATTTTCTATATTTTAGATATTGCATTGAATTCGTCATTATTAACTTGTTTTGGTTGTAGAAATTGACATGATTAATTGAGGGTCATGGATGGCAATGAGCTTGTACCTTAACTGGCAATGCAATTGAAAGTTGAGACTTGAGTTTAAAGTTATTTTCAGTGTCTATATGGCAACATTTATTGTTTCTCATTTTAGGGGATACACTACTTACTCCCTCCGGTCTTATAAACAACTTTTCACTTTTTAGGTTCCTTTAATAATTGATGAATTTAGTTAATATTATAGGCTAGATAGATTTATTATTGAATAAATCTAAAAAGTAAAAAGTTGTATATATATGAGACAAGAGGAGTAAGTTATAAGGAATTGTGGTATTTCAACTTCTTAATAAAAGGAATATGATTCAGTCAATTCTCTTTCATTTTTTGTCTCAATTTACAGCATTTTTTTTTGGGTTAAAGAAGATAGCGAAATGGCTAGCATTAAGATTTGAAGAGAGGAAATTTTTTTTTCTACCCCAACATTTATCTCTTTACCCCAACATATTTTAAAATATTCCTATTCTATCCTTATCTTACTCTAGTATATTTTATTATTTTTTTGTTAGAAATAAACTACTAAAGCTAAAGTATAGAGATAGAGAGAATGAGAGATTTGTATTCTTCTCTTCACTTATGTATTTTACATCATAACAAAGGTCCTATTTATAGGACACAAAGAAAGAAGTTAAAAGTCTAAGGTAATAATGCTCCACTATTTAGTGGGAGTTACATGGAATGGAAGAGATAGGGATTATGGACATCCACTAAGCCAAATTATTCATAACACTCCCCCTTGGATGTCCATCGATGATGTGCCTCATTAAAACCTTACTAGAAAAAAACCCAGTGGGAAAAAATTCTAGTGACGGAAAAAGAGTACAACATCCATTTACATAATATAATTATTTCTCCCCCTCAACCATACAACCATCTTTAAGGTGGCGAAGAAGATTATTTCTACTTGGGAGCAACTTTGTGAAAATAGATTATCACACGAACGAATTCGATGAATGTTTGGATCACCATTCTTCATAATGATTGTTGCATTAATTCTTCCGGCAGATAAACCACAATTTTCTTGTATGTTGAAACTCATAACCCTAAATAAAGAGCATTCTTCGCTTCCTTGATTACGTTGTTTCTCTAAGAAACAAAACATATGCTTGAATTTGTTCTGATACCTGTATATACAAATATTGACAAAAATAAAATACCACAATACATATAATTAACAAAATACATTATTGTCATCGTTTGAATTAAAATATGGTACTTCAGGACCAATTCAAGTTGTTCATCATTTTCTTGAAGACATGATCAATATTAATATCAAGTGACATCACAACAAGGTTGTTAGAACCGGACCGGTCATCGAACCGGTAAGCTTACCGGTTCAAGGTTCAATGGTCGGACCGGGGTCGGACCGTTTTTACTTGAATATATATATTTTTAAATAATATATAGATTTTAAGAAGCAAAAAATTAAACAATATAAATCTATAATGTAATATTTATTTTTTTATTATAATATTTCTTTAAAAAGATATATATATTATGATATAGTAAGTAATTAGAAAACAAAACGTTAAAAAGAAACTGTTAATAAAAGAAATAGTGATAAAAAATAAATAATAATGCATAAAAAAAACCATCACGTAAAAAAGCATAAAACCAAAACATCAATAGCTTCTTATTAAGCTCAAAGCCCAATCCATTATCCATCATCAAACCCTAAAGTCTACTACTAACATAGTCATTCTTTTTATCTCTAAAGTGAAGTGATACAACAGCCGCACAGCAGCCTCCCTTTCATCTATCCCTCTTTGGTGAAGTTTAAGATGGGAATGTCTATTAATTTTCCCATGATGGAAAAATGCTTATCTCACAGTTAGATACACTATCTATATATTGGATGGCTTAGATTTAGAAAAAGTACTTTTTCTTGACTTGATCAGAATTGGAGGTATTTGGTTTAATTTGTACCAACTTTTATGATATGTACTATTTTATCCTTAAATATAAGATTTCTTTATATTTTTCTTTGTTCCATTTTATAAGGTATTTTACAAATTTTTAAAGGTATTAATTATTCTTTTATCAACATAGTCATAATTAAAGTGCATCTTTTTCTATAATTTGTACTCCCTCCATCCTAAACTATAAGCATAAAAAATAAAAATCACACCTAAGAAAAACTAAAACATACTAATTTGGAGTATGTGTTTTTATATTTTCTTTGAAAAAAGTATTGTGGAAAGATGTACAAATAATTTTCATTGTTTATTGATAATAATGGAGAGAGAAAAAATTAAATGAAATTTGCATTTAGTTTTATGAGAATAAGTAAAAATAATTCTTGGAAAAGAGAATTTGATTTTTTTTTTCTCTTATAATTTGGGACAAAGAAATTGAGTTTTTTTCCCTTACAATTTGGGACGATTGAGTAATAAATAGTACTTTAGGAAAACAAAAATTTATTCTCTTTTTTGAAGGATAAAATTGTAAAAACAATACTAATTCTCAACAAATTTAATACTAAAACTCACTTTTTTAATCTCCGCAATTTTCTCAATGAAATCTTATAATTAGGGACGGAGATAGTAGTATTTATATAATTTTTTTTTTGCAATAGCCAATTTGCTAAAATTTCACCTTATCAAGTAAATGAGTGGGTGTATCAAAAATTTGAAATCAAATTCTTACATATTACATGCAATATTTCTACCAACTAAATTATATCCACGAAGATATATAATTTATGATCTTAGGAAAATAATACCACGTTTTTTTCCAAAAAATTGTTCATTCACGTTTTTGTGTATTTTTTATATATAATTTAGTTGCATTTTTTACATAGTTTTTATTTCTACCAACTAACGTTATTAATAAATACCGCAAACGAAAATTAGTGCAAAGCCAAACTTGCTAAAGGTACAGTATTGGAATTGATACAAAAGTTACGGTCATGTGATATAAGCCCTCCAATACTTATATAATATATCAACGGTTAAAAAGATTGTTTCCCATGGTGGGAAAATTATACATATGCTCCCATCTTAAACTGCACCTCCCTCTTTTATGTGTTTTGTCACTTTATTCTTTTTCTTCTTCTCCTAATTTCTTTTTCCCTTTCTTCTATTGCTTCTATGAAAACCACCTATATAAATTACCTTATGTTAATTATTTCAAAAATGAACAACCAGAACAATCTTATCTACTGATTTGTTTTTTGTTACTCAATAGGATAATTTCAGATTCACTTTCCCATCAGTGTGAACCACACTCAGCCTGTTTCTGTTTTTTCTTTCTTCCCTGCATTTTTTGAGTTGGACGAAAACTATTCTGTATCACCAGTTTTTTTTTTTTTTTTTAAAGTTCAGACCGGCAAACCACTCAGACCGGCCGGTTTTTTTCCGGTTTTCATCCGGTTTACGCGTTTTTCCCCGGTTCCCTCGCAGAACGGTTTTGCGCACCAACCGGATCAGATGCAGGTCCGGTTCCCGGTTCGACCGGTCCGACCGGCCGGTCCGGTCCGGTTTTGACAACCTTGCATCACAATCATTCTAGTACGCAATCAACTAGATTTGTCCATTTCAAATTATTTTAATACATTTGCTATATAAGTTTTTCTTGATGCACAAAATTTCGTTTAAATAATAAATTTTGCTAATTCAAACAAACATTTCGCACGCGACATATGTAATTTCAAATATTTCTATAATAAACGTATTTTAGGATCTCTTCTAGAGATCTAATAATATCATCATAAAATTGTTTATAATAAATTTACTTCCAATGGACATCAGATGTCATTTCTTCAATGTATCACAAAAATTAACTCTTCCAGAGAGTTTCATATAATCATCAATTCAAATGAGCCATACAAATGTATTGTAACATATATTTCATGAATTCACTTCAGGTGAATATGTCTCATCAAAATAAATTGTAGACATTTACCATCCACTTTTGGTGAACATATCAAACTCTATAAGTATGTATTACATCAATATAATTCTTTTTAGCGCAAAAAATCATATATATTTAATTAGCTTCACATCTTCAAGTGTGCGGACTACAGGTCCAAACAGTTCAGTTATATAAATAGAGTTTGATTTCACAAGAATTATCTATTTCCATCTGCAGATATTTTCTTTATCTATAATCCTTAATAGACTTTGATTCATGATCCTCGTTATCACTTATCACGTATAGCGCTATAGAAAAACATCGTCAACGTTGACTTTCATTTTTGGTTTCATCTCATTTCATTCATAACTTATCGAGATCTCTTTATTTTCATAAATTTCAGGTACCTGATCAGTTCTTCTGGAACTTAAAAATCAATCATATCAGACAACTCTATAAGAGTTTATACATCCTCATTTGGGTTATCTTTCCTTTAAGCTTCTTTTCTTGTTTGATGATTTTTATATTTGGAACCAATTGGTCTACCACGCTTCATGCGCGGTTGAGACTCATTTGCAAAATTCTATTATCCACCAAGGATATATATTTTCTTTGGAGCATTAGCAGCTTATATTTTAATTTCTTAACTATGCAAAAGAGTTATATTTTGAGGATCAAGATGAGACAATAGTATTTCTTTTCAAATAATTTATTTGAACTTCGGATTCATATTTCAATTGTCAGCTGCTTATTCACTCCCCCTAATATTGAGAAAACTAATTCATCAATAATCATCCTACTGGGATGTAAACAAGTTGGCTCAATACAATTTGTAATAGATGAAGATTCATATCAGATATACTTTCCCAATATTCTTTCAAGATTTATCTAAGCACATTATATTGGAGCAATTGTGATATACACAACACATCCAACAATGCTTATATGAAAATTAATTATTAGGTTATAAACCTAAACTTAACTGATTTGCAAATTAAGGGGAATACTTCCATATAATAACTTATTGGCTTGATGCGAAGCAAAAACTCAATATAAATGATCTCATGTTCCCAAAGTAGAATTTTGAAGTTATGATTTCATAAGTATCAATCATACATTTAACTTTAGACGTCCAAAGAATGAATCTTCGGGTCCATATTTTTAATGAGCCTATGCTACAAGATATTCAAATCAATTTTTTGTCGACATATGATATTTACAAATTTCACAAACTTCTGATTGTGAGTTGACTGCACATTTATCTGATGCATCAATTAAAGTCGTATAATATCTAAATGATAATTGGTGATTTGATTTACAAATATCACCTACTCTCAAAATTTGTGAGAGACTAAATATTTTCAAATTTACAACTTTCTTTGGGAACTAAGAATACACAAATTATTGGATTGAAAAAACTTATGGCTCTTCAATACATATCCAATAAAAAGTATAATAATTATTTTTTCGCATCGCAATAGATCCGGGATAACCCAACCGGTCTTGCCAAATACAAACTTAATATTATTTGCAAACTATTGAATTCTTCTGGAATTCATAGAGTATAAAATTGAGTTTTCTAAGTTCTTCAAGAATATATTGAATTCTTCTAGAATTCATAGGGAAATAAAATTGAGTTTTTTTTTCTTTAAGAACTGAATTATTGAATACTTACGGGACTCGTAGCATATAAATAAACATCAAATCAAATTATAACATATCTATATATTTAAAGATATAAAAAAAATTTACACATTTTTCAATAAACGAAGATCAATTAAAACAACATTATATCATATTAGGGATAAACTTAGAGAATAGATATAGAGAATATGAGATCTTATTGTCATAGTATAAATGTAGATCTTAATAATAATATTTTTTTCAAATTAATATAAATTATAAAGATCAAATAAATCTTATAAATTTTTTGTGTAGTTTTTCAGAAGTATATAATCAATCTATAATAAGTTATTTGTACAATCCTTCTAGGATATATCATTACCGAATTCTTCAGGAATTCATAGATAATAAAAACCGAATTTTTAAGTTCTTCAAGAACTATGCAATATATTTTAACAATAAAATCAATTCTCTAATCAATCCTCCAGGTAGAGCTGTCAAAACGGGCGGCCCGGCCCGTTTCGGGCTTCGTCGGGCCGGGCTTAAAAAGCCCGGATAAAAAACGGGCTACAAAATAAGGCCCGAGCCCGGCCCGGTACGGGCTCTCGGGCTTTCGTGCCGGCCCGGTTTTTTTAAAAAAAAACATTTTTAAAGCAATAGATGAAGGGTAATTAAAATAAATAAATTTAAGTGCTCAATAAATTTGACAAAGAGATCACAACATTAATTCATTACAAATAGGTTGAAATTTGTTAGTATTAATGTAAAGTTATTTAAGCTAGTTACAGTTTACGAGTAATTACGTAGAGAAATATTTCACAATCGTGGTTTTATATTTTTAGCTTATTTATTTATTTATTTTAATGACACGATAAATTATTTTTACTTTTAGCTTCTTTTCATTTCCTTATGTATATAATTTGCATTATTAGTGCATGTATATAATTTGCGTTACTAGCGCATATTTATTCTCTTAAATGCGTGTTTGATGGAATTGGAAGGTGTGTGTGACGTTTGTGTTGTGTTGTTGCCGTGTTGTTAACTTATTATGTTTGTGTGGACTTTTAGATTGGTGGCCTAAACAAAAATATTATAAATATCTTTCCTTGTTTACTCACATTTTTTTTATATTTTTTTATATTATAATTTAATTGGGCTTGCGGGCGGCCCGCGGCCCATTCGGGCCGGCCCATATTTTTTGCGGGCGTTATCCGTCCGGGCTAAAAAGCCCGGATGCTAATTCAGGCTAGATTTTTAAGGCCCAAGCCCGGGAAAAAATCGGGCTATTCGGGCCGCCCATTCGGGCCGGCCCATTTTGACAGCTCTACCTCCAGGGATTAACCCTTTTGAATTCTTTTAGAATTCACATAGAATAATGTTGAGTTCTTTAGGAACTATCCTTTTGAATTCTTCAGGAATTCTCAAAAAATAATATGAGTTCTTCAAGAACCATGCTTTTGAATTCTTCAGGAATTCACATAGAATGATATGATTTCTTCAGGAACTACATAATAATTTATTTTATTTTATTTTATATAATATAAGATCATTCTTTATGCAATACTTCAAAAATGCATAAGAATAAATAAACACAATAATATAGTAAAATTCACATAATAAGAGAATGAGATATCAAACTTAATTGACCAATAAACTTAATTTATCATAAAATCAAGTGTGAGAGTCATATATATAAAAGTGCAACAAAATTAGTAAACAATAATTTTTTTTTTTACTGGTCACAAAATATGAGAATATAATAATTAAAAATATATGTAAATTATTCTCAAATAAATTAATAGAAGATATTTGTAGGACATAAATTTAGGTAAACCGTTTCAAAATTCCAAAAATGGTGAAACATAATATTGAGAGAAATTGAAAGAACAATGTCCTAAGTTTTTCTCAAGAAACCGATAAACATAGTGTGCAAATTCTTTGTACAATTAATCAATACAACACAAAATGGGTTTTATAAATTTTAATCCTAAGAAAATCACAAACAATATACAAAGAGTTCACCTAATAAGTAACATGTGCTAAAGTTTAGACGAAACCCATTTTATTTAGTAGAGAAAAGAACAACAAATTCAATATCCATTAGCTAACAGTGGTCATCAAACAAAAATCATCAAAGAAAGCGTTGATTAAAAGGTATAAAATGTGATTCAAGATTTCTTAACAAGGATCATCCAAAACCAAAGTACAACACATGATTTTTACCTTCTTTTATTTTTTATTTTTTAATCAACATAATAATATATGACAAATTGGAGCATGCTAAGAGATAAATAATTACAAACTTTGAAATCTCGATCGATAGAATATGTAAATTTGTTAACATTGCAATTTAGTGAGACATGTGTTTCATAAAAGTAGAATATGCACATTTAAAATCACACAAGGCATCTAAGGATATTCATTTAAACACCAAAACAATTTTCCTCAAATAAAAAGAATTAGATCAACATGATGATGTAAATAAAAAATTAACTCACTAAATAAAGAATCCAAGGTGACAATTGTATTATGCACAAAGCAGCCCATACCTGACATATATCACAAGTAACATAGCTTATGGTAGAAATATCAAAAGCATTCTTTGGATCATGACGCACATAAAATAATAAAGGATGAAATCAGGTTTTAGTCCTCACATCCATAATATTAGGAGCATCCTGAGTGAAAAACAGAACAACATACAACATTATAAATAATATCAAGAGGAAGTATATGAATCAATATTACCTCGGTATTATTAGAGCTTCGTGCTGATAACGTGTTAGAAATAAACTACTAAAGCTAAAGTATAGAGATAGAGAGAATGAGAGATTTGTATTCTTCCCTTCACTTATGTATTTTACATCATAACAAAGGTCCTATTTATAGGACACAAAGAAAGAAGTTAAAATGCAAAGGTAATAATGCTCCACTATTTAGTGGGAGTTACATGGAATGGAAGAGATAGGGATTATGGACATCCACTAAGCCAAATTATTCATAACATTTTTAATTTTTTTATCACTTATTCGATAAACTGTACACCACCCGAAACACTGTTCCGGTAAAAAAAATTCTGGTATGTTAATTTTACCAGAACATTTTTTTTTAAAATGAACCGATTTGTAATATTATCTGCAAACTTATGATATTATAATACCGGAACACTTTTCATAAGTGTACTGGTATAGAAAAAATCCCAAAATTCTTTGAAATGTTACCGGAATACTTTTTAAAAGTATACTGATATGTTGAGGAAAACAAAAAAGTGTTCCGGTATTAGTATAAGTGTACCGGTTTGTAAAAAGTTTCAAACCAGTGTACTTGCTCTTCTCCCCCTATCTTTTTCGAAAACCCCAATTCCGTAGTGTTTCTTTTCCTGTTTGAGCACAATTACCATAGGTTTAAATCATGCTCATTAGTTAGCAGATACCATCCCATTCTATTAGATTCGCAAAGAATAACCAAACGATATTTGGTAATGAAATTCAGCCAATTGTGTCTGCATCTTCAATCAATTACAGTGTCACTTGCTCCCCTTATTCATCCGTATCCACTTGTCACCTTGCCCTTGTCACCTGCCCATATTCATCACCGGTACACTTTTTATAATATCGAAATACTTTTTAAAAAGTGTTCCGGTAATAGTTTGAAGAATTATGACATTTTTTCTATACCAGTATATTTGTGAAAAGTGTTTCGGTATTATAATAAAATTGAGTTTGCAGATAATATTACAAATCGATACTTTTTTTAAAAGTGTTCCGGTAAAATTAACATACTGGAGAAAAAAACTTACGAGAATAGTATTTCGGGTGGTGTATAGTTTACCAAAAAAGTGATAATTTTTTTTTAAATAATAAAATATACTAAAGTAAAATAAAGATAGAATAGGAATATTTTAAAATAGGTTGGGATAAAGGGATAAATGTTGGGGTAGGAAAAAAAATTTCCTTGAAGAGAACTTAAAATGGAAAAGTTTGTGTCAAAAAAAAATGGAAAAGTTAAATAGTTGAAATTCCAAAAATGTGTAAATTCAACATTGTGTAAAATGTTTTTTTTTTATTTTTATTTTTTTTATCCACATCGTGTAAAATGATGAGTAAAAGAAAATTCGTGGAAAATGGATAGAGTTATGTTTTTTGTTTTTACAAAAGTTATTTTTTTATCGGTAAGTTAAAGAAAATTGCTCTTTAAAGTCCTTTTATTTAAAATATAAAATAACATCAATGACATAAAAGTAGTCATTTTTATAACTAATACTGTAAGAAAACTAACAAAAAGTCATATTTTAATGACAAATTAACTAAGACTTTGGACTTTTTTTTTAATTATTGCTCTTAGTGAGTCTAATACCATACAATTAAAATTTTGAGGCCCCATAAATTGGAGGTCCGACTTGGAAGAGCTATTTGCACATGCTCTTGGCCGACAATTTTATGGAGTACAAGGAGATAAATTTTCATCGTGCACACATTTATTTTTATTATTGGATTAATAAATCTCTACATGATACAAATTTTGTCTCAAATGTACATGTTTGACAACATCTTATATCAAAGCCTACACTATTCAAGTGGTAAGTGGTGTAAGTCTACTAAATTAATAGGCAGTGTTGTTAAGTTTATTATTGATATATAACAATATAGTTTAGGGATTCTAATTTTATATGACATTTGAATTAAGTTTTGCTTTATAATAATAGTTTTAAATCTTACATTTATTTTCATCTTATATATATATATATATATATATATATATATATATATATATATATATATATATATATATATATATTCAAGATAATTTCATAGAAATGAAAGTCAAGTGAGCAATAAGTTGTGATACTAATTTTTTTTTGGATGATAAAATCAATTCTCTTAAGAACTATGTTTTGGACTGGGCCAATGACCCAATTGGGCGTTGAACTAGGTTATCCGACCCATAAACAAGTAAAGCAGACCATACAAGGGACACACCATAATTACATATGATCATCGTTTAATAAGGACATATGAACCGTCATACAACACCTGTCACAATCACATGGGGGAAGAAAAATATATTAGGTTTTTTGCAACCTAATTCTTCCTTATATAAAGTCTGTCAAAAGGCTCCTTCATGTATACAATATCTAACCCTAACTACCTCCACTCTACGATGCTTACTAACTTGACCGTCACAGTGTGTGCAAGTATCACCCCTCCTTCACAACGAGGTTCAACCACCAACAACCAACTAAAGTCCTTACACAACGACTTCCACCGCCTTATCATCCATATCTCAGGCTCGGAGAGAATCAAACTATATTTAATGATTTATGAGACACAAAATTGTTATGCATGACATTTTGAATTTTTTCAAAGATTCACAATATCTAATGCTTTTTTTTGACACACAATATCTAATGCTAAGAAATCAAAAGTGTCAAACAAAATGATATGAAAACATGTTGAATGTTTTTATGTTTGAACACACTTTCTTATGTTTGAGGACTTTGAGGGCTACTTGTTCCACAGTAAAAGCCTCGGTCCTCAACCAACAAGTGGGGAAACTCAAGTCAAGTTCATATATGCACCGCACGGGTCGATGTTCTAGTTTATCTATCTTTCCTCATGCAATTTGGTCGAGAAGTTCACATGCACCTCTCTTCGTTGATACCCCCATTTGCCTAAATATATAAAAAAGAACATCCCTTACAAAGTCATGCCTATATTTGAAGTTTGAAAGTTCCCTACAATTAAACAATCATGAGACGATATCTAAGAATAGTACACTACTCTACTAGTGAGATATGTTGGCCTAACCCATCAATATGGGTTGATAGATGAAAATCATGAACATGTGCTGCCAAACATCAAAAAATTATTTGGCTTTAAGGCGGTCAATGTTATTGACAGTAAAATTGCTAAAATCAAAACCTACTATCCTACGACAAAGATCATCCAAATCACTATGCAAAATCAGAGTCCATATTACATATTTCAATGTATCTCAATATATGATCTTATAACATGCAAGATAGGACCCGAGAAGCCACAAAAGCATACAGGAAATACTCTACCAGTGAGTACAAATCCAACCTCCAACCCTAATAGGTACGTAAGCTACCCTCTATTGAAGGTCCCCAAAGAAATGACCTCCATCAACAATGATGCCTTTAACCGTCATTCGCAACTATTTGTCAAATAAAATAGATGTCTCCTCCATATGAATCAATTGACACATCCTTAGACCATAAAAAAGTTTGACAATATCCATACATGATCGAAGACGAAGACGACTTTGTGGATTTCTTAACTGAGAAAGAAAATGCGTTAACTCAATAACCGTAACAACTCTCTTAATAGCTAACCTCTTAATATAACCTCTATCTCGACTAAAATTGGTCAATTCAATTTTTCCAAATTCTGTTTGATTTTAAAAATTGTTACTCTTAATGTAAAATTTCTATTATTGTTTTTTAATAATGCTAAAGGCAACACACATAAAATTTTTATATAGAAAATTGGTGCATTCAAATTTTTTAAAAATGAGTCAAACTATCTAACAAGAAAAATTAAAATACCTATAAAACGTGTGAATCTTCAATGTGGCTTATCCCAAGTCATGATCATCTCATTAAAATAATATAAATGAAAATTAAAGGGGGCAAAAAATCGAGATTCCTTGATCATGTCTGTTTGCCAATTCTTATTTTACTGATTTTCTTTTGGCTCCTTCTGACTCTGAGCATCTCATGATTTTCATCGTCTGGATGCATCGATTCTGCTCAATCAAACAACGATTAACTAATCAGTTGCATTTGTTTATTAGTGGTGTAATATGATTTTCCTCTTTCCACTGCCCAACAAGTCAAAGAACTAGTACTGGTATTAGTTATAAGGTACATCCTTCCTCCCAATTTAACTAACACAGTTGACTATTTTACGTATGTCGATGAATAACTTTGATGGTTAATATTTTTAATTGTATAATGGTAAAAATTATAAAATTTTGATGTTTTGAAAATACTCATCGAGACGAATCAAACAACATCTTATATGCTAATATTTATTTTTGTTTATTAGTAGAAAAATAAGGTCAAAGCAACATATGTAAAAAATACACAACAATCGACTGTGTCAAATAAATTAAGACGGAGTGAGTAAATTCTAAAATGGGTCACTTCATCAAGTGGTCTATGGTGGATCAGTTATGAATAACATTATAATTAATACAAATTTTCAAAATTCACCGTTGGATTGAATGTTTGCGTCACATAGATCATCCATAAAAAAAATTTGAAAAATTGAAAATCATTTGATATGTTATTGAGACCCATTAAGATTAATGGTTTATGAGTTTTTATTAAATAACGTTAATCTTTACAAGTTTCAATAATATATCAAATGATTTTCAATTTTTCTAAAAATTTGTATTGATGATCTATATAATATATACTTTCAATCCAACAGTGAATTTTGTAAAATTCGTATTCGTTATAATAGTATTGACCACTTTTCCACGGTGGATCACTTGTGAAGGTGGTCCACCATAGCATTAACCTTAGTTATAATTAAGTAAAAAGTCTGGCTAACGAGTCCTGAAGCACTCTTTAAACATTTTATTTATAGAAATTATTATTCAAAAATGTAAAATATTTTAATTTTTAATGTCATAAAAATTTTAGAAAAAATTATTAGATACTTAAAGAGTGTCTCAGAACATTCGTTAGCATTTTCCTAAAAAAAAGAATTTCCCTATCAGCCAAATTAATTAGTATATACATTTTTTGTCAAGTACAATATATTGGATAGAAATTTTACTTTAAAGATAAATAAATGAAATGTTTAAAATTTGAAATTTGACTTCTATTTATATATATATATAATGCAATGTCAAGTTAAATTCAAATGAACATAGTAGTACATTTATATTACGATTAATGAGTAGTTAAATTATGAGTGTCGTCAAGATCTAAAATAGAGACCGTAGCTATACAATTTAGTTGCTACTTTGCGTCTTTCATGATCTATCTCAAAAAAATTCAATATATATAATGAAATCAATAACAATATTAAACTTTTTTTAATTTACTCTAATATTACTTATACTTCGTTTTATTTATTAATTTGATCACAAAAGTCCAGAAATTTTATGTTTCTTTAAAATAACGTAACATATACTCCTAGTCATGATTTTATGAAGAAGTTCAAGGTTTTCCGTATTGATTATATATCCTACCTAATTTCAAAATATTTCAAAACAAAATTATAATAAGATATGCTCAGAGATAATAATGAAAAAATATAAAGGATAACTATGGGTGCATTTGATTTGTAAAAATTCAGAATAATTTCGATCGAAATCTATTTGATTTTAAAACTATTTGAGACGGAACAATATATAGAAAAATGTACTAAATAAAAATTAAAATCCTTGTTTCTCACTAAATCAGAAAACAACTTTACATTTCTTGACTCATTTAAAGCTTGTACAGACTAACTTAACATAAAAAATGACACCAAGAAGATTCAAACCTGAACTTGAGAGGAGCATGTACGGTACTTCAAGTTCCCAAGCCGGCCTTCACATGTGAGTCTGTTTTTTAGTACTATATACTCAAGTACTCACTTGTTAAAATTAACCAAATCAAGAATAAATGAACGTGGTTGAATGAAGTAGCAGATTAATTGATGATGATGAGACAAATTATTATCTGGCATCCACGTTACATGCTTTGCTATCATTTCAATTTACAACAAAAAAATCTAAACTACAACACTCTGCAATTGCGGCCACAATATAACAATTTCGAAGTTTCTGCAACAGCTACATTTTTTTGCAATATATATAAAAATATGTAGCGTATTTGTAACTTCAATTTAGAATCATGACTAGAATGACATGAGCGTAACGAGGAGATCCGCAAAAGCACTAAGAATGTACTTGTGAGTGTTCTTTGGGTTGAGAGCAAGGTAACATAAAAGCAACTCATGCAAGATGTTCCAATTTGATCTCACATCCATCAACTCTGGCCGCGCTTCCACCATCTCTTGCATCGACCTCCTGAAATCGGTATAAGGGTCGGGAGAGTAGGTTGGTACCGCCACACTTCCATTGAACAAAACCTCCTCTTTCTCTATTTTCTCTTTCTTCTCACGCTTAACACTACTGGACTTATCTACCAATGGTAAGGAAGAATGTTGGATGATATTTGTGTTTTTATATTCGATTAGTGAGTTGGAGCTTCCGGGGGAGGAGAAGAAGAAGCGTTGAGATGCAAAGGCTGCCGCGAAATCCACTGGCTCGGGTTCGGGTTCGGTTTCAAAAGAAGTGGATGTAGTGAAAGTGGTAGAGAGTGAAGAAGAGCATAAAGTGTGGTTAGAAGAGGTTAAGGAAGGGTCATAGAGAGAGTTGAAGTTCTTGATCATAATTGATGTGGAAGATGTAGATGAAGGAGGTTTGTCATGAATTTGATGATGATGTTGATGTGAGGAAGCTGTACTAGTAGTGGTAAGAGTGGGACTTGTAGGTGGAGAATTTGATTGAGGAATGGAATTTGAAAAGCAGAGGCCAAGGTGCTTCAGATTTCTTGTGGTACTTGACATGTTTGTAAATTATATGTACTACGGAAAATGAATATATCAACAATCAAGAGGTCCTTTGGTTTATGACAATATATATAGTTGAAATAAAAAATGGACATAAGGAAAAGAAGTCCCTCGTCAAATAATAAAAATATATGGCCAAATTGCATCCATTATTTAAACTATGCATGTTATACATTATACATAAAACAACAAGATGCCTCACAACGAAGCAGATTTACTGTTGTAATATTTGCCACAGTTATCATGCAATTTTAATTTTGGACCGTCCGATCTGTTATGTACGGTTGAGATTGTTTTGATTGATTTTACAACAGATTTAATCAGAACCGTTTGATAAAAAAACAATGGCCGAGATTGAAACTGTGTGGTTTTTTTTTAATGTAGGAAATCGTGATCCTGCCTCAAAATGATGGTGATCGGTGGAAGGAATTCTTTGTGACGGATGTAAAGGTCAGAATACGAGGCGGAGGTAACGATGATGGAGGGGGTGTACATGTAAACGTTCTAACGCTTAAATTAGTATAAACTTAAGGTGAGTGAGATTAAAATGAGACAAACCTTGCGAGGTTGTAAAGAATCGTTTATATCACTTATGTAGCATATAGGCTAAAAATAGATAACTTAAGAAGCATATAGGTTAGAGTTGTGTTATTTAGACATCGAAATATTGACAATGGGTCCGTTTGGAATGACTTATTTTTGAGCTTATGCAAAACAGCTTATGCAAATAAATAAGCTTTTATGTTAATTTATAAGTTTCTACTTACAAAACTATATTTTTATAAGCTATTTTTCATAAAATACCTTGACAAAGTAATAAAAATACATAAAAACTTATTTATTTAAATTTGCATAAACTATTTTGCATAAACTCAACAAAATGTTATTCCAAACGGGCCAAATATATATGATACCATATGTTTATTTTTATATCTCATTTTTTTTTAGGCAATATCTCTCATACATCTTTTACATTTTACACATATTTAAAAAACCATATAAATTACACTTGACAACAAAATTTTATTGTACAAATATCATATTTCCAACCTAGTGCACTTTTGTTTAAAAAAAAACCTAGTGCACTTTTAGTTCAACGTAGAGATGCTTTTTTAAGCTTCTCTACTAAATCAAGTATACTAATAAAGCTGATGGTTGATCTAATGAATGAAATAGAGAATAAAGTTATAAAAATATCAAGAGTTTAATAACAGTAATTATTAACGTCTACCATTTTTTTTATAAAAAAACGATATGAAAATTTTATTTAAAATGTGGTGATGATACTTAAACATACACTTAGTATTTTATAGTAGTTGTATGAAATTAAGTAAGATATAAATTTTATATTGCAATTGCATGTGCTGAAAATTGGACACTGTTTCTTGGACCAATTATTCACTTTTCGTTTAAGGAGCGTATAGCTACACGCTTCAAGAATCTTTTGTCGTATACTTTCATGTAAAATATGATAGAATGTAATTGGAAACTACACCAAATTAATATTTGTGTAACAATTTTTTCATGTAGTAAATTATAATATCATGATATTTTAACTTGAAGCTTTCTTTAATTAAAACTAGTATAGGCATAGCCAAACAATTCGTGTTTTGAGTATACCTTTGTTTGGGATGAAAGCAAGCATGCGCACATGGGAAAGATAACTAGAGGTAAGAGGTATCAAACAAAAAGCAAAACACAAATAAATTATAAATCAGTAGACCAGAAAAAACCAACATAATTATAATCTTCAAGTTCTATTATTAAATGTAAGAGAAAATAAAATAAGAAATATAATAAGGTGAAATTCAGACACACATATGTGTACGATTATACTGGTGAGTTGGATAATTTTAATAGATTTTAAAATTAATAAATATTATTTATAAGTTTATTAAAATTATCCACTTAAACAGTGTACACCAGCACATATTCAAATTAAATATGTAACGAAGAACTCATCGTATATAATAAATGATGTATATAATAAATGATCACCATGAAAAAAACAACTAAAAGAAAGCTAGGATTCCAAATAGGAAAAGACAATACCATTGTCTACTGGGATAGTTATGGTTGGTCCATTTTATGAACAAATCTATTAAATTAACACACAAGAAAGTGATGTATCATAGGCTATAGATACCATTTCTTTGTTCATAAAAAAACATCATAACAAAGGCTTTGCTGAGTGAAAGAAAAAGAAATCATAACAAAGACTTGTCTCAAATTCGATCCACTAGTCCATTATCCACTCCAAAAGGATTAATAATCCTTCATATATAAATTTAAGTGTATCTTTTTTTTTTTCACACAAAGATTAACACACATTATATTGTGAATTAATTAGCCATCCAACTTAATTATATCACGGCTATATATTACTATATGCGCGCATTTTAAATGAATATGTAAACAAACCGTACTACACGTATATATCAAATCCATTATAATTTAATTTGTTATGTTCCTATGATATATGACATCCAATATATTGTTGTGATTTGGCAAAAGCAAAGCAATTTTGTATATGATGGCCCCTACTTTCTCAAGATTATTTGATCTTCCTATCTTTATTAAAACTGGCCCCTACTTTAATATTTGGTTACTTATGTACTTGACTGATACACTTTTTAGATGGAGATAGCGAAGCTGAAGAAATCACATAAATACATTTCTTTTTTCTTCCTGAAATAACATAAATACATTTTTAGTATCTCTATTTTGCCTTTTAATTTTAATTTTGGTCCATCAAAAAATTTTCTTTTTACGAAGTGTTAGAAATAATAAAAAAACCATTGATGTGTCTCTATCCTAATAGCTTAAACTTTTGAGATAATCGGTTATTTGACATGGTACAGACCTCTATGACTAAATGGTCTAGAGTTCGATCCCCGCTTCCCTCACTTTCTAATTAAAAAGTAGAATTTATGCATATGGTAGATGAGCCTATATATTATCCTCACTTCAAGCCCAAATGAGCTCTTGCATGAGGGGGGTGTGTTAGAAATAATATAAAACCATTGATGTGGCCTATCCTAACAGCTTAAGCTTTTTGGGATAGTCGGTTATTTGATACGAATAAAAACTTATAACATTTCATTAAGCAAAATGTGTTCAATACAATATAATATATCAACCAACATTTGAGAACTAGCTGAAAATAAGGTCATCTTAGCAAGATTATGGACAACCTTATTTGCTTGTCTTTGGATAAAGTGTACAGTAAGTTAACAATTTTGATGGAGTAGTCTTTGGAAGAAATTAGAGTTAAAATTTCTAGAATGTTATTTTTTTACCAAAATTTCAAGAATGTTTTGTGACATTGATTATCATTGAATGATTAAATTCTCTCTTCTCCTTGATTACTTTGATGATGAATATGATGATTAGAGAGTGGGTGAGAAGGAAGAAGATTGGATTTCAATTGATTTTTCATTTAAGTAGTTTTTTATTTTAATAAAACACAAATTAAAAATAAACATTTTTAATCCTTTAAATTTAATTAAAAAATAGATTTGAATTCTACGTGGCATAATCTATCAATGTACATTCATCAAAAAGTCGATGTGGCACTGCCACATCATTTGCCATTAAAGCTATTTGATGAATTTTTTTAAAAGAAATAAAACTTAAAATTTAAATATTTATAAATTATAGGAATTAAAAATATATTTAATCTTAAAAAAAAAAGAAAAAAAGAAACACATGCGAGTTAATTTAAACCCAAATTTCTCATGGTGAGGGTTTAGGGAGTTATATGAATGGTCCAATCAAACTGATGGTGGGGCTGTTGTTTGCTTAGAATTTAGTTAATGGATGAAACATTAAGCTCCATTTTCTTAGGGTATCTAGTGACAAGCAATATTATAGTTACCAATCATTTAGAATTTTTTAGAATTTAGTTAATGGACCAAACAGTTTGCTCTATTTTCCATCCGTGTCATATAGTGACAATCATTCAAGTAACCTTGAAAATTACATTAACTCATATTTGAAGTTGTAAAGAAGATAAACTGTTTAGAATGTAGTTAATGGACGACACTAAGATGATCCTTTGGTTAAGTTGGGCAACTGTTCAGAACACTTTTTAATAAAAGTTTATGTTATATAAATTTATGTTTTGTTCGGGACTGTCTAAAGTCCAATAAACCGAGGCCCAAACACTAAAAAAAGAACACAACATGTTACTTCTTCACGCGACTATGGAACGAACACAAAAGTTTTTCCACGAGCACGGTGCGAGTCCATAGCTCCAATGCAGGTCATACACACTAGATAAATGATCATTCAAGAGATATTTGTGGCTGAATATTTGTACATGGAGCAGCCCACAAAAATGGTTATCCCCCCTATTCCACTATATATGCGTTGACGCAGTTACAGTGCGAACCGTCCGATCTGATTGGATGATCAGAATTATTTTAGAGTATATATAATCTAAATCATCCGATGTGAAATCAATGGTCTAGATTAACTACTGCGTTAAACTGCGTGCTTTTTCGACTTTAGAAAATCCGGATCCATATGCATGCATGCACCAACTCTCAAGATACACATTCTCTACCCTAATTTAACACTTTCTCTCACCTCTTGCAAATATAGATTTGAGCGTTGGAATAGTAACATTCTTGCAGGTACATTTTTCTCCATTGGTACTTGAACATTCAATCACTATTCACCAAGTACAAATCTAATAATCTCGCAGATAACATTCCATTTCTGAGCACTCGATTTATTTTTTTAGTCAATATCATTTTAAATTATATACAACAATAATACAAACAATTTCTATTACTCATGATCTCCATGATAAAATTTTATTTGAAGAACTAAAGGTCATTAAAGAAGTTTTAATAATTCAATCAAGTCATATTTAAGTTATATATACATGAAAATTATTTAAGTTATGCGGTTAAATATATACAAGTCATCATATTTTAATAGTCTCAGTGAGCTTAACTCAGTTGGCATAAACGTTGCATTATATATGCATGTAGAGGTCGAAGTTCGAACCATAATCATCTCATTTATCCATCTTAAGGATAGAATTGTTAGCCAATATGCTACTTGACAATTTTTTTTAATAAATATTAATTTTAGAGAGTTTATTTCATACCTATCATTCTGCAAAAATTTATAAATTTTATAAATTATTTGATATTAGAATTTTAACTCATCCAAATGGTAATTTTTGAAAAACAACTCCCAGTCACAACTTGGATCAAATGACGATAAAAGAAACATCATTATCTTGACTTTTAACTTTTATGTATTATTGCTTAAAAAAAAAACTTTTATGTATTATTATATATGAAAGACCTGAGTTAGATATGTCATATGTGCATTGTTTAGTTGTCTAATGAGTATAATAAATTATTGGGTTAAATATATTTTTAATTCTTTTAAAATTAGGATCTTTTAATTTTAGTTCATATTTAAGTTTTAATAAATATTTAGTCCCGAAATTTTAACAAAAGTACATTTACACTCTCTATTCAAATCAAATTTGTTTAATTATCCTTAGACTCTTAAATATTTTAATGATATTTTCACAGCCGCCGCACCATTTTCCCTCTATTTGATTTTTTTTTTGTTTATCAATTAGAGAGGGGTGGTTTAAGATCAATTTTGATCCGAAATCACCCCTCTTGATCATTTTTATTTAAATAAATGATATTGTTGGATATTTGGTTATTGACTGCATTTTGGTAAAACAAATATTCAAGCAGGATATTGGATGAGATCTTTCAACATGTGAACACCGGAAGTGTGTGTGATCTTACGCCTTCTAAATAAGGAATCCACGTTCTCTTTCTATAATCTACACATGTGCTTTTAATCAAAATTATTGTGGTGTTTATTTTCTAAAGTTGTTCATTCATTAACCAAGTTGCCTGGGCTCCAGTGGCAAGGAGCTCCTTCCAAGGACGTGTCCGGGGAATACCGGGTTCGATTCCTAGGGGGAACAACGCTTGGCCAGTGCGCATGCCTCTACGCACGAGCCGGATTAGTCGCTCACCTTTGGTGGGTCGGAACCGGTGCGAAAGCAAAAAAAAAAGTTGTTCATTCATTTAAGGAAAGTTTGAATGTGATTTTGATTTGATGCAAGCTGAATATGTTCTTGGACCAGCACTTCTCAAGCCCATTCTTGGTAAGATCAACCCGTACTGATCCAAATATAAAAGGAAGAACAAAAACATAATTTGTCAGTTGTTGAAGCAGTCATTGTGTGTCTAGATTTCTAGGGTTTTTGTCTTGCTGTTTATGTGAGCCTTTCTTGTGTCATATTGATACAAGCTTATGACTTGTTATATTGTGTTGTATTAGTGTGAACGACTCTTAAGCTTTGAAGTACGGAGTTAGTTTGTGTTTGAGAGTGTTTTCATTTTAGTTTTATTTGTTGTAATCATTGGGCGAGTGATTGAGTGGAAGTGAGTTGGGAACTCATGTCTAGCAGTTCCTAGGTAGAGATCTGTACGGGTAGTTGACTAGGAGATAAGTTGTAAACTTGGAGTTAGCTGTCGACTTAGATCTAGGGCTATTAGTGGATTTCCTTCCTGGATAGGTATCTCCCAGACGTAGGTTCGCCGAACTGGGTTAACAAACTGCTATGTGTTTTTATTTCCTGCGTTTTATTCTGTTTTGTACTTTCTCTATTTGGTCTAGTATAGTGTTGGAACATCGTATACAACATCATATACTAGCGTGCCAGATTTCAGATATCCACATAATTTTAGGTTTCATCCGAGTCTTATTCTTTGTGACTTTTTGTTGTTTTAATATCGTCTTAGTGATGTGTTTTTGTATTGATTTCCCGTCTTAGTACGAAGTTTGTTTTGATTTTCCGTCTTGTTGCAGTGTTTGTTTTTGTTCAGATTTGCAGGTTTGTTTCAATCCAAATTCAGTGCAGATTCAACGACTTTAGCACCGTAAACGTTGCAGATCCGAATGCATGACTATTTCAGACATTTGATTTTTGCAAGATCAATTGTAGGCTTTGTCACAGACAATAGGCGGTTTTATCCTATTAACTCGAATGTTGTGAGTTTGTTCGCAAATTCATCCCTATTAGTTTTAGCGAAATTGAATATGTAATGATTTCGATTGATGTATCCCCTATAAATTTGAATGAATGAACATTGTTGTTTATGAGCAAAAAAAAATGATTTGCTTACTAAATTAATTTTTTTAACATGCAATGAATTAAATATTTTTTAAAATGCCAAAAGTTCACGCCACCGACATGGGCTTGGATATTAGGTTGATCATGGGTACTCTCGATCTTTGATTCTATGACTGTTTTCAGACTTGTTGAGATCTGCAAGTTTTATTGATTTATTTTGCCTCCCCCGCATCGGTGCCACTCTATTATCCGTATAAGTTCTACAATTCATTTTGGACTGTCTAACTGGCTCGAAAAAGTCGCTTTGTTTTCTATTCGAACGAAGTCGATGCTATGTGGGCTCGTTTCAGTGTTGATGGGAGTTAATAAGGCGTTGATAATTCAACTTTGAATTTTTAATTTTATTTTTTAGCTTTTTCAAAATAAGTTTTAAATGCATTGCGGAAGCGACCATGAATCACACGTCTATCCCAAATGATATCGGAAAGGAAGATAATGTGCTTAATCGGACACATTGAATTATGTTTAATGAAGAGAATTAACCGATTGATTAACCGACTTATACCGAGGTGATACTAGCCAATTAATGTGATAAATGCTATAATCGATTTGTTAGCAAGTAATAAGTAATTTCCAACAATGTAGGAAAAATCACTATATTGAAATTTATTGAGAATGGTATTCGATTATTGTGGATTGATTTCAAAATCAATGGTGAATACTCACCAAAGTTTGAGTTTTGAAAAAAATGAAAAATTCACTCACAAGCGTTTTGTCAAAACTTGTGGTGCGATAATCCAACAATAATTGAATTCGAAAAATCGTATCAATTTACAATACTTATCAATAAATCGAATGCAATAAATCCAACAATAATTTGTCAAAACTTGTTTAGGGTGTTCCCGAATTTCTCGTCCTCGCTTGCTCCGGTACGTCTCCCCCCAATTCTCGGAAATGGAATCGAGCAATATATTTCAAAAGCAATTTGAATGAAAGTTTATACAGGCTTTATTGAATCCTCGCTATCAATCTTGCCCAATCTTCCTCAAGAAGATTCAACCTTAAGTTTAGTCGCAATCCCCCATTCCTCCTTTGTAGCAAGAACTAGACCATTCTCTTGATCCCAATCTTCTACCCGAGCCTTTGGTGAAGTAAATAAACGAACACTTGATTACCAAAAGTCTTCAATAACAATTGAGGCGAAAACCTAACTTTTTCTTTGAGAATCCCCAAATCCTTTTCAGCCCGAAAGTTAATCGCAATTAACCACCACAGACATTATCTTCAATCAATCTTGCACTCAAATCAGATCAATCTTGCTAATCGACAATAGTGAGAGCTTGAGAGCCTTGAAGAAGATGAAGAACAAGGAAGTGTATGCTTTGAGTCTTTACAAAGTGATTCTCTGAATTTTCCAATTGAAAATTCGCAAGTAAAGTGTTTCGCAAAGAGCTATTTATCGGTAAGATGAATTGAGAGGACAACAAGGAAATTTTTTATGTGTAACAAACTTATGAACAGGTTTATGCATAAATAATGCACCTGTTCATATAAAGAACCCTTAAAGAATCTAAAAACGTGTAAGTGGTTATACCAGTACAAAAAGATCTTGTACCGGTGCAAGATTTCCAGGTGCTAATCTTTTATCGATACAAGTTTATGTTGTACCGGTACAAAATGCTCTCAGGTTTGAAACCATGAGCCATAAACCGGTTCAAAGACACTATGCACCAATTCATGTAGACTTGGAAATACTTTATACTATATATTTTGAAGTAGTTTACACCAGATTTGAAATTTTGAAGTACTTTGAACACTATTTTTGAAAACCTTGTTTCTTTAACTTTGCCTTTAGTCAAAACAATCATTTTACACTATTTATGACATCAATCAAAACAAGCAAGAATGTATGTGCACTTACACATTCGCCAACATTTAAAGCTTAGTTGGGGCTCACAAATAATCACTAATAATTCGTGATTGGTGGTAGTTAGTTATGATTGATTAGGGTAGTTTTCATTTGTGTTGATTTGTACTGTTACTGGTCAGGTTTTATGTCTCCCAAATTTTTGTTTTTTTTTAATGTACTTCTTTGATAAAAAAGTTCCTAGAAATAAAATTCTGAGCATATTTTTCCCGGATAAACTTTTTTTAATGTTCCAAATTTGTCTAAAAATATAATTTGAAAATATATGTTGACTCAATAAACAAAGAATAAAATTGCGTGCAAGATTATTTTGTAAGAATTAAATATATAATACTCCCTCCGTTTCTTTTTAATTGTCCTTTTAGAATGATAACATCAAATTAAGGAAGTGTATTTTTGCACGTTATCTTCCTATTATAACCTCGTTTTAATTCCCAATAAATTCCTATTTTTTTGCCCACATTTTCTCTTTCCAATAAATTTAATATATTATATTAAAAAAAAAACAAAATTTAATATGTTATGTACCAACAATTTTTTTTTTAAAAAAAAGATTTATTTTTCCAAATATATAGCATTAATTGGTTTTATGAAAAAAGATAAGAGCAATTAACAAAGGGTATAGTTGACAAATCATACCCATAAAATACAAAAAGGACAATTAAATAGAAACGCTAAATAAGATAATAAAAGACAATTAAAAAGAAACGGAGGGAGTAAAAATTAGGACTAAACTTAAAAATTCTTCATTTTGTAAGGACGAAACTTAATCTTAAATTATTTGGAAGAATGTATGACATAAAATTTTATCCTTTTTTTATTGATTTTTTAATTCCATAATAAATAGAGAAACATAATAAATAATTAATCAAGATAAATAAATAAATTTTGAAGAAAATTAGAATTTTTTTAAGGGAAATTTTGAAGAAAATTATTAAAGTACAAATATATTATAACATACAAATAAAATTATTTGCTTAAAGGTAACTTAATTATTATTTTTTTTGAAAGTAACTTAATTAATTTTAAACCTAATTAAACTGGTAACCTCGATAGATCATATAAACTATTAATGCACTTTACAACAAATGGATGAGGAGCCCCTGGACAATCATCGACAGTTTTGCAGGGCACGTCAGCTGCATTGTTAAATAAGCAAAAAGGAATGTTACTAAAAGGTGATATAATATAGTGCATTAGATAAATTTGAATAATTTGTGTGAAAAATAACATACTATTATGGGTTGCAACAAGAATTAGAGAAAGAAAGAGGATCAAAGCATACACCAACATGATAATTTGAGGCATATTTTTCTTCTTTTGCATCTAATAATTAGAAAGATTTTGATCGCTTTATAAGTAAAATATTTATGTTTTGTTAACTTCAATTATATAATTTTTAGCTTTTAAAAGTTGCAAGAAGTCATTTATAAAATTTGAATTAATATGTATGTCTGTGTATATCGATCCCTCTCTAGTTTACTCGTTTAACCTTAGTAAAATAAGATATAATTTTTTTATGATCATCAAAAGGTAATTTTTTTTAGATTGTGTTATATCTTTACTATTTATATTTTAGCCTTTCATAATAGATAGGAGAAACTTTTTAAAGAGAAATAATAGTAATGAATGATGTAAAAAAAGTGGCAAGTTCTATGGTACATTAGACAATTTCTAATGTACCGGTACGTGGTTATCAAATTAATAAATAAAATGAATATTTTTTTAAGAGAAATTATTTTTCTATCATTAAAAACATTATAATAATCAAATATCATTAACTAAAGTTGCCAAAAATATAAATTTTGACATTTTTTAAATTTTTGTTCTTCATAATAGTCGATATTCAATTTTTTATTGAAAAAATGTTAAAATATTAGTGTAATCATTATAAACAATAAAATTGTATTTTTCCTCATGCTATTATTATATCTAAAATACAATAATTAACTAATAATATTTTTAATCCATAAAAATAATCGTTAATTTATTAATTTGCGATGTCATGTACCAGTATACTTGAATTACCGATACACTTGAATTATTCAAGTGTACCGTAGAAGCTCCCAAAAAAAGTTAGTTGTATAAATAACATCCTGAAGAGGTGACAACACATATTTATCAATTTTATAGTACCGCAATATCACAACCGAATGGTCCGCAAAAAGGAGTCACTACAAATTTTAATTTGTTTAATTAAGAGAAAATTTGGAAAAGACATAAAAATATTGATTTTTAATGGGAAATTGAATTCAAGAGCGAGTAGGTAAAGACTAAAGAGTAATCATCCTAAACCTTTTGTTAAAAACGCTTGCCTAATAAGAATTTTCTCTTCTCACCCCTATGACTTTTCCCCCTGAATTTTTATTTTTGCCCATAGTTTTAAATTTTGGAATGCGTTTTCCGAAGTATTTTTTTGCCTTGAAGACGAACTTTGGAATGTATTTTTCGAAGTTTTCGATGAATTTGAACTAGAAAAACTTCGGAAAACACGTTCCGAAGTTTTTGTACAGGGATAAAATTGGAATATTGGGGGATTAAAAAGAGTCATGGGGTGAGAAGAGAATATTTCGCCTAATAATTATGCTTCAGACTGGACTAAAATCCACAATAGTTGAAGGCCCAATATATCTCAAAATCTAATACTACCTATCCATGTTCAACCTTAGGCACACCGAATCTTGTCTTATACACCATCCATAGTAAGATAATAGTCTCTGCATATAGAATGTACTATATCCTCAATTTCACTTGATTTGTGGGACATACAAGGTTGTTATACATGTCCTAATGCACCACCGCGCCTACATATGTGCGCATATCCATTCACTCTCAATGTACACACATTTCATCCAATTTCTTACACTTATTTCGAAAGTTGTTACTAACATGGTCATTGGAGTGCTAACATTTTTGCAGGCACCGTTTTCCACCGTACCAGAAGCTCACAACCACTACTTGGATACGACTTCTCTCACTTGAGGAACCATCTAGTTCTGATACTTCAGATCAGTGGTCAACTACAGCTCCAAATTTAATTAGAATATCTCACAAAGGTCATAAACACCTTATCTAATCAAAATAAAACTCTAAAACCAACATTAGATATAAATAAACTAAATAACCGACTCAAAAGACTCTAAAAATCACATTTGATGAGAAGTTATCAGATGTGCCCAAAAAACATCTTGAACAATTGTAAACTCACCAACGGTCGTAAACTTGTAAACATATTTATGATCTTTCAATCTTTTTAACATTTGTTGGATTTCAGATCTAAGAACCCTTTTTTGTTTTTTGTATCTTTGTCATGCATTGCATACTTGCTTAATTACTTTCATAATATAAATAAAAAACCAGAAAATATGCACGTATTTCATATATCAATATATATAGCTTCCAAAAGCAATTCAGAAGTTATCTACAAAAAGGATTTTAGAAGTTAAATTCTCAAATCGACATAACTGCCAACATATGGAAACACTCGTCTGGTGTTGATCGAATCTCGGGTCAACAATTGTGAAAAAACGATTATAAATAGTTGTATACGAGCAGATGTCTAAAAATTCATCTATTTATAACTGAAACCGCTGATGAAAGGGATGAGCGAAAGAAGAAGTCTACTGGATGAGGTTCCACTAGCAGAGACTCTTGGAACAACTGGAGTTAGTCCCCAAGTAAGCATATTATGGGGGCTGTCCAACACATCTGACAAGGATCGAGGGGGATCTCGTTGCTGTATAGCTCAAGTCGGAGCAACGCGCCATTGGGTTCAAAAGGCAGGAAATTTCAAGCACCTCTTCTCTCTCTTAATCTTTTAACTATTCGCTTTGTTAATTTTATCTATTTTTACTAGAGGAGAAAAATATTACTCCCTCCGTTCCTTTTTATTTGATGTTTTAGAAAAAAAAATTTGTTTCAAATTATTTGATGTTTTGATAATTTAAGGTTATATTTTGTCTATTATACCCTCCTTCCTAATTTTTTTTTTGACTAAATTTTATATAATCCTTTTATTGTATCTTTATTTTTTACTAAACTTCTTCATATAATCTTTTTATTGTATCTTTTTTTTTACTAAACTTCTTCATATAATCTTTTTATTGTTTTTGTTTTGTTCTTTTTTTTTTCCTTGCATGTTTGTTGAAAATCTTGTTACACAACATTAAGAAACTCAAAGTGACTACAACTTGAAAATACGAGAATTTTTAGAACACATTAACTTTTGAAATACTCTACTTTAAAAATAAAAATGTGACTACAACTCAATCACAATAAGTATTATTCCATGCCTAAATAATCTTTGACTTCTCGTACTAAAATTAGTTCACACTTCATTTGAATGGGTAGTTGTCATATTCTTTCTAGCCGTTGTTTTCATTAAATAAGTTTTCCTTTCTATTCTTCCGATGAAGTATATTTTTTCAAAAAACTAATTTTTTTTGTTGAAAAGGCAAAAACAAAAAAATTGGTTTGTTACAATCCGCCTTTAATTTTTTTGTGGTTTTAATTTTTTGGAAATATAAAGTGTGTGCAAAAAAATAGGAATTTTTTTGTGATTAAAATTAGAGTAAAATATATTAAAAAAAAAGGGTATAATAGAAAAATAAAGTGCAAAATTAGACTTTCTTAATTTGGCCTTTTTTTTTCTCAAACATCAAATAAAAAGGAACGGAGGGAGTATATTTTATATGCTTAAGCTATTATAATAGGTTGATAAAGGATATCTGAAAGATAATATTTTAGATTTATCTTTATTGTATTCGTTGTTATAGTATATAAGAAATATTAAAGTATTTAAAGAATAATAAATTTTGTCAAAAAAAAATCTAATTTGAAGAATAATAAATTTTGTAAAAAAATTAATCTAATTCATTAAAACCGACATGTTATACTCATCATCCGTATGATCTGACAACCGAACAAACTGAAGATATAAACTGTCAAAATTGGATCCAAATTAAGAAGCCGTGCGGCTAGAATCCAACCCATGCTCACCCCTTCTTCAAATTATATAAAGTTCTTTGATACATTTAAGGTAAGAACATTGGTTCAAGTACACACAAACTAAACTAAAGATGTATTTATAAAGTTCTTTGATTCATTTAAGGTAAGAACATTGGTTCAAGTACACACAAACTACTCCCATCAAAAAATAAGTACACACAAACTAAACTAAAGATGTATTTATAGCGGAACAAACCATTCTTTACAAAAAGAGACAAGAAAAGGAAAGGTAACTTTTTTTTAAGTACTATTAAAACATGGTGGCACTAGGACTAATGTAGTTTTATAAAACAACACTTAGACTAAAAAACACAGCCTAAAGTCTTCATTGATTTGTTTAGACTCCATGATCGATCTGTGGCCTAAGAACTTGAAATTTCCACCTCCAAGCATCACCCGGTACTCTTCCTGCACATAATTGCAAAAATTTAGCCATTACAAAAGAGAAATTTAACAAAAAAACAAACATATAATACATAATAACAAATTTATATGAAACATTATAAATAAAAGGGTTAATAGTCTTTTACCCCTGCAAAATAGACGAGTTTTGCGTCAAATGTTTTTTTTTTTATTTAAAAGGGATAATCTCAAAAAAAAAAAAATTACAAAGGATAAAACAAAACTCGCCTACTTTACAGATGGGTAAAAACCCTAAAAATATTAGGGGGGTAAAGCAACTCTAAATAAAAACACTCACCTGTTTTGGTTGAGTGTCGCTGCTGCTGCCACAGTTTCACAAGGTAATTTTTTTATGATCATCAAAAGGTAATTTTTTTTAGATTGTGTTATATCTTTACTATTTATATTTTAGCCTTTCATAATAGATAGGAGAAACTTTTTAAAGAGAAATAATAGTAATGAATGATGTAAAAAAAGTTAGTTGTATAAATAACATACTGAAGAGGTGACAACACATATTTATCAATTTTATAGTCCCGCAATATCACAACCGAATTGTCCACAAAAAGGAGTCACTACAAATTTTTATTTGTTTAATTAAGAGAAAATTTGGAAAAGACATAAAAATATTGATTTTTATTGGAAAATTGAATTCAAGAGCGAGTAGGTAAACAGTAATCATCCTAAACCGTTTGTTAGATACGTACGCTTGCCTTATAATTATGCATCAGACTGGACTAAAATCCACAATGGTTGAAGGCCCAATATATCTCAAATCTAACACTACCTATCCATGTTCAACCTTAGGCACACCGAATCTTGTGTTATACCATCCATAGTAAGATAATAGTCACTGCATATTATAGAATGTACTATATCCTCAATTTCACTTACGTTGTGGGATATACAAAGTTGTTATACATGTCCTAATGCACCACCGCGCCTATATATGTGCGTATATACATTCGGTCTCAATGAACACACATTTCACCTAATTTCTGCCTATATATGTGCGTATATGCATTCGGTCTCAATGAACACACATTTCACCTAATTTCTTATACACTTATTTTGAGAGTTGTTACTAACATGATCATTGGAGTGTTAACATTTTTGGAGACACTGTCTACCACCGTATACCAGAAGCTCACACCCACCACTTGAATACGACTTCTCTCACTAGAGAAACCATCTAATTATGATACTTCAGATCAGTGGTCAACTACAGCTCCAAATTTAATTAGAATATCTCACAAAGGTCATAAACACCTTATCTAATCAAAATAAAACTCTAAAACCAACATTAGATAGAAATAAACTAAATAACCGACTCAAAAGACTAAAAATCACATTTGATGAGAAGTTATCAGATGTGCCCAAAAAATATCTTAAAGAATTGTAAACTCACCAACGGTCGTAAACTTGTAAACATATTTATGATCTTTCAATTTTTTTAACAGTTGTTACATTTCGGATCTAACAACCCTTTTTTGTTTTTTTTTTTTAATCTTTGTCATGCATTGCATACTTACTTAATTGCTTTCATAATATAAATCAAAAACCAGAAAATATGCACGTATTTCATATATCAGTATATATAACTTCCAAAAGCAATTTAGAAGTTATCTACAAAAAGGATTTTAGAAGTTAAATTCTCAAATCGACATAACTGCCAACATATGGAAACACTCAATTAGGTATTGATCGAATCTCGGGTCAACAACTGTGAAAAAACGATCATAAATAGTTGTATACGGACGGATGTCTAAAAATTCATCTATTCATAACCGAAACTGCTGACGAAGGGGATGAGCGAAAGAGGGAGTCACTGGACGAGGTTCCACTAGCAGAGACTCTTGGAACAATTGGAGTCAGAAGTCCCCAAGTAAGCATATTATGGGGGCCGTCCAACACATCTGGCAAAGATCGAGGGGGATCTCGTTGTTGCAGTCGCCCAATCGGGCATGAGTGTTCAAAAGTTTCAAACACCTCTTCTCTCTCTTAAACTCTTCGCTTTGTTAATTTTATCTATTTTTACTAGAGGAGAAAAATATTACTCCCTCCGTTTCTTTTTAATTGTCTTTTATTATCATATTTAGCGTTTCTATTTAATTGTCCTTTTTGTATTTTATATGTATGATTTGTCAATTATACCCTTTGTTAATTGCTCTTATCTTTTTCCATAAAACGAATTAATGCTATATATTTGAAAAACTAAATCTTTTTTTTTTTTTAATTTTTTGTTGGTACATAACATATTAAATTTTGTTTTTTTTTTGTATATAATATATTAATTTTATTGAAAAGAGAAAGTGTAGGAAAAAAAATAGGAATTTATTGGGGATTAAAACGAGGGTATAATAGGAAGATAACGTGCAAAAATACACTTCCTTAATTTGGTGTTATCATTCTAAAAAGACAATTAAAAAGAAACGGAGGGAGTATATTTTATAAGCTTAAGCTATTATAATAGGTTGATAAATGATATGTGAAAGATAATATTTTAGATATACCTTTATTGTATTCTTTGTTATAGTGTATACGAAATGTTAAAGTATTTGAAGAATAATAAATTTTGTAAAAATAAAATAAAATATAATCCATTAAAACTGACCTGTTATACCCGTCACCCGTATGACCTGACAGCCGAACAAACCGAACAAACTGAAGCTGTAAACTGTCAAAATTGAGTCCAAATTAAGAAACCGTGGTTTTTATCAATTTGATAATTTTTGACCCGAATCTAACCGATGGTCACCCCTTCTTCAAATTATATAAAGTTCTTTGATTCATTCATTTAAGGTAAGAACATTGGTTCAAGTACACACAAACTAAACTAAAGATGTATTTATAGTGGAACAAACCCTTCTTTACAAAAAACGACAACAAAAGGAAAGGTAACTTTTTTTAAAGTACTATTAAAACATGGTGGCACTAGGACTAATGTAGTTTTATAAAACAACACGTAGACTAAAAAACACAGCCTAAAGTCTTCATTGATTTGTTTAGACTTCATGATCGATCTGTGGCCTCAAGAACTTGGAATTTCCACCTCCAAGCATCACCCAGTACTCTTCCTGCACATAATTGCAAAAATTTAGCCATTATAAAAGAGAAATTGAATAAAAATCAAATATATAATATATAATAACAAATTTAATTATATCAAACATTATAAATTAAAGGCAAAATGCATCTATAGGTCCTTTAAATTTTACGTTTGTATTAGATAGATCATTTAAGTTTTTTAAGTATCAGATAAATTCCTTAAGTTTTATGTTTGTAACATATAGGTCCTTTAAGTGCATCTATAAGTCCTTTAAATTTTACGTTTGTATCAGATAGATCCTTTAAGTTTTTTAAGTATCAGATAAATTCCTTAAGTTTTATGTTTGTAACATATAGGTCTTTTAAGTTTTTTAAGTATCAGATAAGTTCTTTAAATTTTAAATTTGTATCAAATATGTCCTATTTCTTAAGGACATTTAAGGACCTATTTAATACAAACGTAAAACCTAAAGGACCTATCTGATACTAAAAAAACTAAAAGGATCTATCAGATACTTAAAAAATTTAAAGGATCTATATGATAGAAACTCAAAACTTAAATGACATATAAATGTATTTTGCCTAAATTAAAATACTCACCGGTTTTGGTTGAGTGTGGCTGCTGCTGCCACAGTTTCAGCTACACCACCCGGTGTAGTTCTCATGTCTGCTTTGTTTCTAAGCTCAGCTCCTATTACTCCCTCCGCATCCTCTCGAGTCACAGCCTTGTCACCTCCCAGTTTCTCCCTCGCATCCTCCATTCAAATCATCAAACATAACCATATGTCAGCCATATAGAATAGTCTTATAACAACTATAAGAGTGAGTTTACATTAACTCTCAAATCAATATTTAAAGGTTAAATTTTTCACTTTAGCCAATATACTTTTGTCTTCTACTTCCAGTAGTGATGATTTTTTTTGTTGTAATTTATAAAAAAAAAAATTAGATATTCATTTAATTTTGTTAGCAAAATAAATCAAGGATCGTCGAAGCAAGTTATTTGAGGTTAATTCTCAACTTTTATAGAGAATATTAAGATGGAAGATGAAAAATCATCTTGTATGTACGTCAAACAAGTTCGAAAATTATTAACTACTATTTTAATTAAATGGTAATTACTAAAAACCGATATATTTAAAAATAGTTTCTCTAAAGGTTAAATTTTTCACTTTAGCCTAGGGGTGAAACTTCATATATCTATAACATGGTATAAAAAAAACATCATTTAAAAAGTATTTTCATTAGTTGGAATATTTTCTAGCCCCTATTAAAAAAAATTTCTGGATCCGTCACTGCTTAGGTTCCGACTCTGTTGAGTGTATAAATATGTGAGGGCAAACTCTTATGTTTATATCTAGATTCGCCACTGCTTAGGTTCCCGACTCTGTTGAGTATATAAATATGTGAGGGCAAAACTCTTATGTTTATGAGATAGCTCATATTTAACGAGAACAATGTTATTAAATCTAATGTGATGCAAATGCTTGTGAAAAGAGAATGGTATATTATTGACAAATTTAATGCAAAAACTATTTGTTTTAATTCCCCGATCTTATATATTGGGACGAAGAGAGTATATTTGAAGTTCAAATATTGTTTAGATTCCCGGATTGATGAGGGTATAAATTATAAATATTTGAGGATAACCTCACTCATATTTAACAAAAACAATGTCATCAAATGAAATGTGATACAAATGTTTGTGATATTATGAAGACAAGTTACCGATACGACATCTGCCAATGTTGTCTTCTGAAGAGCAGGCATAGTTCGAGTATTCTTCGTTGCTGCCGACTGAGCTATAGCACCCAACCCACCAGGCTCAGTATGATTCTTTCCAGTAGCTCTCATTTCAGCAGCTTGTATAGCAGCAGCATCACTCTGCTCCAACGGCTTATCACCAGCTTGAGTTAAACCAGAAGCTTCAAGCGCCTCTCCAATGGTTATAGCATCAGGGTCCAAAACCAAGCCAGGATCATTCATTGGCACATCAGGTTCAACAAACTGTCCAACAACTTGTGAACCAATCGACTCAGTTATCACTCTGTTTGCACCCACTTTTGTTTCAGAGACACTCACTCCTTTGTTTTTGGCTATGTCAGACATGTCGTCGCGGTTTACAAGACCAACAGCGGCGTTTACAGCCGCTGCTGATTGCATGACCGAGGCAGGGCTACCCTTTTGGGTTTGTCCTAAGGCTTGATTCTCTTTTGCTTGCATTAGAGCTGCGTCTTTTGGTTTGATTGCTTGCGATGCTAATTCTCCCGAGACGTTGAAAACGTCGCCGTATTTGATTGGTTCTTGCTGGGGAAATTGCTCTGCTTGTGGTCTCTGTAACTGTTCTTGACTCATGATTTCTGTACTTTATGAAATTATGTAAATTTTATATTGTATCATATTTTGAATTTTGAGTTTAGGCTATATATACACACACAATACAGTAGAATAGAATAGAATAGAAGATACTGTAATGAATAAGAAAGATTTTACACTTGTCACGGAGGAATAGATGGTTGTTCCATGAATGAAGTTACAGGTGGCATTGAAGCACCGAAATGCATGACACATGGAAGACCAATGTCTAGTTATCTGGAGTTAACTATACTATTATCCTGTGCATCCACCGACTGGTGGAAGGAGAGGAACAGAGGGTCACCGTCAGAAAGTGAAAGTCAGTATGTAAAATTGATTGAATGAGTAAGATGTACTTTTGCATCAAAGGATTACATTACTCATAGGAAAACAATGAAGTAATTAAGCAATTCTCACCAATTAGTAACTAATAACATCTTTCTAGCTTCACATTATTTCCGCTGAAGTTATTATACATCCTTATGCACGGTGCATAAGTGAATAACAACCATCAGATTAGTCCTCCACGTGTCATAATCCTAGCGCGGTTTAACATACATACCGGAACAGTCGAGAGAAAAGTGTTTCGGTATGAATATGCATACCGGAAAGAAAAAGTGTTCCGGTAACCTTATGCATACCGGAACAGTTGAGGAAAAGTGTTCCGATATGAATATGCATATCGGAACACTTGAGAAAAAGTGTTCCGGTAACCTTATGCATACCGGAACAGTTGAGGAAAAGTGTTCCGGTAAACCTTATGCACAGTGCATATTTCTTCAAGTTTTTCTTTTTTCACTTGAAAGGATCCTTTCTGCAGCAAGATAGTGCAAAAACAAATTTATGCATAATATTTTTTTTTACTTGAAGTTTTGGTCCTTATTTTTATCATTTTGCAGAATTGATCCTCTATTTTATTTAAAATTCAACAGTTTTGATCCCCTTAATACATATTTTGTCTAAAATATGATGATACAATATATTTTAAATTAACTTTATAAAATATTTTTCTTACAATTTTATAGATGTTGGTATTTTATCTTCATCAGATCATATATCACGTCATTTAAAACATATCACATCGTCAATTTATAGTTAAAAATTATGATAATGGGACCAAAACTGTCATATTTTAAAATAGGAGACCAAAACTGTTATATTTTAAAATAGGGGTACCAAATCTATAAAATCATAAAAATAAGGGGACTAAAACAATAATTAAAGCTATTTTTATTTAATGTAAATCTGCATTATATTTAGTACTAGTATTTTTCTTAAATAAATTAAGCTTTTAAATTTTTTTATTAGAACTATTTACTTGTTTTTTCTCCTTTTGTAATTTTAGGACTTAATGTTTGAAAAAAATGCATTTGATGTCTTTTATGGTGCCTTAATGGTAGAATTTTTCTTTTTTTGCATTAGCCCTCTCATATTCAGGAGAATGGGATCCGGGTAGTCTAGAGTTCGGCGCCGAGTTGAGAAAACTTGGCGAAGAATTGTTTCCACAAAAAATTAAACTCAAGTTCTCCCGAATGATTCGTCCTAGGGAGAATTCATTAACCACTTGAGATTGGTTAGTGGTAGCGGGTAGCCTTTCAATTATGAAGAGAAGTTGGAAAATCAATACAATCTAGTTTTGATTGTAACAGCCCAGGCATTTGGCGCTCCCGACACGGCTACCTCACTATCTTCTCCATCTCTCTCTTTAGTGGAGTTTTTGTCTTCCGTGGGAATTGAACCATGTATCATGGGGTTCAAGTACATGTTCAATCCATTTCCACTACCAATTTGGCTAGTAGCTCAAGTGGTAGTGAGAATGGACATGAACATGTACTTGAATCCCTGGGTACATGATTTGATTCCCACAGAAGGAAAAAACTCCATTGGTGAAGGGGTGGAGAAGGTCGTGAGGTGGCAATGTTGGGACCACCTAAGATGGTGATGCCTAGACTATTACATTGATTGTAGCCAAAATCCCAGAAATCCGTCACTAAAAACTTGGAAAATGAAAAGTCAGGAGTTTGTCGACAGTTGATTCCTACCACGACCGTGTAGAGCTCATCACTGCCTAGAGCTGGGTATGCGGGCTGACCCGCCCCGTTTAACCCGCCTCGCATAAGCCTGCGTATTAAATGGGGTGAGCAAGCCCGTCAGTAAATGTAAACGAGTTAATATATATAAGTCTGAGTTCGGTATGCGTTAGCCCGCGGATTGTTACAAAAGCTTTAAAAAATGATTTTTTTCAAAAAATAACTAAAATATATTGAAATAATAAAAGCTAAGAAAACAAAGAAAAATAATAACGTTTGTGACATTTTTGATTTTATCTATCTTATCTATGTAAGTAATGCAATCAAATTCAAATTCAACTATTTCTTATCGTTATTATTTCGCCAAAAAAAGAGAGAAGTGTGTTGTTATTTATATTTATAATTAGGGTTTAGTCTAGATTTTTTGTTTAGAGAAAAGTTGGATTTCGACATGAACCAAGTTATAATTTATAAGAGATAAAATTTATAATTAATTATATAAAAATAATAAACGGGTTACGGACCAAACCCGTGAACCCACAGATTTAACCCGCATAACTCACGGTTTTAACGGTCCAACCCACACGGGCAAAAATATAAACGGACCAAAAAAAGTTGGTCTTAATGCCGTGCGGGCTGTGGGTTAAACAGGTCGGCCCACAAACCTTGGCCCGTATACCCAGCTCTACCAGTGCCATGGCGGCAAAGTTAGAGAATAGGAATAAACAATTTTTGTCTTTTCATTTCCTTTTTAAATCTCCATTATCTGTAATAAAATTCTTTAGGCTATAAATAGGACCTCATATATACTCTTATAACAATCTATCTCCCATTTTTGTAAACATTTTTTTTAATTAGTTTATACAGCTGCTCACCATGGTTAGGTGTGAGTAGTTCACTTCCTTCTTAGGGTTATGGAGAATAGTTTATAGGATGATTTCGTTAATCACCATAGTGGAAGTCAACATTAATCGCTACGATTCAACAAGATAACATAGCTTAACTGAAAGGATAACATTGCAACAAGTTAGAAATATAAATGACTAGTTTATTATCTAAAGACTTAAAGTATATATTTGCCACATAAAAATATTAAAAACTTTAGCTATTACAAACACAGAATTTTAAGGATGCTTGAATGCATTTGGCCTAAATTTATTTCAAAGTTTGTCAAGAAAAAAATTATAATGAGGAATAGATATTAGTTAAAAAATATATATTAGAATTCTCATTTTGCCACCCTACTCATTCTCTAACGCGCCCTATGATTTTATCAAAATACTCATGTATGATACTTAAGTAGTTGATATACTCAAAAACACCCTACCACGTCCGCTATTTATTTAACTAACAATATTTTTAAAATTTCTTATTTTGATAACGTCTGCTACTTAAGTAATGAAAGTGTAAATAGAAAATGTATAAAGCGCACGAGTAACCATAGATGACAAAAGTAAATTTTATTTATGCCCACAAATCTAATTCTCTTTTGCTTCTGCTTTTGCTTTTTTCACGTGGGCCTTATTTTGGGAGTGACCATGACCAACCCAAGTATGGGATCGCACCGCCCATACAACTTTTTTAATATGCGCCACAAATTTGAAGAAGTATTCCAAGGTATAACTAGTTAGTGACATTATTTGAAGACATATTTGAGAAAGCCTATAAAAAGATTTAAAATAAAATATCAAAATAATATATATTATTATTATAAATAAACTTTATGTAGTTTTATGTGAGTGTATTTAAAATGATTTAAGGACACATGTTATCTAAAATTAAAAATTTACATTTTATAATGTACAAAGATTTAAAGTTTAAGAAGTACTTCATCCGTCCTAAACTATATGTAAAATATGGCCAACAAAAATTGATGATTCAAATGTTTAAATAGTTGCAACAGTTGCGACACATAAGTATTTTTCGTCTTATTTCCCTAGATAAACATATAATTGTTTTATAGGATATGTCAACAAATGGATGGTAATAGCATGTCACAATGCTCGGTGTCACTAGCAGTGTACTAGAGAAGACAAATATCAATGTCTAAATCAATTAACATCCATAAATGAATTAACGCTTGGTTCATCACACGCTCAATATTTAATCGAAAGATGCATGATTTTTACTCTTCAATATTTAGAACTACTTATGCCTCATGTGTAACATATCATACATGGCGGATTCTAGGGTGGGAGAGTGAGATAGGTCTCCCACCGTGAGAGAGTTATAGGAACCGTTGGATCAATAATGTTACAATGCACTGTCAGTATCATATACATTTTTCTCTCTCTTACCATCATCTCTCTACCTTTTCTATCTTGCTGTCTGTTCTTGTGTGTTTGCCCTGCATTTCTTCTATCTCACAACCACACCACCTTCCTTACTTTCTTCAAACAAATACTCAAACCTCTCAATTTAATCTCCTATTAATTTCATTTAAATTTTAAATCCAAGGATATGCAGCCAGTCACTACCTAGATCTATACATCTTAAAATATTCATGAGTGAATAGAAAAACTCAATCAAACAATTGAAGAATAATTGACTTAAATCATTAGACATGCTTTCATTCTGGAATTCAATAAAATTATTGAAGACATTAATATAAAACCAAAGCTAATCTGACATTTTGATGAAACTTTAGATCCTAATTAAATTGTTTTTCCCAAATCAATTCCTCTTCCTTTCTTTTTTTGTTTCTTTCTTAAATCTGTTGTAAAATTTTCTAAAGCCCTGCAAATTTTTGAAACTTGGGGAAAATCAAAGCCTGTAATATTTGAAATTTTTGTTTCCTGCTATGCGTTTATTTTTCTTGTTGCTAGCAGGTGCTGTTATGTTTTCCCCATGTTTTTTGGGAAGTTTGTTGTATGGACTTATTCCTTGACTTCACAGAGCACTCCTTGTGTTGTGTGTTGTTTATATATACTATCATTTGCCTTTCATTTTTTTTTTTAATACAATCTTTAATCATATATATATCCATCCAAAGTTTTCTTGAAATTCACTTAATATTTGAGAGGTTGTGCTCCATTAAAATATTGATTTGTTGCAAAAATATGGAGGGACTGAGAAAAGAAAGAGTGCAAGAGAAGAGATTTTTTCTACAAGTTCTAAACTTTTGTCATGATGGTGATGAAGATGGTGGAGAGAGAGAAAGAGAGGAGGTGGTGCTCGTTGTGTGAGTTGAAGACTGTGGATAAAGTAATATGGTGTGGAAAGTGTAGGATAATATCATATGTTTTAAATGAATCTATGGTTAAAACAAAGTCACTCATGGTGGGAGACCTATCTCACTCTCCCACCCTAGACTTGGCCATCATACATATGATCACATGCCACTTCTGGACGTGGGAAAAAAATTAACAGTATCCAATCAATTAACATTTCATATGAACAATTCATTTTAAAGACTAAAGTGAGCAATATCCTAAATTAATAAATTATCTTAATACTAGATTAGTACAAACACCAAATTAACCTAACAAAATTAGTTTATAGAGATACATGCATATAAGTAACATGCTTTATACTTTTATGGCATGAAATCATTTTTTTTAAATAGGCCGCGAAATGTTAAGTTAATGGGGTTTTCTATCATTTGCAAAATTGTATAGGTTAAAGAAGTTTAAAATAATAAGTATATATGAGAATTTGTGCATTTTATATTAAATGTATAAAGTTTTAATAAATAATTGTTGTTTTTAATAAAAAATTACTACTTTTAACTACTTTAACATATGCAATGTTGTTCATATTGGACAAATTCTAAACTAATAATAACTCAAATACAAATAAAAAGATTTGAGTTTAAATTTCAATCATGATGTCTTAACAATTTTGGTATGGAATATTTTTTTATTAGAATGAAAAAAGAAGCAATACATATACACACATATGTGTCATAAATTCATATATGTGACTTGTGATTAGCTATAAAGCACAGATACTTAGGCGTGTTCCGGTATTAGTGTCTATGTCGGACACCTATACATATAAGTGTCTCTGTGCTTGAGTTTGGCCTCTAAAGTGATGAGATATTTACTATCGTGTGCACATATATCATTGTTGGTCAATTAGTTCCCTTTGATCTTAGGCACCGTAACTACCAACTTCCCACCGGAACAAACAGCAGTAACCCTCTCCGGCTGCGTCCACGGCGGAAGTCTAAACCGCCAAAGATCAACACCAAGAGCCAACCTCTTTTCCTGCTGACCCGCCACCGCAACATCACCACCATCGAATCTTTTAATCACAATTTTAGTTATCCCTGGTAGAATCTCAATCGCTTGAGCTCGCACACCACCGGCGTTGAAAACATTCATCTTATTACATAACGCCACAAACCTAAAAAACTGCGGCGTTTCTTCGATCGAAATATCGGCGTCAGAAGGAAAAGGAAGCTCAAGCATTTTAGCGAACACATGTGGAAGCCTCCATAACTGTTTCTTTGTGCTTACGTTTGGTGTTGATGAAACGACGCCGTGTTGAGATCGTTTCTTTGCGAAGGGGTTAACTGTAGTAACTTTCTTAGCGAAAATGCTCATGAGGTGTTTGTGTTATTGTTTGTTAGAGATATGATATGAGAAAAGGTTGAAATGGGAAAGTTCGAAATTTATTTCTCTGGGGTTTATTTTGTTATGGGAATGTTTGTTTTCGATGGTGATATATAAAGAGTTGTGTTTATTGATTTGACGAAACTACCCTTAAAGAGGACATTGTTTTGAGTGATTGTGCTTTCTTTGTCCTAAGGAATCGTGAAAAGGTTTTGCTTTTGCCCCTAACTAAACGAATAGAATCTTTGTATGTGTGGTAAGTAAAGTTTGCAAAATAATTTTAAAAACAAATTAATACAAAATAATGATTTGGAAAGTTTGTTTGCTGTGTCACCCGTTTCATTTTAATTTCTAATTGCAAAGTCAAATTGGAAATAAAAGGAAGTGAAAATTTTGTCAAAAAACAAAAAGAAGTGAAAAAGGAAATTAGGTCGATCATAAAGTTAAATTTACCTTATTTTCTCACCAATTTTGTGAATTATTCAACTGATATTAAACTTGTTAGTTCAAAATGAACTTAATTTTGAAAGTTCATGAGAAAGCTTAGAGCAGCTCGCGGGTTTAGAATACTATTTCGTCCGCCAGCTAGAATGGGAAAAATGGGAAAAGCATGCCTTTTTTGTCATCTTGTGGAAAAGCACAAGTGTTGAGTGCCACCAGTTGGAGATACATAGTTTCATAAAGTAACGGTACTTCATAGTTATTTTGAATAAAATACTAATTTATGTTTTTATTTTTATTTTTTTAAGTTGCAATAAAGTTCAATATAAATAAATTATTAGTATATGAGATAAAGTTGTGGAACCTAGTATGAGTTTTTTAGAGTTGCATTATTGAAATAAAAAATAAAAGAGTTGCTTCAAAATGACGTGGCTTTAATAGGGTCCACAAAATACATATGTGAATGTTGCACCATTGGAGATGCTCTTAATATTCATATAGAATTAAACACAAGAAAATGATGTTTGAAGTGTGTTTCTCATTTTTTAAACTTTTTCGCTAATAATTAAAACTATAATCTTTATCAAAAGATTTAACTTCTGATTAACATATATACAATAAAATAGAAACTAAACTATAAAGAATAGAAATAAAACTAAGGCTCTGTTTGGATTGATGGAATGTAGTGGAGCGGAATAGAGTAGAGTGGAATAGGATGGAGCGGAAGAGAATAAATATTTTGTTCTATTGTTTGAATATTTTAAAAAGGAGATGAACAAAATTGAAGGTAAGTGATAGTATGATATTAAATTCATTTCATCCTATTTCATTCCGCTTCATTTCATTATTATATTTTGAATTCAAACAATGGAACAATAGTATATGTCATTCCGCTCCATTCCATTACATTCCATCAATCCAAACGGAGCCTAAAGAAATACAACATATTATTTGTATATTAGTTCACTACCAAATCGGCCAGTTAGTTACTATCAATTTGGAACAAAAACAACTTACTTTTGAATCATCATCACTCCCACTGCACTTTATATTTTCGTAATTTGAGAATTAGGGTTTATCATGTAAATTTTTTTTTAATTTTAGAATTTATTTTTGGTATTTTTTATGATTTTATAAATACACATGTTTATTTCCTATCATAAATTTCTTTTTTTTTCTCTCATATCATATCTTGCTACTATATAGGGCATGTTTGTTTCAGCTTTAAAAAAATGGATTTTTTTTCTTCGTATTTTTGAAAATAGATTTTGTAAAACTGTTTTTCAAAATATTAAAAGTTTTTTTATATTCGATTTTTCTAAATTGAAACACTAATTTTGACATCATATAATATAAACATACATTATTGAAGATCAAAATATAGTCAAAATCACAATTTTTTTTAAAAGTTGTATTTCAAAAATAATTTTTATGAAAATCTATTTGAAATAGCTTCAAAATTAAGTGATTTTTTAAAATTTTGATATTCATTTTTTTTAGTAAAATGGTGAAATACCTAAAATAACATTTTAAAAATAAATATTCAACCAAATTTTCATTTGAAGTTTTACTAAAAAATTTCTTTGTAAATTTTTTTTACACAAAATTATGTAACACTATAAAATTCATTTAAAAAAAAAAACAAACGGGCCAATTAATCATCTTATTTTTTCTTCATTTTCTCTTCTTTTTTACTTTCCTCTATAGTTCCCTCATCAACCAAATAAATAATCATCTTATTTTTTCTTCATTTTCTCTTTTTTTTTTATTTCCTATCCCCTTGTTTTTTAATCGTGTTGTATTCTTTTCATTTCGTTACTTTAATTTTGGTTCCTTCGAATGTATGCTGAAGATAAAATTTACAATTGGAATGGACGTATTATTATTATTCAAAGATAATAGAGATTAACTAATACCTCAAAGGTAAAGGTTCTTTTTAGTGATGGATGGAATATGTCTTAGACGTAAATAAATTACGTAATGATCCTCAAATAGAAGGTTTTTTAAACGAATTGAATTGCCTCTAATTGGGCGAAAGATTCTTTTAAATGGAGAAATATTTCTTACAGTGGTCAGCAAGACTTCTTGGCTGAAAAACATTTAATTAATTAGTACTAAGTATTAACTTGCCGCCTAAAATAAACAATGCGGTAATACACAATAATCATTCTTGTCCATTAATCTAACATCGAACAGTTAAAATACAATTGTATTAAAATGATTGCGACCGTTCATTTCAATATGATGTAAGGTATATATATTCACAATTTCATTTTATTTTATTTTCTTCACAACTAGTTTAATCTGGTTCGGGGATAAGCTATGACATCAAGTAATTTCAACCCTTCTAATCGCACTTATGAGAAATTTCAACCCTTCTAATCGCAGTTATGAGAAATCGAACCGTGATCCTCCCTACCAAGCTCACAATTACTATTTTTGTTACCTTTACCAAAACATAAACCCATAAACTATTACTGCTTTAGCTTAAATTAGTTGAATTACAAGATTCAACTTTTTTATCATTAATATTAATTTGTGGGTTCTTTTAATATACATATTATGCGGATATGTACCGGTATATTTATTGATATGGATGTTTCTGATTGGTTTACAAATATTATTTATTAAATTTTCTATTTTAAATACCATTTGTGGACCAATCATAATTGTTGTGAATTCGACGATAAACTCGATCAATAGTAAACTGATGTGTCGGACAAACATAACAAGCAACCAAAATAAGGACAGAGATGATGCAATAATTCAAAGTAATAAACGGCGGAAGATAAAGAACACGATAACAATTTGTTTACCGAGTTCGGTGTTTATTAACCTACTCTGTGTGAGAGAGAGAGAGAGAGAGAGAGAGCAGTTCTTCGTTCCACTGTGATCAAATAGAAACTTTACACAAGAAATTTCCAAACAAGGGTTTACAAGGATTAATCCTAATTCTACCTTAGTTCTGTATCTCTTCCTGTGACCAAGAGACTTAATTGACCTAGCTACCCAAGTGATCCCACAAGATGATCCCAAGAACAATTTGCCAAAACCCATAAGATTATAAAACCCTAGCCTTGTGTGGTGGCAAACCTCAATTCTCTACACCTCGTCGCTCTCTTATTTTTCTGTGAATGAATTAAATATTTTAATAAACTATTTTTTCCACAAAATCAACACTTAATATGTTCTGAAATTTCAAAGCATATTCAATAATAATCATCCACATAAACCATGTACGACTATAGTTTATATATTCACATAATATATGTATCCGAAGGTCCACCTGATTAATATTGTCAGTGTAAATCAGGACATAGATATATACTTTTATCATTGACGCAAGACAAGACCATTTACAATGGGAGAGTTGAGAGGGTGTTGAAAATCAGTTCAACATAGCAATGCATTGCAATGGGCCTGTTGAAGCTGAGTTGGAGGAGTGAGGAGTTGAAAATCTTCAACTGTGTTGAAGCTGCAGAAGGGGGGACGCGTGGCGCAAAATTGTTGGTTCTTTCTGGCGCGTGAGACACACGCTCGGACAGGGAGAGTTGCCCAGCAGAAACGCGGAGAGAGAAGGATTTCGCGGACACATGGCACAATCTGATTGGTCCTGCAGATTTTTATCCCATTTTATCTTTAAACTCAATTATTTCATTGCAAATTAATTTTTTATTTTTTTATTTTTATACCAATATTCATGATTTTTTTTCTCTATAAATAGAGACTTGGTTCATTTGATTTGGACACAGAAAAAAAACCACATTTTTCACTCTCTTAATCTTATTATTATACTTCTATTAGTGTTTATTTTTAAGTTTTAATCTCTGTTTAGTGAAATGGATCCCAATAATAATTTCAACACCCAAAATTCTTCTAATAATCCAAACAATTATCAAAATCCCAACAATTTCCAAAATCCCAACAATTATCAAAATCCAAATTATTATCAAAACCCCAACTATTATCAAAATCCCAACTATTATCAAAATCCAAATCAATTTTCCAACCAACATCCTCCAAACTTTCATCCATATTATTGCATGTTAAATTATTTGTATCGTTTTAACTACTTGTGTGTCGTATTTTAATTTCAAGTTAAGATAATTGTATTGTATCAATTATTTAAATAAATTTTGTTTTTATTATAATTGCAATCGGGAGTATAATTTAATTTTTATCGATAATTTTTATTATAATTTTAATCGATGAGTTGTATTGTATAATTTAAATTTAAATTTTAATCGATAATTGTATTTTTATGTAATCATAAAAATTTAAATTTAAATAAGAATATGAAATAAAAAGTGGTGGGCTAGAGTGTAAGTGTTGAATGAAAAAACCATTGGAGAGAGTAAAGTGTTGAATGAGTAGGTGGAAGAAAGAGAAGATAATGTGGAATGTAAAAAGTGAATAAAGTGGGCGTTGAAGATTTAGACCATTGTGGATGGTCTAATAAGATTCCCGTCGAAATTAAATAGTCAAACTCCACTTTGGGCGAGGTGCTTATAGCCACTAAAACCCATAACTCAAGCACAACCACACATTTGTTCTGTATATAGTATATACAATACTTTACTAGTAATATTGAACTTTTGATTTTAGTATTTGTTGCATGATACTCCATATGGGAACAATATATTCATTTCATCAATAACCAATTCCATGTCAGTGAGAGTTGCTAGTTTTATTCGCAAATCTTATTCTCTTTATTTGTGTGGTCTGAGTATATCTGTATACGTGGGGATTTGACTTGTTTGCTCTTATTTTTATTAGAGTTGTCAAGTGAATCATCTCGCAATCGATGTGAAACTTCTTAATATAATTGGACTTTGTTTGTGTTGTAATTTTATTAAATATTTTATTATTTCAAAAGTTTCTTAAAATTATTCCTTATTTTTCTATGTGACAATTACTTGATCAATCCTCATTTATAAATTATTAAGTGGCCAAACCGTTTTTTTTTGTGTATTAAAGATTGCTTAATAATTGATTTATTACCAATTATTTCATTTTAATGGTCATTTAATGGTCATATAATGCTTGAATGGTCACATGAGGAATGGATTTGTATTAACACATAATTGGTGTATATATATCCAAAGATGATTAGCACAAACAACACCTTTGGTATATATACGAAGAAGAAAGAGACTTATATGCATATATGCTTTTCAATGATAAGACACGATTTTGAACAAAAGTATTTTCCCCTCACATAAAATTGAGTTTATCTTCCTGAGTTACATTGCCAGCACTTAGTGAATTCAAGTTGTTCTGTCACCTCGAGTATGATTCATACTCGGGAAGGACCTGTTGAATCCTGGAGGATTTCCGCAAATATACAACGGATAAATCCTTAAGATTGTTGTGAAATTGACCTACAAATCATAATAATAAATAAAAATATAAGAATATAAACATCCAATAAAACCCGATAATAAGATACGAATATAGAGATATCATATAAACTTATCTTTCTCAATTTGTTCCTCAATATTGTCGTAGAATTGACACCTGAAATTATCAGAGTAATAAACATGTAAGAATATAATCATCAAAAGATAAGTTCATCGTCTCTACTTTATTTGATTATCATATTTATTTGATGATTATATTCTTACATGTTTATTACTCTGATAATTTCAGATGTCAATTCTACGACAATATTGAGGAACAAATTGAGAAAGATAAGTTTATATGATATCTCTATATTCGTATCTTATTATCGGATTTTATTGGATGTTTATATTCTTATATTTTTATTTATTATTATGATTTGTAGGTCAATTTCACATCAGTTTGTCTCGATTGGAAGAGCCAATACATGTAAGTGAACTAGTAATGGTAATATTATTTTTATTTATTTTAAAAAATGCAATAGACAATATAAAGTTACACATCAAATAAATCTGGTGACTTCATAAACAAATTGGCTGGAGGTACATCAAGTTTCGTTGTCTAATTATTTGAGGGATCAAGATTTTTAAATCATTTAACACTTCATTGGTTTTCTGTCGCAGTGCACACTATATTGAAATCATGCAGTTACTTACTTTTTTTTTTTTGAAACGGCTAAATTCATTACCTAATGGCTCTTGGTTTGCTTTGCTTTACTAGTCCACTAACTAACTTAATTATTCAACAAAAGGAGTTTTAAAACTGATTTTAATTTCAAAATGTGATAGTTCAAAGAATTGTAATTGATGAATTAAGCAACCAAATAAATAGGTATGGATCATGGGGAATCAATATCTGCTTTACATATGGAACATGGTTTGGAATAAAAGATAGCAAAGCATTAGTAAACTGGTGGAGTTTAACATGGGAAAGTTGAATATTTTCCCACCATGGTGCAATTATTTTTAACTATTAGATCTACTAAAGAACACATTTTTATCATAGACTATAAACACTAGATTTTTTTCTTTCTTTTCTCACACAATCTTCACGCCATTCTCTCTCCTCCATACCCATTCACCCACCCACCACCACCACCACCATCAAGCCACTGTCCCAATTCTCCTTCTTCCCTTGTCTATGTTTTTTCCTTAATTTCCTTCATGTTCTACCAAAAGTTTCAGTGACAAACAGACAATGAGGGGAAAAATGGTTCTTTCTCAAGATTCTTTCAAAGGCATAGTAGAGAAAAATCACATGTACAAGAACAATTTCTTAGGCTATGTGACGAGAAATTGTGATATTAGCTCTTCTAAATTTACTCTCTATCAACATATATTCCTACCTTTAGCATCAGATTCCTCTTCAAATTTAGGATTCCCAGTACTGGTCTGGTTGTTGTTAAGAGATAATCCATTGTTTGGTTAGTTAGTTTGTTAGACCACATGGAGTTAGTTATGTAACCATGTGTGTTAGTTAAAGTAGCTAGAGCTAGTTAGCAATTAGTTAGTTACTTGTCATGCAAGGTATTGCATTTGTAAACTCTATAAATTGCACTTGTGTGAATAATAAAGATCAACCCTTATTGATCCATTCCAATCTCTTAATTTCTCTCCCTTAACCTCACAATCAAACTCTAACAAGTGGTATCTAGAGCTCTTTTGGTTCGATCTTAACCATTCTTTATCACTTTCATCTTCATCATTCCTTCTTTGTTCTCAAGAACCTATCTTTCTGTTTCTCTTCACACACATTCAACATCATGAACCCCTCTAATAACTCCCTTCCATCAAATCTTCCAATTTTAGACAGTAAAAATTGGGATCAATGGTGTATTCGCATGAATGTGATCTTTGGCTTTCAAGAGGTTGAAGACTTGGTTACAAATGGATATGAAGCTCTTGCAGAAAATGCTACTGAGGCACAACAAACAACTTTCAAAGAGGCAAAAAAGAAAGATTGTAAGGCATTGTTCTTGATTCATCAATGTGTGGATTCAGCAAATTTTGAAAAGATTGCTTCTGCAACAAGTTCTAAACAAGCATGAGAGATACTCAGCAATGCACATGGAGGAGGTGATAAGGTAAAAAAGGTTAGGCTTCAAGCACTAAGAAGACAGTATGAGTTGTTAGGCATGATGGACAAGGAGTCTATTGGTGATTTCTTCACAAGGTTGCAGACACTAGTTAATACAATGAAGAATCTGGGTGAACAGATTTCAGATCAGCAGATAATTGAAAAGGTTTTGAGAACCCTAAACCCTCAATTTGATCACATTGTGGTGGCAATTGAAGAATCAAAGGACCTGTCAACAATGTCAGTGAATGAACTTCAAAGTTCACTTGAAGCACATGAACAAAGATTGAAAGAGAGGAAAGAAACAAAGAATCAGCAAGAACAAGCACTCTATGTGAAGAATGGTGGAAAGAATGGTAAGGGCAAAGGTAAATGGAAGAATGATAAAAACAAGGGCAAGAATGAGTCAAGTTATGATCAAGATCACCACAATGGTGATCACAGTCAAGCTGATTCATCAAACAAAGGAAAAGATGGCTATGGAAAGAACAAGAATCAAAGCAAGAAGGACAAAAGCAAGATTCAATGTTTTAGCTGTAACAAATGGGGTCATTATGCTTCAGAATGTCAGAACAAAGGGAAGAAGAAGCAAGACAATGAAGCACATCATGCCAGGCAAAATGATTCAGATTCTGATGGTGTTATACTAATGGTAACCACTAATATTGCAGATGATCATTCAAAATTATGGTATCTTGACACAGGCTGCTCCAATCATATGACTGGACACAGAGAATGGCTTTTGGAATTTGATGATAAATTCAAAAGCACAGTCAAGTTTGCAGACAATAGCACAGTATCAGTAGAAGGAAAGGGCAAAGTGATGGTTCAAAGGAAGAATGGAAATCATGCTTTTGTCACTGATGTGTTATATGTGCCAACTATGAAACACAATTTGCTAAGTCTTGGTCAATTGATTGAGAAAGGGTTTGCACTGTCAACAAAAGATAAGTATATTGAAGTGCATGACCTAAACAGCAAATTAGTTCTGCAAGCACCATTATCAAAGAATAGGACTTTCAAAGTTAACCTGTAGGCATCAGAAGTTCAGTGTTTTTCAAGTTTGATCATTGAAGATGAGAGGTGGTTATGGCATTACAGGTATGGACATTTAAACTTCAAAAGTTTAAACCATCTTAGTAGTAAAAATATGGTTATAGGCTTGCCATTGATTCACACACCAAACAAGCTGTGTGAAGGTTGCTTTGCTAGCAAGCAACCCAGAAACTCTTTCAAAAATACAGTATTTTCAAGATCAAAGCAAGCTCTACATGTAGTCCATTCTGATGTGTGTGGTCCTATTGAAACTTCAACTCTAGGAGGTAACATATATTTCATGACTTGTGTTGATGAATTCACTAGAAAAATATGGATATACCTATTAAAAGAGAAGAGTGAAGTGTTTGTTGCTTTCAAAAAATTTTGTGCTATGGCTGAAAGACAGTGTGACAATCATTTGAAGATACTCAGAACAGATAGTGGTGGAGAGTATAATTCAAATGCATTCAAAGAGTACTGTCTAGAAAAGGGCATTATTCATGAGGTTACAACTCCTTACACTCCTCAACATAATGGTTTGGCTGAAAGGAGAAATAGAACTCTACTCAACATGGCAAGATGTATGCTGAAAGGGAAAGATTTGCCTAAGAGTCTATGGGGTGAAGCTGTTAACACAGCTGCCTATGTGTTAAACAGATGCCCTACAAAGAAATTGAAAGACAAGACACCAGAAGAACTATGGACAGGTCATAAACCAAGTGTGAAACATCTAAGGATATTTGGTTCAATATGTTTCAGACACATCCCTGATGAGAAGAGAAGAAAACTAGATGATAAGAGTGAGAAACTTATCCTAGTTGGCTATGATGCAACTGGTTCATACAAGATGTATAATCCAAGCAATCAGAAAATAGTCATAAGCAGGGATGTGATTGTTGATGAAAAATCACAATGGAAATGGGAATCAACTATCACCAAGCAGGTCATGGTCAATTTAGATGATGTAACTAGCACTGCAGCAGCTCAGCTAATGGTTGATCACAATATTGATGATAATCATGTTCAAGACATGAATACTTCAAGTGATGATGATGATAGAAATGTGAGAAGATCAACCAGAACAAGATTTCCCTCAGTAAGGCTTGCTGATCATGAAATTCTCCCTGATGATATAGTTAATGATAATGGTGATCTGGTTCACTTAGCATTTATGGCTGACACAGAACCAGTTAACTGGCATGAAGCAATTGCAGATTCAAATTGGAGAAAAGCAATGAATGAAGAGATCCAGTCCATAGAAAAGAATAACACATGGAGCTTAGTTGAACTTCCACCTCAGAAAAAGCCAATTAGTGTCAAATGGATCTTCAAAGTCAAGAAAAATCCAGATGGGAGTATTCTAAAGCATAAAGCAAGACTGGTTGCAAGAGGTTTTCTTCAGCAACATGGAATTGACTATAGTGAAGTGTATGCTCCTGTAGCAAGAATGGAGACTATAAGGTTAGTCATTTCAATAGCCAGTTCAATGAATTGGTCACTATTTCACATGGATGTAAAATCTGCTTTTCTGAATGGTCCATTAGAAGAGGAAGTATATGTGTCTCAACCACCTGGCTTTGAGGTTAAAATAGCAAAACACAAGGTATATAAGCTTCACAAAGCTCTGTATGGCCTTAAACAAGCCCCAAGAGCTTGGAATAAGAGAATTGATCATTTTTTGCACAATGAAGGATTTGTGAAGTGCAGTGTGGAATTTGGTGTATACATGAAGGGAGGTGATATTTCAAATGCATTGATGATATGTCTATATGTAGATGATTTGTTGATAACAGGAAGTGACCATGACAAGATTGAGAAATTCAAGGGGAGATTGAAAGATGAGTTTGAAATGAGTGATTTGGGCAGGCTCAACTACTTTCTTGGTTTGGAATTTCTCTATGGATCAAATAGTATTGTGCTACATCAAAGAAAATACATTGCAGATGTACTAAAGAGGTTTCACATGGAGAGTTGTAATGAAGCTGATACTCCAATGGAAGCAAACTTGAAGCTGTTAAAAAATGAAAATGAGCAGGCAGTTGATGCTACTCTATTCAAGCAAGTTGTAGGCAGCTTAAGGTTTATTTGTAACACTAGACCAGATATCAATTATGCCGTAGGATCTGTGAGTAGATTTATGAGCAACCCTAAAGCATCACATATGATAGCAGCCAAGAGAATACTTAGGTATTTAAAAGGCACTCAGGATTTTGGTCTAGCTTTTCCCAAAAGCAAAATGAAATCAGAAATTGAACTAGAAGGTTTTAGTGACTCTGATTGGTGTGGAGATAAAGATGATAGAAGAAGCACATCAGGGTATTGGTTTAGATTTAGAAACTCACCAATCTCATGGTCTTCAAAGAAGCAAAGCATTGTTGCTTTATCAAGTTGTGAGGCAGAATATGTAGCAGCACAGACATCATGTCAAGCAGTATGGCTTGAGTCTCTACTTGATGAACTGAAGATCAACTATGTGAAACCTGTAAGGCTTAATGTGGACAACAAATCAGCTATAAGCTTGGCCAGAAATCCAATTGAACATGGAAGGTCAAAGCACATTGAAACTAAGTATCATTTCCTAAGGGATCAAGTTGGTAAGGAGAAACTAACTATTGAACATTGCAGCACTAATGTTCAAATTGCAGATATCTTAACTAAACCTTTGAAAGCTGACAGGTTTAAGGAGTTAAGAAGGCTTGTAGGGATTGTAAAGTTTGAATGCACACAGCCAGCAAAGGAATGAAACTGGCAGCAGTGTTTGTATGTTTTGTTTTGCAGCAGTCTTTTTGCATTTTGTTTGTAACTAGGATCAGACATTGGATTATGGAGGTGTGTTAAGAGATAATCCATTGTTTGGTTAGTTAGTTTGTGTTAGCCTGTATTTTTGACAGGCATTAATGAATTGGAGTGAGATGATGAAATCTCATTTAATGTGCATGACTGCATTTTAATATTCTCTTGGGAATTGATTCTAGTAATAAATCAAGAGAAGATTAAGGCATTTGACATCAAAAACTTTTAATGTGTAAAGTTGTTTTTCGAGGCCTAGAGATCTGTCGAATTCGACAGAAAACTTGTTTATCTAAATAAACATGTTTAGTTCGACGGAGGTATATTTGTCGAGATTTATGTATATATATGTTTGTTTGCTTGTCTAACGTATTGTGCAGTACGGAGAAAGCATACTCTGGACTTAGTAAAATATTCAAATGGATAACGTTCGAAAGCCTCACTAGGTGTCCAAGGAATTCAAAATTGTCAAAGACACGTGGAGTTTATTTAGACCTTGTGTAGGTTTATGGCAGTTATTCTAGTTTGCCTATAAATATTAGTTTCTGATAGGAGAAACGGGTTCACAATTCTCATGCAAATTCCTGACAAACACAGAGTACCCATGTTAACGAGCGAAATGAGTGCAATATGGAACATGTACAAATCTGTGTACCTTCTTCTGTAAACATTTTACAATTGTCAATGCAATTTACATTTTCAAGTATTGATTACTTGCTTTTCATTTAAGCTTTCTGCACTTTAAGCCTTCTGCAATTTATTTCGTTGCATGCTTTTACTTTTCAAAGTTCTTCTTTAAACTTTATTTGCAATTCATTTACAAGTTTTCTGCAAATTTAAACTTTGAAGCTTTTACTGTTTTTTATCAATTTATCCGATTTAACCCAGAAAATATGAACATGTTTTCGTCATCTTCTGCACAATCCATATGTCCCAGGATTTACTAGTTGATCTTCTTGTAATAATTAAACTAGCGGTTGTTTACTAAAAATCGGGGTAAACAAATTGGCACGCCCAGTGGGACGCTTGGATTGTGTAATTTATTTGGTGTGTTTTTTTAAAAAATTTCTTACAAAAATTTGTTGTTTGGTGTTGCAATTTTGATTGTGTGTATATTTTTATATGCATTTGAGGAGTGGTAAATCTCTCCCAGAATTTTCAAATATACCAACTCGTCCTCGTACCAGAATGGTGAGACCACCAAACAATTCTTCTAATAATAATAATAATAATGGGACAGAAACGAATCCTGTTCCAAATCCCCAGAATGTGACAGGGCAACCTAATCAACCAGTATCTGGCAATCCTAGCGCCAATCCTACTGGTGGGCCAACAAGCCCTGCCCTAAATTCTATAACTTCTGAAAGTATCCCAATTAATAATGTTAATGGCGGGAGTTCGAACCCTGTAATAAGTTCCGGTACCATTGGTGTGAGCGCCAGTGGATCAACAATGCCTGCCACCACTTCAAGTATGGCAGGAGGGTTTCCTCCTCCAAATCCAAATGGTGCAGCGATGACACAATTGAATATGTCATCCATGCCAACGAACGTATCACACACACATGGATACACAGACGGTAGTCAAGTTGGTGGAACACCGTCAAGACCCCCATGGTTGCCCAGAAACCCACAATTTGGAATGCCAACAACAACGATGGCAAACCTGTATAATTGGCCTTCGATAGAAAGTTCTCCCTCATCTTCTGCGATGGGAAATAGGGGAAATTCTCTTAATTTGACAAATAATTCTATGGCAGTGCTTACGCAACAAATGGATGAGAGTAACCATGATATGGTGAACGCGTTGACCCAGCAGATTGGCACAGTCTTTAATCCTATGTTACAGACAGCCAATGATAATTACCTGTTATTAGCCAATCAAATGGGGAGGATGACAGACTTTTTTGGGGCCCCTGATGCTCCAAATAACCAAAGGGTTCCTCGTGCAAACCCAGAGATTCAACCAGAAGTTCAAGCCCAACTACTGCGCATTGAAGGAGAACAGCCAGAACAAGGAGTGGTATTGGTCAATAGAAACCAAAACGCCGATAATGTTCTTAGGAATGTTCGACAAGATAACATAGTAGGGCATAACAACTTGGCCAATTTAGTAGAAAATATCTTGGCCCAAAATGGTTTGAATATAGGATTGCATTTGCCAAATTTTGTGTCAGCATTGTCTGAATATGTATTACAGACAGAATTACCAAGGGGATGGAAAATTCCCAAATTCACAAAATTTGCTGGTGATACTAATGAGTCTACTGTCGAACACATTGCCAGACATATGGCAGAGGCAGAGAATTTAGCAAATAATGAAGATCTAAGAATGAAGTTTTTTCCCAATTCCCTTACAAAAAATGCTTTTACGTGGTTTACCACACTTCCCCCTCATTCAATTCATAATTGGACTCAATTAGAAAGGCTATTTCATGAACAATTTTACATGGGACAATCTAGGATTAGCCTCAAAGAATTAGCCAGTATGAAACGCAAAACTTCAGAAGCCATTGATGATTATCTGAACAGGTTTCGCCTCCTTAAGGCAAGGTGCTTTACTCAAGTACCTGAACATGAATTGGTTGAGATGGCTGCTGGTGGCCTTGACTATTCCATTAGGAAAAAGTTAGATACTCAACATTTAAAAGATATGGCCCAATTAGCAGATCGTGTTCGACGGGTCGAGCGCCTCAGGGCTGAAAAAGTCATAAATTCTAAATTCCACAAAAAAGAAAAAGTGGCGTATATAGAAACTTATGAAAGTGAAAATGAGTTCGACGATGGTCAGGATTACATGGAAAATAATGAGGCTAACATTGCTGAGTTAAAACCAAGCCCTCCCTATACTTGTAAAATGTTAAAACCATCAAATGGGAATAATCCCGTCGAACCAAAAAATGATAGATTTGTTTCTAAGACATATACTTTCGACATTACTAAATGTGATGAAATTTTTGACTTACTGGTCACTGATGGCCAAATAATTGTACCAAAGGGTTTAAAAGTTCCACCTTTGGAACAACGTAAGAAAAGAGGTTTTTGAAAATACCATAATTTCTTGGGTCATAAAACCTCACAATGTGTTCTTTTCAGGGATCTGGTCCAGAAAGCCTTGCAGGAGGGAAGACTCAAATTTGGCGAAAAGCCAAAATCCAAACAGCTGGTGGACGAGGATCCATTGCAGATTGCTGATGCTGCTTACACAGAGCCATTCGAGTGCCTGATGTTAGAGGCATTGAACCTCACTGAAGGGGGGCAATTAGTTTCCATTCCCGAGGAAGAATATGAAAACAAAGTGGAAGAGGTATATCCACAGCCTGGAGAGACTTTACTAGATTTCCTTCAACGCTGTAAGGAGAATGATGGCGAAGCTACATTATGTCCTCACTGTAGTGCCATGTTCGACAAAAAGGCTGCTGCAGGCCTCAACAAATTTTTGCCTCATAGTCAAGGCAGAAACCATTGGCCAAATCAAAAAGCCAACTTACTCTAATGTTCTGAATAGCCAACAGGCGCCTGTGCATCAGAGGTTGGGACCACAAAAGTCATTTGTCCCCTCAAGCAGGACACCTGTCAATCAATGGGTTCATGGAAGAAACATGGGCTTTGGTCAAAGGAACGTTGAGAAAGGAAACTCCAGTAACTTCAATCCCAAAAAAGATCCTGAATCAAGGAAGTATGATTACAGGAATAATTACAAAGGGAAAAATCCCATGACAAGATCTCAATGGCGTAGATATCAACGCCAGAAGAAGGTGGCTGCTCAAAAATCCCAAATTACTGTTGATAGTAAAGGAGAGAGGCCTATGGAATTGGCTAAAAGGCCAATGAGAGAAAGGTTAGGTGAACCAAAAAGTTGATTCAGTTGCTGATAATGTCGAAGACGAACACATGGAAGCAGATGATTTTCTGGATTCTGAACCTGATCTCGAGATAATAGTAAATGTCGTGTCAATTCTGCCAAGAGAGTTCGACATCTGTTCTGAAATAACAGATGAGGAGGAAGAATCTGGGATGCAAATGGCTCTTCACAGGCCAGTCTGTTACTATGTAATGAGCAATGGTGCTTTGGAAGACCAAATGGCTACATTTGAGAGACCAGATGAAGGCATGAAAAGTCACTTGAAGCCTCTCTTCATACAGGCTAAAGTGAATAATGTCGGAATCAACAAAGTACTAATTGATGGTGGTGCTGCTGTTAAGCTCATGCCAGAATTTCTGCTGAAATAGATTGGCAAATCTTTGGTGGATCTTCATCCTCACAACATAGTGCTCTCAAACTATGAGGGTGAAACGGGTTTTTCTTTAGGAGCAATCCAGTTGGATGTGGTTGTTGGAAGTACTGTAAGGCCAACCTTGTTCTTGGTTGTGGCCTCTAAGGCAAATTACAATATGCTCCTAGGACGAGAGTGGATTCATGGCGTGGGGGCAGTCCCATCTACCCTGCACCAGCGCCTGATTATCTGGCGAGATGATGGTATAGTGGAGAATGTTGAAGCAGACCAAAGCTATTTCAAAACTGAAGTCCATCATCTAACGAAACACTCATTCGACAAAAAATTGGCAACAATCTCACCATACACTGAGAGGGATTTTGCACATCGTTCACCAGGGAATGTTCACCATTCAATCAAACTGGACCCCACACATGGTTTTTTGTGGGAGGAAGAAGATGGAAACAGTGAGGATGGCGAGTATGAAGGCCACAACTACCCAACTGGGTGGGATATCAAAGAGAACTACTATGTCTGAGTCCCAAACTTGGGCAAAGATTACGGCCTACATGGCTGAAAATAGAATCAAAATGGCTTTGGAAGCCAATTCGTTGTCAGAGAATATGGCTGTTGCAGCCAATGACATAAAATTTGGCAAACACAAGCCAGAATTGCAATAGCTGGATTGCATCTATGATGACGAACCCCTAGGATTTGAAAAAGATCCAATCAGTCAAAGTCACAAGATGCAAGCACATGATCCTTTGCAGGAAATTGACCTTGGAGATGGTCTGACGAAAAGACCAACGTACATTAGTGCAAACATTCCTCCAGATCTGAAGGCAAAAGTGGTGCAACTTCTGTTGGAATTCAAAGATTGTTTTGCTTGGGATTACAACGAAATGCCAGGTTTGAGCAGAAAGTTGGTGGAGCATGAACTACCAGTTCGACCAGATAAAAAGTCAGTGAAACAATTACCTAGAAGATTCGCACCAGAAATAATGTCAAAGATCAAAGAAGAAATTGAAAGGCTGCTGAGGAGCAAATTTATCAGAACTGCAAGGTATGTCGAATGGTTAGCAAATATAGTGCCTGTGATTAAGAAAAATGGTTCTCTTAGAGTATGCATAGACTTTAGAGACTTAAATAATGCTACACCAAAAGATGAATACCCTATGCCTGTGCCAGAAATGTTAATTGACTCAGCGGCTGGGTTTGAATATTTAAGTATGTTAGATGGTTATTCTGACTATAACCAAATTTTCATTGCTGAGAATGATGTACCCAAAACTGCCTTTAGATGCCCAGGAGCATTAGGCACATATGAATGGGTAGTGATGCCTTTTGGTCTGAAAAATGCTGGGGCTACTTATCAAAGAGCAATGAATTTAATTTTTCATGAATACATAGACACTTTCATGCAAGTGTATATTGACGACATAGTTGTCAAATCCTCGTCAGATGATGATCATTTAGATCATTTGAAAAAATCTTTTGAAAAGATGAGGAAATATGGATTAAAAATGAATCCATTAAAGTGTGCTTTTTGTGTTAATGCAGGAGATTTCTTTGGGTTTGTTGTGCATAAAAAGGGCATTGAAATAAATCAAAACAAAACAAAGGCTATCATGGAGACCAAATCTCCAACTACAAAAAAGCAACTTCAGTCCTTACTTGGGAAGATCAATTTTTTGAGAAGGTTTATCTCAAATTTAAGTGGTAAAGCTCAACCGTTTTCGCCATTACTTCGACTCAAGAAAGAAAGTACTTTCACTTGGGGGCAAGATCAACTACAAGCTTTTGACGAAATCAAGAGTTATTTGTCAAAGCCACCAATGTTAATGCCCCCAATAAGGAACAAATTCATGAAGTTATATATATCAGCATCAGATTCGACACTGGGTAGTATGCTTGCCCAGGAAGATGAAAATGGTGAAGAAAGAGCCATCTATTACTTAAGTAGGGTATTAAATGATGCTGAAACTAGATATAGTAGTATTGAAAAATTATGCTTATGTTTGTATTTTTCTTGTATGAAACTCAAGCATTATATATAGCCTGTTGACGTTTTTGTTTATTCTCATTGTGATATCATCAAACATATGTTATCTAAACCAATCCTGCATAGTCGAATTGGAAAATGGGCCTTAGCCTTAACAGAATATTCAGTAACTTATAAACCTTTAAAGGCAGTTAAAGGCCAAATTGTGGCTGATTTTATAGCGGATCATTCTGCATTAGAAACTCTACAAAACTATGTAGACTTAGAACCTTGGAAATTATATTTTGATGGTTCTAAACATAAACATGGAGTTGGAATTGGGATTTTAATCATTTCTCCCTCCAAAATTCCCACCAAGTTCAAGTATAAAATTAATGGGTTCTGCTCAAACAATGAAGCAGAATATGAGGCTTTGATAACAGGCTTAGAAATTTTATTGGACTTGGGGGCAAAAAATACTTTGATCAGAGGTGATTCAGAATTGGTGTTGAAACAGTTGACAAAAGAATACAAGTGCATAAAAGAACACTTGATGAAATATTTTGTCATAGCAATTTCTTTGTTAAAACGTTTTGACCAAGTTATCTTTGAACATGTGCCTCGTATAGAAAATCAAAAAGCCAATGATTTGGCTCAAATAGCTTCTAGTTATAAAATTTCCAATGAAAAACTAGAGGAGTTGATTGAAATTAAAGATAAACTCATTGTTGATCAACCTGCTTCTATGGAATTGTCAATGCCAAAACTTGTGGGGGCAGATGTACCACAAGGTAATGGTCAAGATACCACTTATGATTGTGACGAAAATTCAGAAATTTTTGAAATTTTTGCCATTGACAATTTATCTGATAATGATTGGAGAAAACAACTTGTCGAATATTTGCGAGATCCAAATGGAACGACCAATAGAAAGATAAAGTATAGAGCCTTGAGTTATGTCATCATTGGGAATGAACTAATGAAGAAAACACCTGAGGGAGTTTTGCTAAAATGTTTAAGTGAAACTGAAGCCTATCTGGCTATATCTGATGTGCACAGTGGCGCATGTGGATCTCATCAGGCAGGCCACAAAATGAAATGGTTGTTATTTCGACAAGGTGTATATTGGCCAACAATTTTAAAGGACTGTATAGAGTTTGCCAAAGGTTGTCAAGAATGCCAAAGACATTCAGGTATACAACACGTAACTGCAAGTGAACTCCATTCAATAGTAAAACCTTGGCCTTTTAGAGGATGAGCTTTAGATTTAATTGGTGAAATTAAACCAAGTTCGTCTAAAAATCAACGTTATATTTTAGTTGGTATAGATTATTTTACCAAATGGATAGAAGCAATTCCACTACCAAATGTTGACCAAGAAGCGGTGATTAGTTTTATACAAAGTCACATTATTTATAGATTTGGTATACCTGAATCTATTACTACAGATCAAGGTTCAGTTTTTACTGGATGAAAGATGGTTGAATTTGTCCAACAAACTGGCTTTAAACTTTTAACCTCTACACCATATTATGCCCAAGCAAATGGTCAAGTAGAAGCTGCTAATAAGATCATTATTGGTTTGATTAAAAAGCATATTGCCCAAAAGCCTAGGAATTGGAACAAGACTTTAGATCAAGTCTTATGGGCATGTAGAAATTCTCCAAAAGAATCAACTAACACCACACCCTTTCGACTAACATATGGGCATGATGCAGTCTTGTCAGTCGAAATACACCTGCAATCAGTTAGAATTCAAAGGCAGGTAGAAATCCCAAGAGATCATTACTGGGATATGATGTTAGATGAATTAGTTGATTTAGATGAGGAGAGAGTAAAAGCTTTAGAAATGTTAACTCAACAGAAAGAAAGAGTTGCTAAAGCTTATAATAAAAAGGTTAAGTCTAAAACCTTTAGTGTTGGAAATTTGGTTTGGAAAGTTATTTTGCCAATGGATAAAAAAGATAGAGTCTTAGGCAAATGGTCTCCAAATTAGGAAGGCCCTTTTAAAGTTGTTCAAGTTTTTTCAAATGGTGCTTACGAAATTGAAGAATTAACAGAAGAACAACGTTCGTTAATTATAAATGGTAAATACTTGAAAGAGTATAAACCAGCGTTGCAAGAAATAAAAATTAACGAAGAATAAAGCTTGAGACATAATGAAATAATGGTGACCATAAAGTTGTTCGCCACAAACTGGGCATTGTCAAAGTACAAACCAAAAAATCCTAACAAATTGTTTAAACAGTTGAAATAAAACTAAGAACAACAAGTAAAACCATTACACATTAAATTGTTTTTTCAAATCTTCATATAAGTTCTTGAAAGAGGAAACTTCTGCGTCGAGAACCATGTTGGAGTCCACCAGATTTTTAATCTCTTCATCCACAGCTGCTGAAGCACTAAAAAACTTAATGCCTTCGTTAGCCTCTTTGTCAATCCTGGCTTTGACTGCACTGGAAATGTTGGCTTTGGCTTCGTCGCGCTTAACTTTCTCTGCATCAATTTTGGCGTTAAGACTTTGAATCTTCAAATTCAATTCTGCAATTTCATTCTCCCAAGCAGCAATGTTTTGATTGTATTCAGTGATCTCAGCATTCGACTCTATCTTCTTCTCAAGGCGTTCGACATTAGCTTGAGCAGTCTTGGCTTTTTCGACCAATGCAGCATGTGCATGAGTTTGAGCCTCCAGCTTCAGAGCATTGATTTTCCTCTTCTGAATGGCTTGGGTGAAACCATCAATAAGGTTTTCAAGTTGAATAACCTTGCTAAGGGTAGCACCATCAGTCATAGGATTGTGAAACTTTTTCAGGAAACCTAAGTGAGAAAATGCACTGTTAGGATTCGCCTTAATCAGTGAGAAGATATCTTGGTTGATATAATCTGTGTGCAATTTGAGGAGCAAAGAGTCTTGTCTCACTGTCGAGCAGATCTCTGAATCAGAAGCTGTCGAACTGCTGTGATGAGAGGCACTCTTATTTTGGTCTTTGTTACCTTTGCTTGAAAGGAGCATTTTGAGTGCTGCAGCAGGATCAGAGTCTTTCATGGCAATGAACTGCATCTCTGACAATCCAATGTCAACAGATAACTTTGAAGTTGAAGAGACTGGGAGTATTTCCGAACCTCCCTCAGCAGCCTCTGGCATGGCCTCATCCTCATTGTCGAATGCCATTTCGACATCTGTACCTTCTGATGATTGAGTGGACTCAGCAGGATGAGCAGGAATAGTCTCTTCAGAATCAAGGTTAGTGGTTGGAATGTCTTCAATCTCTGGGTCTTTATCATTTCCATCTAAATTGGCCTCGACATCATTGGTTCCGACATCTTGGGCCAAATTTTCCTCATCGTTAACAGTCGTGTTGGCTAGAGCTGTCAAAACGGGCGGCCCGGCCCGTTTCGGGCCGGCCCATTCGGGCTTCGGGCTTTGTCGGGCCGGGCTTAAAAAGCCCGGATAAAAAAATGGGCTATAAAATAAGGCCTGAGCCCGGCCCGGTACGGGCTCTCGGGTTTTCGGGCCGGCCCGGTTTTTTTTTAAAAAAAACATTTTTAAAGCAATAGATGAACGGTAATGAAAAAAGAATAAACTTAAGTGCCCAATAAATTTGACAAAGAGTTCATAACATTAATTAATTACAAATAGGTTGAAATTTGTTAGTATTAATGTAAAGTTATTTAAGCTATTTACAGTTTACGAGTAATTACGTAGAGAAATATTTCACGATCGTGGTTTTATATTTTTAGCTTATTTACTTATTTTAATGACACGATAAGTTATTTTTACTTTTAGCTTCTTTTCATTTGCTTATGTATATAATTTGCGTTACTAGTGCATGTATATAACTTGCGTTACTAGTGCATATTTATTCTCTTAAATGTGCGTTTGATGGAATTGGAAGGTGTGTGTGACGTGTGTGTTGTGTTGCTGCCGTGTTGTTAACTTATTATGTTTGTGTCGACTTTTAGATTGATGACCTAAGTAAAAATATTATAAACATCCTTCCTTGTTTACTCATATTTTTTATTTTTATTTTTTTTATTATAATTTAATCGGGCTTGCGGGCGGCCCGCGGCCCATTCGGGCCGGCCCATATTTTTTGCGGGCTTTATCGGGCCGGGCTAAAAAGCCCGGATGCTAATTCGGGCTAGATTTTTAAGGCCCAAGCCCGGAAAAAAATCGGGCTATTCGGGCCGCCCATTCGGGCCGGCCCATTTTGACAGCTCTAGTGTTGGCATCTTCTTCATTACCATCCTATTCAAAGACAAAATAAAATAAAGTCTTAGAAGCCACGATGAAAAATATGTTCATTTGACAAAGTCTTAAGGACGAGAAAATTTTACCTTAGCACCAAGGTCATGTGAACATGAGCTTGTCTTCTCTTGCCTGGGGGCAGGGGTTTCAGTTGTGGGAGCTTCGACATTTGTTGCTGGTTGATTTTCGACAGGAGAAATGGAAGGAGGAACTTCAGTGTCCTTTTCTGGTTCTGCAGAAGGTTTGGATTTGGATTTGACCTTCTTCTTCTGTTTCTTTTCTTTGTCAACCTTCTTCTTTGGAATTGGTGGCATGCTTGCCTCGCTAGTTTCGTCATTGGCCTTTTCTTTGTCTCTTTGGCCTTCTCCACTAGGAGTAGCAGCAGTTGGATTGGTGGGAACAATATCAGCAGGCTGAAAGGAAAAATAAGATTATTAACACAAAAATTTTCCTTGAAGTTAAAGCAAACTCAAGAGGAATGTCGAAAAGGCTTACTGGTGGCTCTTGAATGGTGAGAGCTTTTTGTTTCTTTTGGATGGTGGGCTCTCCAGCGTCTTTTGATGCCATTAGGGTCCTCTTTCGAAGCTGCATTCAAAAATCAAAGAGATCAAAGATATGTTTGTAAAAAATTGAATTTAAAACTAAGTTAAAAGTTGGTTTGAAACTTGATACCTTAGCCCCAGTGTTTGGGAGCGATTTCTTTGAAGTTACGGCGGGAGCAGTAGAATCAGTAGAGGTGTTCGCTTCTTTGGTTTTGGAAGCACCTATTGTCGAGACGCAAAGGAATCAGACATCAATAAAAGATTCAAAAATTACAAACATTATAAAAGTCATACTGTTAGGTTATTTAACCTACCTTTGCCTTTGGGAGTCTTTGGTTGTAGAGCGTCGAATCCAGCCTCTAATGCATGCAGGATTACCTCGTCACCCTTAGTTTGCCCCTCATAGTATAAGCTCCACCATGTGGCGAATTCATAGGTGCAAAATTGAGAAATTTCAAAGGCAATAGGTGTGAGCTTATAAGATCTTTCGTCAGCAAGCTTCAAACGGCGTTCAAAGTACTCGACAGACATTCCAGAATTGCCCAAGACGATGTCATCTTTGTTCTTGAACAAACTCTTTGGCCTGAACTGACTTAAGCCAAATTGGCGAGCAACAAGATTAGGTTGGTACCCAACCAAGCCTAAATGCCTTCTGTCAACTCCTTGTCTTGAGGATAAAATTGTTGGGTTCAAAAACATAGACCAAATGTTGTTTGTGTCCTCCACCTCATTTGGGTTGGTAGCAGGGAATGACCTTCTAAACCAAGCTGGCCCAATGGTTCTCTTGACGAAGGGGGTATTCTTGGGGGTAATCTCGTCGAACTCAAGAAGGGTTTTGAAGTAGTGGAAGAAAAGTTGTCGAGTGGTTAGATTTGTCTCCCTGGGTCCAGAGAGGGTGAGTTGTGATCCTTTGTCTGTTTTCTTGAGCAAATCACTAGCTTGTCCCAAGGAATCATAAAGAGATGCTAGGATGAGTCTTCCTAAGGCCACATCTAGTCCTTGGTGAAGCATGATGGCGAGAGGAACAAGTCTTTTCACCACTTGTAGTGAGCAAGTGCAGAGAACAAAGTGTGATAGCCAATAAGTAAGGAAGGCTATGTGTTCTTCAGGGGATACATCTTCACTGCTAAGATCATGATGATTTTTGAGGAATCCCGAGAAGGATAAAACTTTGAAGTCGAATTGGTGGTTGACAGTGGTGTACTTAGGGTCGAAAGTGGGTCTTGTTGGTCTCAAGCCAGTGATGGCAGCAACGTCGAATAGAGTTGGGGTCATCATCCCTGCTTTCAGGTGAAAGGTGTTGGTAGAGTTTTCCCAAAAGTGAATGGCAGCTATGAGCATTTCTGCATTGTATTTAGGTCTCTCTCTCGACAGTTGAATCAAGTCGAATATCCCACTTTCTTTCCAGAAAGTAGCATATTACTTTTCGACTTTGTTAAGCCATTTTAGGTAACTCTCATTAACTATAGGTGCAGATCTAAAAGCCCTATAGCCTGGTTCAAAGAAACTCATGTCGAAGATAGAGTTGGCGAATATTTTTGGCTCACAAGTAACATGAAGTGGAAAAATACTACTTATTTCCGACACAAACTCTGAACCGTCAATGATCACAGGTTCTTTGTCATCAACAGCAAGAGGTACCACATTTCTGGGAGAGGAAGTTGACGCCATTGTTGTTCTTGGTGTTCTTGAGAGGTAGATGATGTGACAGGTGACAGCAGCAGAAAAAAGCCAAAACCTTCAAAACAAACTCGTTTCTTGCTCAAATCTGAGAATGGAAACGGTAGCAGTGAACGAAAATGCTGGACGATCACGATCACTGGTGTAGATCTAACAGAAACACAAGAACAAGGCAGGATTAAGGGTTTGTTTGATGGTTTTTTCTTAGAGAATGCGTAAGGTTTTTTCTGTGAAGAGGAAGTGAAGAGTTTAGAGTTTCAGAAAAAATGAAAGTGTGGAATACGTTTTCTACTTATAGGCACTGCAAGTTTGCATGTATTTGGTAACTGAAACATCACCACTATTCCATCTCAATCGTCCCGATCTCGCCACGTGTCCCACCACTAAGTTAAAAAGTGAAAATCATGGTTTGTGGGGATCGAGGTGACGGTTACAAGTTTTGTCATGATTGATTGTGATTTGTTGTGACGTTTGCGCCGTCTTTGGTAAACGTGCAGAAGTGAAAAAGATGAGAATCTTCAAAATTGCCATTTCTCCCTTTTGTATTCGACGTGCAGTCGAAATTGGCATTTTTGAGGGGGAAATTTGTTAGCCTGTATTTTTGACAGGCATTAATGAATTGGAGTGAGATGATGAAATCTTATTTAATGTGCATGACTGCATTTTAATATTCTCTTGGGAATTGATTCTAGTAATAAATCAAGAGAAGATTAAGGCATTTGACATCAAAAACTTTTAATGTGTAAAGTTGTTTGTCGAGGCCTAGAGATCTGTCGAAGTCGACAGAAAACTTGTTTATCTAAATAAACATGTTTAGTTCGACGGAGGTATATTTGTCGAGATTTATGTATATATATGTTTGTTTGCTTGTCTAACGTATTGTGTAGTACGGAGAAAGCATACTATGGACTTAGTAAAATATTCAAATGGATAACGTTCGAAAGCCTCACCAGGTGTCCAAGGAATTCAAAATTGTCAAAGACACGTGGAGTTTATTTAGACGTTGTGTAGGTTTATGGCAATTATTCTAGTTTGCCTATAAATATTAGTTTCTGATAGGAGAAACGGGTTCACAATTCTCATGCAAATTCCTGACAAACTCAGAGTACCCATGTTAACGAGCGAAATGAGTGCAATATGGAACATGTACGAATCTGTGTACCTTCTTCTGTAAACATTTTACAATTGTCAATGCAATTTACATTTTCAAGTATTGATTACTTGCTTTTCATTTAAGCTTTCTGCACTTTAAGCCTTCTGCAATTTATTTCGTTGCATGCTTTTACTTTTCAAAGTTCTTCTTTAAACTTTATTTGCAATTCATTTACAAGTTTTCTGCAAATTTAAACTTTGAAGCTTTTACTGTTTTTTTATCAATTTATCCGATTTAACCCAGAAAATATGAATATGTTTTCGTCATCTTCTGCACAATCCATATGTCCTAGGATTTACTAGTTGATCCTTCTTGTAATAATTAAACTAGCGGTTGTTTGCTAAAAATCGGGGTAAATAGTTTGTTAGACCACATGGAGTTAGTTATGTAACCATGTGTGTTAGTTAAAGTAGCTAGAGTTAGTTAGCAATTAGTTAGTTACTTGTCATGCAAGGTATTGCATTTGTAAACTCTATAAATTGCACTTGTGTGAATAATAAAGATCAACCATTATTGATCCATTCTAATATCTTAATTTCTCTCCCTTAACCTCACAATCAAACTCTAACAGTTGTTGAATTTACAAGTTTAATTACTCCATAAATCCAAAAATCTATGGCAACATCATTCTTCTAATTGGGTTTGTTATTTTTTGGAAAAAAAATAAATTGGGTATTGTGGGACAATAGACTTGGTGTTGCCGGTAGCGGTGTGGTGGGTGAGTGGCAATGGAGAAGGAGAGAGAAGGGTGGTGAAGAATGAAGATACTGTAAGAGAAAAAATCTAGTGTTGAGGGTCCATGATAAAAGATTGTTCTTTATTTAATCTAATGGTTAAAACTTAACTGCACCATGGTGGGAAAATATTCAACTTTTCCATGTTAAACTATGGAAGTCACTGCTTTGAACCGACAAAGAGTTGGGAGCGACTGCATAATAAATAATCTGCTAAAAACTGTACTTCTTCCATCCTAAAATATAAGTAAAAGTTGGTCAATAAAAGTGAATGTATCTGGTCAAAATTTTGAACCAAATACAACAAGTTTCTGTGACTCACTTTTGCTAATATTTTGGGACGGAAGGAATACAAATATTGTTTTACTTTCTGTTTTTGAAATGTAAATGCGTCCTCTAACATTTAACTAAACTCCCATTCTTTGAGCTACATGCTACACAACTTCCAAATACTCATCAATTCCAAGAACAAAGTGTTCTGAACACTACTTTTTGGTTGTTCAATGACAGCATTAGGGCTGGACAATCGGTCGGTTTGGGTTTCTATCGGGCTCAAAACCTCAATCCGCCTAGACCCACGGTTGAGAATACTAAGCCTCAAACCGACCAAACAAGGGGTCGGTTTAGGCGGTTTCGGTTTATTCGGATTTGTCGGATTAACGGGTGGATTCAATCGGTTTTTAGTTGATCCACTAAATTATTTCAAATTAATTTTTTCAACAGAAAAAAATAATCATTCAAAATAAATTGACCCATGAACATGTGATAATTTAAAAAATGGTCTGTTATCAAAAATAGTTTTCATAAATAACTTAGTCATTCAATAATCTCAACCTAGTAATTTTCAAGACCATTCATTTCAACCTAGTAATCTCAACCTAGCCATTCAAAATAGTTTTCAAGGCCATTCATTTCCTAGTAATTTGAAGGCCGACAGTTTCACAACCTAAATTATAAACATATAAGTAATTATTACATTCATCCATATGATAACCATATTAACAAAGCAAAACAATACAATGCCACAAAGGCAATCAATTTCACAACCTGAATTATAAACATAATTAAACATAAAAAACCAACAAGCCATAATTAGACCATATTGGGATCAAGACCAACATAATTTTACACACACAAGTAAACACTTGTTTATAAAACCTGGCACAACAAATTCATATAGCCTAAATACATATAATAGTTATAGAGCTGGCTAAAGTTCAGAGCGCAGCTACACAACACAGCCAATCTTTATCAACACATCCTCATAATATTTGACTACTTACATTCATCCAAATTAACAAATAAATGGATTTTGACAGTAGAGCTGCAAGCAGCTGATGCTCAACACAGAAAAATGAATGTTGTTGCTGCACAAATGAAACATATTTTAGTTATTTATGCAATACAAAAATTTCAAATTCAATAACTAATAAACCAATATGTATATTTAATTTATTACCTTGATTGATATAAAGAAATGTCATAAATTAGCTCATCAATCTTCCACATCAGTGTCACTGCTTTCCTATTAAAACAACATGAATAATGAAAACAACATTAAAAACATGTTTTTTTGGAAAGCAAATGAATATATATTAATTACCAACTACTAAGCACGAATACTTGTAGCTGCAAAAAGCAGTAATGAGTATGCCTAAGGTCTAATACACCTAAGCTGACACCAAACAGAAGGCTTCAGCGCTCATAACACAAGGCCAAATAACAGGCAGCACAAAAACACAAACAGCAGTTACAAACCAGCACAATACAAAAGGAAATAACAAAACCAAAACAGGAATTGTAAACAAACCTTAAGAATGCTCATTCCTTATTAAAATTAGAGGGTATAAGCACTAAAAAATTATGTATTCTGTTATAACCTAATTACTATATTCTATTATAAGCAAATTCCTATATTCTGTTAATAAAAAATTTGTGTTCAGTTATAAGTTAATTCCTATAATCTGTTATAAGAAATTATGTACAACCTTGTGAATGCGTATTTCTATATGCTATTATAAGCTAATTCTGATTAATAGTATTAAAGAAAAAATTAAAATTTCATTAAGCATTAAAATATGATAATTTTATGCTGAAACATACCATTAATTAACCTTCACCATATTTTACTAAGCAGCCAAGCATTCATCAACCTTCAAAATCACCATGGAGCCAAGCTTACAAGCATTCTACACTCCAAAATAGAGGTTTAAAGGTGGCATGTGCTGTTTGAGTCGTATGCGACTCCAAAATATCAAAAAAATTCATCCCTACAAGTAATTAAATTGAATTAGTATATATATTAATGAAGTACAAAGAATAATATATAAACAAAATTACTAAATTGTGTACCGAATTAGGAAATCAAACTGGAGGTCCAGCAGCTGGTGGTGCCTCACCAGCAGTACCAGACGAAGAAGCGCCACTAGTTCCTCCTCCAACTAACATGTTTTGAACATCTACATTGGATAAAAAATAAAAAAATAATTAATAAATGATATATAATTTTCAGCAAAGAATTCAAACATAAATAAAATAAATAATATAAGAATATAAGTTTAAAATTAAATTACCTGTTATGGCATTCAAAGATAACTCATACTCTTCTTCAATAAGGTCTTTATTGTCCACCATAGAGGGTTTCAACCAACTTTGAGCGCATATCAATGCCTCTACCATACCCGGACTCAACGAACTCCGATAAGTATCAAGAACTCTACCCCATGTGCTAAATGCACTCTCGGATGCAACTGTTGAAACCGGTGTGGCCAAAATTTCTCTAGCCATTGCTGCCAAAATAGGGTATCGAGTGCAGTTTTGCTTCCACCAAGTAAGAATGTCAAATTTTGCTTCATCAGTTTCAGGGGGGTCACTCAAGTACCTCTCAAGTTCATTTTGTTGTTCAATGGTAACTTTCTGCTTCAAGTGTTGTTTATACGCATCTTTCCTTGCAAAAACTGATGGCGCAACAGTGGTTTGAACTTGGGAACTACTCTGCCCAGTTGGGGCAGCAGTGGTTTCAGCCACTTGATGGCGTTCATGGACAGATTTGTATAGATTGTACAACTTAAATACATTTTCTCTTACACTCAAAGCCATATCCTTTGCCAACTCACTACCAGCCCCATACATGTCCTCAAAAGACCACTCAATAAAGTCAAACTTGAAACGAGGATCAAAAACCACTCCAAAGTAAAGAAACTGATTCATTTTTACTACATCACCCCAATATTTGTCATATTTAGACTTCATGTCAACAACCATAACAGCCACAATCGTGTTCAAATCCATTCTTGCATCATTAAGCTCACACAATATGCTAGCTAAACTATGAAAAGCACTATTAATGGAAACTTGTTGGGATGACGAGAAAGACTTTGTAGCTTCATAGAAAATTTTCAAAAATTTCACAAACGCTCGAAGTCTATCCCAATCATCTGCACTTGGTGGACCAGCAAGTCCAAACCACTCCACATACCCCACATCCTCGCCCTCTAACTTATCAAAAGCCGCTTGAAACTTTTCAGCAGTATCCAACATCAAATATGTCGAATTCCACCTTGTTGAGACATCAAGACAAAGGTGTTTTTTACATGTTATTTTAGCCATGTCAGTGCATTCTTTGAATTTTAAACCTCTCTGTGAGGAAGACCTCACAAACCTAATTGCACTACGAACACTAGAAATTGCTGGTTCCTGTTCCTTCAATCCATCCATCACTACCAAGTTTAAAACATGGGCTGCACACCTCATATGCAAGAAATCTCCTTCACCCAATAATCCATTTTTTATCTTAAGTCTTTTCTTTAAGTAAGAGACAGCCACATCATTTGCTGTTGCATTGTCAACTGTGATAGTTGACACATTTCTTATACCCCAGTCCCTCAACACCTCTTCAAGTTTCCTACCAATTGTATCCCCTTTGTGATTTGGAATTAAAGAGAAGCTAATTATTCTCTTTTGGTAATTCCAGTTATTATCGATAAAGTGGGCGGTAATGACCATGTAACTTAAGTTTTGAATGGATGTCCAACAGTCTGTGGTCAAAGCAACTCTAATGCAATCAGTTTTGAAAAATGCTTTGAGGTTCAATTTTTCAGTCAAATACAAATGATAACAGTCCATAGCAATAGTCCTACGTGAAGGGACAATCAATTGTGGCTGGAGTTTTCTACACAACTGCTTAAAACCATCACCTTCAACAACTCTAAATGCATGTTCATCGGTGATAACAAAGAGGGCAATGGCTTTCTTACACTCTTTCGCGTTGAATCTTTGGCTTTGTGGCACTAAAAACCCACCCTCCCCGCATACAAGGTTTGTTTGCCTAGGATCATATCGCTGGTTTTCTGGGTTCTTATCGCAAATTTTGGTGTGAGCTAACATGTTAGATGTCCCATGAATTTTAGGATCGCAGCGGTATCGTTTATGACGGTGTTTACATGCGGCTATGGGTTCATCTACATCAGTTAATTCATTAAAATGGAGCCAAACAGAAGAGGTCCTCCTAGAACCATTAGCATTAGTCTTTCTCCTTTTATTCGGAGGAAGAGGAGGAAGTGCAACTTCAATATTATGAGGATTAGCAGGCACTGAAATGATTGTAATAAAAAGATTATTTGTTTTAGATTTGAGAACTATTAATTTATGGCCTTATTAATACACAAAAACATGTTTTAAAAAAAGAATCATAAGCATGCATAATAAATTCACAAACAAATCATACACTTTGAAATAAATATGATTTGCAAACAAATATCATCAACTTAAAAGAAACAGTGCACACTTTTAAAACAATATACAATTCAAATAAATGCACAAACAACAACATATTCCTTAAAAAAAAACATTTGCATACAAATATTATTGGAAAACAATTTGAAATAAATCATACACTTTGAAACAAATATCATTTGCATACAAATATCATAAACTAAAAAGAAACAGCATACACTTAAAATTAATGCACAAACAACATACAGTTGCATACAACATGCTTAAGAAAAGAAGTGTATTAATATAACCTTGTGTGCTCCCAGCTGCTTGCGTAATCCCAGCTCCTTGCGAATTCCCAGCTACTTGCGAATTCCCAGCTACTTGCGAACTCCCAGCTCCTTGCTCCATCTTTCAACATAAAAAAAAATGTTACAAAATATTAAAAGACACTAACAGAGGCATGTATGTCAATAGGAAGATTCATGTCTTTACTTAATCAAAATAGAAACATGTGTTATAATATAGAAACTTTATATTTCTCATTATTAGAATCAAATATTATTAGCATGTAAATCAATGTATATTAACAATATGACAGCAAATCATGACTCATGTACTCATGTATATAATTTGCCAAAATGAATGAGAAAGCTACGCAGCACGCACATATACATGGTAAAGGCAAAACATGTTTCAAAAGGAATGTTCATGTCTTTACTTTAAAAATACTTATAAATAACAAATATTTCAACAAAATCAATACAAAATAACTAATATTCATGCTAAATAACAGGGTTTTTTAAAGTATATAACAGAAAAATCATCTGAACAAAAATAATAAAAAACATAAGCAAGTTTATCAATATACTCATTTTCTTCGATGGAAAAATCACAACAAAAGAAGGAAGAGTTCGACAGATTCGTTAACAGTTAGAAACCGAAAATAATTTGAAAAATCATCAGAACCATGCTAGATCTATAAATCTGTGACAAAAACGAAAAATAAAAATAAAAAATAAACTCACCTGAACGAATGGGTGAAGAAGAACCAACAGAATCTTGAGTTCTTGAGTCTACCGGAGACAACGAACGGCGAAAAAACGGCGGCAGCTATGTGGCTAGGTTAGGGTTTGAGGAAGGATCGCCAGAGAGAAACTTTGTTTACTGTAAAATGCAATATGAGTGAATGAGTGAGTCTGAGTGTGATACTAGGGTTTGGTTTGGGCTTTGTTGAATTTGGCCTTTTTTTTAATCTTTTTTTGGCCTTTTTTTGTCTGTGAGGGAGAGGTAATACTGATATAAATAATAAAATAAATATTAATAATATATTGGACCGGTCGGGTTCGGCCACCGCTGGGCCTGAAATATCCACCCGAATCCGACCAACTCAAGCCAAATGAAACCGGGCCACATGACCCGCGCTGACCCGCTGACCCGTGTTGACCCGCCCGCCTCCTGTTGGGTTTGATGGGCTGGACTGTTTTGGCCGGACGGCTAAATTTTGTCCACTCCTAGACAGCATCATGATATTGTCCATCATCTCCAAATGTCCATCCATTAAGAAACTCGTGGAGAAATTTGAAAACAAGCTCTCAATTAATGAAATACGGAAATTCTTAGTTAGTTACTAGGCCAGGTATGATTGAAGGAGGACCATAGCAGCTGAGTCAAGCATATTGAGTTGGAGAAATTGTAACCTATAGACACAAACACTAATAATAAGTGTTACGCACATTCACACAACTTAAAAAAAATTAAAGAGAAAAAAATAAAATGATGTTGATTGATTTGACTATATTATTTTTGTTTTCAATTTTTGAATTTGTGTGTGTGCATCCAAATATATATTATTTGGGTGTGTGCCTATGTAAGTCTTTCTCATTGAGTTGAAGCGGTCAGTATGTTGGTATGATAAGGGATCACTATTCTTTAGTGATAAGAATGATGTTTTTGACTTATATTATAAACTAAGGGCCGTTTGGTTGGAAGGAAAGAAATTGGGAGGAAAGAAAATTACGCATGTCAATGAGTGAATTTGGACTACCTTTTGTCCAAATTCATTCATTGATTTGCGTAATTTTCTTTCCTCTTACTTTCTTTCCTTCCAACCAAACGAACCCTAAATAAATTGGTTATTTAATGAACTTAAAAATCTAAGTATTTTTTATAAAAAATATCTGAGGTAGTAAATTTTTATCATGAAATTTTTAAAGAGTAATCTAGAGGCACTTATTAAGAATATCAATAGAAGAGACTTTTTAAATTTTCTAGGAGTCAACTCCATAAATTTCAATGCTAACTCTATTATTAGAGTTCAGATCCACTCCATTTCTTTATGCTCCATTTCCTCCAGTTTTCCTCCTGATTAATGACATGTGGCACTTAAAAATTTCAATGGTGAGATTTTGAAATCACACAGAAACACTCTGTGAACAACAACAACCTTATTCCTTTCATCGTCGCTTCTTCTTCTACAGCACTCCCGCTTCCTTTCATCGTCGCTCAACAACGTCATCATCTCCGACAGTCACTGTAATAGAGCTGCTCGCCGCCATCAGCCTCACATCTTTACTAAATTAGAACTTCACTGTGTTTCTCTTTAGTTTGCCCAAATTTCATATTATTGAACCAGATTTGATATACAAATTAATTCCTTTGTGTATAACTATACTGTATAAGAATAAGAATATTATTGAACCACATTCATGGTGTTTTGATTCCATTATATTGAACCAAGTCATTTTCTAATTCCATATTATTGAACCAAATTTGTTGATAGTCACAGATTTTATATTGATAGATATGGTGTTTTGGTTGCTAGTTGAAGTTACAGAGTTTCAATTTTAATTCCCAAAATTTCACATCCTATCTTTGCTATTTGAATCAGTTTTGTTAAAGGAGGAAGATGAAGAGATGCATGGTATATCTAGCGAAGAGAAAGAAAAAACCAGAGTTGTTTCTTTCCTCTGCTTTTTTTTTTTTTAACAAATACTCATCTTTAATTTACCATCTAAACTGTTGATTTCTATTTTACCACATGTCAAACATCTAGGCAAAGAAAAGGACAAAATGGAGCATAAGAAAATGGAGTGGATCTTAACTCATATTATTATATTTGCTTCCTTAAACAGTTCATCGGAAACACCGTTTAACATTTTCCATAATTTAATATCCTTATGTTTTAGGATTTGAGGAGTGTTAAGAACACTTATCAACACATTTTTGCATCTGTTTTAGATACCACAAAATCAAGAAGAATGTCTTGTTTGGTCACATCATTTAGATATGCACACAAAAATATAATTTTTTTCGTTTATAATATATATATATATTATTTAATTTGTTTTTCTCTCTGCATTTTTTCAATTGTGTGTGTGCATCAATAGAATTTCCAAATATTTGTGATCAAGCTAATATTATCCTATAATCATATAATCCTTAACAAAAAAAGAGTATGTTAAAAAATATGTTAAATAGTTCGTTGTTAGAACTATTTTCTTTTAATAACTATTCTATAATTTAGTCTATAAAAGCAACAAAATTTAAATTTAGTCTTTAAGGATTTATCACATTAATCAAAATGTTCCTCTTTACGACACTATGACTAATGTACACAAGTGTATTTTTTATTATTGAATCAATAATTGACATCATATTTAATTTGATTTAATGATGGAATTTGTCTATCTGTAAGATGGTTAATGATATAGAAAATTATCTGTTTCATTCCATTTGTCTTTGAAGATTTTATTTGATTATGCACGTGATCAGAAAAAGACCAGGTTAACTTTGAGCTTGATAGTGACTTATCAGAAGCTTCTATTGTTGACGTGTCTTTCAGAGTTTAAGTTCTTCAGAGGCTTCACTTTAGATTCGGATACATCAGAATTTGATCTTCTTGCTTCCAACCTTTCCTTAGATTCTAGTGTCATCCACAGTCTGTCTTTTAACTTCTGACTTGGTTCAGACTCTAGTACTCCAAACTAGAATTTGAATGGTTGCCTTTGATCAAATGTTTCAGCTTCTTCTTCAAAATAACATGTGCTCTTATATATGTTCATGCAAATTTTAAACTATTTAAATTCATCAAATGCTTCAACTTTTTCAAAATACTATGTGCTCTTATATATGTTCATTCAAATTTTAAAATATGATCATGACAGTGGCGGAACCAAAAAAAATTATTTAGGGGGCCAATTCTTTTTAAAAATAAATAAATTAAATATTAAAATTATATTGTACATAAAAATATAAGTCATGAAAAGCACAAAAACCTATCTAGTAATTTTTTTATGAGTTTATAGCTTATTTATATTAGCTTATAATTTATTTTGATAAGTTAATTCAGTTTGCTTATATCTTTTTTTATTTTAATTTCCCCCTTATTACCTCACTTAAAAAATTAATTATTAATAAACATATTTATTTATGCAACTTCAATTGTTAATTTTACCCAATAATATAAATTCAATTAGTTATCCGTTATTTTTTTTCCAAACAAAGTAAAAGTTCATTATTAAAAAATTAGACTATATAACTTAAAATAATATTCTACGTATATATATCGAGTGACTTGAAATCATCAATAATAGACTATAAACTAATATTTACACTAATACTTGAACTAATATGTGTGCAGAGTTCTTTATAGTCATTAATAATATACTTTAAATTAATATTTACATTAATATTTATACAAATATGTATACACAAGCCTTAGCCCTCCCCTATAAAAAAAATAATTTATAATATAATTACGTTAATACTTTACCTATAAAAAAATTGAAGTGGAAGGGGTCATGGCCACCCTTAGCCCTCCCCTGGTACCGCCACTGATCATGCACACACCTAAACATATATTAGTATATCCAATTTGTTATTTTAATATTTTGTTATCATCAAAACCCTAGAAGCATCGTACACATTCATTTTGTTCCAACACATGGAAGTAGTTTCCAGAACCACTTTTTTCTTCTAATTGATGAGTATTCGGAATTTGTTGAGGTATACGTTGTCACACTTCTTGAAATGGTTCTACAAGATGTAGATCTTGCAATTTCATGGGTTCAAAATGCTTTACTGCTTGAGGAAAATCGATAGGTAAAGTTGTTATTTTCATCAAATTAACTTTCTAAATAATGTTACAGACAAGATTAAAGCTTTTTTAATCACCCTTTTTTACTGGAATTGGGAAACCAAGTTCTTGTGTGGTTTTTCTTGATTAAAAGTGCTGAATTTTCCAGATGATATGACTTCCTAAACCCTAAATCAGCTGCATTTTCTCTAAATAGCACCTGTGAGATGTTAAAATCGTGCGTGTTTATCTTCTACGGGTTATATTTGTCTTGAATATGTGTCTATCTTTTTCTTTCATGAGAATATCATAGGAAATGCATTCTCTTCAAGACTCCTCTTCTGCCTTGTGTACTGCAGGCTTGCACCTAAAAGGTCAAGATTCTGTATTCAATCCTGTAGGCGGCCACTTAACTGCTTCCACCTTCTAATTTGGTAGCATGGGACAAATCCACATAATATGAAACGTAACAAATGAACAAGGTTGTCAAAATCGGACCGGCCATTAAACCGGTGAGCTTACCGGTTCAAGGTTCAATGGTCGGATCGGGGTCGGACCGTTTTTAATTAAATATATATTTCAATTAATATATAAATAAAAATAAATAAATATTGATTTAATATTTGTTAGTTTCACACATTAAAAAAATGAAATGTTATAAATTCAATATAAAATTAAAAGTTTAGTACATTAGACATAAGATTTAATAGGGATTAAATTTAAAAAAAAATATGTAATTACATAATATTTAAATTACATAATATATTTAGTTTTATATTATTAAAATCATATTAATTTTTTATAATATATAAAATAATAATAATAAACAAAAAATTACATAATATTCATAGTTTTATATTATTAAAATCATATTAATTTTACTACCAAAAAATGTGATATCATACAATAATATTAAATTACCCTAATATTACATGTAATCAAATTACTAGTAATACTAGGAATGGGGATCGTTAAAAAAAAATTACAATCCTAAGAAAAAAAGAGTACTAATAGATTTTAGTTTACTAATTTTATTTGGGCCAATAAAAAAGAAAAAACATTCTTAACCCAAGCCCACTTATATCTCATAACCCTAATATTGTTAAATGACCAAAGAAAGGAAAGCATAGCCGTCAATAGCTTATTTTGTTCTCTTCCTCTTCCTACTATTCTCAATTTATCAGATACAATATTATCTTCCTCTTCTCATTTTTTTTTTCCAGTGTTTTAATGATTTGTTAGTTTATGAAACTTCATCTGTCTCTTCTTGTTCTTCTACTTCTCTTCTGATAGTCAACTTGTGAAACATAGAAACACAGAGAATTGAAATTACAATACAAAACTAATTTTTCTTTTTAATAAAATAATAAAAAACAAGAACAAAAACAAAATTAAAACAAGAACAGAAGTAGTATTTTGTTTCCATTTCTTTCTTTGCCTGTTCCTTTCTTTATTTAAGCGTGTTTGATGTTTTTCTTTTGAAAAAAAAAAGTTACTCAAAACGGGAAAAAAAAAAAAAAATCCAGACCATTAAACCGCCGGACCGGCCGGTTTACCTTTTTTTACCGGTTCTGTTCCGGTTTACCCGGTTTTTGCCCGGTTCGTCTGCACAACGGTTTTGCACACCAACCGGACCGGATACAAGTCCGGTTTCCGGTTCGACCGGCCGGTCCGGTCCGGTTTTGACAACCTTGCAAATGAAAATAAAACAAAAGATAAAAATTAATAGAATTTGAGAATGTGAAAAAAAAAAATTTACACAAGGGTGTCAATCTTGTCAACATAGTTTTGATTGTAGCACATCCATTTTTTACTTTCGACAATTTCATTAGTTAAAATGTGAATCCAGTTCGTAGTGTAGGTAGTGAACAATTTTTTTTTCTAAATTTTTATATTTTACACATTTCCTACCTAACCTAACCTGTGAGGGAGATCAAATTGGAAAATTAGAAGGTGGAAAAAGAAAATTTCCCATTTATATAGTTTAGTTGGGCCTTTTGGGATTTAGAAATGGTTTCAACATTTATGATTTTGTGTATGTAAAATTCCTGGATAATTTCTTTTACCACCCTCCCAATTTTTTCACGCCCTCTACAAAATCATCATAATATTCATATCCTCTATTTAAGCAGCGGACGTTATAGAAATGAGTCATTTGAAAAAAAAAATCTTTGAATATGAAAATTTCATGATTTATATATATGCTATTTAAATAACGAAAAATTAAAATATGAAACTAAAAAGACGTGTGTCGGCTTGAGAAGATGGTAGGGTGAGAAAAAAAAGGGTTAAATAAGTAAATAGTCCCTGTAATTTTCTAGAATTTCGTTTTTAATCCCTAGAGACTTTTTTCGCGCTCTTTGATCCTTGAAAATTTCTCTATCACATTTTTGGTCCCTAATTTTAATCAAACTCTTGTATATTTTCACATTTTTGAATCATTTTATTTTTTCATATTTATAATATTATAAGATCATCTCAATAAAAATTTTGAATTTTTTAAAACAAGATGAATTGTTTATGTGCAAAAAACTAAAAAAATCATATTTAATTCATCGCTTGTTAAAAAAATTTAAACTTTTGCGAAAAAGATTCATATAATATATTAAACATAACACATAAAATTTTTTAAAATTTCGAATGATATGTGTTGAAACTAAGACAGAGTCAAAGAAAGTCAATGGTTCTGCAGTGACTTGATGCACAAGCTAACGGATAACTACCTTTCTATAGTTAGTTTAGTTAGTTTGTTACTTGTCCTTTTGGTTGTTAGAGTTAGTTAGAAGGAAGCTATCACATCATGATGTATATATATAGAACATTTCACCTTGTAATAATCAGTTTTGTGAAATCAATAATAAAGCTTCTTCTTCTTCTTGCTTATTGCAATGTCTAAAGCTTTGAGTTTCATTTCAATGGTGTTTTACCATTAGATTTTACATGGTATCAGGAGCAATTTTGATATCCACCATTGTCTTCCGCATCATTTCTTAACTCTAGATCACAAAACTCATCTTTCTTCCAAGATTTCATTCTTTTTCTTCCATTTTCGTTCAATCTTGTTCTTCAAGATTCATCTTCTCTAGCCATGTCTGAAGGTTTTGTAGGTAGTGTCAATGGAGGCCCTCAAATTCCACACAACAAAGGGTATCAAACTGATATTTTGAGCCCTTATTTCATGCATCCTAATGAAAACCCGGGCAATGTTCTTGTCACTCCCCTTCTATTTGGCCCCAATTACCATTCATGGTCTCGTTCCATGACTGTTGCTCTGAGATCCAAGCACAAGTTACACTTCATCAATGGAGCTCTCCCTCGTCCTGATGATGATGATAAAGATTCAATTGCGTGGGACCGGTGCAACACCATGATCATGTCATGGATAAGCAATGCTGTTGATCCTGAAATCTCACAGAGCATCTTATGGATGGACTCAGCTTCTGAGATTTGGAAGGAGCTCAAGGATCGTTTTTACCAAGGTGATATCTTTAGAATTTCAGATATCCAAGAAGAGATTTATACCCTAAGGCAAGGTGAGTGCACTATCTCTACTTATTACACCAAGATGAAGAAACTATGGCAGGAATTAGACAATTTTAGACCTATACCAGAAAATTCTTGTGTTGAAAATTGTCAAGCTGTAGTGAAAATGCGTGAATATAGGGATAGTGACCAAGTTATTAGATTCCTTAAGGGTTTGAATGATCAATATTCTGCTGTAAGGTCACAAATTATGCTCATGGAACCCCTTCCTACAATTGGAAAGGTATACTCTTTACTTGTTCAACAAGAAAGACAATCTTTGCTCAATCTTGATGAAGTCAAGATTCTAGCTGCCTCAGCCAACTCTAACTCAGGTAGAGGATACCCTTCTCAACGTGGTAAAGGTGATAGAGGAGGAAGAACCAATGGTGGTAGAGGTAGAGGCAAAGGTAATAGACTTTGTTCTTATTGTGGAATGACCAACCACACTGTTGATGTATGCTTCAAAAAGCATGGATATCCTCCACATATGCAGCAAGGAGGACATGTTAATAACTGCAATAATGAGGGTGATGATGAAGATTCAAAATCTATGGCATATGAAGAGGAGAATAGTGAATCAGATAAGGGTGTGTACTTTACCCCAGATCAGCACAAAGCTTTGCTGGCTCTTCTTCAAAAATCTAGCAATGTGCAAACTCATAGTGTGAATCAAGTTACCACACAGCCTTCCCCTAATACAGGTATTCTTTGTGCCATTCCATCAAATTTTAATTCAAAAACTGCTTTCATTTTAGACACAGGAGCTACAGATCATATCTGTCACTCCATCAACCTGTTTCAGTGCATGAAGAGAATTTACCCTATACATATAAAATTGCCAAATGGCACTCTTGTTTCTACCAACATGGCTGGTACAATTTTCTTTGATAAAAACCTGTATATTACTAATGTGCTTTATTTTCCCAATTTTTCTTTCAATCTTATTTCTGTCCCCAAATTGACCAAATCCTTGAATTGTTTTTTAACTTTTGATGGAAATAAATGTTTGATACAGGATTATTCATCTCAGAGGATGATTGGTGTAGCTGATTTAGATCATGGATTGTATGTGCTTACACAACCTCTAGTTAGTCCTTTAGCTACTTCCCTTGATCCTTGTACTGATATCCCATTCAAAACTGTCAATTCTATAGATAAGTGTGATAGGAATAATGATTGTAATTTGTGGCACATGAGATTTGGCCACCCTTCTTTTGAAAAGTTAGTTGATATCAATAAAAAATTTTCTTTTGTTACTTTACCTAAATCTTCTTTACCTTGTGATATTTGCTTTTATGCCAAACAAAAGAGATTATCATTTCCTTTAAGTAAAAGTGTTTCTGTTAACAATTTTTACTTAATCCACATGGATATTTGGGGTCCATTATCCATCCCTTCAATTTCTGGTTTCAAATATTTTTTAACCATAGTTGATGATAAGAGTAGATTCACTTGGATTTATTTGATGAAATTAAAATCTGAAACTTCTACTTTAATTCAGAACTTTGTTAAAATGGTCAATACACAATTCAATACTAAAGTTAAATGCATCTGAAGTGATAATGGCAATGAATTCAAACTTGTCAAATTTTATCTTGAAAATGGCATCTTACATCAAACATCTTGTGTTAATACTCCACAACAGAATGGCATTGTGGAAAGGAAACATCAACACATTCTAGCTATTACTAGAGCTTTGATGTTTCAATCCTGCATTCCTAAAATTTTTTGGGCACATGCCATTAGTCATTATGTGCATATCATCAATAGGTTGCCTACACCTTACTTGTCACACAAGTCACCTTTTGAAATTTTGCATAATACTCTTCCTGATATTAATAATCTCAAAGTTTTTGGTTCTTTGTGTTTTGCCACTACTCTTTCATCTCACAGAAAGAAACTTGACCCTAGGTCTAGAAAATGTATTCATTTGGGTTTCAAGTCTGGTGTGAAGGGCTATGTCTTATTTGACTTAAAATCTAGAGAGCTATTTTTATCTAGAGATGTTGTTTTCTTTGAGACTATATTCCCTTATAATATTTCTGTTTCTAAAAATGACAAATCTCAAACACAGCTCAATCATAATTCCTATGATACTTATGATGATGTTTTTCTTGACCAACAATTTTCTGTCAACCCTTCATCACCAACCTGTTCTGAGTCTATTTCTCACAACAATTTACCCATTTCAAACAATTTTTCCACTGATCATTTGAATATCCCTCACCAGGATCCTAGTTTGCCTATCCCTAATCAGGACACCAGTTTGTCTATCCCTCACCAGGACACTGGCTTGTCTATCCCTCACCAGGATCCACATCCTCATCCTACTATTTCTACCAATAATACATCAACCTTACCTAATACTTCATCTTCTCATCAATTACCACCTCCACCAAGACAATCCACCAGAATTACTCAACCACCTAAACATCTCCTTGATTATCATTGTTACCAGTTAAGCACTGCAACACATGATCCATCTTCATCTACATTCCAATCTTCTTCTACATGTAAGTATCCCTTATCTTCATATATTTCTTATCAAAATATCTCTTCTGCACATAACCATTTCCTTTTTAATCTCTCCAACTTCACTGAACCCACATGCTATGAGAATGCTATTTGTGATGATAATTGGAAATCTGCTATCACTGCTGAGTTAACTGCTTTGGAAAAGAACAAAACCTGGACTCTGGTTCCCTTGCCACCTCAGAAACATGCTATAGGTTGTAAATGGGTCTTTAAGCTCAAGCTTCATGCTAATGGCACTATTGAGAGGTACAAAGCCAGACTGGTAGCCAAGGGTTACACACAGACTGAAGGTATAGACTACATGGATACATTTAGTCCTGTTGTGAAAATGACCACTATTAGAGTACTCTTAGCCATTGCAGCAGTTCACCAATGGCCACTCTATCAACTTGATGTCAACACAGCCTTTCTTCATGGTGATCTCAATGAAGAAGTTTATATGACACCTCCTTCTGGCTTACATTTGCCCTCACCAGGTCTTGTCTGCAAGCTTCAGAGATCCCTCTATGGATTGAAACAAGCAAGCAGACAGTGGAATACTAAGCTTACAGATACTCTCATTTCTTCTGGCTACATCCAATCTAAGTCTGATTACTCACTCTTTACAAAACAAAGATCATCAGGATTCACAGTCATTCTTGTCTATGTAGATGATCTTGTTTTAGGGGGGACTGATGCTAATGAAATCACACACATCAAAGCCCTCTTAGACAACAAATTCAGTATCAAAGACTTAGGTACATTGAAGTATTTCTTAGGTTTTGAAGTAGCCAGAACACAAGCTGGGATTTCACTATGCCAAAGAAAGTATACTTTGGATTTAATCACTGATACAGGTCTTCTTGGTGCTAAACCATGCCCTACACCTATGCAACCTCAACTACAGCTCCACAAAGCATCTGGTGAACTGATTTCTAATCCTACAGTGTATAGAAGACTCATTGGTAGATTATTGTACCTCACTCACACTAGGCCAGACATTGCTTATACTGTAAGCAAACTCAGTCAGTTTCTTGACTCTCCTACCACTGATCATATGTTAGCTGGCTTACATGTGTTGAAATACCTCAAGCAAAATCCTGGTCAAGGCTTATTCTACAGCTCTTCTTCATCACTTAGCCTTAAAGGCTTTTCTGATTCAGATTGGGGAGCTTGTCCAGATACAAGAAGATCAACCACATGCATTTGTTTCTTCCTTGGTAGCTCATTAATAAGTTGGAAGAGTAAGAAACAAACAGTTGTATCTAGATCATCTTCTGAGGCAGAGTATAGAGCTTTGGCTCATGCAACATGTGAGGGACAATGGCTGTCTTATCTCTTACATGACTTGAACATATCACATCCATCACCCATTATTCTCTATTGTGACAATCAATCAGCACTTCATATTGCTGCTAACCCAGTTTTCCATGAGCGTACGAAACATATTGAGATTGATTGCCACATTGTAAGAGACAAAGTGCAGGCAGGTTTTATTCATTTGCTACCAGTTCCTTCCAAAGAGCAAATTGCTGACATTCTCACCAAGCCTCTCCATCCAGGCCCTTTTAAGATACTTCAAAGCAAGCTTGGAATGATAGATATCTTTTCCAGCTTGAGGGGGGATGTTGAAACTAAGACAGAGTCAAAGAAAGTCAATGGTTCTGCAGTGACTTGATGCACAAGCTAACGGATAACTACCTTTCTATAGTTAGTTTAGTTAGTTTGTTACTTGTCCTTTTGGTTGTTAGAGTTAGTTAGAAGGAAGCTATCACATCATGATGTATATATATAGAACATTTCACCTTGTAATAATCAGTTTTGTGAAATCAATAATAAAGCTTCTTCTTCTTCTTGCTTATTGCAATGTCTAAAGCTTTGAGTTTCATTTCAATGGTGTTTTACCATTAGATTTTACAATATGCGTCAGTTTAATAAAAAGTAGGGACAAAAAATTATGATAAGAAATACTTTAAGAAAAAAATATGAAAAAAATCTTCAGAGAATAAACAAAATTCTTCAATTTACTTTTTCTTAGAGCACGTCACTCATCTCTTCAGCTTATTTGTCTCTTATGTGTTTTTATGATTTGGAACAAAAAAAATCAACGATTATTTAGAAACTCAAAAGAGATCGTACTTCAGTTGCTAGACAAGATCAAGTTGTACTCTTCCTGGTGGTTGAAGACAACAAATATCAATTTAGTTTCTAATTACCATAGCTGATGGTCGAATCTATTTACTTGTTTGGGTTTGGTATAACTTTGTATTTCAATTGTTTTGTTCGCTTTTTGTTTTTGTAAACTCTTGTAGTCTCTTTTGAGTTTGACACACCTTGGGCTGAAGGGACTAATTGGTTGGTTAAAATATATCTATTTTTGTTTGTTAAATCGGAACTATTTATTTTAGTTTTTTTTGACAATAATAGCTATTGATTTATTTTAAAAAATATTTTTGTCAAATTCAAGCTGCATTGAGGAAAGTAGGGAATTAGGCAATTTGGCATACCTTTCGGCGGTGACAGTAAAGCATAATTAAACTCTCTTTTTTTAGGATGAGAATGAATGAGTAAGGAAAGCAAAGAAGAACACTCTCAGATTTTTTGGCTACAAATTCCTAAAGCAACGGGAACGTGTAAACATCATGTCACAATAATATCGCCACATAACCGACACCAGTGAGTAAGTAGTAGTAGTAGCCCCATACATTCACATACTTTATCAATTTTCAATAATAAATATCCCTTTTCCTCTATTATTAATTTATCACAAATTTCACGTTCATTTCAGATTCATGCAACTTTCATTTCTTTCAAACTATAATAGACTTAATCATCAATCATACACTTTCCGTGTTCCCTCTACACAATCTTTCTCTTACAACAAACTAACTGGTAATTCTTTCTGCTTCCTTTATTTTTCACAATTAATGCTCAGAACTCTAATTTTGTTTCTATAATCTTGTGTTTTGTAATTGTGGTTTAGTAATTAAATTTTTTGTTAATTTTTTTTCCAGTGTCTGTGGTGGTTGGTTTAAATCAGCAACATTGTGGACGAAATTTTTGTTTTTGGTACCTTGTTGTAGTGATTTGTGAAATTGAGATTAAAGATCTGGCTTTTTGACTTAGTTATTGTTAATTTCTGATTATGGAGACACTTGTTGTTGAGCAACATAAGAATCAATATGAGTATTCACCTAATAAAGATTTTAGAGGAATTAATTGCAGAAATTTTGAGTCTGGTTTAGGTTTATTACCAACTCCATTGAAATCTAAGAATTTTCATGAAAACCCTAATTTGAAAACTACTCCTAAGAGTACCCCAATTCCAATTAATGGAAAAGGTTGTAGAAAAGAGATGACTTTTGATGAAGATTTAAGTGGTGGGAGCTTTTTGTTATCTGAGTTATGGGCTGGACCTACTTATTCAAATTCACCACCGCCTAGTTCATTGCCGATTCCGAAGTTTTCGATGAGATCTAAAAGGAGTGTGTCTCTTGATCTTCCTGGTTCGTCGCCTGAGATGGAATTGCGTGTCATGGCTAACTCTGCGCCGTCTTCTCTGATTAGGGAGCGTTTGGATTTTACTAGGGATCTTTTTCATAATGCTGATTCTGCGACTGAGACCCTGCGGAGAATTCTGAATCTTAATATCAATGATGAGTGAAATACAAGGAGCTATGTGAGTTATCATGTAAATAAGTGTTTGCAATGAAACGGGGTTAGTTAGTGGTAGATGTATATACAGGTTCAATAGAGTTTGTAGTCTGAGTTTGTTTGAGTGTTTGTTAGCTTTCGGATTTTGTGGTTTTTGTGGTTGAGGTTGTGCACTTTACAATCTTGGCTTTAGTGGGTCAAAAATCTCATGATTTTGGAAATGGATCGAGATTAGGCTTGGCACCGGAAAGGATTACTTAGGTTGTGTACCAGAGGAATTTGTTGAAGGCAAGTTTTGGTATAGGTCTTGAGACTTGATGGAAGCTTCCTAGAAAATGATTCGGAAGCGGAATTATGGTAACGGATAGGAGTGGCACGGAATAGACTTTGGTTGGCTGCGTTTATTGGACCTGAAGAATGTTTCATACAAGTTGAATCCTGACTTTATCTTATGTACTACTAGTATCACCTATCATAAGCTTCTTCTCATGTAATGGTTAACTTTCCTATACTCTGACATAGGATATAGGCCTCTTGCTCTAGAGACTATGTACATGCTGTAGAATCTTGCTCCTTCTTTCTAAACTTTTTTGGATATTTTTTCTTACCATCATCTTTAATCATTCTCACTTCTATCCTGATTTTACTTTCATTCTGTTTCTCACTTCATCACTGCCGTTCAAGCCGACTAGATGATATGCAGTTTGCTAGTTACTACCTTTCCTTATCAGTCTTTCATGTCTTTCCAGTTATCTTTTTTTTTTTTTTTTTCTCTTTATTGACATTTATTTCTTAGCTACTCGGCGAGGGTTTTGTTTTCCCCTTTGCTATCTTTTCTGTTTTTTTCAATGAAAAGTTAGAAGGGATTTGTAGTAGTCTTTTGCTGCATTGTCTACTGTTTTCTAGGATTAATCGATGCCGTTCAATCAGCTACTAGTTAACCACCTGTTATATTTCCTTCTGGTTTTGAGTAATACTTATTTCTTTAGTCCCAATCCTAACCTGACTTTTATTCCACTTCCAAGAAGAGTGTTGACTATGCTATGCCAAAAGTCAAGGTAAGATCTTGCTTGATCATTGTTTAAATGCTTCTGCCATATTTTTTTCATGCTTGTTACATTAAAGTTACTGAGAATTGTTCAATATGTGAATCAGGAACGCAAAACTTCACCGGTTCTGTTTCAGTTATGGCTCATGAGATGTAATCAGTTGCAAATCGGTTTTCGCCATTATGTCCTTTATCGCACTTAAGTTTGTTTGTTTCTTCTGTTTTTCCTGCTTCAGTAACTTGTGTAACTTGTTTGGTGTGCTGAAATAAAATGTTAATGACTATTATCGAGTCGACATTATGTATCTGAATTAAATACTTGTTTTCCTTAAGTTGCATTTTAGTGAACTTGTGTATCCAATGTAAGCTTGGTTAATTAAAATCTGGTGGTCCTTATGATGATGGAACATGTCCCATGAAAAATTTGGTGATGATTCTCAGACATCAAAGATTTGGTGTCATGTCTGAACCATTCAGAACGGTCCATTTTCTTGTGATTGTGATGGCAACTACATGTTTGGCTTCTTGATAGTAACTGAAACCAAATTTTATGGGGAAAGTGGCATGAGAAGTTTTAGTATCTATATACCTTATACATTGTATGTGGGTGATTTGTTGATATGCAATGTTGTTTTGGATGATGAAAATGGGGGAGATAAAAGTGGTAGTAAATAACAGCCAATCATAGAAGTAAAGTCTTGTTTTTTTTTTGTCCAGAAGTGAAGTATTCTTTTAATTTTTGTGACAAATTTGGAAAGTATATTAATATATAATAATTACGCATGAGTGAAAGGTTAACGGGCAACAAGCTGCGCCGCCAAATTCAAAATATTTTTGATAAATTTGTTTTGGCATATTTGGGTTGAATCATATACTCAATTTCCATATTAATTCTTGCATCAGTGTCATATCCTATCCTACCTTGGTTGCATTGTATGATGTACTGCATGTTTGGATTTCGGTGAAGGCTAACATGAAAGAGTTGATCAAGTGGTGCACTACCAATTAAGAATAATGCAATAACGGATACGAATTTTACACAATAAACTGTTAATCTTAGTGAGTTTCAATAACACATCAAATTATTTTCAATTTTATTAAAATTTTGTATTAATAATTTATGATATAAATTTTCAATTCAACGATGAATTTTGTAAAATTCGTAATCGTTACAGAGTTATTGACAAGTAGTGCACCGTGCACCACTTGATCAACTCTTTCATGTTAGAAAAAGCCTTGGATTGGTATTTAAATTGGACCATTCATTGTGAATATAATTATTTTGGCAAAATCCTCTCTTTACGGCTTCAACCAGGGGTGTTCACGGTTCATAAACTGCACTGAACTGAACCATATAAATGGTTCAGTTTAGTAACTGAAACCACTTTTTATAAAAACTGGTTTATTTCTCAAACCAGTTTCAGTTCAGTTCAGAACCAGTTTATAACCAGTTTACATCTTTAAACCAGTTTAGTTTCAGTTAACTGGTTTAAAACTGATTTTTTTAATAAAACCGGTTTATTTTTTGAAAAACTGGTTTTATACCAATTTTCTGTATTTTTTTAAAAAAAAACTGGTTTCCGATAAAAATAATTTCGGAGTGTTTTTTCCGAAAAACAGTTTAAGTCTATTTTTCGGGAAAAAAGTTTCAATATTTTTTTTCGGAAAAAAAGTTTCCGACTTTTTCAAGAAAAAAGTTCCTATTTTTTTTGGGAAAAAAAGTTCCCGATTTTTTTCGTAAAAAAAGTTTCCGATTTTTTCAGGAAAAAAAGTTTCTGATTGTTTTCGGGAAAAAAGTTCTCGATTTTTTTTCGGAAAAAAAGTTCCCGATTTTTTCGGAAAAAAAGTTCCAATTTTTTTCAGGAAAAAAGTTACCGATTTTTTCGGAAAAAACGTTCCCGATTTTTTCGGAAAAAAAGTTCCGATTTTTTTCGGGAACAATAGTTCCCGATTTTTTCGGGAAAAAAAGTTCCCGATTTTTTTCGGGAACAATAGTTCCTGATTTTTTCGGGAAAAAAAGTTCCCGATTTTTTCCGGAAAAAAAGTTCCCAATTTTTTCGGGAAAAAAAATTCCCGATTTTTTCGGAAAAAAAGTTCCGATTTTTTTTTGGGAAAAAAAGTTCTCGTTTTTTTCGGAAAAAAGTTCCCGGTTTTTTCGGAAAAAATGTTCCCGGTTTTTTTCGGAAAAAAAGTTCCGATTTTTTTTCGGGAAAAAAAGTTCCCGATTTTTTCCGAAAAAAAGTTCCAATTTTTTTCAGGAAAAAAAGTTCCCGATTTTTTCGGAAAAAAAGTTCCGATTTGTTTCGGGAACAATAGTTCCCGATTTTTTCGGGAAAAAAAGTTCCCGATTTTTCTGGAAAAAAAGTTCCTGATTTTTTCCGGAAAAAAAAAAAAATTTCCCGATTTTTTCGGAAAAAAAGTTCTCGATTTTTTCGGAAAAAAAGTTCCCGGTTTTTTCGGAAAAAAAGTTCCCGGTTTTTTTCGGAAAAAAGTTCCCGATTTTCTCGGGAGAATTTTTTCCGCTTATTTTTTTAAGAAAAAAGTTCCCATTTTTTTTGGGAATTATTAAATATTTTTTAAAAAAATAAAATAAAATACAGTTCATAAATTTAAACTGGTTTTGAACCGGTTATAAACTGAATTGTAACTGTTTTTAAAAAGTGGTTCAGTTCAAAACTGCATTAAATGGTTCAGTTTAAAATATGGTTCAGTGCAGTTCGAACTATAGTTTGGTTCAGTTAACTGGATTTTTGAACACCCCTAGCTTCAACAAAATCACGGTGTTGCGATAATTTTATCAAAATCATTGCTCATCCCAACATAGTATCTAACATTCAATCACTTAATATCATACCATTTTTTATCTTTTGATTATTTTGAATTGAACTTTAATTTTTAATTAAATTTACAGCAAGAAAAAGTTCTAATATAGTTTAATGATGTATTGATGTGAATTGTGAATATCATAATTTAATACTTCCTCCGTACTAAAACAATAGTCTTTTTTTTACTATTGCACACATGTCAATGCACGACTTTGACCATTAACATCTTTAGTTATGCACTATTAAAAAATACAAAAAATTGATATTTTGAAAATATTCATCGAGATAAATCTAATGATATTTCATATGCTAATATTTATCTTTATATTTTAGTAATAAAATATGGTCAAAGTAGATTATATGAATAGTGCACACAGTTAAATAAAGACTATTGTTTTGGGATGGAGGGAGTACTAAAGACTAAATTTTAATCCTCAATTATAAATCATGAAAAACTCATAATAATAATAATAATAATAATAATAATGTATCCAAAAAATAATATTAATAATGATAATAAACAATATAAAATTCAATCCCAAGAAATACTCCAAAACATTAAATATGCTGTATTAAGTAGGGATGTTGATGGTCTGACGTGGACAGCCAATATGACCCAAATATTTGGTCCATAGACTCTGACTGTATTCCATTAGAAAAATATGGTAAAAATTGAGTCTCATTTTATGACTTGGTAGCATTAAAAAATGGGTGTGGGTTAGCACTCGGGTAGTCCTACACTCATACCTAAATATTATTTCCTCTTAACCTAAACTACTATTATTCCATCAAGTTAATCCTTCAATTGTTTTAAAAATTGGAGAAAACAAAAGTTTAGGAACCGACTTGATGGATTAATTCTGCCTCGTCTCATGTGCCTGAAACCCAAGTGAATCATTCTATCTGTAATACGCTTAAGGAAGACGGGTCAACAATCGGCAATTTACACCGTTGTACGCGTGTTATGTCGTGCCCTCCATCGGCGAACCGTCATGCCTTACCAGGGTCGTGGAGCTGGGAATGGCTACAGGATCACAATGATGGCGCAGCAGGGGTGATCTTTTCTGCCAGCAAAGAGGCGGAACACGGGGACCATCATAAGGGTGGCCAGAAGGGGGTGGGACACCCTGGCACGAATCACAAGAAAGCTGGAGGGGTTCTTCGACACCCGGTTCACAATCTTAAGAAAATAGCTCGCCTACCAACCAAGGATTGTGGAGAGGTGTTAAAGGTATTAGGGAAGTGTGCCCGCAGACGTAGAGGTGGGGACCACGCTGCATCCACCGAATCGTCAGCATCGAGACCTACCAACAATGACTGGCAGAACTGGGTGACGGTGCATGACGACGATCAGATGGTTGTGGACAATGTTTGGGGGATAGGGCAAACTATCGGAGTTACGTTTAGGGGGGACAAAGAGAATATGTTCCATGTCCTTTCCAGGGCGGGTAAAGGCAAGCAAGAGAAGACGGGACATCTGACCGGGGAGGGAGCACGGAAAGAAAAGATTTCTTAGTTTCGGGGTCGTTTTTACTCTATGGGGGGGAGTGTGTCTGATGAGGATTATATCTTGGAACATTAGAGGGTTGAGAGGGCTGGAGAAGTGGAAGGAGGTGCGCAAGTTGGTTGGGAACCTGTGCCCATCTATCTTGTGTCTTCAGGAGACTAAGCTTCAGTCGTATGATACCCATCTTTGTTCATCTTTATGGGGTAATTCACCACATGCCTTCTCTTATCGACCTTCGGTTGGGGCGTCAGGTGGTCTTTTGACTTTATGGGATTCTGTTGAGGTGGAAGTGTGGACGTCTGAGAGCCGGGATCATGTTCTTTGGTGTCATGGTCGGTTCATTAAGTCGGGGGAGGAGTTCTTTGTGGCCAATGTTTACGCTCCGTGTGAGGATGGGGCTAATCAAGGGTTGTGGGTTTCGCTTTCTGCGCGTCTGGAGGCGCTGGGGAGGGTTAAGGTGTGCGTCTGCGGTGATTTCAATGTTGTTAAGCACATGGAGGAAAGGCGTTCTCTCCGGGTAGGACTTAGACCCTTGGACCACATTCCCTTTAACCGGTTCATTGAGGATAACCACTTGGTGGACCTTCCCCTACACGGTCGGAAGTTTACCTGGTTCAAAGGGGATGGCCACGCGATGAGTCGTCTTGATAGATTCTTGCTTTTAGAGGAATGATGTTTGGCCTGGCCTAACTGCTTTCAGGTTGCCCGTCTAAGGGGCTTATCTGATCACTGTGCGCTGGTCCTGTCCGCGGATGAGGAGGATTGGGGACCTCGGCCCTCGAGGATGCTCAAATGCTGGAGGGATATCCCTGGCTATCATGTGTTTGTGAGAGATAAGTGGAAGTCTCTTCAGGTCGATGGCTGGGGTGGTTTTGTGCTGAAGGAAAAACTTAAGTTAGTCAAGGCGGCATTGAAAGACTGACATAAGACTCATGTCCAGAATTTACCCAGTCGAATATAATCTAAGAAATTCAGGTTAGCGGAGCTTGACCAAAAGGGGGAGGAGGAGGTGTTATCGGATGCTGAGTTAGTTGCGATTCATGGGATTACATCTGACATCCATTCTCTTTCCCGGTTGCACGCCAGTATCAGTTGGCAACAGTCTCGCTCGCTGTGGTTCAAAGAGGGAGATGCAAACTCTAAGTATTTCCATTCGGTCCTTGCGAGTCGTCGGCGTGGGAACGCTATTTCTTCTATCCAAGCGGATGGGGTCACTATTGAGGGTGTGATTCCCATTCGGCAGGTTGTTTACTCGCATTTCGCATCTCACTTTAAAGCCTTGGATATGGAGAGGCCTGGGATTGACAATCTTCAGTTTAAACAGTTGAGCCAGATAGAGTGCAGTAGTTTAACTAAACCTTTTTCTGAGGCGGAAGTGAAGGCAACTGTGTGGGATTGTGACAGTTACAAAAGCCCAGGTCCGGACGGGATTAATTTTGGGTTCTATAAAGACTTTTGGGAGGACCTTAGGGGTGATGTCATGCGCTTCATCTCTGAGTTTCACCGTAACGGTAAACTGTCTAAGGGTTTGAATGCCACCTTCATTGCCCTCATCACTAAGATAGACAGTCCCCAACAGCTTAATGATTTCCGACCTATTTCGCTTGTGGGAAGCCTGTATAAAATTATGGAGAAAGTTTTAGCGAACAGGCCGCGCCTCGTGATCGGGAGCGTGATCTCTGAGTCACAAAAGGCATTTGTAAAGGACAGGCAGATCTTTGATGGGGCACTTATTGCTAACGAGGTGGTTGACGAGGCGCGTCAGTCTAATAAGGAACTCATGCTTTTTAAGGTGGATTTTGAGAAAGCCTACGATTCGGTGGATTAGGGTTACTTGAACGCTGTTATGGGGAAGATGTCCTTCCCGGTTTTATGGAGAAAATGGATCAAAGAGTGTGTCAGTACGGCTACTGCCTCGGTTCTAGTCAATGGTAGTCCGACGGAGGAATTTCCCCTCGAGCGGGGCCTTAGACAAGGGGACCAGTTATCCCCGTTTCTCTTTCTCTTAGCAGCCGAGGGTCTGCATGTGTTGATGGAGGCTGTTGTAGCGCAAAACCTGTTTACGGGTTATGGTATTGGTGAACAGGATATTGTAACGGTGTCTCACCTCCAGTTTGCTGATGATACGCTCCTGTTGGGGGCCAAAAGTTGGGCGAATGTCCGTGCCTTTCGCGCTGTCCTTGTGCTCTTTGAGACTATGTTGGGTCTGAAGGTTAACTTCAATAAGAGTATGTTGGTTGGGGTTAACTTTGCCACGACCCAAATCCGCATCGTGACCGGCGCACGGACTAATACAAACTAGTCCGGCAAGCCTAATGATCAAACTTATCAAACGATAAATAAAATATTTTCAAAAATCACTATTACTGAAATTTCAACAAAGTGTCATTTGTATTCGCAACGTTTCTAAAATCAGGACAGATCCTATGTATAAACTTGTAAATATATCCATACAAGAAAACTATTCAAAATCCAATGTCATACAGAGTTGAATACTAAATCAACAACTATATAGGAAATATAGAAATCGAGTATACTCAAAAGAATCAAAATAGTGAACTCTAAAGAAAATATAGAATTCTAGCAAAATAAAATTGTTGCGAGAGAATCGAGAGATGGCTCCATCTCGTTGATAGCCCTTTCCTCCTAAGAACGGCCTCTCACTTAGTGGCGGCTCCATCTAACGGATAGCCCTTTTCTCATCGATTTGGAAAACACGTCATCAATATGTATATATATATATATATCGATCATTACAATGCTAAAATCGAGAGCTAGCTTCATCTCGTTGATAGCTCTTTCCTCCTAAGAGTGGCCTCTCTTAGTGGTAGCTCCATCTAACGGATAGCTCTTTTCTCTCAACTAATGAAACGTCAAATCCATCAATTAGGGAGTTTACACCTCGTTGATAGCCCTCTCCTCCTAATGGCGGCCTTTCCATAGGGGTGGCTCCATCTAACGGGTAATTCTCCCTAACTGAAATCACATTACTAGGTGCACCTAGGTCGTCGTTGTTATAATCGCGATTCTTAAAATACATCTCTTAAAAACCATGTTTTATCACATTCCGAAACTTTCGTCGAAAATACAAAAATCCAAATGGAATGGAAAATATTCCACTTTATTATAAGTCATAAGTAAAGCAATCCAAACAAATAATATCGAATGACTGAAATTATAGCTCGACAGGGGATCCCTGGTCCTACGTATCCCTAAACGATTAGGGAATCAGAGCCACGTAGTTCTCTAAGTGCCAATTAACTATCAACAAAGTATATAAGAACTATCTTACTTTATTATGTGCACATAACCCACATATCCCTTCATAGCAGTAAACGAAAAACTTATATTTTCTTTTGTACTAGTTCTAACATTTTATAAAGTAACATACTAGCTAATAACAAATCCCATCATCAACTTATGCCTTAGCAAAAACGTATCCAACATTTATAAGATACCAATCAAAAGTTGAAAGCAAGCAACTAACCTCAAGTTGAATAATTCGCTGCTAAAGAAGACAATGCCCAAAAGTATGGTATGTGAAAGAACTTTGTGAGTGCTAGTGATGGAAGAATCTCTTTCCTTGCTATTCACAAAATAATAATATGATAAGCTGCATCTCTATCATCAACAGTATAATCAAACAAAACACTCCATCATCCAAAATAGCTTAGTATTGATGATAAAAGTGAGGAAAAACTTAGTATTAACACTAGTTTGAGAAACCCTTGATTCTTGACTTGCTTAGCCCTAACTTGTTTTTCCCCTTTTTCGATCCTCCCAAATTTAATCTCTAAAAGCAACATTGAGCCCAAACTATCTATTCCCATGACATGCAAATACTAATAGTGAAAGCAAAAATGAAGAAATTGAGAGGTCAGCATGGATTTTGTGCATCGTGTATGAGAGAACAGGGTATGGAAAACTAGTTTTCTCTTCTTTTTGTTCACTTTCAAAAAGTCCTGTGGATGTCTCTAGAGAAACCATTAGTATTAGATTTAATAACAATAATCATTATTATTATTATATTATTATTATTTTATATAATACAATAGAATAATAATTAAAATAAATAAACCCACACATATATAGACTTGAAATTACATTTATCAATTTAATAGTTGATTAATAAATAAAAATAAAATTGGAGGGTATTACAATCTTTACCCCTTAAAAAAATTTTGTCCTCAAAATTTAGCTTACTAACATCAATTGAGAGTTTGTGAAATACATGATAATTTTCTTTCTACATGACTCTAAACCTATAATATATACATTACCACAAAGTTTATTATTAGTTGGTTAACCTGCCTTTCGTATAAGAACGATAACTTGACATTTAAGTGATTTCACACAACGCTCGTTTATAAGCACTAAACATAATACAAAGGCAATAAAGAAAATCCGTTAACCGATTCAAGAAATAGTCATGATCGTCATTTTAACTTAAAAACATCAAGAGAGAAATAATTAAGTTTTGTCCATATCACTATCACACAAATTATATTGTTGGCCCTATTTCTTTTGCATTCTTGCTATAATAAACTAGCACAAATTAAAATGTATCAAACTTAAATTATGTCTTGAGCAGTAGCAAACCAATACCTACATGTTGAACCGCATATAGCTATGCAAGCACCTTTATATAGCAAAACACATTAAATCTAAAATCAATATTGTCATAATAGTGGAGTACACTTTCAAGAATGCAAAATCTAATCAAAATCACAAATATCAACATACACTCTTAATCACACCCACATACTTACCATATCTACAACTACAGTTCGGAATTTACCATCAATCGTACAGTTTCCAGCATTAAAATTCATGAACCCTTCATGTACGCGTCATATTCTAAACCAAACATTCATAAACACAAGTAATATCAATTCTCACCAACCTATTGCATATGGAGGGAGCATAACACAGGTGAAAGCAATGTTTAAACCAAAATAGAGGAACCTTTGGATAGAGACAACAAATTTCTTTTAACTTATTTGTGTCCACTGACTGCTGTATGTGAGTGAAGGAATGTAATTTGGTACAAATAAGAGTAGAAATATATACTATGCAAAGAAATGTATATGGTTAAATGAGCGATTACCACCAAAAGAAAACAATGTGATACACGATTGTATAAAGGATAGTGTTCACTGCACTCTTGAAGTTCCTAGACTGCAAGTTGTGAAATCAACAACAACAACTGATGGAAGCTGTAAAACCTTCAAATTTTTTTTTTTCACACAAAAAGACCAAGGCATCATCATAATAATAGATCATCTAACTTGGAACAAAAATCCAATTTTTTTTTAAGAATGATCAAACATCACCTATATAACTATAACCGTTGTGGCATATCAAACATATAGGATAACAGTCGCATAGTGCATATATATATTCGCTACATAACCCACACAGACTCTCACCTGCTTTTCAAAATCATGTTCAAATTCAAAACAATTCCTCTATTGCCGCAACCCAAAATAAATTCAATTACATTTTATTTCGCTTCCAGTAACACACGCTTCCGCTGCGCAACTCTTATTTATTTAGTAAGTAGCTTATTGACCATAATCCATAATACGTACCCACATATTTCACCCTCTAAAGTTTCAAGTTATCAACTCATGTTCCAATACTCCAAGAAACTTATGCTAAAAAGTATTGAGAGTTTTTTTTTTTTTTTTAATGATCTATCTGATCAATGTCACAACTAAAATTAATAGCTTCACTCTTATGGATTTAGTCTCTGCCTTCAACTCTTTAAGAGCTAAAAAAATAGCAATATATACTTGTTTCTTCCATTCCAGAAGTTGATCGCCTTTGAATAATTATCACAAGACACCATTCTATTATAATCATTCTTCATTCCTAGTGAATTGTTCCACAAATGTACACTTACAGTATCATGATAATGTATTCGTGTTATGTAAATCACCTACTTCATATTTAATCTGCATCTTAAATCTTAATAGCCATTAAACCAAGCCTAAATATACCCAATATAAATGTATTCTTAATTCAAAGAGTCTTACATTTCAAGTCTAATAATATCCTTATCAAAACTAGCAATGGCCTAGATGCTGCTAACTAATACAAAAGGTTAATAGATGGTCTTCTTCTATTTTCTATTACTTATGAATATACAAGTACAAAACTTTTATAATTATGAGATTTGTTAATCCTAATAGAGTCTTGATTGTGAAAATTTCTGAGTTCATGACACCGATATCAACTCTATAAAATATCTCTAGACTAAGTTACATATTAACTCAAAACCGGGCTCTGATACCAACTTTGCCACGACCCAAATCCGCATCGTGACCGGCGCACGGACTAATACAAACTAGTCCGGCAAGCCTAATGATCAAACTTATCAAACGATAAATAAAATATTTTCAAAAATCACTATTACTGAAATTTCAACAAAGTGTCATTTGTATTCGCAACGTTTCTAAAATCAGGACAGATCCTATGTATAAACTTGTAAATATATCCATACAAGAAAACTATTCAAAATCCAATGTCATACAGAGTTGAATACTAAATCAACAACTATATAGGAAATATAGAAATCGAGTATACTCAAAAGAATCAAAATAGTGAACTCTAAAGAAAATATAGAATTCTAGCAAAATAAAATTGTTGCGAGAGAATCGAGAGATGGCTCCATCTCGTTGATAGCCCTTTCCTCCTAAGAACGGCCTCTCACTTAGTGGCGGCTCCATCTAACGGATAGCCCTTTTCTCATCGATTTGGAAAACACGTCATCAATATGTATATATATATATATATATATATCGATCATTACAATGCTAAAATCGAGAGCTAGCTTCATCTCGTTGATAGCTCTTTCCTCCTAAGAGTGGCCTCTCTTAGTGGTAGCTCCATCTAACGGATAGCTCTTTTCTCTCAACTAATGAAACGTCAAATCCATCAATTAGGGAGTTTACTCCTCGTTGATAGCCCTCTCCTCCTAATGGCGGCCTTTCCATAGGGGTGGCTCCATCTAACGGGTAATTCTCCCTAACTGAAATCACATTACTAGGTGCACCTAGGTCGTCGTTGTTATAATCGCGATTCTTAAAATACATCTCTTAAAAACCATGTTTTATCACATTCCGAAACTTTCGTCGAAAATACAAAAATCCAAATGGAATGGAAAATATTCCACTTTATTATAAGTCATAAGTAAAGCAATCCAAACAAATAATATCGAATGACTGAAATTATAGCTCGACAGGGGATCCCTGGTCCTACGTATCCCTAAACGATTAGGGAATCAGAGCCACGTAGTTCTCTAAGTGCCAATTAACTATCAACAAAGTATATAAGAACTATCTTACTTTATTATGTGCACATAACCCACATATCCCTTCATAGCAGTAAACGAAAAACTTATATTTTCTTTTGTACTAGTTCTAACATTTTATAAAGTAACATACTAGCTAATAACAAATCCCATCATCAACTTATGCCTTAGCAAAAACGTATCCAACATTTATAAGATACCAATCAAAAGTTGAAAGCAAGCAACTAACCTCAAGTTGAATAATTCGCTGCTAAAGAAGACAATGCCCAAAAGTATGGTATGTGAAAGAACTTTGTGAGTGCTAGTGATGGAAGAATCTCTTTCCTTGCTATTCACAAAATAATAATATGATAAGCTGCATCTCTATCATCAACAGTATAATCAAACAAAACACTCCATCATCCAAAATAGCTTAGTATTGATGATAAAAGTGAGGAAAAACTTAGTATTAACACTAGTTTGAGAAACCCTTGATTCTTGACTTGCTTAGCCCTAACTTGTTTTTCCCCTTTTTCGATCCTCCCAAATTTAATCTCTAAAAGCAACATTGAGCCCAAACTATCTATTCCCATGACATGCAAATACTAATAGTGAAAGCAAAAATGAAGAAATTGAGAGGTCAGCATGGATTTTGTGCATCGTGTATGAGAGAACAGGGTATGGAAAACTAGTTTTCTCTTCTTTTTGTTCACTTTCAAAAAGTCCTGTGGATGTCTCTAGAGAAACCATTAGTATTAGATTTAATAACAATAATCATTATTATTATTATATTATTATTATTTTATATAATACAATAGAATAATAATTAAAATAAATAAACCCACACATATATAGACTTGAAATTACATTTATCAATTTAATAGTTGATTAATAAATAAAAATAAAATTGGAGGGTATTACAATATTCATGAGTCCTGGTTAGGTGAAGCTGCTTCTATCCTGCGCTGTAGAGTGGGAAAAATCCCTTTCCTGTATCTGGGACTCCCTATTGGGGTGATCCGCGTCTTTAGTTTTCTAGGAACCGTTTGTGGCTCGGTTGAAGAGTCGATTGTCTGGGTGGAGGAGTCACTTCCTTTCTTTTGGTGGTCGTCTGGTTCTGCTTAAGTATGTCTTGACCTCTCTTCCTGTTTATGCCCTTTCCTTCTTCAAAGCTCCCTCAGGTATCTTTTCCTCTATTGAATCACTTTTATTTTATTTTTTTTTGGGGGGGGGGGGGGGGGGGGGGGTGTTAGGATTCTAGGAAAAATTCTTGGGTTACTTGGAAATCTATTTGTTTGCGAAAGAAGTATGGAGGTTTGAGGGTCAGGCAATAGAGAGAGTTTAACTTGGCTCTTTTAGGAAAATGGTGTTGGAGGATGCTAGTGGACAGAGATGGGTTGTGGTTCAGAGTGCTGGCCGCCAGAAATGGGGTGGAGGGTGGTAGGATCCGAGATGGAGGGTGGGGAGGGTCGTGGTGGTGGAGGGAGATATTGCGTATTAGGGAGGGAGGTGAGCACAAGGGCAGATGGTTTGCGGAACATGTATCACGGAAGGTGGGGGACGGGTCAGATACTTTCTTCTGGACCGATCCCTGGGTGGATGAGAGCTCATTGTGCGACGAGTTTGGCCGTCTGTTTGATTTGGCGGAGACCAAACAGTGTACGGTGGCAGAGATGTTCTCGCTAGGGTGGGGAGTCGATGGGGAGGCTTGGGTGTGGCGGCGGCGGCTGAGGGGGTGGGAGGAGGAGGAGTTGAGGGAGTGTCAGTCCTTATTACTTACCGTTTCATTGCAGGTCCAGTTCCCTGACAGGTGGCAGTGGCAGCCTGATGTTGACAGCGGCTACACTGTTAGGGGGGCATATCAGTTTTTGACTTCTCAGACTTCGGCCTCCCTGGATGACTTAGGAAAACTCATTTGGCATCCTTAGGTTCCGTTGAAGGTCTCCATCTTGGCGTGGCGTCTACTGCGTGACAGGTTGCCCACAAAAACCTACCTAGCAGCCTGAGGCATTTTATCTACTGCAGCTCAGTTCTGTGTTTCTGGTTGCGGAGAGGCGGAGTCCGCTCATCACTTATTCATCTCCTGTGGGACCTTTGGCTCTCTCTGGGCGTTAGTGCACTCATGGATTGACATTCCGTTAGTGCACTCTGGACCTTTTTTTTAAAATTAATTATTGTATTTTTATAGTTTAAGGATCAATTGTAAGAGAGAGTGGTATATATGATAGTTTATAGGTACATTTGATAGATTATTTGTAATCAAGTTCACTTTAAATTAGGGGTTATCTTAAGCTGTTCTACTTCTCTACGTGTAATAAAGGACATTATAACGATTATTCTTCTACATTTTTTTCAAATGGTTATTTTGTTACACACCAAATATTCAATGTGAGTAACAATGTTTATATTTTTACTATTATCTTATCCTCCAGTAGCTACACTTTGATTTCTCGGATATGTTCTTTCCTTACTCTTATTTCATGTTTTTTTGTTACATTATGGACTTTTAAGTGTATATAAGACGGAGACATTTTAGTCTTTAGTTTTTAATTTTGGTTCTTTTAAATTTTAGTTTAAAACAAACATAGTTTATAAAAGAAAAAACTGTCTAGATCATTTCAGAACATGCATGTGAACAAGTGTTTTAAAAATCAAGTCAAATTATAGAAGTAACTAACAGTATGAGTGAAACCATATAAGAAATAACGAATTTACAGTTATGTCAATTTTAATATTTGCTAAACTAATTGAGAGTCATTGTAATAAGACTCAAATATCGCTTTCCTAAACTACATATTTATTATTCCAAAAAAATAAACTACATATTTATTTACTCGTTTTTTATTTGTGTGCGACAGAAGATCCTCTATTATTTTATATTATCCATATATAAAGTTAACACAAAAAAACAAACATAAAGTTGTCTCCATGTTTTTTTAAACAGTTGCCTCTATTATTATTATTATTATTATTATTATTATTATTAGCCACCAAACGGGCACGTTGTGTGATTTGTCTTTTCTATTTTACTGAGGTATATAAATTATAAAACTATATTTGTTGTAACTGGTTTTGTTATATAAAAACTTGTTAAAAAAAGAGTAAACCCCATAATTGGTGGTTACTTTTTTTGTTGGTAGTTTTATTGAAGGGCAAAATAAGAATAATGAAAAAGTCATCCCAAAAATTTGTATCTTTTTTATATATAGTTGTTACTTTTTTTGTTGATAGTTTTTTTAAGGGTAAGATATGAATAATGAAAAAGTCATCCCAAACATTTGTATCCTTTTTATATATAGTAATAGATTATTATTATTATTATTATTATTATTATTATTATTTTTATTTTTATTATTATTTGGTGTTAAGTTGCCTCTATTATTTCATCTCTACTCTATATAGTTCATGCAAATAAGGAACCTGCGTGTGTTTGGACGCAGAGGCGGTACTAGGGGTGGCTGAGAGTGGCCACGGCCACCCCCGAAAAAATAAGAAATTACTAGTATACCCTATGTATTTTTATAAAATTACAAATATATATTATATATATTATGTGCGGAGAAATATTTTCAAGAGTTAAGTGTAGCCGAGCGGATGAATTAAGTGTCCAGTTTTGAAGGGGACATGGGTTCGACTCTCCTGCACTGCATGTATATTTTTTCCTTTTATTTTGAAAAGAATGCCATTTCCATTGGTGACAATACATTTTCTCAACTCAAGCTACTAAACCCTTACCAAAAATACTCAAGCTACATTTTCCTAATACAAAATTAATTTTCATAAGTATATATAAAAAAAAAAACTGCTTTCAATTAAAAACATAATTTTCTTTTTAGTATATGTGTAATATAATAATATAATATATGATTTTCTATTGATCAATTTTGTGTGAGTATTAGTTCAAAGTCAATTATTGATTATTGTTTCAAGTCACTTGATAGTTGATACACATAGAGTATTATTTTAAAATATGTAATTTAATTTATTGATAATTACATTTTTGTACACAATTTCTATTTTCTTTCTTCAAAAAATGCACAGTTTCTATTTTCTTTCTTCAAAAAACACACAACTATTTTATAATAATCAAATTTTTTATAGTATTTATTCAAAGTCAATTATTGATTAATTCAAGTCATTTAGCACGTATAGAGTATTATTTTATAGTATGTAGTTTTATTTTATTAATAATTAAATTTTATAAACAATATTTTTTTTATTTAATTTCTATACTATTTTAGCGGCCCCCTCGAAAAAAAAATCCTGGTTCCGCCACTGTTTGGACGGGTTGCCATTTTAGCTGTTGATGAGTAGTTTTATCATCAATGGACTTCCATGATATTGTCTGGAATTTTTCACAATTTTCACCTTTCCCATATCGTGGTGTCATGGGCATCCATTTTTTGTTTTCATGAGTTATGTTATTTTCAATCTCTCCACAAGCTGTCATGGGGATTGGTTATTATGCATAAGTCATCCTTATGCACAATTCATAAGTTACTTAGTGCACCCCTCAAATTACTCGTGCACCCCCAAATTACTCGTGCACCCCCAAATTACTTGTGCACCTGCCAAATTTCTTACGCACCCCCAAAATTTCTCATGCACCCACCGAATTTCTCGCACACCCCCATATGACTTTTGCCCCCCAATTTTTTTTTGTCCCCTCCACATTTCTATCCTAAACCATTTTGCTGTGGGAATGGTTTCAGAGATATGCACTCAAAAATCATTAAGTGCATAAGATTGTTTTAGAGTACAACCCTATAATTAAAATAGAAACAATAACTGTGATTTAATGGTTTCGATTGTCTTATATGAGAAACCAAAATTATTGTTAAATGGTTTTAAATAATGATTATAATTGTACCAAAAAAACTAAAAAATAATGATTATAATAAAAAACCATTAAACCATTTTGCTGTTGGAATGATTTCAGATGGTTGTAATAAAAAACCATTAGGTGCATAAAATGGTTTTGGAGTACAACCCTATAATTAGAATAAAAACAATAATTGTGATTTAATGGTTTAGATTGTCTTATATAAGAAACCAAAATTATTGTTAAATGATTTTAAATAATGATTATAATTGTACCAAAAAAAAATAAAAAATAATGATTCTAATTATAGGTTGTACTTCAAAACCTTCTTATGCACTTAATGATTTTGGAGTGTATATATGTGAAACCATTCCCAAAACAAAATGGTTTAGGCTAGAAATGTATGGGGACAAAAAAAAAAATTGGGGGCACAAGTCATCCGGGGGGTGCATGAGAAATTTGGGGGGTGTACAAGAAATTTAGGGGGTGCACGAGAAATTTGGGGGGTGTACGAAAATTTTTGGGGGGTGCACGAAAAATGGGGGGTGCATTAGAAATTGGGGGGGTGCGCGAGAAATTTGGGGGGTACTCGAGAAATTTGGGGGTGTGAGATTAAGTGTGAGTGTGTGAGTTGAGATTGACTAGGATTATTACATGTGGATGCTCAATCTAATGAGTGTTATTGACTTATGTACCATGCATAAGGATTAGCCTTATGCATAATAACTTCACCCGATGTCATGCTCATAGCTCATTGTGAATTCTCTCTCCCTCTTTTCTAAATTTCCCATGATAACAATATTTGTTCAATGTTCTTGGATCGATATATTAATTAAATTGTTTTATCGCATATTGTTGTTGTTGTTGTTATCATTAATATTAATATTAATATTATTATTATTATTAAAACTAGTAGCCTTGTGTGATTGATATTTTCTATTATGCTAATATAGATTATTACTTAATCTCATTTTTTATTATGCTTAGTTAATTGATAACTACTTATCTTTTTTTTGTTGTGCATAGTTATCTATAACTATATATAAAAATGATACAAATTTTTGGGATGACTTTTTTATTATTTCTATTTCACCCTTAAAAAAAACTACCACCAAAAAAAGTAATCAACTATATATAAAAAGGATATAAATTTTTATGATGACTTTTTCATTATTTTTATTTTACCCTTAAAAAAAGTAACCACCAATCTATAACTATATATAAAAAGGATACAATTTTTTCTTTGTTACTTTTTTTTTGTGTTTGGTATACATTGAAGCGGAAAATCAAGAGGAAACATATAAAAGAGAAATATCAAGAAGACTTAAACCATGATATTTTATATTTTAAAATTTTCAATTATTGTTATAGTATTTAATCTAATCTTTTATAATGTCATTTAGTTATTAAAGTTGAGATGTTGGGAAAGTTTTAACTATTATATTTGACGTGAGACAACCTTATTTATTTTTCATTTTGCTTGTACTTACATTGTAATCATAGTTATACGAAAAATCAAATGTTGTTTTTATTATATGATGATTTTACATGCTTTTTTGTTTAATTTTTTTTTATCATTTCAGACCTTAATTTCACTATTGTTGCAAATGATAAAAGAAAACATCCGAGAGAAAAAGAAGATGAGATTTTATCGAGTTTTTTGAAAACAATAATAGGCATGTCACACACCGTTGTTGGATGACCCACAACCTTATGAAAATTTTATCACATCGAAAAAAACATCACATGCACAACCGGAGCATTAGTGACAAAACAATGGTAGAAACTTGATTTACCTAAAAAACGAAAACATTCACAATATATATTTTATACAAATTAAATCATGGAACTTTTAATACATTTCTATACCATAATACTATTATGTATACGTTAATAATCTTCTATTATACATAACATTTTAAGTTGATTATTATTAAAATATAGGAAAACCCAAATTGAAATTATGAATGATAGCAACATGAATTAGTTTAGGCCAAAAGAACGATTATGTGATAACAACATGAATTATGTAAGTTTGCTAATAGAAGTAAACTAAACAAAACAAAAAATTTTACTTATCATAAGTTTGCTAAATTAAATTATGATTTGGATTATTAGTTGAGCCCACATGAAGGACTTAAAAAATAGGAAAACTAAAGATACACACATTAATTTAAATAAAAATCAAATTTATAATATATCACGATTTATAATTTATATACCTCAATAGAATAAAAAACGTGAATCACACAAACGGGCACACGTTTGGCCGCTAGTTAAGAAAAAGAAGGTTTTTTTTTTACTAAAAAAAATTGTTAACCTCTTTTTTGTTGTGATTAGTTATTAAGAAAAAATATATATTTTGTTTTTTACAAAAAAAAAAAACTGAAAACCTACTTTTACGTGGAAGTTATTTTTCAACATATACAAATATTTGAATAGAACGAAGGGCAAAAGTGACAATAAAAGAAGTCCACATGAAAAAAGATATTTTCTTTATTGATATAGATAATATGGAGATATTCATACTCACATAACATCTATTACTATGTAGTGAAAGGACCATTTACATTGTATTTTAATTTGACAAACTAAAAACCTCTGTCTTTCATATTTTTTATTTTCTATATTTTTTATACAAATCAAAAATACAAAGCAACATTATATTTGACATTTTTTTTCTTTCTATACTATCCCTTGATAATTTGAGAGTATTTATCCAACAATCAATGAGAACAATTCATATACATGTGAAGTAAAAATTAGTTAAAAGTTAATTGTGGATATTGACCACATGCAAATCAATTTATATGATTTGTTTTCATTAATTATTTGATAAACATCTCTAAATTAGTAGTTTAGGTCCATCTTAAAATTTTGATGTTAATAAAAATAATTTTTCATAAGATTGGAACCTATCAATAAAGGCTGTGTCACCTTTGATGTTAATTTGTCATTGGTACAAACTATAGTAACAAATTAACGTTTGGAGATGCCAAAGGAGTCACCATCTTTTGGGTTCCTTTTGCTTGTTCTTTACTATTACCATTAATTGATGAGCATCTTAACATATGCTCACTTTTTAGTACTAATTGGGTCCCAATTTCGTTTGTGTTCTTGAACTTTTCACCTTAGGCGCTGCATTAATCCTTTGTGAACGTCAATTTCTCAAGTTAATGATTCCCCAAGCACAATACTTATCTAGTTAAGGTTGCTGGTGGTTTTCATGCGCACCAAGTCTTGTTTACCATATGCTCTCATTTTCACATGTCCTAATTCCACTTATGTTTTATTTATTTTTTATTTAAATATGATTTTTATGTATATAAAAGAGGGGCTTAAACAACGACTAAACAAAGAGAATTAATCTCGATAGCATCAACTAACAGGAAAAACTGCATTTTAGGAGGACATTGATCATATATCTTTAAAATAGGTTTATGTTCACAACCCATATTTGCGAACATATTCGCATAAAAATTGGTCACACAGTAGGATGATAAATTTTAAATCTGCGATGTATGCATTACACCTTCCCAAATGTCAAGAAAAATTGGCAAGCCATTGTCCGTTCCTCTGAAGATACCACCACAACTTGCGACATGTCCTCCTATATTTGCGCCATCTATATTCAGTTGCACCCAATCATCATTTGGCTTCTGCCAAACAATCCAAGCCTCAACACACATATGAGGCCGATGAGGGCAGATGCATTAGACTCGCCAAGGTTGATGAGGGCGGATGTATAGACTCCATGTTGCTCTCTATTAATGGAAGCACGAAGCCCACACACTCTACCAAGGTCCCAAGAAAGGTTCAAGGAAATCCACTTTGATAATTCCATATCATAAAATTCCTCACGAACATCACTCCGCAAGACAATACTTCCAACATTCATACAAATTATAGTTGGTCCAATTAGCCACTAAGTTCTTTCACAAGTTTGTATTGTGAGGCCCCATATTCACAACATCAAAATTTTGGTGACATCTCTCCCATACTTTCCTTTGAGCACTTTGCTAAAATCAAATAACCCCAATTTATTTTAATAGGCTTTGCTAAAATCATTCTTTTCGGCAAATCACCTATTTTTCCTTTTGTGTTTAAGAAGAGTATGTATAAACTTAAATAACACTTAGTATGAGATGAAGGGTATAATGAGATGGACTGATGGAGGGTATAATGAATCTGAATTTTCTCGGGTCCTTTCTCCATTTGTTGTTCATTTTGTTCTCATTTAGACCATTCACTAATATTTTTATCTCTTCTTTGCATTGTTATTTCTTCATTTGTGGATAATCAATTATTAAATTAAAAAAATAGAGTTGATAGAACATAAAATGTAAGAGAGGATAACCAATCATTAATTGGTTCATTGATGATTGACGTTGAATTTAGTAGGGAGTACCACAGTTCGATCCCTAAAACTTCGATCGGGAATGATTAGAACAACTTGATGCCAAAACTGATTATCGAATCAGATTAAACTAGTGGTGAAAAAAAAATATAAGAGAGGATCACCTCCTGGGATAATACCCTTCATTGCATTTTATTTTCCTTTTTGGCACATATAATGTTAATGACTTTGATGTGTATATCAATTTTTGTAATTTAATGTCAGAATGGCATTAAAACCGAACTTTGAAATTTTGGGATTCTCTCACTGTTGTTAATACGTACAAAGTTTCTCATTGATGCCTAATACTCAATTATTTGGATGATGGAGTAATAGGTAAGGAAAAGGACCTATAACAAATGTATATTTCTCTGTCAATGTCAGTTTTTTGAAGTATTGTAATGGTTTGCTTGATTTTTATCTAAGTAGAGGGGCGTGAAAACTGAAAAGCATAACAATAATAGAATACATCAATCATAATTTATTTGTCTTTTTTTTTATTTTATTTTATACTCTTTTTTCAAGAGTCTAACATACAGTACGTATAGATTTGTTTGGTAATATCATAATTTGAGATTATGTCTTATTATTTATAAATTTCTACGGTAAAAGATGGCCCGTTTGATAAACATTTTTCACAAATTTATAATTTATTTTTGGCCTAATCATCATTTTCGTTCCTGTAAATTCGCGACCTTTTGGTTTTAGTCCCTGTATCTTTTTTTGTTGCAAATTAGTACATATATGTTCAAATCTTTTGGTTTTAGTCCCTTAAAACTAAAATCCGCAGAAAACCAGCGAATTTTTCTGCAGATTTTCCTGCGGATTTTAACTTTATGGACTAAAATAAAAAAGATTTGCATATGCAGGGACGAATTTGCAACAAAAAAATATACAGGAACTAAAACAAAAATTTATGAACTTACAGGGACGAAAATCATTGTCATCTTACAACTTGGAAGAAATTAAATACTCCCTCCGTTTCTTTTTAAGTGTCCAAAAACATCGAATTTAGCGTTCCTATTTAACTGTCCATTTGATATTTTAAGGATACCATTTGTTAATTATACCCTTTGTTAATTACTCATATCTTTTTCAGTAAAACTAATTAATGCTATATATTTGGAAAACTAAATCTTTTTATTTTTTATTTTTTTTGGTACATAACATATTAAATTTTGTTTTTTTGTGTGCATAATATATTAAATTTATTGGAAAGAGAAAGTGTGTGAAAAAAAAAAATTGGTGAATTTAAATTAGGGTATAATAGGAAGATAAGGTGCAAAAATACACTTTCTTAATTTAGTGTTACTATTCAAAACGGATACTTAAAAAGAAACGGAGGGAGTATTGATTAAATATATTTTTTTATATCATTTCATATTTATAAATTAATTCAATCGTTAATTTTATCAAATACTAAAATTTCAATATACTAATTTATCTGTTATAAATTAAAAAACTAATTTATCAATCATTCGCTATAAATTTATGTGTTATAAAATAATTTATCATTGTTCACTGATTTTTGTCAAACACAACCATAGTGCAAAGAAGTTGAGTATTTTGACCGATAGAGTCTGAATTTACGATCTACTCCTTCCGTTACAAAATATAATTAAAAGTAAGTCAAATTTTTTTAATGTATTTGGTTCAAAATTTAGACCAAATATATTCATTTATGTTGATCAACTTTTGTTTATATTTTGTAATGGAGGGAATATTATATATCAAACGTCTCTCCTATCTTGTAATTTCGAGCTGCACTTATTAGACAATCATAATGTATTTTTTTTTTTTGGTCAAGGACAATCATAATGTATTTTTTTTTTTTTGGTCAAGTAGCCTAATGGCTTGAAATTTCACCCTTAAGATGAATAAGTGGGATAACCGGGGTTCGAACCCTGATCCCCTGCATAATAATGCAAATGTCCACCAATTGAGCTAAGCTCATGTGACCAATCATAATGTATTTATTAATAAAGAAATGAGAATCTTCTTGAGAAAACTAATTTATTGGTCCCCATTTAATAATTACTATGCATTATTATCACCAACAACTAAGATAAGAAGGAAATTAAAAGACACTATTTTCAATCATATCATCATCATCTTCAGAAGCAATTCAATACTCCTCATTTCTTGAAATGAACTCTACAATACATTATACATCCTCTTTTATCTCTATTTGCAAGGTAGAAGGAGGAAAAATCACACAAATAGAACTTAAAAAAGGTAAAAACTTAAAAGTAAATAAATTGTGAGCATCAAATTCTTAATTTTCTGCTCCATCTAACACCATCTCTTTGTGTCGACATTCTTGACTGCAAAAAGCTTTTTCACCTCTGCAAAAAATAAAAATAAATCAAATTCATGCTCCTTAAAAAATGTCCCTCAAAGTAACTAAATAAATCAAAAAGTTTAAAATAGAAAAATAAATATTTAAATTAACTAAACTAATTACCTGTAAATGAAGATGTCTTTTGTATGCTCAAGATGATTTTTGCAAGTGTGACAAAAGCTAAGAAAATTCAGTGAAAAATAATGAGGACTATTAGGGACAGAACAGTAACTTTCCACAACACAATTATCAAATATATGAGTTGTTTTTGGATTTGGTCCATGTGATTTCACACATGTGTATTCTTCAGAAAGCTCCATTTCACTCAAACTAAGAACACCCTTTTGTGAATCATTGATTTTGCCACCAAAAAAATCATTTTTTGACTCAAACGTGGAAGTGGGCAAGGGAGGAATTTTCACTCTAAGTTCAGTTCCAAACAGAACTTTTTTATTTCCTAGTTTTTCAGAATTTTGATGAAAAGTTTCATCTTTTAGAACACCAACAAGACCAATTCCAATGATTTTTGAATCTACTTTGTCTCTTGAGTTACTACAAACTTTGTTCCTATTGTTAATTGAGAAAGGATTCTCAAAATGACTTAAAGCTTTTGTGTCAAGAATTGATGTTGGACTTATCAAAGCTTCATTTCCATAGAGAGATTTTTTAGAAGTGAAATGAAAATCTCTATAGTTTGGTGAACCAAATAGAGATGGAATAGTTGTAGTGAAGTTTTGATTTGGTGATTGTTCACCCATCAAACTTTGTTTGGTCACTACTCTTGATCTGTTCCTAAGCAGCATAAGTGCTTATTTTAAGCACTTTTAAGATGAAATAATTAATAAAATAATTGAAATTGAAAAGGAAAAAGAATCCTAAGTGAAAGTGTACTGAATTGTGTTTGATCTTTTAATTTACTTGAAGAAGAAAAAGCATGATTTAGTAGTGGTACATGTACTAATGCAACTTTGGGTTTAATTTTCAGCTTTAATTCTGAAACTTTGAGGAGAAAAAAACAGAAAGAAAGAGAAGAAAAAGAGAGAAGCTTTTGACATGGAATAGAGAGAGAGAGAGATATGACTGAATGATAATTATATGGGTTTTAAAGGAAGAAAAAGCAAAAGATGTTGTGTGCATGAAAATCAAACGTTAATACTTCAAAGTTTTGCTTTCTTTTTTTATTGAAAAAAGTTGTATTATATATTTCTACATCTAAATCTCAACCGTGTCACTAAACATATTGATTTATATTTTTTTGTCTTTTTCTGATCATTTATTTATTGTATATGATATGATCCAAGGTATTTTGTCCTTACTCTGGTAATCTGGTGTGCCTTCGAACCATGGAACAAGGAAAAAAAAATAGAGTTTTTTTACCTTATTGGATTGGTTGACAAATTTGGAATTACTCTACCAATGTCAGCAACTTTTTATTTTTTAGATTCATTCAATAACTAATGAATCAAGCAAATATTATTTATTAAATACATTTGTTATTGAATGAATTTAAAAAGTGAAAAATTACTTATATATAAAACTATTAGAAAAATTATCCATTGATCTGTAAAAAAACAATACAAACAATGATAATAAACAAACTTCGAAGAAATTAAACAATGTTTTGTGATGTATAATAGTTATTGGAAATTCACACACATGCAGAGGGATTGAAGTTTGAACTCCGGCCATAACATTTGTCCTAGTAATTTCGACATATCCTACTCGTATAACAAACGCGTAATATCCATTTATTTATTTACGGATGTCCATGAAGTCCCATGCCTCGTAATTTTAGAATGGATACCCAAATATCTCCCTGAAATTGCAAAAGTTGTCAAATAGCCATGAAATTTTCCAAATATCAAATACCTGTTGACATTGACTGGCGTCTGTCAAATTTTCTATACCTCCATTTACTCTATTTGTAGTGATGACTAGGACGTTAGCTACATATCTGACACCTTCCATCGTGACGCTGATAAATCACTTTATGTGACATTTTTAGGTCTTTGATACTAGGATTATTATTTGCCAACATGGTGATAGTTAAATGTTTGGAGTTATTTTTATGTATTTTCAAATCTAGTGGTGTATTTAGGCACTTTATGTAATCTTCAATGTAAATAGTTAGTTTTGGTGATAACTAGTTTCAAGACAGACCACAAGAGCCACAGTAAAAAGGTCTCATAACTCAAAATGATAATCACAGTCAAGACATCAGTATCCGTACAACAACCATGAATTGTGGTGAGCCGAAATTATAATCAAACCATCCACGCTAGCAATGCAGAAGGAATATTTAGTCACGAGGAGATAAGACATATGGCGTCTCCCATGTGCAGAATTGTATTATCCTAGTACTACACCAAATGTGGGAATATGCTTTATTCCTTTGGGTTGACTTTATTCTAATAGGTTTGACCCATGATCTAAAATGGATGCTTATATAAAGGAGCCTTTAACCCTAATTTCAGTGTGCTAGAGTAGAATTAATAAGTGATCTAGAAAGATGAGAGATGCATGTATCTTGGATGCGCCGTTTCACCAAGCTGTTGCGATTCAAATAACGACCCTGCTGACCTTAGAGGTTGATAGATCATTCCTTGGTGGTTGTGCTTGTAGTTTTACATTTCTTATCTTTTATGATGTGTAGATCTACTATTCTAGTTGTTTGTATTGTTAAGCTCATCATGACCTAAAACTCTTGTTGTTTGAATTATCTAAAGTTTAATGAAAGTTTAATTTTATTCATGTGATTTGATTGTGTTATTATGCATCTTTAGTTCTTTTGATTTCATGATATATGTTTAGTTCTAGAACTGATCAACTTAGAATTAAATACAAGTCTATTGTTAAGAGACATCTAATGATAAATGAATTTAAATAACTAATATGGTTAAGTAGAGGATAATCACATACTTCTTACTTAAGGACTTAGACATAAGCCTTAAGGCCATAGTGAGAACACAAAGCATACTTTTCTGTACTAGAACGAATTAAGCTAACCTAGACATAGGAACAACTTATCCACCATTTCAGATTTAATGTTGTAGACACACACCACAAAGTATAACTCTTTGCTCACAGATGTCATGACAACACTTATCAATCACAAACATTAAACCATAAGTTAAATGAATCATTATTCCAACACTTTCCAAACTCTTGTTTTCCAAATACTTTTACAATTAATCTTTCTTTTATTTTCAAAACCCTAAATGATGTTTTGTTACGTTTTAACTCGTAAACTAAGAAACTATTTGTGTAAAAATTGGAAGGAAGCTCCCTTAGGCGATTCTTGGGGGTATGATACTCTTTTTTATTACTTGCTATAATTGACTATGTTTACTTGCACATATTTCAAGCGAATAGACGCCGTGTCAGAGAGGGGTAATTGACTGAAATTTAATTTACATAGAGAGAGAGAGAGAGATAACGGGGGGAGAGAGGGAGATGGAGAGAAAGAGAGGGAAAGGGAGATGGAGAAAGTTAGAGAGAGGGAGATGGAGGAAGATAGTGGAAAGAGAGGGGGAGAGAGTTAGAGAGAAAGGGAAGACAGAATAGTTGCAACAACAATAACCTTGAAAAATATTTAAATTGAAATTAGTCTATAAGAAGAAAGTGCGTAAGGGAGCGAGAAAGAGAGGGAAAAGGAGAGACAAAGAGAGATAAAGGAGAGAGAGAGAGGGGGGGGGGGGGGAAGTGGAACAGTTGTAGAAACAACAATAACTATAGCAACAAATTTGTAAAATATTCGAATCAGTCATAGAATTCAACAACTTAAAAGCGGTGGATTACCGTCCCATCTCTCTGGTAGGGTGTATGTACAAAGTGCTAGCAAAAGTATTAGCCAACAGGTTGAAGTCGGTGATTGGTAAGGTTATTGCAGAAACCCAGTCAGCTTTTGTCAAAGATCGACAGATTCTGGATGGTATTCTTCTCATTGCAAATGAAGTGGTGGATGATGCAAAGAAGCGAAAGAAGGAGATGCTTATGTTTAAGGTTGACTTTGAGAAGGCGTATGACTCGGTTGAGTGGGGGTATCTTGATTCAGTAATGGCTAAAATGGGTTTTTCAACAAAATGGAGACAGTGGATTATGACTTGTGTTAGTTCAGCAACTGTTTCAGTACTTGTCAATGGCAGCCCTACAAATGAGTTTAGTATGCGGCGTGGGTTGAGACAGGGGGATCCTCTTTCTCCTTTTATGTTCTTGATTGCTGCGGAAGGTCTTAATGTTATGCTTAAAGCTTCAGTTGATTCAGGCTTGTTTAAAGGATATCTTCTGTCCATATTTCTCATTTACAGTTTGCTGATGATACTTTGATTGCTGGTGAGAAAAGTTGGGCAAATATTCGTGTTCTGAAGGCTAATCTTATGTTGTTTGAGTTGATTTCGGGGTTAAAGGTCAATTTCCACAAAAGTATGTTGGTGGGTGTGAATATTGCGCAAGCTTGGTTGAGAGATGCGGTATCAGTGCTTAATTGTAAATTGAGTAGTATTCCTTTGATCTACTTGGGGCTCCCAATTGGTGGTAATGCGAAACGAAATTCATTTTGGTCTGCTTTGGTTGATAAAATCCGTTGTAAATTGTCTTTACTCAAATCAGTTTTGTCCTCAATTCCGGTTTACTTTCTTTCCTTCTTCAAGGCCCCGACAGGTACTATTTCTTTAATTGAATCTATTTTTAAAGAATTTTTATAGGGTGGGAGTGAGGAATCTAGGAAAATACATTGGATTAAATGGGATAAAATTTGTCTTGATAAGGAGTATGGAGGTCTCGGGGTCCATAAGGTGAAGGAGTTTAATATTTCTCTTCTAGGCAAGTGGTGTTGGAGGTTGTTGCAGGAACTTGAGAGTTTGTGGTTTAAGGTTCTAGCAGCTAAATATGGGATGAGGGATGGTCAAGTGGATAGCGGGGGTAGTAGAGCTTCTAGTTGGTGGCAAGATATCAATAGTATTCGTTTTGGGAACGAGGTAGGTGATGGGAGGTGGTATGTGGACAATGTAGTGAAGAGGGTAGGGGATGGAGAAACAACTTTATTTTGGAAGGATAATTGGGTGGATGAAATTTCGTTGAAGTCTCAATTTGGTAGATTATTTAACTTGTGCTTAGATAAAGAGGTGACTGTGGCAGATATGCATAGGCGCGGGTGGGAGGTAGGAGGGAGTGGGTGGCGGTGGCGTAGACGTTTGTTTGCTTGGGAGGAACAATTGTGGGCCGATTGTTTTACTATTGTGGCTAATGTTGTGTTGCAGGTTAATTCTTCTGATAAGTGGGAGTGGTTACCCGATCCTGATACAGGTTACTCAGTTGGAGGAGCCTATCATCTGTTGACTCACTTGTATCCACGAGAGATATCTCCACACGGCGATCTCATCTGGAATAAGCTTGTACCATCAAAGATATCCAGTTTTGCTTGGCGGTTTATCCATGACAGATTACCAACAAAGTTGAATCTTTTTGTTCGTGGTTGCTTACGTAATGATTCCTTGTTATGCTCAAATGGTTGCGACGCTATTGAGGATATCCATCATTTTTTTCTGAATTGTCCTATCTTTGACGCGGTTTGGCGTGGCATCACTTCCTGGATAGGGATCACGTGGGTTCTTCCTAATAATGCAATTTCGGTGGCTTCCCAATTATGTGGTGCTCATGGTTTTTGCAAAAATATTAGGAGCTGTTTACAAGCAATTTGGCTAGCATCTATCTGGTCTATTTGGAAAGCTAGAAATGATAGAGTTTTTAATGGCACAACAATCTCTATTGACAGGTTACTCTTTTCCATCAAGGTCCATGTATGGTGGTGGTTTAAGGCAAGGAAAAAAGGTTTTTGTTACGATCTAAATCATTGGATGCTAAATCCAAAAGTCTGTATAGGGCTCCATGCATGATAATTTTGTTCTTTATTTTGTGTGTTTGAATTCTTTTCTGTAGGCACATTTTTTCATTTAATATATTCTTTGGCTTCTTCAAAAAACAACTTAAAAGCCAAATGCACATTGAGTATGTTAAATTATAGGCAAATTGGCCCCTCAATTAAAGTGAATTTTGGAAGTGAATTAGTAGGATTCCATGTGGAGTGGATATTGATCCTCCATGTAATATGGTGCTAAAAGAAAATAATTTACACCTCATAGTTACCCAAAATTCACGTTATTTTTGTTGTTGTTGCAAATGATCCTAAAAAAATCATTTTTATTACCATTTTTTTCATTACACTTCTTCTTATCAGATCTTTTTTCTTTATTTTTTTGAGAAATCTTCATATCAGATCTTACATGTAAATTAAAATTGTTGTTGCACAAGTTTCCATTACATAAAGCTTATTTTTTATGGAAACATGTTCAACAATAACCTAAACATACAATTGTAAATTCACTTCAGGATAGTGTCCACTGAAATAAATGTACACTACATGGAGAATAGCAACTGTCTCCCTCTCTTTTTGTCTCTTTGTAACTATTCCTCTCGTTTCCTCTCTATCATATCTCTCTCTCTCTCTCTCTCTCTCTCTCTCTCTCTCTTATAAGTTGCTTAATTGGAAACACGTTAATTTTGGATACTTAATCGATTACATTATTGATTTGCAATTGATTGATTTCATCTTAAAATTCAATCAACTGCTTCCGTTAGCACGCTATTCATTATCCACATTCATTTTTCGATTTAATACACATTACTATCCTCTCCAATAGTTCGGGATATAGACGTTTTCGATCTGGAACCACTTCTGCAAGCGCACAAAATTTTAAACACTATCGAAGTTAATATTATCGACTTATTCACCCCCCCCCCCCCCCCCCCCCCCTTTATGTCGTAGACCATATGCCTTACAAAAACTATTACAACGACTCTTTCTCTATTACGAGTGTGTGAAAGAACACCTCAATGGTGAATATGAATGTGAGTATGAGCAAAAACCACTTAGTGGATGGAGATCACAAGTGAACTTACCAAGGTTACACAATTTGATCAAGTGTAAGCCTGGTCAAAGTGCTTCCATCATTTGCACTTAAAACCTCAATGTACCAAGAATAGTGTGCAATCATGGTATCTCAACAAGTGAGTTTCATGATCTTTTGTGCAAATGGAAACGTGTATAAGTGCTTATGCCTTGAGCTTTTCAGATGTGAAGTATACATTTGTGCATTTTATGATAATGGCATATCAAAAGACATGTTCTTGATTCTCAAGGAGAATCTTAAAAAGCCAAGAATAAAAATGACCTATGAGATTTAGTTACAACCTCTTAGTTGAGAGTTATTTAGATTGTGAATCAACTAAGTTTTGTCAACATGTACAATACAAGCTTAGATTGATTATAGAATTTCCTATTGTATATCCTCTCTATGCAAGTCCATCTTGAAACATGCAGAGTTCAACAAATCCGAAAAAGAATTAGGAAAATCAAAACTAGATAAACAAACCACCAATTCACTCCAACATAATTGAAACAATACGACGACAAAACGACGACAGAGTTGTGATGTCAAAGTGAAAACCAATATATTAAAAGGAATTGTTACTAAAAACCTAATTTGTCTTTATCAAGTTTGAATAATATTTCAAATCTTTTACTTTTAAATTTTTTTTAAAAAAAAGAATGAAATTTTGACCCAAAAATTGTTGACATGATTTTTTTTTACACGTGACTTGATTATATTGGACTTGATTATGTTATGTTGACAAGATAAGTTTGTTATAAGAAAATGCTATGTTATAAGTTTGAATAAGCTCTTCCAAATATCAGACTAAATTTTTCATGGAGTTCTATTTCATATTGGGACTGATCCTATCTGTTTCTCATTGTCCTCTTACTTACGCTTAGGGTTATGAGAAGAAGATAGAGGCGTTGAGATACACAAAGATGGAGGAAGTAAGGTTTAAAATTTCGAATTTGAGTGTCAAATAACCGATTATCCCAAAAGGTTAAGCTGTTAGGATAGGCCATATCAATGGTTTTATATTATTTCTAACACGCTCCCTCACGCAAGAGCCCATTTGGGCTTGAAGCGTGGATAATGCATAGGCTCACTTACCATATGCTTAAATTCCACTTTTTAATTAGAAATTAGGGGAGCGGGGATCGAACTCTAGACCACTTAGTCATAGAGGCTCTGATACCATGTCAAATAACCGATTATCCCAAAAGTTTAAGCTTCTATGACTAAGTGGTCTAGAGTTCGATCCCCGCTCCCCTCATTTCTAATTAAAAAGTGGAATTTAAGCATATGGTAAGTGAGCCTATGCATTATCCACGCTTCAAGCCCAAATGGGCTCTTGCGTGAGGGAGCGTGTTAGAAATAATATAAAACCATTGATGTGGCATATCCTAACAGCTTAAGCTTTTGGGGTTCAACATTGAGATTGAAAGAACAAAAATCTATGATAGAATGAGAATCAAATGAGAATAAGTTGAGAGAAATTGAGATTTATAATCGTTGAAGCTTTGGAGAAGACAACCATGCATGATATTTTGTCATTGATTTTTTTTATTCTGCAAAATTAATGCACTCACGTGCCCTTTCTTTTGATATATTTTTTTAAAAATTGTCCCATATAATCAAGCTACATGTAAAAAAATTCCATATTAGCAAATTTTTTGTCAAAATAGTTAAGACGGGCCTCAAAATGCAAAAAAGGGCAAATGTAAGGGGTTAAAATCACTCGTGGGCCAAAATCGCAAAATTAGAAAATCTCAGGACCAAAACTGTAATTTAGCCATATTATTATTAGTAGATTAGAAATTTCAAGAATTAAAATAAAAAGAAAATGCTAAATGGTACCCCTGATGCACTAGTTAAGGAAAACTCTTATAGTAAAGATACATTAGAACTTGTGCAGTCAATGTTTATAAAATATAAAAGGCTTAATTACAATTTTAGTCCCCCTATTTTGCTCTTTTCACAGTTTTGGTACCCCTATTTTAATTTCAATCAGTTTTAGTCCCCCTTATACAACTTTGGTCTTATGTGTCATACATTTAATGACATGGCAAATATAATGCTAATGTGTCATAATCCATATACATTAACACTTTCCATGTCACTAATTACATTTATTTTAATTCATAATAAAAACACAAAAATTAAAATAATAAAATAGCAGTTATTATAAAACAAAAAAACAAAATAGAAAATAAAATTGTTATTATTTGATTCCATAAATAAGAATCAAGAACACTAAAATAGAAACAATCGACCCCAAATCTCCCAAATCGCGTTCTCTCCATTGAAGTAAGAACCATCCAAATTCCCAAATTTCTTTGTTCCACTTTTTTGTTCCTCTTTTTATTCTTCCTCTTCAATTGTCTTTGTTCCACTTCTTTTTATTCTCCTTCTTCTTCAATTTTCGTTGGTAAAGAAGTCATTGTTGCTCGAAAACAGTGTCGTTCCTGACATTTTATGGGCCTTAGGCCAAAAAAAAATTCTTTCGTTTAATATAATAGCATTAATATATATTTCTTGGGTATATACCATTTTAAAAACAAATTTTTCAAGAGTCCCTTGTTGTGATTTTATTAGCTCTTCATTTCATTTTTTTCCAGTTTTTCTTTACCACATAAATGTTTTTTAGACAACATCTTCTAAACTTCAGATAGAAAAAAAACTCAAGTAGAGAACAATAGCATATGGAAGTAGAATGCTGACTTCGAAGAACAATTGAAAATTGTAAGATCCAAATGTTTGAAATTGGATAAAAAAATAACATGTTAAGTATTAACAATTTGTAGAAAATAAATTAAATAGCTTGTTAATAAAATTAGGAACACAAAAAATAAAACAACGCCAAAACCTAAACAAGAAAAACCTATAACATTCTTACATACCTTACAATTAAGAATGCAAGAATTAGAAAGAAAAAAATAAAACAAACTCAATAGGAATTAGGAACAAAGACAAGTGGTGCAGTCTTTTTGTTGTTCTGCAGGGTTCTATTTTAATCCTACCATTATGCCTAATTATTTAGTAGGTATTAAAAACAAAATTAGACCTCAATGACATTTTAAATCCCACCTATTTCGTAAGCTTAATTATATTTTCAAATATAATTGATTTTTTTTATAATAGTATGTTTTCTTTCTTTAAATATAATTGATTTTTTATTTTCAATAATAGTAAGTAGGTATAATAAAATATTTTGGGCCCTTAAAACTGATGGGCCTTAGGCCATGGCACTCATTGCCTACGCTCAGGGCCGGACCTGCTCGAAAATTGTTGTATGATTACTTCTCCTTATAAATTTTGATTTTTTTTGTCTCCTGTATTTTCAATTGTAAAGTTCTTCTTTTTAGTTACAAGGAAATAAGGTTTGTGATTTTTTTAACTAGTTTGATGAGAAGATGACAGATGATGCTAAAGAAGTCATTTTGTCATTGTTGAAGAAGATGAATGATGTGAAGAAAAAACAGTATTTCCAAGAAGACTCATGTGATCTAAAGTTGAAGATTAGTTTTTTAGGAATTTTTATTGTTTGTAATTTCTAGTGTATTTGTGTCGTGAAGCAAGTGCTTTTGTATTTTGTAGTTATGCATATCACCATATCTTTTAATGAAAACTTATTTGGAATTAATTTGGAACTTGCAAATTGTCTACTTGTATTTTGTTAAATGCAACATACTAATATATGAACTTCTTGTTATAGCAATACTTATATATGAAATCGTTTACATACTATCGCTCTGCACCTTTGTTTGCCATCACAAATCCCCTCTCGCAAACAATAATCGAGCAACAATGAAGAATGGTTTCGACTGGGTCGAGTTCTATTAGGGCCGATTTTGGGAATTTGTTTCTATTTTAGGGTTCTTGTTTCTTATTTGTAAAATCAAACAATAACAATTTGATTTTCATTTTTATTTTTTGTTTTGTAATTATTATTATTTTGTTATTTTAATTTTTGTGTTTTTATTATAAATTAAATATATATATATATATAATTAATGACATGGAAAATGTTAATACATGTGGATTTCGACACATCAGCACTATGTTTGCTACGTCATAAAAATATAACACATAAGACCAAAATTTTATAAGGGGGACTAAAACTGATTGAAATTAAAATTGCGGGACCAAAACTGTGAAAAAAGCAAAATATGAGGACCAAAACTGTAATTAAGCCAATATAAAAAGTGTTATTTTCAATACAAAATTTACCATTTTTATATCCTTAACTAGTGCCCAGGGCACTAGTTAGCATTTATTTTGTGATACACTCCATTGCTTCTATCTTATTACTCGTGTATCTTCGATATTTATAGAGGATGATACCCTTTCCAAACTTATATTTTCCCGATATGGGACATCGGTGCTTCACATATCCCTAGTCCCCACCTACCAGCTCAGCACACGCATCCCCGGTAAGTGCAAGTCTTACTTAGGCACAATCATTTAGGCATAAAATTAGGCACACTCACACAAATCAAAAAAATTAAAAGAAGGATTAATAGGTTTTTACCCCCTGCAAAGTATGCGAGTTTTGCGATACCCCCTATACTATTTTTTTTTTAATATTACCCCCTGCAAAATTTATTTATTTTTATTTATCCTTTTTGCTGACGTGGCAGGAAAAAAAACAAAATAACCGATTTAAAAACAACACTTTTTAAATCGGTTGAACAAAATAACCGATTTAAAAAGTGCACCCAAGGGGGTAAATAAAAAAAAATTGCAAGGGGTAATTTAAAAAAAAATATATTATGGGGGGTAACGCAAAACTCGCCTACTTTGCAGGGGGTAAAAACCTATTAACCCTTAAAAGAAAAATGAAATTGTCACATTAATCTATATCACTTTAATTTATTTATCTTTAATTTTATCTACGTATTGTGATTGTGAGTATGCCCAACAGTATTTTCCCTTATTAGAGTATGATAAGTGTATCTTTGTAAATCATAGAAATAAGTCTTGTAAGAGTAACTGTAGTCAAGTTACAGCAGTGCCACGTCAGCATCAGTCAGTTACAAGACTGATGAGCTGGCTGCCACATCAGCATCTGTCAGTTAGAAGATTGCTGAGCTGGCACTGCTAGTCAAGCTCCATATATAAGGAGTCTTCTTCCACTTTGTAATAGAATAACAATGTGTAAAGTTTCATTCAAGAAAATAATGAAAGAAGTTTCAATGTTGCAACAGATTAAGCTTTTCCAATATGGTATCATGAGCCTTTAGGGTTCAATTTCTTTTTCTGCTTCCGCAATAATCCCAAATCTTCTTCTCACTTCACCATACCAGACATGGATGCTCTATCTACTGCCTCTTGGTACCCTGACTCAGGAGCCTCACATTATCTCACTTTTAACCCAAACAACTTAGCTTATCGTGTTCCCTATCAAGGACAAGATCAAGTCCTGATGGGAAATGGACAAGGTGTGTGTATAAAATCTTTAGGTCACTCTCAATTTTATGCACCTAATAACTCTAGTATTCATTTTCATCACAATGAATTACTGCATGTTCCTAATATTTCTAAAAACTTACTATCTGTTAGCAAATTTGCACAAGATAATAATGTCATTTTTGAGTTTCACCCTTATTTCTGCTATGTAAAATCTCAGGATTCTAATCAAATCTTGCTTGAGTGCACTGTTGGATCTGATGGACTATACAAGTTCAAGCCCTTTCATTTCATTCCCAGCACAGGTGCAAACTCCAAGGCTAAGTCTAGCACCTCTTCTGCTTTAAATCAATCCAATGAGTCTAGTTTTAAATCTAGTCAATTTTCTGTTTTGAATAAGCATGTTCAATGTAACAATGCTATGTCCTCTGGACCTTTAGATAATGAATTCAACAAATGGCATCTAAGACTAGGCCATGCTCACAATAAAGCTGTAGAAACTGTCTTGAAACTGTGTAATATTCCCTATTCTAATAAAAGTTCAATTGATTCTTGCACTTTTTGCTGTCTTGGTAAATCTCACAGATTGTATGCCCCACCTTCTACTACCATTTACTCTAAACCCTTTGAGGTTATTCATTGTGACTTATGGGGCCCTGCACCCTTTTCTTCTTACTATGGCTACAATTATTACATCACATTTGTAGATACTTATACAAAATATACATGGATTTACTTTCTCAAAAACAAGTCTGATGCCTTGAAAGCCTTCACTCAGTTTTTAACCTTCATTCAAAACCAATTTCATACCTCCATCAAAGCTTTACAATCAGATTGGGGTGGTGAATTTAGACCCTTTACTGCTTTATTAAATACCTTGGGGATCCAACACAGACTAACCTGCCCCCATACCTCACATCAAAACGGTATTGTAGAGAGGAAACACAGACAATTAGTTGAAATGGGACTGACTTTACTATCAAAAGCCTCTCTCCCTCTAAAATTCTGGGATCACAGCTTTACTCAAGTTGTGCATCTGATAAACAAGTTACCCTCTAGTGCTTTACCATCATTCATCTCTCCTCTCCAAGCACTCTTTAATACTCAACCTGATTACTCTCAATTAAGAGTATTTGGATGCCTTTGTTTTCCACATCTAAGACCCTACAACAAAAATAAACTACAATTCAGATCAAGTCCCAGTATCTATCTTGGTGTGTCTCCTCAACACAAACGTCACAAATGTCTTGATGAAAATGGTCGAATTTATGTGTCAAAAGATGTAGTTTTTCATGAGTCCAAATTCCCATATGTTTCCATGTTTCCTACTACTTCTACAATATGCAGTACTTCTGAGAGTGACCTTACACAAGACAACTGTCCTCCCTGCCCATCTACATTACCCATCAGTACAACTACTGACAACCCCCCCCCCCCCCCCCCCCCCCCACTTTTTCACCCTTCAGTCAAAAACTGACCACAACCTCAAATCCCACTCAACCTACTAATAAAGTAATATCACCTTTAACTGACAGCAACAAGCATCCAATGGTTACAAGAGGTAAAACAGGGAATCTAAAACCTAAATCCTTTACAACCACTCTTGAACCTACCACTATCAAAAGTGCTTTAACTGATGCTAAATGGCTACAAGCTATGCAGGATGAGTACACAGCCCTTATCAACAACAACACATGGTCCCTTGTACCTCTCCCACCACACAAAAAGGCAATTGGCTGTAAGTGGATCTTTAGGGTCAAGGAAAATGCTGATGGTACCATAAATAAATACAAAGCACGTTTGGTAGCTAAAGGATTTTTGCAAACTCCTGGCTTTGACTTCACAGAAACATTCTCACCTGTCATAAAACCTGTTACCATAAGATTAATTCTGACTTTGGCTGTTACCTACAAATGGTCTGTGCAACAAATAGATATCAACAATGTCTTTCTCAATGGCATTCTTGAAGAAGAAGTGTACATGACACAGCCTGCTGGTTTTGAATCTTCTGATAAATCTCTAGTCTGCAAACTTCACAAGTCACTCTATGGATTAAAACAAGCACCACGTGCTTGGTATGACAGGTTAACACAAGCCTTACTCAAGATTGGATTTGTCAAAAGTAAATGTGATCCATCCCTTCTAGTACATCATCAACAAGGAGCTTGCACTTATGTTTTAGTCTATGTTGATGACATCTTAATCACTGGTTCTTCACCTCAGCTCATCACTGATCTGATTCATAAACTCAAGAGTCAATTTGCTCTCAAACAATTAGGTGAAGTAGATTATTTCTTAGGCATTGAGGTTAAGCACATGCCTTCAGGGGGTTTATTACTACATCAATCCAAATATATCAGAGATTTGCTCAGCAAGACAAACATGGAAAATTGTAAGCCAATTGGCTCACCCATGGTGGCTAACTGCAGACTTAACAAATTTGGTATTGATGAAATGACAGATCCTTCTCTCTACAGATCCACAGTAGGAGCATTACAATATGCAACCTTAACAAGACCTGACATATCCTTCAGTGTCAACAAGGTATGCCAGTTTATGTCTCATCCTCTAGAAACTCACTGGAAAGCTGTCAAGAGAATTCTAAGATATCTCAAAGGTAATATCAGTCATGGACTTCTGCTACATCCCTCTCACAAGGGTCCTCCCTTCTCACTAAGAGCCTACAGTGATGCTGACTGGGCTACTGATCAAGATGATAGAAGGTCAACATCAGGATCCCGCATCTATTTTGGTCCAAATCTGATCTCATGGGGTTCTAAAAAGCAAGCCTTAGTGGCAAGGTCAAGCACAGAGGCAGAATACAGAAGCATGGCAAATACTACAGCAGACCTACTATGGATTCAGTCACTTCTATGTGAACTGAATGTACCTTTCCACACACCTACACTCTTGTGTGATAATCTCAGTGCAGTGTCTCTGGCCCATAATCCAGTGCTACATTCTAGGACCAAGCACATTGAGTTAGATATACATTTTGTCAGAGAAAAGGTTCTTGCAAAACAACTTCATGTGCTACATGTACCAGCTACAGACCAGTTAGCAGATCCTCTCACCAAACCTCTATCTCCCACCAACTATGCCAACATAAGACTCAAACTCAAAGTGTTTCCCTGTCATGAAAACCCTTGTGTTTGAGGGGAGGATATTAGAGTATGATAAGTGTATCTTTGTAAATCATAGAAATAAGTCTTGTAAGAGTAACTGTAGTCAAGTTACAGCAGTGCCACGTCAGCATCAGTCAGTTACAAGACTGATGAGCTGGCTGCCACATCAACATCTGTCAGTTAGAAGATTGCTGAGCTGGCACTGCTAGTCAAGCTCCATATATAAGGAGTCTTCTTCCACTTTGTAATAGAATAACAATGTGTAAAGTTTCATTCAAGAAAATAATGAAAGAAGTTTCAATGTTGCAACAGATTAAGCTTTTCCAATATCCCTAGTAGTAGTAACAACATTTTGTATTGAGGAAATCATAACATTTCTGAGAATTTAACTCAATTTTTCAACTCAGAAAAATTGGAATTTCAATTATGCTGATCTGGAAAAATATTATCTATTTCCATGAATTGAAAATTAATGATCAAGATCGGACTGCACAGACGTGACTTTGGAATTTCACATAACACATCAATTGTACTATTGGCTTGAATAAGTAACTTCATATAAAATTCTTCTTACAAATAAATAATCCTTATTTATACAAACACATTACATATATTTCTATGGTAAAAGAAAGCTAAATATAAAACTTGAGTACTCAAATCTTAGGATACAAAATCAAAACTTTGTGACAACACAAAACACAAAGGCAACAAGAGAAAGAACAAAGTTGAATGAGACTTTAATAGTACTTCCATCAGATGAGCCACCGTCTGTTGATGGAACACTTTTTGCACCTCCTTCTCCTGCAATTAATTTACCAAATATGTCACAAAAAATATAGTACTTTATTTTCATAGCACAAAAATTAACGATTCTTTATATATTAATTAATTTAGTGTATAAACATAATATATACCTGAGGGAAAGTTTGAAGCAGAAGGTGTTATTGAGCCTTCAGGTGATTCAGTTGAAGAATCAGTTGGTGATTCAACAGGTGAGCCCACTGGAGAACTTGAACTTGAAGGAGATATTGGTCCATTGCCACCTAAATTCACACCATGAAAATAAATTAATTAATAATTTAATAGTTACTACACTTCTGGTTGAAGATATATCCGAGTGTACGACTCTGATACATATAGTTGTCTAACACTAACATATGTATTTATATTCAATCACTTTATTTTAAATTATGATAATATATTTTTCAGTCCCTACCCTACTTTTATAGCGAGTTTTGATTTTTGTTCATATAAAATAAAATCACAATCCATGAGATACCGGAGAATAAACTATTTTTTTTTTTAAATTACGTTAACCAATTGTTTTCATCCCTACAAAAAAATTTCTTTTGTTTTTAGTCTTTAATGGTCAAAATTTTAACATTTTTTTAATATAATTTAGACTTATATAAGTTTAACATGATATATAGACATAAGATATATAGACCACTTTGAATATAAAAATGTCATTATATTGACATTAAAATGTCAAAATTTTGTTCATTAAAGACTAAAAAAAAATAAGTACTAAAAACAAGTGATTTTTTATTTTACAAGGACGAAAATCAAAACTCGTTATAAAAGTAAGTACTAAAAACATATTTTATATTTTAAAATTATTATCGATATATATAGTGTCAGTGTCGTATTTTGTATCTATTTTACTCCCACATTTTTTTACATACCTTTGCACTGACTAACAGGTGGAGTTTGAACTTTACAAGCAGAAGGGAGAGACAGAGCAAGAGTTTGATTTATGGTGATTCCAAAAGATGAACCACCACCATTAAGCAAGGAGCAAAGACACTGTGGAGAAGATTGAACTACAGTTGAAAGTTGTGAGCAACATGAAGATGATGGATTTGATGAACTCCCCATTATGTAGTTTAAACAAGGGCTTAAGCTAGTGAGTGTAGAAGTACAACTTGATTGGGCTTCATTTTGAGTCATCATATTGGCCACTAGGATCATAACTAGACATAGGACATACCCTTTAAATGCCATTATAGTCCTTTTATCTTAGAACTAATTAATTCTTATATATCTGTAATTTGTTTTTGATAGGGATAAATGTTTGAGTTTTGATGTAAAGGTGCTAAAGGATGGGTTATATATAATAGAAGTTATAAGAAAAAGGACAAGTATTTGGTCAAAAGAAGAGAAAAATACAAGTAAATGCAGGTTGCCTACCCTTGTGAATTATATGACCCTCTTGTGTTTATTGTTAACAATTTTAATAGATTAAATGTATTAATGAAATTGTTTCCATTAATTAACACTATATTGATATGAGTTTCACCCATTAGTAAGATATTGGTTTAAGTCTTGTGGATAAAAATATGTGACTGACTGAAAAAGACTCCATTAAAGATGATCAGTCAAATTTCTTAGTGGAGATTAGTCATCAATAAAGTCGATGAATATTTTCTCCAAACAATTACTTGGTTATAAATTTTTGACAAATTACAATGGTTACTTATTAGAGATTGAAGTTACATTAGTAAAAATATTTGATATGTAGTTCTATAGTCAATGACTAAATTGAGTAATTTCAAAATTTGGTTTCCAAATAAGACACTCCATTCAAGCCAACTCTACCAAATTATAACACAAGAAAAATAGAAAAGTTGAGTAGTTAAGGTAGTTGAACTCCTATAAGCATATTCAAATCTACCTATACTCTCCTCCTAAATGTTGCAAAATATATATAAATCATGTCCTTATCATCCTTAATTATTCAAATTCTATCACCATCCTAAGACTGACATCACATTCCTTCATGGATCACCTAAGTTTTTTTCAAATGAAAGTGATATCAATGTTCCTTTTAATCACTTCAGTAAAATTAGTTTTAGGACAAATTAGTACACCTTGTACAACTTCTATGATTAGTAGTTTCACACCATGTGCAAATTTTATTACAGGAAGCACTAATTATAATGGTTTAATTACACCATCAAGTAGTTGTTGTGATTCATTAGAGTCTATGATGAGTACTAGTATGGATTGTGCTTGTCTTTTAATTTCAGCTAATGTTCCATTTCAATTATTACCTATTAATAGAGTTCTTTCATTCTTCCTTCCAAGCGCATGTAACCTCAATGGATTGCCTTCACAATGCAAGGGTACACAATTAATCATTTTTCCTTTAATAACAAATTATGTGATTATGCAAAAAAAAAAAAAAAATTGGTATATAATATATCTAGCTAATTAATCTATTAATTATTTTAATTTGTACATTGCAGCTTCTGGTTCTCCATTACCAGCTCCAGGTATTACTCATTATGTTACTTTTTAATTGTTTTAATTAATTTTTTAAAATTCAATGATGTGATTTAAGATCTCAAGTCATTGAATATTATCTTTTTTGTTTTTATATTAGACATACTTGTTTGTTTGTTCCTCATTGTTAGTGGTTTTAACCATGCATTTATTGGCAGGCCCAGCTATTTTTGGATCAAATGTCCCATCTCTTCCACCAACTAATGGTTCTCCCTTGAGCCCACAAGGTAATATAATTGACTTTTTCTTTCGCGCCCTCCTTAAAAACTTATAAAAGATTGTTTAAAGTATCGTTTGACCTGATTTTTTTAGGCCTTAAAAGCTATCTGGATGCTATAAGAAAAAATCTAAAGTTGTTTGGTAATTGTTGTTTTTTTAGCTTCAAAAGTCTTTTATCTATGTATTTTAATCATAAAAATTAAACAACTTTTTTCTATATAAAGAGCTTCATGAAAAACTGTTTGACCTAACTTCTCCTTTTATTGAGTAAAAAAATCTAAAATAAGCTAGGTCAAATGGTGCAAAATATGAAGAGGTTTCAGCTAAAGTCGAATTTCAGCTAAAACAAAAATCGAATTTGATATCTCACAATTACCAAACTACTTCACTATGCATACACGCAATGATTACACTTGACGTCATAAAGGTCTTGCTAATGAGTGACACTGAGACACTCTTTAAATATTCAATTTAAATAAATAATTTATTCAAAAAGCGAAACATTTCTATTTCCAATACGTTGACTTCGCATATTTCCATAAATATTTCACAAAAACTTACTATTTAAGGTATTTAAAGAGTGTCTCGAAGACACTCGTTAACATTTTCCTAATACAAATAATAATACTAGTAATCAGTACTACTTTAATTAATAAAAAGATTTATGTTCCAATTCTCTAAAAAAGAAAATTGTGGCAACAACATCATAATCCTAAGTAATACTCCTGTTTGATGACAAGTGACATATTACACCAACAAAACTTATGGCTAAATTTAGCCCCAAAAAAAATATATTATGGCAAAATCTTGAAATGTGAAGGATAACAATGTTGGTTTTTGAGGATTTATACAAAATCTTGAAACTATTGATACTTTATTAAACACTTTTGAATTATAGTTAATTATTGAGAGTTCAGTGAGAGTAGGGACCTAGGATTAACTTAACTTAAAATTAACCATCGTTGCACTTTATTTTTTCCACTTCCCTTCTACTATCTAGCTCAATTTGTTCAACAGAAAATCCTTATTCGAGAGTTTAATGAGAGTAGGAATTTGGGATTAATTCAACTTAAAATTAAGGATTGTTGCATTTTTATTTATTTTCTTCTATTAGCTATCTAGCTCAATTTATTGAAACAAAAAAAAATTAATGTACAAAATTTCAATGCAGCTGATCCTAAAACCATTGAAGTATCTGATGCTCCCAAATCAATGATTCACTCAACAATGGCACCAACACAGGCAAAACTAGCACCATTGAAGAAAATTCATCCACGAAAACTTCAGAAAGTTGGCTAACTATAGTACTCTTAAGTTTCAAATAATCAACTATAATAATGTTTGTATCCATCCATATATATTCATATGAAATTTGGAATCATGAATTTGTGTATTTAATCAATAGTTAATCACGATTTTCTTTAAGATAATAATACATTTCATTATTATTATTATTATTATTATTATTATTGTCATTGAATTGCATTTTGCATCAGAGCCGGTCCAAAGGTAAGGCTACTAAAGCCCTAGCTTTAGGCCTCCGATTTTTTTTTTATTATACAAAAGGCCTTATATACACACAAAAAAGCCTCATATTTACTTATCAAAAAAAAAAAAAAGCCTCATATTTATAAAAAAAAAAACCTCATACAATAAAATTTGCTTTAAGTCTCACTTAATTTGAAGATTATTAGACGTATCATGGTATCTAATAATATAAATAAAAAATGTAGTATTGATTTACAAACACACATATAAATATGCCTAATAATTTTTCTTTTAGTATCGTAAGTATCCATACTACATACTATATACTAAAAGAAAAATTATTAGGCAAATTTATATGTGTGTTTGTAAATCAAATTATCAAAAAGCACTATATTTAGAATAATGGTGAAAAATTTGAGTATGAAGGTTTAAATTTCATTAACTTCAATGTAACCCCAAAAGAATTATCCAATTCAATTTTAATTTTCAATTGGGCCTTACATGATAGGATTGAGTTCATATCAAAATTTAGGAATAGAAAAATATGACAAACACAAGTAACTATATATAGTGTGTGTAGAAAAATTGAGAAACTCTAGTAGAATATATTTGTGGCTTATGTATCAATTTCTTTTCCACATGGTAGCAATTACTGTATTGTTAATTACTCATAAGCCACGTACATTAACACATGTCACCCTGCATGTTTCTTATTCCAATTTTTCATATATAAATCACGAAATAAACACACACGAATTCTTCCATGTAACACAAAGAATAGAGTGAGAAATTTGAATACCATGGCAATTAAAACCAAGTTTTGTATAGCTATCTTCCTCTTTTTCTTCCTCATAACTTTAGCCATAAGCAGAGAAGAAACAGACCCAGAACTCAAAACATGTAAACACCAATGTCAACAACAACGTCAATATGATGAACATGATAAACGGATATGCATGAAGGAGTGTGATGAATATCATCAAATGAAGGAAGAACGAGAGAAATCTAAGGAACATACAGATGATGATGATGATGATAAAGAAGATGAAAATCCTTATGTTTTTGAATATAAGGATTTTGATACTATATTGGATACTGAGGATGGTAGAATTTCGATTCTAAATATGTTTGATCAAAAATCAAAGCTACTAAGAAATGTTGAGAATTATGGTTTGGCTGTTTTAGAAGCTAAAGCACATACTTTTGTTTCTCCACATCACTTTGATTCTGAGGTTGTTTTCTTTATCATTAAAGGTATGTACTATATATGGAATAGTTTTTCTTCCTATAATCTATTATTTTTGGAGTAAACCACTAAATATGTTATGACTTTTTGAATATTTCAAAAAGATCCCTAACTCTGATAAATTTTATTCATATTAGTCTTTCAAAAAATAATTTAGTTAGGGACTAAATTGAGAATAAGTGGATAAAATGTAAGGGCTGGTTAAAGTCAGGGACTTTTTTGAAATATTTGTAAAATCAGGGGTCTATTTGTGATTGCTTTACAGAGCCCCGGACTAATTTGGCCAGGGACTAATTTGGCGGTTTACACATTATTTTTGTGTTATTCATTTTGGTGATTTTTATAATCTTGTTGGATTATTATTACTATAGGGAGAGGCATAATTGGGTTGGTGGAAGAAGATAATAGAGAGATTCAATCTTGAAGCTGGTGACATTATAAGGGTACCTGCAGGGACACCTATGTACTTGGTTAATAGAGATGAGAATGAGAAGCTTTTTATTGCAGCTTTGCACATGCCATCTTCCCCTGCTTCTCCTCCATTAAATTTTGAGGTTACAACTTTTTGCATTTTTTATTATTAATGTCACACTAATAAACATTTTAAAAGCTCAAGTTCTTAACACTGATTATAAGATTAAATCATGAATTGAGTACACTAAACTCACATTATTACTGAAATATATCAGTTATTCCATGAATCTGAAAAATGGAATATGGTCTTATATTTAAGATCAGAGTATTACATAAATTATGTAACATGTTCTGTTGGTGTAGGCATATTTTGGGCCTTCAGGGAGAAATCCAGAATCTGTCCTCACAGCATTCAGCTCCAAAGTGCTCCAAGCAGCATTCAAGGTATAGATGCAAATCCTTCTACAATAATACAATGCATTTTTTCTTTTCTTTTCTAATCCAAAGTGCTCCAAACATGTAGACTTCAAAAGGGAAGTTAGAAAGTGTTTTGGATGAACAAAAGAAGGAAAGAATTTTCAAAATACCAGAAGAAGATGTGCATGACTTGGCTCCTAAGAAAACAGTCCATCTTTGGCCTTTTGGTGGACAATTTAAGGGTCCATTCAATATTTTCAGCAACAGTCCATCTTTCTCCAACCAATTTGGTACTCTCTTTGAAGTTGGTCCTTCAGAATCAAAAAGTGATCTTGAAGGACTCAATCTCATGTTTTCCTTTGCCAACATCACAAAGGGATCTATGTCTACTATTTACTACAACACACATACAAACAAAATAGCATTTGTAGTTGATGGTGAAGGATATTTTGAGATGGCATGTCCACATATGTCATCAAGCTCACACTCTAAACATAGAAGGAGTAGCAGTGCATACCACAAGATCAATGCTAGGTTAAGACCTGGAATGGTGTTTGTTGTTCCAGCTGGTCATCCTTTTGTAACAGTAGCTTCCAAGAACAATAACCTCAAAATTGTTTGCTTTGAGGTTAATGCACAAAGGAACAAGAAGCTTGCTTTTGCAGGTACTTTATCTCCACACTCTTCTTTTGATATATAAGGTCTACATGTAGACCTCATGTAGCTTGTGAGTGCTATAATGCACCGATACTTTTCGGATTAGTCGTGTTCACAGACACGACATTGACACTTATATCATTTATAATGCATTGTTATTTTTTAGAATTATTATCTGTGTTGACTTGTCAGCGTTCATGTCTTGTTCGGTATAGGCTTCCATTCACTAATTATTAATTGTTTGATGATGATTACACATGCAACATAATTATAAATTGATTTTGTAAATAGGGAAAAACAACATTATGCTTGCATTGGACAAGACAGCCAAGAAGCTCTCATTCGATTCTTCTGCTGAGAAGGTGGATGAGATATTTAAGAGAGACGAGGAGTTCTTTTTCTCTTATGATGTGGATGAGAGCAAGGAGGAGCATGGTCATGCTGATGTGTAAAGAGGGTTTTGTGGAACAGTTAATAGTACAACAGAGTGGTTATGTAGTGTGGTGGTGAATGTAACTTAGATAATATGTATGGAGAGATCGATCAGTGTAAATGTTAATGGAATAAAAGTGCCACAAATTGTTGCCTATTAGAGCAGCAAAACTATTTGTGTTGTATCAGATGATGTTATCTAAATTAAAATGAGTTTTCTTCTCCGTTTTATTTGTGTAGTGAATTTGATCAACTACTTGTCTAAAAATCTAAATTATTGGTTATACATATATTTGACTTCAACCAAACACTTCATGAGATGTTGTATCTCTGTTTTTGGACTCTGAATAGACTTCTTCAAACCGTCTCTTTCTAGTGTTGGTATAATATTTCTCGGAAGTGCCACATTGGTTGTCATCTCACGGACCAGGCCCTTCTCTTCCGGTTGAAACATTTTGTGATTGTGTTTCCCGTCAACAACATTAACACTTCATTGTCTCTAGTTCTATTTCTTCACTTTTGAATGTACGGTCTCTTTGACATCTAGGTGTAACAAATTCATTCTCCCTGTTATTAAACTTTGCAATCACAACAAGTTCTAACTTGTATGCTAAATCATGAGTCTATGAAATTTCTTTGGCCGGCTTTGTATCGACATTGCTTGTCTTTCAGTTTCAGAGTAGTTTGCTTATGTCTATCCTCTCTGCTTGCCTTGGAATAATCCATAACAATTTTAAAATTAAAATTAAAACTACATAACAATTTCAGTTTCAGAGTAGTTTGCTTATGTCTATCCTCTCTGCTTGCCTTGGAATAATCCATAACAATTTTAAAATTAAAATAAAAACTACATAACAGTTTCAGTTTCAGAGTAGTTTGCTTATGTCTATCCTCTCTGCTTGCCTTGGAATAATCCATAACAATTTTAAAATTAAAATTAAAATTACATAACAGTTTCAGTTTCAGAGTAGTTTGTTACATAGAAAGCGAATAATTTTATACAAGTGCTTTAGTGTCCGAACTATGCCAGTGAAATGTGTTTGATGTTATTGTAACGAAAAACTTTAGAAATCAAATGAGGAAGATTTTAAAATTATATTACCTTTGCATTCAACTCAATGATGTGATATATGTGGAGCTTTTTGATGCTTGGATTGTGGTGAAGGTGTGTACTATTTATAATGCCTGAAGATCCATGCATATATATAGGTACAATTTGCTACGTAAAATGCGAACTTCTGGGATGAGTTTGCATCGTACGTATGTAGCTAACATTTTTTTTCAAAAACCTCCATGGGTGGTGACTGCATTTTTAGGGTCATGAAACAGTCATATTTTTGTAACACTCATGTTCCGGTATGTGAATGTTGTTCGCACCTAATGTCGCGAGAGGGTTATTATGATAATTTGAAGGGATGTGTGAGAAGTGATAGTGAGCGCGAAAAGAATAACTTAAAGTTAAAATATACATGGACTCCAACCATGGCCCATGACTTTTATTTTTGTCATTCTACCAATTATTCGCACATTCTACGTTTTTTAAATTTTATCCTTCCGCTACTTAAGTAACGGACATTGTAAGAATGAATAATTATTTGAAAAAACACCCTATATGTAAACATTCTACATAAAACTTTTGTTCGCTACTTAAGTAGAGGATGTTATAAAAATCAGAATTTTGAAGAAAAAAAACACCCTCCTAACATAAAATTTTTAAGATTTTAAACTTAGAATCCGCTACTTAATCCTCTACTTAAGTAGCGGATATAGGTATTTTGATCATTTTGTAGGGCGTGCGAGTAAAGGAATAGAGTGGCAAAAGTAAAAGTCTAAGATAAATTGTACTTGGTATAAAGCCCGTAGTTTTGGACCAAGGAGTGCTTTATTGACAACGGCTACAAATCTTCGTTTCTTTTTCACACCCGCCAATTTGCAAGTTTCATACACACTAATTTTGTCACATGCTTTCCTTTGAGAAACATTTTAACCGTGAGCTAATAAATATAATAATTAATTTAACCTTCAAAAAGTCTCAATAAATATAGTTTAATTGGTATGGATATTTCAATATGTAGGGGTTGAGATACGAATTTGAGATTTTTCACTTTTTTTTTTTATAAGCAAAGATTTATTATAAGGGAATATAAGGGGTACTCAATCCCTTACAAAATATAGCATATTAAATAGTGATATTGATATAACCCAAAGGATCAAGACACCAATGCAAAAAAGAAGGACTAGTGTTACGACCATAACGATTCGAAAACCAAAGCCAAGAGGTAGTTTTGATTTCATTCACAAGAGTCGTTGTGTCCGGGGTAACTCCTTTGAAGATCACATTGTTTCTATGCTTTCATATACTCCACGTAGTAGCCAACCAAATCAACCGACTAACTCGTCCCCCATCTTTTTTCAAATGAACCAAGTCACCAAACAACAAAAAATGCTCCCAACGTCTGAATATAGCAGCTTTTCCAACCCAACTAAAAATAGCAACCCACACCCCTTACTAAAAGAACAAGATAAGAAGAGGTGACCACTTATTTATTTTAAGGGATGAAATAGAAAAAAAAATTCTGCGAATTTTAGCTTTAAAGACTAAAATCAAAAGTATTTGCACATGCAAGAACTAATTTGCAACAAAAAATATACAGAAATTAAAATAAAAAAGTTATGAGTTTACAGGGACGAAAACGATGTTTAAGCCAAGATTTAAACATGAAATAACAAGGATGTTAATTAAAATTCGATCTTCAGTCTCAGTTTTAGAACAGAAAAAAGCACCAATAAATCTATAAGTTAGAATTTGTAACTATATAAAATGAAACTAAATATTGACACGTTCGGTTTTCTAGCACCAAATGCTGTGAATATTTTGAAAATGGTTCAAAGAGTTATGCATAGCAATGTGGTGTCTCCTAGATCTCTAAACATAGTATTTAAGAGGATTTGTTTTGCCATTCAAAAAGGGTTAGCGGCGCAGCTTGTTGCCCGTTTACCTTCCATTCAAGTGTAATTATCCTACAATATATATATTCATACATATGTGGTAAAAAAAAATATTGACTATATTTTAAATTCAAGTATCTCCTAAAAATTGATCTAAGGTTTAAGTTAGAATCTGTAACTTAAAAATCTAAATGTGATTTTGACAAAATCAATTCATTTAAAATTAAATTTTATCATCACAAAATCAAACATTCATTAACATTGCAGGTTTCAAATCTGTTTTAACACTAGTATCATAATAACATATAAATGAATGAATAAAGTTGTATATTGCATTACATTTGAGAGTTTACAAGAGGTGTATATATATACACAAGTATAGTAACCTAATTGGAGTAAATTAAGGAACGAATATCTCCAACAATTAAGGTGATTGACTCTATAGACTTTATACAAATCTAAAATAATAATGATAATAATTTAATACTAATTATGATTGATATAACACTCTTTAACATTTTGCTTATAAAAAACACTTTGGTGAAAGTAAAATGGAAAAGAGAGTACTAGTAGTAAAGAAGAGTAATCACTTCCCAGAAAAATTGGTTGGACAATGGACAGTTGAATAACGTCAGGTCGGGTTGGGAAGCAGAAAATCCCCCCATTCCCATGCTATATGCTATGCTATGCTGCCTTGCTGACGCTGTCACTGTTTCTTTGTGCGTTAGTGAATCTAACATCTCCAATGTGTTACACAATCATTTTCATCACGTGACGTAATAGCTACTACCAGTTAGGGGTGGACGTCGGTCGGTTTTGGGTGGGTTCGGGCCCAAAATGTCAAACCCAAACCAATCCGTGGGTGAGAAAACAAAGCCCAATTTCACCCAATTAAACTAACGGTTTGTGCAGGTTTCGGTTAAACGGTTTAGCCGGATGAAATGGTTGGGTTTGTTCGGTTTGGGCCATCAATGGGCCAACACTGGATTTTTGACCCAGCAACTTTTTCAATTTTGTTAATAAACAAAAAGTCTGGGAATAAAAGGGATATTTACTCCCTAAAACCTAAATATATAAACCATTCATGATTTATACATGTACTCAAGTTGGCTTATAGCCTAAATACTCATTTGATCATTCTGTTTTTGTACAACTTCATCATCAGATTAGACATTAATATGTTACAATTCCTTGTCTTAATATAAAAGTACAAAGGTGCTATGCTTCAAGTATTTAAAGTATCATAATAAGAATCTACTTCAAATAATATATTACAGATCCAATTGACAATTGGGAGATAATCTAATCCACAACAAGCTCAAGAGCACAAACATCATCACCAGCAGACTTGGAATGCTCTCCATGATTTAGTCATCATGCATCACCAATAATTCATCACCACATCATAAGATCAAAGTGATCTACATATATTAATGGACAAAATTAGAGATAAAAATATGACACTATTTTAAAAAGTATAATAGATATTAGATGATCACCTCATTACAACCAGTCTTAAGCCTTCATGTTCCAGCCTTCCACTTCACATGAACCATCCCCACTAGACTTCTACTTGTCCTTCAAATAGATCAACATTAATCAAAAACAGTTGCTAAAATCTATAACTAAAAATATCAAAAAATGAGTATGTTAAAATTTATCCTAAAACTCTACATATTCTTGATTCACTAAATAGATTAACATTAATCAAAAGAAGAGTTGCTAGAATATATTATGACTAAAAATCTCAAAAAATGATTGTATTAAAATTTACTCAAAACTCTCCATATGATTGATTCACTAGACTCCATTCCAAAGAGTGAGTTGATTTGATCCAAAAAATGAGTTGTTGTGGATACTGGAGATATGCAGCAATATTGGATTCCAAAATGAAGTAGATTCTCTAGCAATTGCACAAAGCAACCAACTGGAAAATTAAAAAAAGCAGTTAATAAATTACAAGCAAATAATTTTAATAGGTGAAACACAGTTAATAAATTACAAGCAAATATACAAGTCACTAACCCAAAACATAAGGTCATTATCATTAATGACTCCAAAAAACATTAGCCTGAAAGAAAAACAATACCAGATCCAAAAAACATAAACAATCAGTAATACAATCAATCAACAGTTAGTGTTTTTTTATTACAAGAGTCGGCATATTAAATGAATAAATAATCACTAACTTTTTTTTTCAATCACAGCTCATTGGCTGTGACTGAGAAGATGATGCTTCTCCTGATATAGCAGCTGCTCTAGTAGGTGTTGATCCACTAGCAGATAGTCCTTCAAATTCTGTATATGATTAAAATAAAATTAAAAATAATGCCATATAAAACACAATTGAAGCAAAACAATAATGCAATTTAAAAGGTAAAATAAACAATTTCATATACCTGATACAATAGTGGCAGACAACTTAAACTCATCATTGATATTCAAGTCTTTGAACTAACTTATGGTGGACTTCAACCAGTTTTGACCACAAATTAGTGCTTCAGCCATTTGTGGGTTCAATGAGCTTCTATAGGTGTCCACAACTCTACCTCCAGTACTGAAGGCACTTTCGGAGGCCACAGTTGAAACTGGTGAAGCTAAAACATCCCTCACCATTGTTGACAATACAGGATAGCGACAAGAGTTATGTTTCCACCAAACAAGGATGTCAAAGTTGACATCATCAACATCAGCACGTTCCTCATCTAGATACTTTTCAAGCTCATTTTTTTTAATTGTGGAACATTGGTTTTTAAGATGTTTTTTATAAGCTTCAGCCCTTGCCAAATGAGATGGAACTTCAGTTGAGACCACAAAATAGCCTCAGATGGACTTGTAGATGGTTGTCCAAAATGTTGTTGGTCATGGGCATCTTTGTACCAATTGAACAGTTTAAACAACTGAGTATGAATCACAGCAATCAGATCGGTAAAAAATGTAGGTTGGTTTCCATACATGTCATTAAAACACCACTCGACATAGCTTAGTTTGAAACGAGGGTCAAGAATTACACCAAAGTAAAGAAGCTTGTTGATATTTTCAATTTTGCCCCAATACTTGTCATATTTCTGCTTCATATCAAAACCCATTGAGACCAAAACTATGTTAAAGTTTCTGGTTGTTCTGTTCAACTCACAATGAACAACAGCTAGTTGGTGGAAAGCCTTGTGCAAGGATACTTCTTGTGACGAGGAAAACTCCTTAGTAGCATCATAGAAAATTTTTAAAATTTTTACAAAACACCTAACATCTTCCCAATCTCTAACACTAGGAGGACCAGCTTCCCCAAAATAGTCCAAATAGCTTGAATCCTCACCCTCCAACTTCTCAGAGGCAAATTGGAACTTTTCAGCAGCCTCTAGCATAAGATATGCTGAGTTCCACCTTGTTTGAACATCAAGACATAATAGCTTCTTGCAACCAATTTTAGCAAATTCAATACATTCTTTGAACTTTGCTGATCTTGGGGCTGAGGACCTAACAAACCTAACAGCATTTCTAACAGAGGAAATAGAGACCTCATTTTGTTTTAAACCATCACCCACAACAAGGTTCAAAATGTGAGTACAACAACGAAGATGAAAGAAAGATCCATCACCCATTAACCCACCCATATTGCTAATTCTTTTCTTCAAATAAGCAACTGCTACATCATTAGACGATGCATTGTCTACCGTTATTGTAGACACGTTCCTAATTCTCCACTCTCTTAAAATCTCTTCGACTTTCCTACCAATTGTGTCACCCTTATGATTGGGAACTAAACAAAAACTTAGGATTCTTTTTTCATACTTCCAATCATTGTTGATGAAGTGTGCAGTGAGGGTCATGTAGCTAAGGTTTTGAACAGATGTCCAACAATCAGTGGTTAAAGCTACCCTACTACAATCTGATTTGAAATAAGCTTTTAGTCTAACTTTTTCATCAACAAATAGTTTAAAACAGTCTCTAGCCACGGTCCTCCTTGATGGAACAGTTAATAAAGGTTGCAATTGTCTACATAAGAGCTTAAAACCTTCCCCTTCAACTACCCTAAAAGCATGTTCATCCAAAATTACAAAAAGAGCTATAGCCTTCCTACAAGCTTCATAATTATATTTTTGGCTCGCAGCAACCAATGCACCACCCTCCCCACTAGCAAACATGAGGGAAGCTTGTTTTGGATCATTTAGTGGATTCTTGAAACACACCTTTGTGTGTGCAAGCAAGTTGGAAGTTCCATGGGTTTTTGGGTCACGTAAGTATTTTTTATGACAGTGTTTGCATGTTGCAGTAGGCACTGCTTCATTAGGTACTTTGATAAAGTGGTCCCAGGCAGGAGAGGTTTTCCTAGGACCATTAGCATTTGGTTTCCTCTTTTTTCCAAGAGGAGGAAGCCCAACAGCAGTGGCTTCAGTAGCAGTAATTCCAGTTGCAGCAACACTTTCAGATGTTAACACAGAAGGCAGATTTTGACTAATATTCTCCATTACTGAAAAATGAAGACATACTCAAAAAACTGCCAGCCATATTAACTGAATAGTCATAGCATATCATAGCACATTCAGACACAATTAAGACATTAAGAAGTCACAAACAAGTGTAGTGTTATTCAAAGTTTCAAATTATCTATATTCCAAAAAAAAAAAAGGTATGAAACTGTCTTATAGTATTTATTGCTCTTTGTTAACTTATATTTTGGTTAGTATATTTTCAAAGGAATTCATTTTGATCATGAAAATGCAGTGAGTTGTTACTGACATTAAAAGGTCACAAATAAATAGTCATAGCATAACATAGCACATTAGGACACAATCAAGACATTAAGAGGTCATAGACAAGTAGACATAACATATATCAAAGTACATTCATACATTAATCAATAAAATAAGAGGTCACAAGCAAATAGACATAGCATTTTAAAGCATTTAGACTTTAAAAGGTCATAAACAAGTAGATATAGAACATTAAAACACATACACATACATATCAAAATCATTTATTTTGTAAACCTAAATCAAATAACAAACCTTTGGTGAAAAACTGAAAATCTTTAAGTATAATCTTAAATTGCAGTAATAACCTTTCAAGTAGTAACCTTGAAAAGAAAAAAGAAAAAAAGATCATGTTAGTGAAAAAATTATGGTAGACATTATTCAAGACATTCATAGGTCACAAGCAAGTAGACATAGCATATAAGAGAACATTCATAGGGAGAGTTAAAATTAAACTAGAAATCTATACTTTCAAGCTTGTTTATAATAAACTAAAGGTCACAAACAATATCAACACATGCTATATTGTAACAACCAATATCAATACTTCAAGAAAATGTACAATTAAAAACAATTTCACAGTTCAATTATACATACATTTGTAGTTAGACATTCATAAACAATAAACAAGAGTGTCTCTTAAACACATTCTTCTAAACAATTGCTAAAAAATGACCCAAAATCTAAATAGTACAACATAGACATAGTAAATAAATTTAGCATGTCATCATAGTATCCAAACTAACACTTATATAAAACCACTTCAATTTTCACAAAAAAAACCTAACCAAAATAATATCTTCTTTAAAATCAACTATTTTCTCTTCTTAATTAAGAGAACAAATAAAAACATATAAAGCAAAAAAAATTAAAAATTAAAACTCTATAAGAAAAAAAAGTTAAAAACCCAAACTTAAATAGTGAACACAAACACATACCTTCTTTTTAATCGATCTCCTTTGTCTTCTTTAGAGCACAAAATATGAACACACAAAGTAAAATAAACAAAATTAGTTAAAACTTTATGAGGAAAAAACTAAAACCCTAGCAAAAATAAAGAATACAAACACATACCTTCCTTTGAATCAATAGCAAAAGTTTGTCAAACCTAACTCACAAAATGAAACAAATCAGAGGAATGAACATGGATATCAAGGTTTCAGACAAGAAATGGTGAAAAAAAAAATAAATGGAAATACTTACAAAGCTTTGAGACAAGCCTTCTTTTCTGAGTTTGAAAACGAAAGAGAACGAGAGAGAGAGAGATGGGGTGGTCGGTGGAGAAGGGTAGCAGCAACGGTGAGCCGAGGGTTCAGGTCGTCATTTAATTTCTCTTTCTCTCAATCTCCTCAAATGTTTTCTACTGATTGGGAATGAAAGTGAAATGGTAATAAATATGTTGTCAATTGAGCTTTTACTTTAACCATAGCAATAGGCCCAATAAGCACTAACAGTAACACAAAGTCTCAACTTTAGGAGGGAAAATATATGTTGACAAAAAATTTAGGAGGGAAAATATATGTTGACCAAAAAATTAGGAGGGAAAGCATACACGTGGTTGTCCTTGGATAGAAAATAATAATAATGAAGATAGTGGTATTATTATGGGCGGTCGGTAATGGATTCCTATGGGTCCAAAAATTAAATCCGAACCCGTCCGTTTTAATCCATTAAAACCCAATTTTTTTCATCCGATTAACCCGCAACCCGACCCGCAACCATCCAATATTCAATTTTTTAAATCGGTTTTATCGGATTCGGGTCGGATCGGTAAATCTTGTCCACCCCTACTACCAGTATTTTATTCTGTGAGGATTCAATTTTGAGATATAGTAAAATATCAAAAATAGTGGATAACTGATAAGGTAGTTTATAACGGATGACCTATATAATAGATGGTTTATAAACTAGCTTTTAGCTTATTGCGAAAAAGCTAGCTGATTGAAATTTTAGTATTTAGTAAAATTAACAGTTGAACTAGTTTTTAAATATGAAATGACATAAAAAAATATATGTTTAATTAATATTTTATATTTTCAAGTAAGATGATAAAGATAAAATTAAAAAAAAAATAGTAAGCAATAAACTACTACTTGAAATAACGTTTGAAAAATAAGTCATTAGCTAGTAAAAGAAGCTATAAGCTATTTTTAAAAAATTATTACCAAATAGAGCTTGCTTTTATAAGCTATTTTATTTGTCTTCCCAAACAGAGGTTATGTCCAGATGTATAAATTTTAACTCAATTGACCGAATTGTCAAAAAAAAAAACTCAATTGACTGAAATACTATAATTGTTAAATTAATATTATGATTGAAGTTCGAACTTTGAATGACCTATATAAATTTTAATGGTTTTATATTTCGTTTATCTATCAAAATATAGGAAAATATAGTATGGTTTTTTTAGATCTTGTATGATAAAAAAATTTAAAATATAAAAAATATTATTAAAAAACAAACAGAGAAAGGCATGCTTTGGACTGATACAACGTATTCAGTATTGTAAGCTTTTCATAGTAAATGTTTACAGTTACATACTCCTATGCACTCGTATTGGTTATGGTAACGTAATGCATGCGAGGGGGGTATATACACTTCCTTCGAAGTTTGGAGTTTTTAATTGGACCATTCTGGTACAATTTGGCCTAGTTTATTTTAGATCTATTTTACTCAAAAAAAATTATAAATTAGACCAAACAGATTTTTAAAAAGTTTTTGATAGAAAAAAATTGTTTAATTTTATGCGTAAAATTGATAGATAAACTTTTGAAGATAAAAAAAACAACAATTATCAAACATCTTTAGTTTTTTTTCTACAAACTCTTATTTTTACTTTTATCTTTCAAATATCTTTTAAAACATAAAAATGTCAAACGAAACGATACCTTAATCATATTCAAATTGACATGCCTATGGGACGATGGCACCGAGATACTCTATGATGACATTTTTTTAAAGATGATTTGAGTCATTCATCGTGTGTTGGTTCACTTTTGCGTATAATTAGAAATAGAGAAGTACTTCAATGTTAAAAAATATAATATAGGACCATTCATTAGAGTCCAAATGTAGTAGTATATTGATAGATTTTATCTATACAAAAATTAAAAGGAAAATAGGATATCTTTTAAAACAATAGTATTTCACTTGATGAACGGATTTGAATCAATAGTATTTTCACTTTTATGTTTTAAATAGTTTTTAAAACATAAAAAAGTCAGACCAAATGATACGTTAATCATATTCAAATTGACATGCCTATGGGATGATGATACCAATATACTATATGGTGACATGCCTCTTCACAGTCAAAGTCAATTAAAAGTGATTTGTATCCTTTAGATTCACACTGGGTTGTATCTGATGAAACTATACGGGAGAGAATATTTATATCTATGAAGATTTAGATTCTTTTATCTTATTTTCTCATACCGTCTGTTCAACAATAATTTCAACCATTAATTCATTATTGTCTCTCTAATCTCTTCTAAACTCACATTTTTCTCCTAATAAACTAATCCTCTATTTCTAATTATATGCAAAAGTGAATCAACACAAATTAATGTACTACATATTTGGAGGAGTCACAATGGACTTCATAGTTCATATGAAGCTAATTTTTTAAAGGGTTAAAATGGACTTCATAGGCACAATAGACTTCACAGCACCAATTTTGAATATTTGAACTTTTCAGGACTTGATACTTTATAACCATATGATAGTGGGCTCTGATTAATGGTCCTATAATATGATATGATTCTGCCAAACGTATGGCTTCCTGCTTCATGATTCTATCATTGTTTTAACTGTGTCGTAGTAGTATATCATTATTTGTACTATATCATTATTAGTAATCAAATATAATATTAATATAGGGATATACTATAACAGACACCCACTCAATTTTATGAAGGTGTGCATTAGCAAGTTATAACTAAAAAATAGATAAATACACCTTCAGGTGTATGTTGCTAAAACACTCCTTCTAAAAAATAAGTGGGTGTACGTTAGCAACTCCTATAGGCATTTGCTATAATCCACCAACTTATTTTTCAGAAGGTGTGTGTTAGCAAAAGATAACTAAAAAGTTATTAAATACACCCTAAGGTGTATGTTGCTATTAGCATTCCTTCATAAAAATGAGTGGGTGTGCATTAGCATTCCCCATTAATATAATCCTTCTTATTAGGAATGAGATATCTAATCCATTGAAGCACTTTATTTAAAGGTTTGTAATTAATAACTAATCTGGGAGCACCCCTTTCTAATTCTCCTGGATTATTGACATAAAATCTTGTACAACTCCAATGAGATTTACTTGGCCTGATTAATTTTTTATCTAAATAATCTTTAATTTCTTTTTTACAATATTCTAATTTTAATGAAAGGTCTATACCCACAAAGGCAAGACCAATTCAAATGAATCAGCAATATTTAGAATATTGTAAAAAAGGAATTAAAGATTATTTAGATAAAAAATTAATCAGGCCAAGTAAATCTCCTTGGAGTTGTACAGGATTTTATGTCAATAATCCAGGAGAATTAGAAAGGGGTGCTCCCAGATTAGTTATTAATTACAAACCTTTAAATAAAGTGCTTCAATGGATTAGATATCCCATTCCTAATAAGAAGGATTTAATAGGACGATTATCTAATTCAATTATATTTTCTAAATTTGATTTAAAGTCAGGATATTATCAAATTCAATTAGAAGAAAAGGATAAATATAAAACTGCTTTTGTAGTCCCCTTTGGTCATTATGAATGGAATGTAATGCCCCTAGGTTTAAAAAATGCTCCTAGTGAATTCCAGCACATTATGAATGATATATTAAATGATTATCAAGAGTTTTCTATTGTCTATTTAGATGATATATTAGTATTTTCCAAATCTCTAAATGAACATTTTGACCACTTAGAGAAATTCTTTGAAATCATTAAAAATAATGGATTAGTTTTATCAGCCAGAAAAATGAAATTATTCCAAGTTAATGTGAGATTTTTAGGATTCAACATATATCAAGGAACCATTACTCCCATTAGTAGAGCCATAGAATTTGGAGATAAATTCCCAGATGAATTAAAAGATAAAACTCAATTACAAAGATTCTTAGGATGTGTAAATTATGTAGCTGACTTTATTCCCAACATTAGGATCATTTGTTTACCCTTGTTCAAAAGACTTAAGAAGAATCCTCCCCCATGGGATGATACCATGAGTCAAAGTATTAGACAAATTAAGCAACTAATTAAAAGACTACCCTGCTTAGGAATCCCAGATCCCCAAGCTTTTCTTATTGTAGAAACTGATTCCTCTGATTTAGGATTTGGAGGAATATTAAAACAAAGATTACCAGAGTCATCCCTAGAGCAAGTGGTTAGATATTATTCTGGAACCTGGAATCCGGTACAACTAAATTACAGTACTATTAAAAAAGAAGTTTTAGCTATTGTTTTATGTATTACTAAATTTCAAGATGATTTATTTTCAAAGAAATTTTTATTAAGATCTGATTGTAAGGCTGCAAAAGAAGTTTTACAAAAGGATGTTAAAAATTTAGTTTCCAAACATATTTTTGCCAGATGACAAGCTTTATTATCATGTTTTGATTTTGATATAGAACATATTAAAGGAGAAAAGAATTAATTACCAGATTTTCTTACCAGAGAATTTTTACAGGGAAAATGAGTAAAAAAGACAGTTATGGTCCTCCTCTTGAGGAGTCTAAAAAGGTTATTACAGCAAAACAAGTATTACAGAACTCATCTGCTTCTGCTTCATTATCAACTCAAAATAAATTCACCCCATTAACCCATTTGGCCTTACCAGCCTTTTATCCCTCTTCATCACCTAGAGGTATTAGGCCATCATTAAATTCAAAATTAGTTTCGCCATTAACTTTTGCTTTAAACACTCCGTCCTCATTAAATACCCCTTCAAAAGTCCCAGATAAACTACCTTTCTACACCCCCCCAGATTCATTATCCTGTCCTTTCATGGAAAAAGATTACAAGAAGATCCTTTTCCTCTTAGAACCAGAATACAATTCTGAAGGATCGTTATTACAGATTACCTCTAAATTCTTCCCTCAAGGTTTTCATTATCTTCCCTCAAACCCTGAAAAGACCAGATTATTTTATGAGTTTATCTTAGTGGATACTGAATCCATTGATATAACTCACACTTATGATAAAAATGACAAAACTAAAATTATCTTCTCAAAATTCAAAATTTTAAAGGTATTATCTCCTTCTGATTGGAAGACTCATCCTTCGCACACCAGAAGTTTTACTAGGCGCTTCTCGCCTCAACATTATTCTTATTATGATTACATGGAAGCATGGTCTAACATGCTGTATTATCATCCTTTTGACCATTCTTGGTTTATTTGGTTCCGGAAAGATTTCCCTCTAAAATTCCCATTATGGTTTGTCAAATGGTTCCATGAATGGGGACCAGAAAATAACATTTATCCAGATTATGCAGCTAAAGCCTTTGAGGTTTTTGGTGAAAAGATTAATATATCTGATCATTTAAAACTTTTAGCCTTTCATGCTACTTTCGGAATATCATGGATTACTTCTTGGACTTTCAAAAAAGAATTATCAGTCTCAAACAGCAATATTTTTTGGATTGTCAGATGCATAAGGGTTAAATGGTGGAACAAGTTTAACCCAGAATTAATTAATTCTCAAGTATTACAAGATTGGTTTATTAAACATCCTAGATGTCTCATTAAAACTTTGGATACTAATAAAGAGAGCGAATTTTTAGCCGAAAAATCCAAATTTTTGGCTGACCTATCGTCCTCTTCCAACAAAAAAGAATTACTAAAGAAATTACAAGCAGCCATTTCGGAGTCGGACGTTAATAATGATGATGATTCTGTAGGCTCTTCTCAAAGTTTAACTCATAATAATGAAGATGACTGTTATGGAATATTAGACCTTCAAGATTAAGCAATCATACAAAGCAGCATTATTGGAGTTTTTGGCCGGCAAAATAATTGAAGAATCTTTGCTTTTCATTAAAAAGATTCGTGGCAGACAGCATTATTATTACTTTTTGAATATTTGGCAAAGTCTTTTGTCTGTATTAAGCATTATTGTTATGTAATTATTTCGTTGTAACTGACAGCTGTCAGTACATTACTAGTTTAGTCCCATCCTTCTCCATTATAAAAGGATTTGTAGTTTCATTTACAGATCATCGAAAAATTCTCTAGGAACAATAATCTGAAGAATTCTCGAGATCTTTTGTAAGTATTTCCAATATAAATAAAATGTTTTCACAATATAATCTCTTCTTTCATATATTAACTTTTCAAGTTATATTTTTATTAACTACTGAATTAGATTTATTTCTTGATACCCTTCCATTACTCTCTCATCCTATTTTATGGATTATGTTTTGTTTCTACGAATTTATCATCACCATTAACGATCCAGATAATTTTGGAGACATAGGAGGAAAATCATTTCTTCCATCAGTCTCATATATGGGTTGGGGAATATTGGGAGTAAAATCAACTCCTGCCAAATTTATATTAATGGTAGAATCTATAGATCTTCTAGAGCTGGTACTAGCTCTACTACTAATAGGTTTAGAGTAGAGACTCAGATGTCTCATACTCCTCTTATAAATAAGAAAATAGAGTCTTACAAGGATTTTCCTTTAGATCCACAAAGACCTATATACAAATTGATTAATGTCCCAGAAAAGGATTTAAGTGAAAGCCCGTTAAAAATCCCAGGAGAGGAGTTTGGTGGTGTTCCTGCAACCTTTTGAGTCCGTTGGTGTTCCCGTTAAGAAAAGAAAATAAAAATAAAGAAAACAAGAAGTATGTCTAGAATACTTAGAACTTTAAGTGAACTAGGATCTTCTAGGAGAGATCGTGCCATCGTTACTTCTGGATTATCACCCCAAGAATTAGAAGCTAGAAGTGACCAAGATAGATATCAAAACCATGAATTAGAAATAGCTGAAATTGAAAACAAATTACAGAATTGGAAATTACCTGAAATTAGTTACAAAGAGATTTATAAATCAAGTATGTTTGACAACTTTAGAGCACATAGTATTACTCAAACCATAGAATCATCAAAATCTATAACTCATCAACGAGAAACTATTAATCTATTAAATGAAAAATTACTAGAGGAACATATAAAACAAGGTTTTCGTTATATTCATTTAGGATTAATTCAAGTTGCGGTAAAACCTCTACATAAATTAGGATTAAATACTCCAATATTACTGGTATTAAGAGATAGCAGAATTAAGACATTTCCTGAATCTATAATAGCTATTCTTGAATCAAATTTAAATGATGGACCAGTTTATTTTAACTGTTATCCTAATTACTCTATGAACTTAACTGATAGTTTCACCCCTACATCATTAGTAATTAATATTCAATGTATGGATGACTTATTTAATGAAGGAGTTGCCAATATAGATGTATGTCATAGAATTAAATATAAAGTTTCAAATATTAATTATAATTTTAAGGCACTTAGAAGTTCGCCAAAAAATGAAACCATAATTGTTGAAGCTAATTTAAGACGATCAAACATTACTACACCTAAAAGATTAAAGGCTTCTATAACGCCCCAACTAAAATATCTAGAATATTTAGTCAAGACATAAATAATTGAATCTGAGTACATTAAATTAAACAGGATAGTTTAACTGAATTACAATTATTCTTCACAATAAGTGATAAACTTAAACAATACAGCGGAAGGAATGAGAGTCTAAGATACACAGATAAACTAAAACAAGGAGAAGACTAAAGTCTTCTAATCCAATGATCCAAGCACAGCTCCAATCATCAGCTCCCACCTGGTCCTTGTCTCAATTCACCTGTTTACCTAAAAAAATTGATTTGGAGTGGGGTGAGACTACTAAGCCTCAGTGAGTCCTACTACCCTCCTATAGGCGACTACGCCGGGGAACCTAGATAGTGTAATAATCTAAGTTCAACTGTTTTACATATTCATGCATAAATCATCAATAAAATAAAGTGTAACACAAAATTATTATCTTGTCAAGTTACTCTTCAAAGGTCACCCGAGGCAAGCCTGTCTCAGGTGCCTGACTCTGCGTAATACCGAATATTGAGGTTCGGATTCCGCCGTTGGCTCGCATAATAAAATGATCAGAATTCAGAGGAATTCTTTAATCACGGCATATAATTGCCATTTAATTTCTAATAAGTTTAAGCAGTTCTAACCAATATATCCCACCCAGGGTATCCTAAGCATGTTACTGACAAATTTAAATATACATGTTAATCTCTAACTATATAATCTATTTTACACTATTAAATATGTTCATGAAATCCCAGTTGCATTCGGACATAAAACGAGTGTATGATATTTTAAAATAGTAAAATATGCAGGTTCTGTCCCTGCTAAACTCGCTGTGGCGCGTGAATACTCGCCATGGCGAGATTTTGTGTCACTGACCCGTAACACTCGCCCTGGCGAGTCAATGACTCGCCTGGCGAGTTATACAAACCATAACACTCGCCCTGGCGTGTGGTTACTCGCTACGGCGAGCTTATCAGATATGTCCCCTGTTTTGCAGAAAATACGATTTTAAAAGAAACACCTACAATCCCCATGCAACCAGTTATAAACACATCTTACAGTATAAATTAGATTATATAGGAGTAGGAATTTGGGATTAATTCCTGCTCTTTCATAAAATGGTCCTAAAATCCTAAGTTTGCATGCATAACATATTTTTGGGGAAACTAGGCTTCTAAAATAATAACTAAGGTAAGATCCTAAAGAACCCACCTGTATTGAGATTAACTCAGAAGCTTAAACACACGTCCTAGCTCTGCCACAGCCATGATCACTTGCCCACTAGAATCGACTTGAGCTCCAAATTGTGCTCATGATAAAAAGTGAAAGAATGGAATTGTGAATAGTTGTGAGCTAGCTAAAATCCAAGGAAGTGGAATCACCATAACAGAAACTGAGAAGAGTAGGATAAAGGTTAGGGATGGCTTACCTAGTCTTGAAAAGAGATTACAGTCAAGAGAGGATGACAGAACAACAACTAGGAGTACTGGTGTACTCGCTGGGGCGTGTAGGAACTCGCTGGGGCGAGCTACACAGTAGCAGAAAGTGCAGGCTTGCTGAGAAACTCGCTGGGGCGAGCTACCCTGCGCCAGGGCGAGTTGTCACAGTACTGAAACGCAGTTCTGCGATTTCTGCATCAAATCCAGCCTTTAATCCATCTTCCTAACCAATCTCCAGCCAAGAATTGAGTGTTTAAACGTACATGCAGTACCAATTGGTAAGGATTAATAAACTTGGGAGTTTAAACCAAAAAAAGGGAAGAAATCATGAAAAGGGTTAAAGATGAAGTCTTGAAATCTTACCCTTGAGTCATGGTGCTGCTGATCAAGAGTAGTTTCAGAATTTGTACAAGAATCACACCATTAAGTTCTTCAGATTCTTCACTTAGTGTGAGGATGGGTTCTAGCCAAATGGTTGGTAAAAGGGTTTCTTTAGAACTTATGTAAGCTTCACAATGGTTCAATTGGTAATGGGTTCATTAGTAGAGATGCATGCAAGAAAGACTTTGAAAGGAGGAATTCAAAACCCCTTAAGCAAAGAAGGGTGGAAAGCGACGGTTTGGAGAAGAAATGAGGGAGGATGTCACTGACTCTTTCTTTCTCTGCCTTTACTTGGGTTTAAATAGAAATAATTGATACATGATGGGGGCTTAAGAGAAATTTGAGGGAGGCTTGAGAGAAAATAGAGTTAGTGGAGGAATGAGATTTTCCACTTAAGTCTTGGTAAGGCTAGTGTACTAAAATATTTTGGTTACTTAGTTTTCCAATTAAGTTCCAAAATACTCTTTTAATTAATATTCTTTTATTAATTAAAATTGGGTTGTTACAGCTTCTGACTTGAGACAAAAATTACCAGAAGAATGGATATTACAGGATATAATGCCTCCCCCAAAATTAGAATCTAGACAACCTAGACAATTTATATTAGAAAGTGATGGTAGCATTAGGATCAGAATGAATAGAAGTCAATCCATGAGGATTGAAGAACCTATTAGTAGTAGAGCTAGTACCAGCTCTAGAAGATCTATAGATTCTACCATTAATATAAATTTGGCAGGAGTTGATTTTACTCCCAATATTCCCCAACCCATATATGAGACTGATGGAAGAAATGATTCTCCTCCTATGTCTCCTACTGCTTCACAAATCCTTAATGTTGTAGAATTAGAAGAAGAGTTTGAAATAGATAAAGCTTGGATTAGAGAAGACTTTGAAGCGGAATATAATAAAGAAAAAAGAGATTGGTACTTTGGTACTTTTGAAAAAATACAAACTGCTTATTATCTTAAAAAAATTTATGACTATATTAGAAATAAAAGAATTAATGTCTATTTCTTCACTTGGTTTGAAGAATATTGTACAGAACAAAAAATAATTAATCCTTTCATACAAACAAATTATTTGAATGTTACTACAAAAACTGCTAAAAAATGGACAACATTAACCAATAAAACTGTTGAATCTGTTCATCCTCCATTAGAAGCCATTAAGATAGAAAGTCATAATGTACCATTAGAGGCCTATCCCTTTAAATCACCAGAAAATGCTGATATAGGAAAAGTTCAGTCTCAGCTGAATTTTTCAAATACCATATTAAGCACCATAGCAGATCAGTTAGATAGAGTAGAGACTCAGATGTCTCATACTCCTCTTATAAATAAGAAAATAGAGTCTTACAAGGATTTTCTTTTAGATCCACAAAGACCTATATACAAATTGATTAATGTCCCTGAAAAGGATTTAAGTGAAGTCAAATTAGGACCTAGAAAAAATGAATTAGTAGATAATCTTATGAAAAAATTATCTGATTTATCTATTAATGGGAAAGCAAAAGCACAAGTAAATATATTAGAGAAGAATGAAGATAATTCTGAGATTAATAGAATTAGAAAACACATGGGTTACCAAGGAAGAACTAGAAACTATTATCCTAGACCTAGTTTTCCGGATCTACAATTTGAAGAAGCTAGAGACATGGTTGCCAGCTCTTACAGCGGAAATTCAATTATAGAATGGAACATAGATGGACATAGCGAACAAAATATATTGAATACCATTCAAGAAATGACCATGGTAGCTACAGCTTTTAAATCAATAGGTGAAAATTCAGATAAAAAAGCTGCTATATTAATAATTACTGGTTTTACTGGACAATTAAAAGGATGGTGGGATAATATAATTAGTCCTGAGGAAAAACATGCTATCTTAGAAGCTAAAAAATTAGATCCAACAACAGGCGTCCTAGGAGAGGAAGATGCTGTAAATACTCTATTATATACAATTACCAAACACTTTGTAGGAGATCCAGCTCAAATACAGGATAGAGCTACAGATCAATTAGCAAACCTTTATTGTCCTACAATGAGTGATTATCGTTGGTATAAAGATATGTTTTTATCAAAGTTATGTAATAGACCTGATGGTGGTGCTGATTATTGGAAAGAACGGTTTATAGCAGGATTACCTAGATTATTTGCAGAAAAGGTTAGGATGGCTATTAAAGCTAAAAGTAATGGAGTAATTCCTTACTCTATATTAACTTTTGGACAAATATCTAGCCAAATTATAGAAACTGGAATAGGAATTTGTACAGATTTTAAAATTCAGAATAAAATTAAATCTGAGGTAACTCAAAGTAAAAAAGAATTAGGTTCATTTTGTGAACAATTTGGAATAGAACCCATTAGAGCCCCTAGTAAAAAGGCTAGAAAAAATTACACGAAAACCTCTAGCAGTTATAAACCTTATAAAAAACGAAAAAATCATTACAGAAAAAATAAAGAACCCTCTGAAGACAAATCTTATAAAAAATCTAAAGGAAAGAAGAAAACATTTCAGAATGATAAATCTGATATTAAATGTTTTAAGTGCGGGCGTTTTGGTCATTATGCAAAAACTTGCCGTGTTAAACAAAAAATTAACGAAATTCATAAATTAGACATCAGTGATCAGTTAAAAAAAATCTTATTAATGTATTAAGAGATATTATGTTAAATGATACTTCATCCATTAGTTCTGAAGAATCTTCTTATGAAGAAGATGACATTAATCAAATATTAACTAGTTCCGAATCAGAAATTAGTTCTGAAGAAGATTGTTGTTTAGGAGCTGAATTATGTACTTGCGATAAATGTATTAAAAGTATAAATGTAATTACTAGTGATCAAGCTACTACCTTAATAAGTATATTAAAAGATATGCCTGAATCTCCACAAAAGGAAGAATTCATGTTACAAATTAAAAACATGATAGATCGTGAAGAAAAGAACAAAAATACAGTTCAAAAAATAGAATTTAAAGAAATCATGAATAGATTTAAACCTATTATTACTCCCCCAATAACTATTAAAGATTTACAAAATGAAATCTCTCTCATAAAACAAGAAATAGATTTATTAAAGGTAAAAGATTTAGAGCTAGAAGTTAAATACTTAGAATTGAAAGGAAAACAAATTATAAATAATGAAGTTGGAACTTCAAATATTAACCAAGATATGGATGATCCCCCCTATATTGCCACTCTAAATAGAATGATTACACATAAATGGCTTTGTCCAATTACTTTGCTTGTTAAAGATCAACGATTTGATCTAATAGCGTTAATAGATTCTGGTGCAGACATGAACTGTATCCAAGAAGGATTAATACCTACAAAATTTTATGAAAAAACTTTACAAGGATTAAGTGGTGCAGGAGGTCATAAATTACAAGTTCAGTATAAATTAATAGATGCCAAAATCTGTAAAGATCATGTTTGTTATAAAACTCATTTTTTATTAGTAAAAAATATACATCAACATATTATCTTAGGTACACCTTTTCTTTCATTATTATACCCTTTTACAGTTTCTCATGAGGCTATCACTTCAAACGCCCTGGGAAGGGAAGTTATATTTAGATTTTTCGAAGCACCCAGGATTAAAGATTTAAATATTGTTCAAAACATTTCTACATCTACAATTAATTTAATTTCTCAAAAGAAAAAACATATTAATATGTTAAATAAAGAAATTCAATATAAAAGGATAGAAAGCCAATTAGAATAAAAAAATATAAAAGACAAAATTATTATATCACAACAACGTTTTGAGAAAGAAATATGCTCAGAACATCCCAATACCTTTTGGGATAGGAAGAAACATATTGTATCATTACCTTATGAACCTAATTTTAATGAAAGGTCTATACCCACAAAGGCAAGACCAATTCAAATGAATCAGCAATATTTAGAATATTGTAAAAAAGAAATTAAAGATTATTTAGATAAAAAATTAATCAGGCCAAGTAAATCACCTTGGAGTTGTACAAGATTTTATGTCAATAATCCAGGAGAATTAGAAAGGGGTGCTCCCAGATTAGTTATTAATTACAAACCTTTAAATAAAGTGCTTCAATGGATTAGATATCCCATTCCTAATAAGAAGGATTTAATAGGACGATTATCTAATTCAATTATATTTTCTAAATTTGATTTAAAGTCAGGATATTATCAAATTCAATTAGAAGAAAAGGATAAATATAAAACTGCTTTTGTAGTCCCCTTTGGTCATTATGAATGGAATGTAATGCCCCTAGGTTTAAAAAATGCTCCTAGTGAATTCCAGCACATTATGAATGATATATTAAATGATTATCAAGAGTTTTCTATTGTCTATTTAGATGATATATTAGTATTTTCCAAATCTCTAAATGAACATTTTGACCACTTAGAGAAATTCTTTGAAATCATTAAAAATAATGGATTAGTTTTATCAGCCAGAAAAATGAAATTATTCCAAGTTAATGTGAGATTTTTAGGATTCAACATATATCAAGGAACCATTACTCCCATTAGTAGAGCCATAGAATTTGGAGATAAATTCCCAGATGAATTAAAAGATAAAACTCAATTACAAAGATTCTTAGGATGTGTAAATTATGTAGCTGACTTTATTCCCAACATTAGGATCATTTGTTTACCCTTGTTCAAAAGACTTAAGAAGAATCCTCCCCCATGGGATGATACCATGAGTCAAAGTATTAGACAAATTAAGCAACTAATTAAAAGACTACCCTGCTTAGGAATCCCAGATCCCCAAGCTTTTCTTATTGTAGAAACTGATTCCTCTTATTTAGGATTTGGAGGAATATTAAAACAAAGATTACCAGAGTCATCCCTAGAGCAAGTGGTTAGATATTATTCTGGAACCTGGAATCCGACACAACTAAATTACAGTACTATTAAAAAAGAAGTTTTAGCTATTGTTTTATGTATTACTAAATTTCAAGATGATTTATTTTCAAAGAAATTTTTATTAAGATCTGATTGTAAGGCTGCAAAAGAAGTTTTACAAAAGGATGTTAAAAATTTAGTTTCCAAACATATTTTTGCCAGATGGCAAGCTTTATTATCATGTTTTGATTTTGATATAGAACATATTAAAGGAGAAAAGAATTAATTACCAGATTTTCTTACCAGAGAATTTTTACAGGGAAAATGAGTAAAAAAGACAGTTATGGTCCTCCTCTTGAGGAGTCTAAAAAGGTTATTACAGCAAAACAAGTATTACAGAACTCATCTGCTTCTGCTTCATTATCAACTCAAAATAAATTCACCCCATTAACCCCTTTGGCCTTACCAGCCTTTTATCCCTCTTCATCACCTAGAGGTATTAGGCCATCATTAAATTCAAAATTAGTTTCGCCATTAACTTTTGCTTTAAACACTCCGTCCTCATTAAATACCCCTTCAAAAGTCCCAGATAAACTACCTTTCTACACCCCCCCCAGATTCATTATCCTGTCCTTTCATGGAAAAAGATTACAAGAAGATCCTTTTCCTCTTAGAACCAGAATACAATTCTGAAGGATCGTTATTACAGATTACCTCTAAATTCTTCCCTCAAGGTTTTCATTATCTTCCCTCAAACCCTGAAAAGATCAGATTATTTTATGAGTTTATCTTAGTGGATACTGAATCCATTGATATAACTCACACTTACGATAAAAATGACAAAACTAAAATTATCTTCTCAAAATTCAAAATTTTAAAGGTATTATCTCCTTCTGATTGGAAGACTCATCCTTCGCACACCAGAAGTTTTACTAGACGCTTCTCGCCTCAACATTATTCTTATTATGATTACATGGAAGCATGGTCTAACATGCTGTATTATCATCCTTTTGACCATTCTTGGTTTATTTGGTTCCGGAAAGATTTCCCTCTAAAATTCCCATTATGGTTTGTCAAATGGTTCCATGAATGGGGACCAGAAAATAACATTTATCCAGATTATGCAGCTAAAGCCTTTGAGGTTTTTGGTGAAAAGATTAATATATCTGATCATTTAAAAATTTTAGCCTTTCATGCTACTTTCGGAATATCATAGATTACTTCTTGGACTTTCAAAAAAGAATTATCAGTCCCAAACAGCAACATTTTTTGGATTGTCAGATGCATAAGGGTTAAATGGTGGAACAAGTTTAACCCAGAATTAATTAATTCTCAAGTATTACAAGATTGGTTTATTAAACATCCTAGATATGTCTCATTAAAACTTTGGATACAAATAAAGAGAGCGAATTTTTAGCCGAAAAATCCAAATTTTTGGCTGACCTATCGTCCTCTTCCAACAAAAAAGAATTACTAAAGAAATTACAAGCAGCCATTTCGGAGTCGGACATTAATAATGACGATGATTCTGTAGGCTCTTCTCAAAGTTTAACTCATAATAATGAAGATGACTGTTATGGAATATTAGACCTTCAAGATTAAGCAATCATACAAAGCAGCATTATTGGAGTTTTGGCCGGCAAAATAATTGAAGAATCTTTGCTTTTCATTAAAAAGATTCGTGGCAGACAGCATTATTATTACTTTTTGAATATTTGGCAAAGTCTTTTGTCTGTATTAAGCATTATTGTTATGTAATTATTTCGTTGTAACTGACAGCTGTCAGTACATTACTAGTTTAGTCCCATCCTTCTCCATTATAAAAGGATGTGTAGTTTCATTTACAGATCATCGAAAAATTCTCTAGGAACAATAATCTGAAGAATTCTCGAGATCTTTTGTAAGTATTTCCAATATAAATAAAATGTTTTCACAATATAATCTCTTCTTTCATATATTAACTTTTCAAGTTATATTTTTATTAACTACTGAATTAGATTTATTTCTTGATACCCTTCCATTACTCTCTCATCCTATTTTATGGATTATGTTTTGTTTCTACGAATTTATCATCACCATTAACGATCCAGATAATTTTGTTTATCCCTCTTCATCACCTAGAGGTATTAGGCCATCATTAAATTCAAAATTAGTTTCGCCATTAACTTTTGCTTTAAACACTCCGTTCTCATTAAATACCCCTTCAAAAGTCCCAGATAAACTACCTTTCTACACCCCCCCAAGCAAAAGTTAATGGCGAAACTAATTTTGAATTTAATGATGGCCTAATACCTCTAGGTGATGAAGAGGGATAAAAAGCTGGTAAGGCCAAAGGGGTTAATGGGGTGAATTTATTTTGAGTTGATAATGAAGCAGAAGCAGATGAGTTCTGTAATACTTGTTTTGCTGTAATAACCTTTTTAGACTCCTCAAGAGGAGGACCATAACTGTCTTTTTTACTCATTTTCCCTGTAAAAATTCTCTGGTAAGAAAAGATTTTAATCTAAAGAAATGTAATTGGACAAAGCCATTTATGTGTAATCATTCTATTTAGAGTGGCAATATAGGGGGGATCATCCATATCTTGGTTAATATTCGAAGTTCCAACTTCATTATTTATAATTTGTTTTCCTTTCAATTCTAAGTATTTAACTTCTAGCTCTAAATCTTTTACCTTTAATAAATCTATTTCTTGTTTTATGAGAGAGATTTCATTTTGTAAATCTTTAATAGTTATTGGGGGAGTAATAATAGGTTTAAATCTATTCATGATTTCTTTAAATTCTATTTTTTGAACTGTATTTTTGTTCTTTTCTTCACGATAAAGATATCGAAAAATTCTCTAGGAACAATAATCTGAAGAATTCTCGAGATCTTTTGTAAGTATTTCCAATATAAATAAAATGTTTTCACAATATAATCTCTTCTTTCATATATTAACTTTTCAAGTTATATTTTTATTAACTACTGAATTAGATTTATTTCTTGATACCCTTCCATTACTCTCTCATCCTATTTTATGGAGATTTGATCTAATAGCGTTAATAGATTCTGGTGCAGACATGAACTGTATCCAAGAAGGATTGATACCTACAAAATTTTATGAAAAAATTTTACAAGGATTAAGTGGTGTAGGAGGTCATAAATTACAAGTTCAGTATAAATTAACAGATGCCAAAATCTGTAAAGATCATGTTTGTTATAAAACTCATTTTTTATTAGTAAAAAATATACATCAACATATTATCTTAGGTACACCTTTTCTTTCATCTTGTTTTATATGTTCCTCTAGTAATTTTTCATTTAATAGATTAATAGTTTCTCGTTGATGAGTTATAGATTTTGATGATTCTATGGTTTGAGTAATACTATGTGCTCTAAAGTTGTCAAACATACTTGATTTATAAATCTCTTTGTAACTAATTTCAGGTAATTTCCAATTCTGTAATTTGTTTTCAATTTCAGCTATTTCTAATTCATGGTTTTCATATCATATATATATATATATATATATATATATATATATATATATATATATATATATATATATATATATATATATATATATATATGCAAAAAAAACTAGGAAAAATATGACACCATAATTCTACTTCATCATTTGAGTGGATTTATAAATTAAACATGTCAAATTAGACATAATTGTATTTCAAGGGTATTTAATATACTCAATTTTTAATTGAAGTTCAATTTCATACGTAAGATAATACATAAGTTGTGCCGCTAATATTTTTAAATACAACATCTAAAGACTTAGGACTAGGAGACATAATATTATCTGATTGAAGTATCTGAAAGCTACAGAAGTATACGAAACAACATTTACTGCTAAGTTCAATTTATTTATCTCATACTCACTCCAGTCTCATATATAAAATCTAAAATATATTTTCTGTTTGTTTTTAATTATTTGCACATTTTTTCCTGGATTTAACGACAAAACTTGTATCTGTAGGAAAGCTAAAAGTAAAAGTCAAATTACAAAGTACTGTCTTCGCCGCTCCACCTCCACCTTTCTCTCACTCTCTCTCTCTTCTCGCCGTCTCAAATTCCAAATACGATTAGGGTTTCTCACTTTCTCTTCTCGCCGTCTCAATCTCTCGCCAGTCTCTCACTGTTTCTCTCAATCCAGGTTTATCCCACTTCTTTGGTTCTTCTCAATCAGGTTTCTACTTGGTTTTTGTTTTTCTGTTTAGTTTATGGTTTTAGTTTTGGTTTCTATGAGTTCTATTTATTTAAAGAGAAAATGGTGGTGGCTAATATTGATTTTTGTCATAATGAGTTTCTAAATGATTTTACTATCATGATTCTAGATAATTAATAGGGTTAGGTTTCTACTAGTTTTTGTTTTTCTGTTTAGTTTGGGGTTTTCTATTTATTTTAAGAGAAAATGTTGGTGGCTAATATTGATTTTTGTCATATTGAGTTTCTAAATGATTGTAACTATCATGATTGTAGATAATTAATGGGAAACGTTTCTGCTTCAGTCCGTTCAGCCTCAAAAACACTTCAGCCTCTTGTATCCCAGGTTGAAAATTCTGTCCTTAATTATCTTATTCTTTTTTGCTATGACATGTCATATCATAATAATGGTTCAAAAAAACCGAATAGAACTGTTATGATTTATAGTCTAAATGAACCGAACTGTAATTATGGTTTAGTTAACCGGTCTTTAATTCTTAACCGAACCGAACTGTTAAGCACATTGAACTCAATTGTTTTTGTGGTTAACTGAACTGTTAACCCGAACTGTTACACATCTTTTTTGGTTTTTTACCATTTTTTGACCATGTTTTAGAAAATTCAAACATACACTAATAATCAATTTTTATGGCTTATAGATGAATAAACTAGAAATATTGATTTATAGACTTGTAAATTCAAATTTGTTACACATCACAAGCAATAAGTTGAAAAACTGCTGCCTACATATGCAATAAGTTTTTCCTCTTCAACTTAAATAAGATTCTTGGATTATACATCCAATGGTTTTGCTGGTTTTATTGATACTGGTTTAGGAGCATGTTCTAAGCTTGAGAGATTTAGAGCTGGTTTCAATTTTCTAATAGGGAATAAACCAGTTGATATTTATGATGCTGTTTCACTCACAGAAATATCATTGCCACTTGATAGAATTAATGGAACAATTGATGATGGAATTGTTAACCTTACAAATCTCACAGTTTTGGAAGAATATCACTGGTGCTCTAAGAATACTCACATGTGAATATCACTGATATATGAAACGAAACAATAACAAACAACAATGGTTCGGTTAAGTTTGAGATCATGTGAAAAACTGAAAATTGAGTAACTTTTTGTTTAAGTTTTGAGTTTACGGTTCGGTTATCCACAGTTTGGTTCGGTTAACTACGGTTCGGTTCACAGTTAGAGAACTGTACTGAGATTAATGGTTCGGTTTGTAAACTTATAGACTTCAAAATGACTCTACCAGTATAGTTACAAAGTTTAACAAAATATCATGTATACAATGACCGTTTGATTTATCATGATTGAAATTTGATTTGCAGAAACAAAGCCTTCTTAAGATCCCTTCCCTTTTGCAGCACAGGTCAGGCGCCATGACCTATCAATTCAGGTTTATCCCACTTCTTTGATTCTTCTTGGTTTTTCTTTTTCTGTTTAGTTTATGGTTTTAGTTTAGGTTTCTATGAGTTCTATTAATGATTCTGTTCTATTTATTTTAGGATGTTTAGCACAGTATTTGAGGATATTGACCCTGAAAATTTAAAAGCGGAGGTGGATTTTCGCAGATCTGGCACCATGACATCTATAGACCATCAGGGTGGATGTGGTATGTATTTAACTAGGATTCACACACAAATTGCTTATAAGATTTATTTATATATGATATCATTTATTCGTTATGTCTTAAATTATAAGTTATTTTATATAAAAATATAAAATAGTAATATTTTAGGATAGTTTTTTTCTTTTTGTCAATGGTGATTTAATTTCAGGACGGGATGATATTTAATTAATAACCACTACTATATTGCTCTAGAATATGGTAGAGTAAATTGTCCAAAGAATATACATATACATTATGGGATGGAGAGAGTAACATACTTTAAAAGAAATAAAGTTTACTTTTTACTTTTTATTTTTATTTAGTTAGAGGATTAATTTAATGACTATATACAAAGAAGATGAGTTTCTTTGTATGAGGATTATCCACTACATCCCTTAAGAATGCAAGGGGAATGCCTTGTGAAGAGCTCAAATAGGAAAATATATATTGCTGGGTACAAGGAATTACCTTGTAATGCTGATGCAGAAACCACACTGAAGAATGCTGTTATGCATCAACCAGTGATTGCGACGATATTTGTTGGAGAAGAATTTGACCATTATAGAGCCGGTGATGACAACTTCCAAACCGAAGCCTCTTCTGGAGAAAATCATGCTGTATTAGTTATATGTTTCGGTGAACGTGATGGTCGAAAGTATTGGTTAATTAGGAACTCATATGGAACTCAGTGGGGATATAAAGGGTACGGCTTAATTGAGAGAGGTGTTGGATTTTTTGGGAGGTGTGGTATCGCCTTCATATGTTATTATCTTGTTTGGGAGGTATGTAATTATCTCTTTTATGCCATTCTTCGTCTTTTTTCCTTTATCTTCATTAATCAAACACATTTCTCTCTTTGGTTTATCCAATTTTTACAATATCAATCTTAAACATGGCGCTTGATAACCAAATTTAAGCAATTTCTGATGCCATATCAAATATCACGTGTTGAAAATTGATACTATAAATAATAATGCAATCAGGACTGCAGTCTCACCAAGTAATCTTGGTTGAATTACCAGTCTAGCTTTCAAAGGATAGAAAAGCTGCATTTTCAATCTCATCAAGAAGCTTGCTTTTGCAGGTACTTTATATCTCCACACTATTCTTTATATACATAAGGTCTACATGTAGACCTCATGTAGCTTGTGAGTGCTATAATGCACCGATACTTTTCGGATTAGTCGTGTTCACAGACACGACATTGACACTTATATCATTTATAATGCATTGTTATTTTTTAGAATTATTATCTGTGTTGACTTGTCAGCGTTGTTCATATCTTGTTCGGTATAGGCTTCCATTCACTAATTATTAATTGTTTGATGATGATTACACATGCAACATAATTATAATTTGATTGTGTAAATAGGGAAAAACAACATTATGCTTGCATTGGACAAGACAGCCAAGAAGCTCTCATTCGATTTATCTGCTGAGAAGGTGGATGAGATATTTAAGAGAGATGAGGAGTTTTTTTCTCTTATGATGTGGATGAGAGCAAGGAGGAGCGTGGTCATGCTGATGTGTAAAGAGAGTGGTTATGTAGTGTGGTGGTGAATGTAAATTAGATAATATGTATGGAGAGATCGATCAGTGTAAATGTTAATGGAATAAAAGTGCCACAAATTGTTGCCTATTAGAGCAGCAAAACTATTTGTGTTGTATCAGATGATGTTATCTAAATTAAAATGAGTTTTCTTCTCCGTTTTATTTGTGTAGTGAATTTGATCAACTACTTGTCTTAAAATCTAAATTATTGGTTATACATATATTTCACTTCAACCAAACACTTCATGAGATGTTGTATCTCTGTTTTTGGACTCTGAATAGACTTCTTCAAACCGTCTCTTTCTAGTGTTGGTATAATATTTCTCGGAAGTGCCATATTGGTTGTCATCTCACGGACCAGGCCCTTCTCTTCCGGTTGAAACCACTCAACAATGTTAAGACGACATTTTGTGATTGTGTTTCCCGTCGACAACATTAACACTTCATTGTCTCTAGTTCTATTTCTTCACTTTTGAATGTACGGTCTCTTTGACATCTAAGTGTAACAAATCCATTCTCCCTGTTATCAAACTTTGCAATCACAACAAGTTCTAACTTGTATGCTAAATCATGAGTCTATGAAATTTCTTTGGCCGGCTTTGTATCGACATTATATTGTTTCCGGCCTTAACTTGTTTGTCTAACTTAAAATCAACCTTATGTCTATCCTCTCTGCTTGCCTTGGAATAATCCATAACAATTTTAAAATTAAAATAAAAACTACATAACAGTTTCAGTTTCAGAGTAGTTCGCTATAAAGGAAGCGAATAATTTTATACAAGTTCGCACTTTAGTGTCCGAACTATGCCAGTGAAATGTGTTTGATGCGATTGTAACAAAAACTTTAGAAATCAAAGGAGGAAGATTTTAAAGTTATATTACATTTGCATTCAACTTAATGTGATATCTGTGGAGCTTCTTGATGTTTGGATTGTGGTGAAGGTGTGTACTATTTACGCCTGAAGATCCATGCATATATAGGTACAATTTGCTACGTAAAATGCGAACTTCTAGGATGAGTTTGCATTGTATGTACGTAGCTAACTGTTAGCTCGTATTTTTAATGATATATTTATTAATTTAATATATTAAGGAGCTGACATTAATATTTAATTATTTTAGTATTATAGTTTCAGGGAAATTGGTAAGTAATCATTTGGTTGTTCCTTCGATAGCCTCATCGAAGTCAACGAAGCAACAAGTTGTGGACTTAAGATATTTTGAAAGAAAATAAAAGAATTATTCGAGTTCGATAAACTTGTGAAGGCGCGGAGAAAGACTAAATCGGAATGAGGAAATCGTGGTGGGACACGCGTCAAGATCCAAACGGGTGAAGAGGTTACTTGACAGTTTTCCTTGAAATGTATTTAGAGTAGTTTTCGATTGGAAACTGGTGTGACAAAATTAATACAAAATCTTCCATAACTCCGAGTACTCATGCGATCAAACGAAAGGACCGAAGGAAGAAAAATGTATCATTTGTTCATCATTATATTGTAATTCGTCATTTACATTTTGAATGCAAACCTTTACTTTTCTTGCAAGTTCTTTATTTTGTTGAATTCGAAGACTTTTATTTGAAATCAACAGTTTACTTCATAACCTTTTATGAGTTAAAATTGTAAATGTTCTTATTAAATATGACCATTATCATATTCTTTGGAAAACTAAGCGCAAACATGTCTTAGAATTTACTAATTGATCTTGCAAGTCATTAATTTTAAACTAGCTCTTGTTTACGAAAAACCAACGTAAACACTAACATTTTTTTTCAAAAACCTCCATGGGAGGTGACTGCATTTTTAGGGTCACGAAATAGTCATATTTTTGTAACACTCACATTCCGGTATGTGAACGTTGTTCGCAACTAATGTCGCGAGATTGTTATTATGATAATTTGAAGGGATGTGTGAGAAGTGATAGTGAACGCGAAAAGAATAACTTAAAGTTAAAATATAGATGGACTTCAACCATGGCCCGTGACTTTTATTTTTGTCACTCTATCAATTACTCGCACGTTCTACGTCTTTTGAATTTTACCCTTCTACTACTTAAGTAACGGACATTGTAAGAATGAATAATTTTTTGAAAAAGCATCCTATATGAAAACATTCTACATGAAATTTTTGTGGATGTTATAAAAATGAGAATTTTGAAGAAAAAAAACACCCTCCTAACATAAAATTTTTAATATTTTAAACTTAGAATCCACTACTTAATCCTCTACTTAAGTAGCGAACAAAAGTATTTTGATGATTTTGTAGGGCATGCGAGTAAAGGAGTAGGGTGGCAAAAGTAAAAGTCTAAGATAAATTGTACTTGGTATAAAGCCCATAGTTTTGGACGAAGGAGTGCTTTATTGACAACTGCAACAAATCTTCGTTTCTTTTTCACACCGGCCAATTTGCAAGTTTCATACGCACTAATTTTGTCACGTGCTTTCCTTTGAGAAACATTTTAAGTTTTTAACCGTGAGCTAATAAATATAATAATTAATTTAACCTTCAAAAAGTCTCAATAAACAGCTTAATTGGTATGGACATTTCAATATGTAGGGATTGAAATATGAATTTGAGATTTTTCACTTATTTATTTTAAGGGATGAAATAGCAAAAAAATTCTACGGATTTAAGTTTTAGGTACTAAAATCAAAATTATTTGCACATGTAAAGACTAATTTGCAACAAAAAATATACGGAACTAAAATTAAAAAGTTATGAGTTTACAGGGACGAAAATGATATTCAAGCCAAGATTTAAACATAAAATAGTAAGGATGTTTATTAAAATTCAATCTTCAATCTCACTCTTAGAACAAAAAAAAGCACCAATAAATCTATAAGTTGTTAGAACACTAAACGCAGCAAAAAAATTAGAAACAATCACACAAACAAGATGAAACTTGTTACACAAGCAAGATGAATACTCTTGATGAATGAGTAAGAAACTAAAGAAAGAAAATTCTTTTATTCATCCACAATGGGCCAATTAAAAATGTATATTACAAATGATACACATTAGGTGTATTTATATGAGTTACTTGAGCTATAAGTAACTAACTATTGGTCTAACCAACTAACTCTAACTAACTTGGTAGTTAAGTAACTACTAACTACCTAGTTTACATAGACTAACTAACCTAAATCACTTTTGAATTATCACATTCCATCACTCCCTCTTAATTCAAAGTGACTTAAGCAAAGATGAGACCAAGCTTCTTTCTCAAAAATTCAAATCTGTCCAATTTGATAGCTTTGGTAAAACCATCTGCAAACTGAACTTCTGTAGGGCAATACACCACCTCAATGTTTCCATTCATTACCTGTTCTCTAATGAAATGGAATCTAGTCTCTATATGCTTACTCCTCCCATGTGAGATTGGATTTTTAGCAAGACTAATTGCAGACTTGTTATCTATCATAAGCTTCAAAGGTTTCTGTACTTCACATTTCAATTCCTTTAGTACTGAATCTAACCATATCATTTGGCAAGTAGCAAATGTTCCAGCTATGTATTCAGCCTCACAAGTTGACAGAGCAGTCACTGGCTGTTTCTTTGTGCTCCAAGCAACTGCAACATCATTAAAAATCATAACATAACCAGAAGTACTCCTTCTATCAGTTTTGTCTCCTCCCCAATCTGAATCTGAATAACTTCTTAACTCTGTATTATCATCATTTGATCTAGTAGGAAACAATAAACCAAGCTTCATTGTGCCTTTCACATACCTAAGAATCCTTTTAGCTGCAGTCATGTGAGATTTCTTAGGATTGTTCATAAACTTGCTGATTACACTCACAGCATAGCAAATATCTGGTCTACTATTGCACAAGTACCTCAAAGAGCCTATCATTTGCCTGAATAATGTAGGATCTACTCCCTCTTCATCTGCACATTCATCTAACTTCATATTTGTGTCAGATGGATTTGAAATAGATTTACATTCAGCCATTTCAAATTTTCCAAGTATCTCACTTATATACTTCTGTTGGTGCATCACTATACCATCCTTCCTTCTCACAAACTCCATTCCCAAGAAGAAAGAAAGTTCACCTAGATCAGACATTTCAAATTCCCTTTTGAGCTTGTCTTTTACTTTGTCAATTTCTGTAGTTTTACTACCAGTTATGAGCAGATCATCTACATATAGGCAGATGATAATGATTTCTTCATCTTTTTGACTTTGCACATACACACCAAACTCTACTGCACATTTTTTAAAGCCAATTTGAATCAGAAAATCATCAATTCTTTTATTCAATGCTCTTGGTGCCTGCTTCAAACCATAAAGAGCCTTGTATAGTTTATACACCATTTTCTCCTTCCCTTTAATTTCAAAACCTGGAGGCTGTGACACAAACACTTCTTCTTCTAGGGGACCATTTAAGAAAGCTGATTTAACATCTAAGTGATACAATAACCATCTATTCTTGCAGGCCAGAGCTACTACAAGTCTCACAGTCTCAATTCTAGCTACTGGTGCAAACACCTCATTGTAATCAATGCCATGTTTTTGCAAGAATCCTCTAGCTACCAACCTTGCTTTATGTTTTGAAATAGTGCCATCAGGGTTCAGCTTCACCTTGAACACCCATTTCACATCTATCTTCTTTTTCTTGTCTGGCAAGTCAACTAGCTTCCATGTTTAATTTTTCTCTATTGACCTCAGCTCTTCTTCCATAGCCTTCTTCCACACTTTATTCTTCAAAGCCTCAATGAGATTAATAGGTTCAACATCAGCTAGTAAGGCAAAATGAATTAAGTCACCTTCATCATCCACTGCACTGTCAGAAGTTACAACATGATCATTCAATCTACTTGAAGCATTTCTGATTCTCTGAGGCAATTGCCTTATCACTAGTGGGGATATAATTCCCTCATTCTCTTCATCACTGTCAGGGACTACATTCTCATTATCATTTGCTAAATCATTTTCTACTTCTTCATTTTCTGATTCATCACTTGATTCAGGAAATATATAGCTTTTCTCACTGCTATATGTAGTCTCACTGTCCCATTTCCATTGCTCATTCTCATTTACTATCACATCTCTGCTGATATGAACTTTATTAGTCACAGGATCTTATAGCTTGTAAGCACCTGTTGGATGATAGCCAATCAAAATCATGATCTCACTCTTATCTTCCAATTTAGTTCTTCTAGCATCTGGCACATGTTTGTAACACAATGAGCCAAACACTCTTAGATGCTTCACAGTAAGTTTTCTTCCATACCAAGCTTCTTCAGGCACTAATTTCAGCTTCTTGGTTGGGCACTTGTTCAGAATGTAAGCAGCAGTAGTGACTGCTTCACCCCAGAACTTGTGTGGAAGGCACTTTTGTTTGACCATGCTCCTAGCCATATTTAGCACTGTTCTATTTCTCCTCTCTGCTAGACCATTGTGTTGTGGTGTGTAAGGAGCTGTAACCTCATGAGATATGCCTTGACTTTTGCAAAAACCCTCAAAATCATTTGAAGTGTATTCACCTCCACCATCTGTTCTTAAAATCTTAATTGACTTCTCACTCTCCTTCTCAATTAAAACTTTAAGACCTTTGAACACTGCTAAAGCCTCACTCTTAAACTTGATGGTGAATAACCACATCATTCTAGTGAATTCATCTACAAAAGTAATGAAATATTTGCTTCCTCCCAATGATGGCACTTCAAAGGGTCCACAAATATCTGAATGAATCACTTCTAGAGCTTTACAAGCTCTTTTTGTCATCTCCTTCACAAATGGCAATCTACTTTGCTTACTTTTCATACAAATATCACACATTGCATGTTTCATATTGATCTTAGGCAAACCAAACACTAAATCTTTAGAATTCGATTCACTTAGACTTCCAAAGTTTAAATGTCCATACCTTTTATGCCATAGTGCCTCAGCTTCTTCATTCACAGTAGTAGACATACACATCATATCTACACTTGAGATTTTGCATTTATAGGTCCTGTTCTTTGACAAATTACACATTAGAATCAAGTTCTTCATTTTGTCAAACAGCTTCAGTGCACTATTTTCCATATTCGCTGAGAATCCTTTCTCCACCAATTGTCCTATACTAAGCAAGTTACAACTCATATCTGGTACATAGAACACATCAGAGATAATTACTTTACCTCCCTTCTTACTTTTGATTACAATGTTACCAGTTCCTTCAGCTGCAAGTTTTCTGCCATCAGCCAATCTTATGCTAGATTTCTTGCTTGCATCAAAATTGATTAACCACTCTCTATGTGCAGTCATATGATTTGAACATCCTGAGTCCAAATACCATTCTTCATGCTGAGTACTTTCATCACAGGTTGTGGCCATCATGAGTACTGCATTTGCATCATTGTCATCTGCAGCAATGTTTGCATCTTGTTGATCCTTTTTGAACCAACACTCATTAGCAAAGTGTCCAAGTTTCTCACAGTTATAGCATTTCACTTTGCTTTTATCAAAATTCTTCTTCTTGTTTTGATTCTTAACAAAACCTCCTCCTTTAGAAGATTCAGCTTTGTCATATGTCTTTGAATCTTGATCATTTGACCACTTTCCCTTTCCCTTTCCTTTCTTCTTGAAGTTCTTGCTATTACCATCTTTCTTGCTAGCCTGAGCTTGTAGGACTTGTTGATTTACTCTTTTTGAACCTCTATTGATCACTTTGATCTCATGTGCCCCCAAAGAACTTTGCAGATCCTCTATTCTCATGGTGCTCATATCCTTAGTTTCTTCAATGGCTACTACTATGAAATCAAATTTCTGGTTTAAAGATCTCAACACTTTTTCTACCACCATTTGATCAGTGACAGTCTCTCCACAATTTTGCATTTGGTGTACAATTGCAAGAAGCTTTGAGAAGTAATCACTAACCTTCTGATCTTCCTCAATTTGCAACATCTCATACTGTTTTCTGAAGGATTGAAGCTTCACTTTCTTCACTCTTTCTCCACCTTCATGATAACTAGCAAGAATGTCCCATGCTTCCTTTGATTTTGTAGCCTTTGCAATCTTCTCAAAGTGTTGAGTATCAACATTTTGTTGAATGTAGAACAAAGCCTTACAATCTTTCTTTCTATTCTCTTTGAACAAATTTCTCTGTGCATCAGTTGGATTTTCTGCCAATTCATCATAGCCATGCAGGACCACATCATGACAATCTTGAGCTCCAAACAATGATTTCATCAGGGCACTCCACCTATCCCAATTCTTTCCATCAAGAACCAGAATATTCGTGCCAAAACCATGTGTATTCATCTTGATTCTTTGAAGAAAATTCACACACCTCACTCAAGTGTTTCCCTTTGATGAATTCCTCTCACAACCACTCGTGTTTCCTTTAGATTTTGAACCGGCGCTCTAGATACCAATTTGTTAGAACACTAAACGCAGCAAAAGAATTAGAAACAATCACACAAACAAGATGAAACTTGTTACACAAGCAAGATGAATACTCTTGATGAATGAGTAAGAAACTAAAGAAAGAAAATTCTTTTATTCATCCACAATGGGCCAATTAAAAATGTATATTACAAATGATACACATTAGGTGCATTTATATGAGTTACTTGAGCTATAAGTAACTAACTATTGGCCTAACCAACTAACTCTAACTTAACTTGGTAGTTAAGTAACTACTAACTACCTAGTACACATAGACTAACTAACCTAAATCACTTTTGAATTATCACATTCCATCATAAGTTAGAATTTGTAACTATAAAATGAAACTAAATATTGACTATATTTTAAATTCAAGTATCTCCCAATAATTGATCTAACGTTTAAGTTAGAATTTGTAACTTAAAAATCTGAATGTGATTTTGACAAAATCAAACATTGCAGGTTTCAAATTTGTTTTAACACTAGTATCATAATAACACTCTTTAACATTTTGCTTATAAAAAACACTTTGGTGAAAGTAAAATGGAAAAGAGAGTACTAGTAGTAAAGAAGAGTAATCACTTCCCAGAAAAATTGGTTGGACAATGGACAGTTGAATAACGTCAGGTCGGGTTGGGAAGCAGAAAATCCCCCCATTCCCATGCTATATGCTATGCTATGCTGCCTTGCTGACGCTGTCACTGTTTCTTTGTGCGTTAGTGAATCTATCATCTCCAATGTGTTACACAATCATTTTTATCACGTGACGTAATACCCACTACCACTATTTTATTTTGTGAGGATTCAATTTTGAGATATAGTAAAATATCATGACTCTATTCGGTAAAAATCAGTGGATAACTGATAAGGTAGTTTATAACGGATGACCTATATAATAGATGATTTATAAACTAGCTTTTAGCTTATTGCGAATAAATTAGCTGATTGAATTTTTAGTATTTAGTAAAATTCACAGTTGAACTAGTTAATAAATATGAAATGACATAAAAAAAGATATGTTTAATTAATATTTTATATTTTCAAGTAAGATGATAAAGATAAAATTAAAAAAAATAGTAAGCTATAAACTACTACTTGAAATAACGTTTGAAAAATAAATCATTAACTAGTCAAAGAAGCTATAAGCTATTTTTAAAAAATTATTACCAAATAGAGCTTGCTTTTATAAGCTATTTTATTTGTCTTCCCAAACAGAGGTTATGTCCAGATGTATAAATTTTAACTCAATTGACCGAATTGTCAAAAAAAAAAAACTCAATTGACCGAAATACTATAATTGTTAAATTGATATTATAATTGAGGTTCGAACTTTGAATGATCTATATAAATTTTAATGGTTTTATATTTCGTTTATCTATCAAAATATAGGAAAATATAGTATGGTTTTTTTAGATCTTGTATGATAAAAAAATTTAAAATATAAAAAATATTATTAAAAAACAAACAGAGAAAGGCATGCTTTGGACTGATACAACGTATTCAGTATTGTAAGCTTTTCATAGTAAATGTTTACAGTTGCATACTCCTATGCACTCGTATTGGTTATGGTAACGTAATGCATGCGAGGGGGGTATATACACTTCCTTCGAAGTTTGGAGTTTTTAATTTGGACCAATCTGGTACAATTTGGCCTAGTTTATTTTAGATTTATTTTACTCAAAAAAAATTATAAGTTAGACCAAACAGATTTTTAAAAAGTTTTTGATAGAAAAAAATTGTTTAATTTTATGCGTAAAATAGATAGATAAACTTTTGAAGCTAAAAAAAACAACAATTATCAAACATCTTTAGTTTTTTTTCTACAAACTCTTATTTTTACTTTTATCTTTCAAATATCTTTTAAAACATAAAAAATTCAAACGAAACGATACCTTAATCATATTCAAATTGACATGCCTATGGAACGATGGCACCGAGATACTCTATGATGACATTTTTTTTTAAGATGATTTGAGTCATTCATTGTGTGTTGGTTCACTTTTGCGTATAATTAGAAATAGAGGAGTACTTCAATGCTAAAAAATATAATATAGGACCATTCATTAGAGTCCAAATGTAGTAGTATATTGATAGATTTTATCTATACAAAAATTAAAAGGAAAATAGGAAATCTTTTAAAATAATAGTATTTCACTTGATGAACGGATTTGAATCAATAGTATTTTCACTTTTATGTTTTAAATAGTTTTTAAAACATAAAAAAGTCAGACCAAATGATACGTTAATCATATTCAAATTAACATGTCTATGGGATGATGATACCAAGATACTCTATGGTGACATGCCTCTTCACAGTCAAAGTCAATTAAAAGTGATTTGTATCCTTTAGATTCACACTGGGTTGTATCTGATGAAACTATACGGGAGAGAATATTTATATCTATGAAGATTTAGATTCTTTTATCTTATTTTCTCATACCGTCTGTTCAACAATAATTTCAATTGTCTCTCTAATCTCTTCTAAACTCACATTTTTCTCCTAATAAACTAATCCTCTATTTCTAATTATATGCAAAAGTGAATCAACACAAATTAAATTAATGTACTACATATTTGGAGGAGTCACAATGGACTTCATAGTTCATATGAAGCTAATTTTTTAAAGGGTTAAAATGGACTTCATAGGCACAATAGACTTCACAGCACCAATTTTGAATATTTGAACTTTTCTGGACTTGATACTTTATAACCATATGATAGTGGGCTCTGATTAATGGTCCTATAATATGATATGATTCTGCCAAACGTATGGCTTCCTGCTTCATGATTCTACAATTGTTTTAACTGTGCGTAGTAGTATATCATTATTTGTACTATATCATTATTAGTAATCAAATATAATATTAATATATATATATATATGCAAAAAAAACTAGGAAAAATATGACACACCATAATTCTACTTCATCATTTGAGTGGATTTATAAATTAAACATGTCAAATTAGACATAATTGTATTTCAAGGGTATTTAATATACTCAATTTTTAATTGAAGTTCAATTTCATACGTAAGATAATACATAAGTTGTGCCGCTAAAATTTTTAAATACAACATCTAAAGACTTAGGACTAGGAGACATAATATTATCTGATTGAAGTATCTGAAAGCTACATAAGTATACGAAACAGCGTTTACTGCTAAGTTCAATTTATTTATCTCATACTCCCTCCAGTCTCATATATAAGCAAATTTACAAAAAAAAAATCTTTAAGAAAAGTGTCTAAATACATTTAAGTCATACACTTTTCTAATTTTACCCTATTGACGAAGTATCAAAGTAAGTATAAAAATTATCATATCCGCAGGGATTGTTCCGAATCAAACAATAGTATTTATTGAAATCATACGTAATTTAATTTGCATAAATAAAAAGGGGGATTTTTCAGGATTAGGTTTTGAAGAAAATACGGCAAGAAAATAGGATTCAAATTCAGAAAGAGAAGGCGATTGGATCCTTTCGGTTAATCTAATTATTATTATCTTGGTAGTTCATGCATGTTAACAAGGTTTACAAATTTAGTTTCACGATTCGATTAAAAAAAGTAACTATGCCCAATCTCTTGGTACATAATCCTCTCCCTTGATCATAACTCCCTAATCTCTTAGGTTGTTCATAATCAATTGAGGTTTTGGCACTTTAACCTTTGAATTCTCAATTAACAATTCGAAATCTCTTAAACAACGGTTAATTGAATAACTATCCCTTCATCGATGATTTACTCCTACTCTCGTAGCAAACAAATAATTGGAATCATCACACAATTGGCCAAATTATGTAAAGCATTAAACACAAGGAATAATTAACTTAAACTAACTTCGTAATTCATTAACATGTCATATGAGACCACATGGTTCAAGAACAATAACAATTAGAATCCCCATGGGATCCAATCAAAGGAATTTAGCTACTCATAATTGAATTAACAAAACAAAATAGAGTAATAGAATTCATTACAAAGAAGATTGAAGGTGTTTTCACACTTGAAATCCACTTGATATTCTTCAGAAATCGCCTCAGAGAAGTATTCTTTGCCGTAAAAAACTGTAACCCTTTTTCTGACTTAAATTTAAATATATAGGGTTTTTTCGCGCCCGCGCTATGGCGCGGCGCCATGGCGCAAATGGCAGAGAATATGAATTTTTGCTCTTCATGAAAGTTGTATCTCTTGATCTTAGCTTTCATTTGCTGCAAGTCCCGCATCATTCCGAGTTACGGAACTCCAGATATTGTCAAAATACCGGACATACGTCATGATGCAAATTGTGCTGATTTTCTTCAATTTTCTTGTGCTTCAAGCCAACTTGTAACGATGCTATTTTCTCTTTATTTCATTGCGAAAAACTTTATAAAGCTAACTAAAATGCCTTGAAATATGGTTAGCAACATGGTAATGACGTGAAGTCATCACAACCCCAAACTTGAACTTTTCCTTGTCCTCAAGGAATATCTGCATCTATCGGAAAACCTGGCACTATCTCAACAGTTTATTCAAATCAACAAAGTCAATCAAGTCAAACATTTCAATCAACATTTCAAAGATCATCCCTATCATGAATCTACTCGCACACCGAATGCCATTAGAAAAACAAGAACCTTTTGCAAACATTGACCAAACATAATCACTTCACTCCCTCACTTTCTCTCCTGTTTTAAATGGTTAAATGCACTCAATCAATACAGTTATAGCTATTCAACCATAGGCTTGCAAATATTCTACAATCGATCGACACACAAACACATTCACAACTTTAGAGGACTTGAGGGTTATAATGGGGCTAAGGTTTAAGGGTGGATGTTTTTGGATGGTAAGCAGAAAAACTTGGAGTTTTCAAGATCACCTTTTCTTTTCAAACATTGAAGTTATTGTTTCTTTTTCTCCCCCCTTATTTTAGCATTGTCATACTAGAGAACTTTATTTTCAAACACATTTATTCACTTCTTTTTTGTTCTGATTTCACTATCATTCATTCATTTTTTTTTCTCTTTTCAGTTCTCTAGTACCCCACCCCAAACTTATTCGGTTGCATATACCGAAAGCAACCTCAAACTTAGTGATGAGCCATGTGCTCAATTTATCAGTTAAATGTCTGAACTCCAAGAAAATCATCTTTTTTTTTGTTTTCCATTTCTTTTGAAAAAACTTGGGTTCGGCAAGCAATAACATTTTTTCTTTCAGCTCAAAGGGGTTAACAAAGGATTTATTATATAATCAAGGTAGCTTCAAAAGGCTCAAGGTACAAACAACTTGCCTCGATGTGTAATTTATAATGATCAATCAAGAAAGAGAACATAAGCAAGTTCTAGAGAATTAACTAAGCTGTGGAATCTCTCATAACTAGAAAAAAATTAAGTGTTTAGGCTCGACTTCTCACGGCTTGGCCGAATTATCGAGTGGTCAATGTTTGAGAAATTTCCTCAGCTTTTCTAATAGAATTCAAACATACAAGCAACCAACAAGAGAATCACAAATATATGTAGTAAAAGAAATGCTAACCTAACAGACCTCATATCTTTTCAAACAAACAAATATCAATAGTGCACAAGTTTTTAAACAGACATAGGCATTCGGAAAAAACAAGATAAAATGCAAGTTCAAGGGATTAAGTTATACTAACTGTAGAGTCATTGATGAGAAGGTACACTCTCATGCCATTTCTCTCCGAGGTCAAAGTCTGCCTCATATGAATGCTCCCGCTATTGATAGGCCTTAAAGTCTTGGTCCCATCTTTCCGACTAATCCAACTGTCTCGATTCTACTCCTTTACTTAACCTGCAAACACAAACAAGGCACACTAAAAGTAGAAATTAGTAAATAAAAACCTTGGGTTGCCTCCCAAGTAGCGCTCGTTTAACGTCCATAGCTTGACGATCCATGACCTAAAAGGCCACGCGCTTGTTTAACGTCGTTAGCTTGACGCTTCAACCACTGTTAGGGTGGCATATATGTTAGAAAAAACATGTCATCATTCTTCTTCCGCTTGTTTGGTAAGAAATCCATGAACTTTGCATAAAGAATCAAGTGCTCCCATGCTCCAATCATTAAAGCTTTGGAATATGTGCTCTCCCACCTTGGAGAAGATTTATGCTTATTTGGCAAATGATTTCTCTCTTTAAGCTCCATTGGTTGAGACTCAAATGTCACATAAATGTCAAAATAATTCACTCTTCTCATGCCATTAATCTTGTTTTTCAAATCTTCTTCTTCTACCACAATAACACAATGTTCTATCTCACTCTCAACCAACTTCTCACACACATTTGCCTTTTTAACAAGATTACTACATTCAACTCCAAATCTATCAAATACAACTTGATTTGACCTCAAAAATTCATCCAAAATATTTTTGAGTTGAAAGTTATAATCGATGTTGATCACTTCAGGTTTTTCTTTCTTTAAACAATATTGCTCACAATAGTCATTGTGATGATTCGCTCCACAAAATCCACATGTCTCTTTCAATCGTTTTAGTCTTCTATTCACTTCGTCTTGCTCATATTTTAGTAGACATAGTTGATAACAAATGATACCAATTCCTTCGCAATCAAGCAATCTATTACCAATCCATTTTGAATTCATTGCTACAAAACTTGGAGAAAAATTTTAGTAGCAAAGCACAATGAAAAAGACATGAAGAGAACAATATATTTTTTTTCTAACTTTTTTTTTTAGAATCTAATAAAATCTTACTAAATCAATATTTTAAATAAAACAAATCTACTAAATAAATAAACACAATATAACTAATGATTCTAAATAAACTCTAACAGAATCAAACTAAAAGAAATAAAATATATATATATATATTTTTTGGAATATTAAAAACAGAAAATAAATAAAAGTAAAACAAACTACGTATGGTTCAATTGCCTTGTTGATTCAATCAACAATCCCCGGCAACGGCGTGACGAAGTATCAAAGTAAGTATAAAAATTATCGTATCCGCAGGGATTGTTCCGAATCAAACAATAGTATTTATTGAAATCATACGTAATTTAATTTGCATAAATAAAAAGGGGGATTTTTCAGGATTAGGTTTTGAAGAAAATACGGCAAGAAAATAGGATTCAAATTCAGAAAGAGAAGGCGATTGGATCCTTTCGGTTCATCTAATTATTATTATCTTGGTAGTTCATGCATGTTAACAAGGTTTACAAATTTAGTTTCACGATTCGATTAAAAAAAGTGTTGAGTCTTTGATATTGGCTGCATTTTTGGTAAAATAAATCTTGCATGGCATTGCGTAGAGCATTGTAGCAGGATGTGCGATCCGATGCCTCATGCATTGCGTAGAGCATTGTAACGTCTCACGAGGAGCGCTCATGACAAGTTCTATTTTTGGAATGTTTGGTTTCTCTCTCATGAATCTTGCATGGTGCGTTTAATCAGGCTTTGTATAAGGAATATTATTAATGCTTCAGATTCTTCTCAAGAATACTTCTGAAGAGTATCTCCTTTGAAGAATATATTTTTAGAGAATCTCTTTTAATTAATATGGAGTAATTGCTTGGGTCAAACAAACCAAGCCCATGCATTTCAGAATCAAGGAAGATTTGGCTTAAGTATTTAAGGAATATGAAAACCCTAATTCAGCTGAGTAGTGGTTCACGCCGTCTTGTGTTTTGTCTAAGAAATTAGGTTTTGCGTGTGTGTTATTTTGTGAGCCTTTCTTGTGTCACCGTGATGCAAGCTTAGGACGTGTTCTTTGTGTTGTACTGTGTGTGATCCTCTCCTAAGCTTTGAAGCACGGAGTTAGGACTTTTGGTGTTTTACACTCTAAGCCTTTAGGTACGAGTGTGTAGCTTTAGGAGTGTGTCTCCAAAACCTTTGTGTCTTGAGTTATTGAAATCCTTGCTGTTTGTAAGGTTGTAAGGGAGTGAGATGGGATCTCATATCTAGGAGTTCCTAGGTAGAAGAATCATTGGTAGTGCCTAGGTTATAAGTTGTAAACGGGTGGTTTGCTGGTAACTTAGAACTAGGACTATTATAGTGATATTCCTTCCTGGATTGGTATCCCCCAGACGTAGGTTGCTGTTTGCGCCGAACTGGGTTAACAAATAACTTGTCTATTTTATTTGTTTTATTTTATACGCTTTGAATAATTACACGTGAGACCGGACACAGTGTTAGAGCATCGGGTGGAGCATCGTACATAGCGTACCAGGAATTTCAATTGGCATCAGATCAGGCACCCTAACATATTTGGGTGAGCTCCAGGGAAGTTATTTTCTGGTACTATGGACATGGAAGGAGGAACTGTGGGCAGACCACCACTTTTAGATGGCACCAACTATGATTACTGGAAGTCGCGTATGATGGCCTTTCTAAAATCTATGGATAGCCAAACTTGGAATGCAGTTATCAAAGGATGGGAACACCCTGTGATGAGGGGCACAACCGAATTAAAGCCAGAAGAGAACTGGTCTAAAAAAGAAGATGAGTTGGCTCTTGCAAACAACAAAGCCTTGAATTCTTTATTTAGTGGAGTGGACAAATACATATTCAGGCTGATCAAGCAATGCACTGTGGCAAAAGATGCTTGGGAAATTCTCAAGACTACCCATGAAGGGACACCCAAGGTAAAGATGTCAAGGCTCCAACTTCTAACTACTAAGTTTGAGAACCTCAGAATGAAGGAAGATGAAAGTGTACATGATTTTCATATGAACGTGATTGATTTTGCCAACTCATTTGATTCACTTGGTGAAAAGATCTCTGAAGAAAAGCTTGTGAGAAAAATTCTCAGGTCTCTACCTAGGAAATTCGACATGAAAGTTACAGCCATTGAAGAAGCTCGAGATATCTCAAGCATGAACGTTGATGAGCTTATTGGATCACTTCAAACCTTTGAATTATATATAAATGAAAGATCTGAAATGAAGAACAACATCAGTAAAAATGGTAATGTTCAGAGAAAAGGTGAACCTGACGATGAAACTGTTGAGCATATTGCAGCATTTACTGGTAGATATGAATCTGATGAAGATTCTTGTGATGAAGACATAACTTTTGATGAGCTTGCTAGCACCTACAAAGAACTACTTACAAGGTATGAAGAAATGTGTAGAATTCTTGAGAAGCAGAAAAAGACCATTAACAAACTTCAAGCTGAAGTAAACATACAGGTTGAAAAGGCAACACAAGCTTAAGAGAAAGTCATCCAAGTAAATGTTCAAATGGATGATCTAAGGAAACGTGTAAGTCAGCTGAACCCAGGAACCAATTTTCTTGAACAAATCCTAGAGAGTGTACCAAGTGGTAAGGCAAGGTCAGTTGGGTACAACTACACAAGTCTTAACCAGCATCAACTGAATCCGGAAACCAAGTTTATGCCCGCTGAATGAGTTTTTGATCCTTGCACTAGAAACGTGATGTTGAAGCATCATACTCAACATCCTAGAAAAAACCCAAGTCTGAATCAGTATCAATAGGATCCTGAAACCAAGTTTACATCAGCTGAAGATGTTTTTGATCCGTGTACCGGGAAGAAGATGCTGGAGCATCATGCTCAACATTCTAAAGCCTACCCTGTTCCTAAATTTGAGTCTGATTCAAAACCCCATGTGCACCAAAGACCTAAAAGTCAGAGGAGATATCGAAGGTGGGTATGTCACCATTGTGGTAAGAAGGGACACATAAGGCCTTTCTGTTTCAAGCTGTATGGGTATCCCGAGCGGTATCAGCAAGCAAAGCCTGCACCTGAAGTGATAAATGTGAAGAAGGAATGGAAACCCAAAGATGGCTCCTCTACTTTAATCACCAAGGCAACTCTCATTACTACTGTTTCAGTAATTGCCGCAAAGGAGAATAAAACTTCTACTATGAAGAAAGGAACATCTATGCCTGTAAGTGAGTCTTCTTCTTGCTCGATTTATGTCCCTTTTGGTACTGAAATCAGGCCATTAGTAAAGGCTAAATCTGATGAAACTCTAGAACAACCTAGTTTGAATGTTGGTATTGAATGTGCCAATATGTCACCTACAAAGGTTGTTGATACTGTTATTGGTTCGCTCAAGGAAACTCTACATGAGTCGAATGTTGTGCCAGATGTCTCAGCATCTGTGGCCTTGCCTTGGCAGACATCCGATTTGTTGTTACTATTCTGATTCTGGGCCTTGCCCTGGATATTTGAGCACTCTTCAGTGCATATGGTCTGTAATATTAGTACGTACTTTGTGGTCTACTCTGCTGCTACACTATTCTTATGTGCTAATTTGTGAAATTTGAGGTAAAAATGGGGAGTAAAAATTTGGTATGTTTTGATTATGATCTGATTAGTCTACTGGTTGGTTTATCTGCACTGCTCTAGTTATGATATACTTGAAGTGTAGCTTGAATGGACTATGTAGTAGTATGTAGTTGTATGGCTGTATGAGCACTGATGCAGGTGTTGAGGGGGAGCTGATTTGTGTTATGCAGGGGGAGATGTTGGATACGATGCTCCAACATCCCATGCATATGTGCAGGGGGAGATATGGTATGAAATGTTGGATACAATGTTGAAGCATTCTAATCCCCATCCTATCAAGTTTATTTTCCTGATCATTTAAGGCGAAGTAGTTTTTGTGTTCCGCTGTTGCATGCCTCTCTGATAATCTTATAAAGATACATCTTATTCTTTTCTACTGTTCTCCATGAAGGAGTAGTATGGTAACTGTTTTGAAGGATAGCCTCTACTGATCTTTATGCTTGTGTGCTTATGTTGAGAAAAAGACATGTAGTTGTAGTATCTGTATGGTCATAATTTGTTTTAGCCAAAAATTTGCCAAAGTGGGAGTTTGTTGAGTCTTTGATATTGGCTGCATTTTTGGTAAAATAAATCTTGCATGGCATTGCGCAAAGCATTGTAGCAGGATGTGCGATCCGATGCCTCAAGCATTGCGTTGAGCATTGTAACGTCTCACGAGGAGCGCTCATGACAAGTTCTATTTTTGGAATGTTTGGTTTCTCTCTCATGAATCTTGCATGGTGCGTTTAATCAGGCTTTGTATAAGGAATATTATTAATGCTTCAGATTCTTCTCAAGAATACTTCTGAAGAGTATCTCCTTTGAAGAATATATTTTTAGAGAATCTCTTTTAATTAATATGGAGTAATTGCTTGGGTCAAACAAACCAAGCCCATACATTTCAGAATCAAGGAAGATTTGGCTGAAGTATTTAAGGAATATGAAAACCCTAATTCAGCTGAGTAGTGGTTCATGCCGTCTTGTGTTTTGTCTAAGAAATTAGGTTTTGCGTGTGTGTTATTTTGTGAGCCTTTCTTGTGTCACCGTGATGCAAGCTTAGGACGTGTTCTTTGTGTTGTACTGTGTGTGATCCTCTCCTAAGCTTTGAAGCACGAAGTTAGGACTTTTGGTGTTTTACACTCTAAGCCTTTAGGTACGAGTGTGTAGCTTTAGGAGTGTGTCTCCAAAACCTTTGTGTCTTGAGTTATTGAAATCCTTGCTGTTTTTAAGGTTGTAAGGGAGTGAGATGGGATCTCATATCTAGGAGTTCCTAGGTAGAAGAATCATTGGTAGTGCCTAGGTTATAAGTTGTAAACGGGTGGTTTGCTGGTAACTTAGAACTAGGACTATTATAGTGATATTCCTTCCTGGATTGGTATCCCCCAGACGTACGTTGCTGTTTGCGCCGAACTGGGTTAACAAATAACTTGTCTCTTTTATTTGTTTTCTTTTATACGCTTTGAATAATTACACGTGAGACCGGACACAGTGTTAGAGCATCGGGTGGAGCATCGTGCATAGCGTACCAGGAATTTCAAAAAGTAGCTATGCCCAATCTCTTGGTACATAATCCTCTCCCTTGATCATAACTCCCTAATCTCTTAGGTTGTTCATAATCAATTGAGGTTTTGGCACTTTAACCTTTGAATTCTCAATTAACAATTCGAAATCTCTTAAACAACGGTTAATTGAATAACTATCCCTTCATCGATGATTTACTCCTACTCTCGTAGCAAACAAATAATTGGAATCATCACACAATTGGCCAAATTATGTAAAGCATTAAACACAAGGAATAATTAACTTAAACTAACTTCGTAATTCATTAACATGTCATATGAGACCACATGGTTCAAGAACAATAACAATTAGAATCCCCATGGGATCCAATCAAAGGAATTTAGCTACTCATAATTGAATTAACAAAACAAAATAGAGTAATAGAATTCATTACAAAGAAGATTGAAGGTGTTTTCACACTTGAAATCCACTTGATATTCTTCAGAAATCGCCTCAGAGAAGTATTCTTTGCCGTAAAAAACTGTAACCCTTTTTCTGACTTAAATTTAAATATATAGGGTTTTTTCGCGCCCGCGCTATGGCGCGGAGCCATGGCGCAAATGGTAGAGAATATGAATTTTTGCTCTACATGAAAGTTGTATCTCTTGATCTTAGCTTTCATTTGCTGCAAGTCCCGCATCATTCCGAGTTACGGAACTCCAGATATTGTCAAAATACCGGACATACGTCATGATGCAAATTGTGCTGATTTTCTTCAATTTTCTTGTGCTTCAAGCCAACTTGTAACGATGCTATTTTCTCTTTATTTCATTGCGAAAAACTTTATAAAGCTAACTAAAATGCCTTGAAATATGGTTAGCAACATGGTAATGACGTGAAGTCATCACAACCCCAAACTTGAACTTTTCCTTGTCCTCAAGGAATATCTGCATCTATCGGAAAACCTGGCACTATCTCAACAGTTTATTCAAATCAACAAAGTCAATCAAGTCAAACATTTCAATCAACATTTCAAAGATCATCCCTATCATGAATCTACTCGCACACCGAATGCCATTAGAAAAACAAGAACCTTTTGCAAACATTGACCAAACATAATCACTTCACTCCCTCACTTTCTCTCCTGTTTTAAATGGTTAAATGCACTCAATCAATACAGTTATAGTTATTCAACCATAGGCTTGCAAATATTCTACAATCGATCGACACACAAACAAATTCACAACTTTAGAGGACTTGAGGGTTATAATGGGGCTAAGGTTTAAGGGTGGATGTTTTTGGATGGTAAGCAGAAAAACTTGGAGTTTTCAAGATCACCTTTTCTTTTCAAACATTGAAGTTATTGTTTCTTTTTCTCCCCCCTTATTTTAGCATTGTCATACTAGAGAACTTTATTTTCAAACACATTTATTCACTTCTTTTTTGTTCTGATTTCACTATCATTCATTCATTTTTTTTTTCTCTTTTCAGTTCTCTAGTACCCCACCCCAAACTTATTCGGTTGCATATACCGAAAGCAACCTCAAACTTAGTGATGAGTCATGTGCTCAATTTATCATTTAAATGTCTGAACTCCAAGAAAATCATCTTTTTTTTTTGTTTTCCATTTCTTTTGATAAAACTTGGGTTCGGCAAGCAATAACATTTTTTCTTTCAGCTCAAAGGGGTTAACAAAGGATTTATTATATAATCAAGGTAGCTTCAAAAGGCTCAAGGTACAAACAACTTGCCTCGATGTGTAATTTATAACGATCAATCAAGAAAGAGAAGATAAGCAAGTTCTAGAGAATTAACTAAGCTGTGGAATCTCTCATAACAAGAAAAAAATTAAGTGTTTAGGCTCGACTTCTCACGGCTTGGCCGAATTATCGAGTGGTCAATGTTTGAGAAATTTCCTCAGCTTTTCTAATAGAATTCAAACATACAAGCAACCAACAAGAGAATCACAAATATATGTAGTAAAAGAAATGCTAACCTAACAGACCTCATATCTTTTCAAACAAACAAATATCAATAGTGCACAAGTTTTTAAACAGACATAGGCATTCGGAAAAAACAAGATTAAATGCAAGTTCAAGGGATTAAGTTATACTAACTGTAGAGTCATTGATGAGAAGGTACACTCTCATGCCGTTTCTCTCCGAGGTCAAAGTCTGCCTCATATGAATGCTCCCGCTATTGATAGGCCTTAAAGTCTTGGTCCCATCTTTCCGACTAATCCAACTGTCTCGATTCTACTCCTTTACTTAACCTGCAAACACAAACAAGGCACACTAAAAGTAGAAATTAGTAAATAAAAACCTTGGGTTGCCTCCCAAGTAGCGCTCGTTTAACGTTCACAGCTTGACGGTCCATGACCTAAAAGGCCACGCGCTTGTTTAACGTCGTTAGCTTGACGCTTCAACCACTGTTAGGGTGGCATATATGTTAGAAAAAACATGTCATCATTCTTCTTCCGCTTGTTTGGTAAGAAATCCGTGAACTTCGCATAAAGAATCAAGTGCTCTCATGCTCCAATCATTAAAGCTTTGGAATATGTGCTCTCCCACCTTGGAGAAGATTTATGCTTATTTGGCAAATGATTTCTCTCTTTAAGCTCCATTGGTTGAGACTCAAATGTCACATAAATGTCAAAATGGTTCACTCTTCTCATGCCATTAATCTTGTTTTTCAAATCTTCTTCTTCTACCACAATAACACAATGTTCTATCTCACTCTCAACCAACTTCTCACACACATTTGCCTTTTTAACAAGATTACTACATTCAACTCCAAATCTATCAAATACAACTTGATTTGACCTCAAAAATTCATCCAAAATATTTTTGAGTTGAAAGTTATAATCGATGTTGATCACTTCAGGTTTTTCTTTCTTTAAACAAAATTGCTCACAATAGTCATTGTGATGATTCGCTCCACAAAATCCACATGTCTCTTTCAATCGTTTTAGTCTTCTATTCACTTCGTCTTGCTCATATTTTAGTAGACATAGTTGATAACAAATGATACCAATTCCTTCGCAATCAAGCAATCTATTACCAATCCATTTTGAATTCATTGCTACAAAACTTGGAGAAAAATTTTAGTAGCAAAGCACAATGAAAAAGACATGAAGAGAACAATATATTTTTTTTCTAACTTTTTTTTTTAGAATCTAATAAAATCTTACTAAATCAATATTTTAAATAAAACAAATCTACTAAATAAATAAACACAATATAACTAATGATTCTAAATAAACTCTAACAGAATCAAACTAAAAGAAATAAAATATATATATATATATTTTTTGGAATATTAAAAACAGAAAATAAATAAAAGTAAAACAAACTACGTATGGTTCAATTGCCTTGTTGATTCAATCAACAATCCCCGGCAACGGCGTGACGAAGTATCAAAGTAAGTATAAAAATTATCGTATCCGCAGGGATTGTTCCGAATCAAACAATAGTATTTATTGAAATCATACGTAATTTAATTTGCATAAATAAAAAGGGGGATTTTTCAGGATTAGGTTTTGAAGAAAATACGGCAAGAAAATAGGATTCAAATTCAGAAAGAGAAGGCGATTGGATCCTTTCGGTTCATCTAATTATTATTATCTTGGTAGTTCATGCATGTTAACAAGGTTTACAAATTTAGTTTCACGATTCGATTAAAAAAAGTGTTGAGTCTTTGATATTGGCTGCATTTTTGGTAAAATAAATCTTGCATGGCATTGCGTAGAGCATTGTAGCAGGATGTGCGATCCGATGCCTCATGCATTGCGTAGAGCATTGTAACGTCTCACGAGGAGCGCTCATGACAAGTTCTATTTTTGGAATGTTTGGTTTCTCTCTCATGAATCTTGCATGGTGCGTTTAATCAGGCTTTGTATAAGGAATATTATTAATGCTTCAGATTCTTCTCAAGAATACTTCTGAAGAGTATCTCCTTTGAAGAATATATTTTTAGAGAATCTCTTTTAATTAATATGGAGTAATTGCTTGGGTCAAACAAACCAAGCCCATGCATTTCAGAATCAAGGAAGATTTGGCTTAAGTATTTAAGGAATATGAAAACCCTAATTCAGCTGAGTAGTGGTTCACGCCGTCTTGTGTTTTGTCTAAGAAATTAGGTTTTGCGTGTGTGTTATTTTGTGAGCCTTTCTTGTGTCACCGTGATGCAAGCTTAGGACGTGTTCTTTGTGTTGTACTGTGTGTGATCCTCTCCTAAGCTTTGAAGCACGGAGTTAGGACTTTTGGTGTTTTACACTCTAAGCCTTTAGGTACGAGTGTGTAGCTTTAGGAGTGTGTCTCCAAAACCTTTGTGTCTTGAGTTATTGAAATCCTTGCTGTTTGTAAGGTTGTAAGGGAGTGAGATGGGATCTCATATCTAGGAGTTCCTAGGTAGAAGAATCATTGGTAGTGCCTAGGTTATAAGTTGTAAACGGGTGGTTTGCTGGTAACTTAGAACTAGGACTATTATAGTGATATTCCTTCCTGGATTGGTATCCCCCAGACGTAGGTTGCTGTTTGCGCCGAACTGGGTTAACAAATAACTTGTCTATTTTATTTGTTTTATTTTATACGCTTTGAATAATTACACGTGAGACCGGACACAGTGTTAGAGCATCGGGTGGAGCATCGTACATAGCGTACCAGGAATTTCAATTGGCATCAGATCAGGCACCCTAACATATTTGGGTGAGCTCCAGGGAAGTTATTTTCTGGTACTATGGACATGGAAGGAGGAACTGTGGGCAGACCACCACTTTTAGATGGCACCAACTATGATTACTGGAAGTCGCGTATGATGGCCTTTCTAAAATCTATGGATAGCCAAACTTGGAAAGCAGTTATCAAAGGATGGGAACACCCTGTGATGAGGGGCACAACCGAATTAAAGCCAGAAGAGAACTGGTCTAAAAAAGAAGATGAGTTGGCTCTTGCAAACAACAAAGCCTTGAATTCTTTATTTAGTGGAGTGGACAAATACATATTCAGGCTGATCAAGCAATGCACTGTGGCAAAAGATGCTTGGGAAATTCTCAAGACTACCCATGAAGGGACACCCAAGGTAAAGATGTCAAGGCTCCAACTTCTAACTACTAAGTTTGAGAACCTCAGAATGAAGGAAGATGAAAGTGTACATGATTTTCATATGAACGTGATTGATTTTGCCAACTCATTTGATTCACTTGGTGAAAAGATCTCTGAAGAAAAGCTTGTGAGAAAAATTCTCAGGTCTCTACCTAGGAAATTCGACATGAAAGTTACAGCCATTGAAGAAGCTCGAGATATCTCAAGCATGAACGTTGATGAGCTTATTGGATCACTTCAAACCTTTGAATTATATATAAATGAAAGATCTGAAATGAAGAACAACATCAGTAAAAATGGTAATGTTCAGAGAAAAGGTGAACCTGACGATGAAACTGTTGAGCATATTGCAGCATTTACTGGTAGATATGAATCTGATGAAGATTCTTGTGATGAAGACATAACTTTTGATGAGCTTGCTAGCACCTACAAAGAACTACTTACAAGGTATGAAGAAATGTGTAGAATTCTTGAGAAGCAGAAAAAGACCATTAACAAACTTCAAGCTGAAGTAAACATACAGGTTGAAAAGGCAACACAAGCTTAAGAGAAAGTCATCCAAGTAAATGTTCAAATGGATGATCTAAGGAAACGTGTAAGTCAGCTGAACCCAGGAACCAATTTTCTTGAACAAATCCTAGAGAGTGTACCAAGTGGTAAGGCAAGGTCAGTTGGGTACAACTACACAAGTCTTAACCAGCATCAACTGAATCCGGAAACCAAGTTTATGCCCGCTGAATGAGTTTTTGATCCTTGCACTAGAAACGTGATGTTGAAGCATCATACTCAACATCCTAGAAAAAACCCAAGTCTGAATCAGTATCAATAGGATCCTGAAACCAAGTTTACATCAGCTGAAGATGTTTTTGATCCGTGTACCGGGAAGAAGATGCTGGAGCATCATGCTCAACATTCTAAAGCCTACCCTGTTCCTAAATTTGAGTCTGATTCAAAACCCCATGTGCACCAAAGACCTAAAAGTCAGAGGAGATATCGAAGGTGGGTATGTCACCATTGTGGTAAGAAGGGACACATAAGGCCTTTCTGTTTCAAGCTGTATGGGTATCCCGAGCGGTATCAGCAAGCAAAGCCTGCACCTGAAGTGATAAATGTGAAGAAGGAATGGAAACCCAAAGATGGCTCCTCTACTTTAATCACCAAGGCAACTCTCATTACTACTGTTTCAGTAATTGCCGCAAAGGAGAATAAAACTTCTACTATGAAGAAAGGAACATCTATGCCTGTAAGTGAGTCTTCTTCTTGCTCGATTTATGTCCCTTTTGGTACTGAAATCAGGCCATTAGTAAAGGCTAAATCTGATGAAACTCTAGGACAACCTAGTTTGAATGTTGGTATTGAATGTGCCAATATGTCACCTACAAAGGTTGTTGATACTGTTATTGGTTCGCTCAAGGAAACTCTACATGAGTCGAATGTTGTGCCAGATGTCTCAGCATCTGTGGCCTTGCCTTGGCAGACATCCGATTTGTTGTTACTATTCTGATTCTGGGCCTTGCCCTGGATATTTGAGCACTCTTCAGTGCATATGGTCTGTAATATTAGTAAGTACTTTGTGGTCTACTCTGCTGCTACACTATTCTTATGTGCTAATTTGTGAAATTTGAGGTAAAAAGGGGGAGTAAAAATTTGGTATGTTTTGATTATGATCTGATTAGTCTACTGGTTGGTTTATCTGCACTGCTCTAGTTATGATATACTTGAAGTGTAGCTTGAATGGACTATGTAGTAGTATGTAGTTGTATGGCTGTATGTGCACTGATGCAGGTGTTGAGGGGGAGCTGATTTGTGTTATGCAGGGGGAGATGTTGGATACGATGCTCCAACATCCCATGCATATGTGCAGGGGGAGATATGGTATGAAATGTTGGATACAATGTTGAAGCATTCTAATCCCCATCCTATCAAGTTTATTTTCCTGATCATTTAAGGCGAAGTAGTTTTTGTGTTCCGCTGTTGCATGCCTCTCTGATAATCTTATAAAGATACATCTTATTCTTTTCTACTGTTCTCCATGAAGGAGTATTATGGTAACTGTTTTGAAGGATAGCCTCTACTGATCTTTATGCTTGTGTGCTTATGTTGAGAAAAAGACATGTAGTTGTAGTATCTGTATGGTCATAATTTGTTTTAGCCAAAAATTTGCCAAAGGGGGAGTTTGTTGAGTCTTTGATATTGGCTGCATTTTTGGTAAAATAAATCTTGCATGGCATTGCGCAAAGCATTGTAGCAGGATGTGCGATCCGATGCCTCAAGCATTGCATAGAGCATTGTAACGTCTCACGAGGAGCGCTCATGACAAGTTCTATTTTTGGAATGTTTGGTTTCTCTCTCATGAATCTTGCATGGTGCGTTTAATCAGGCTTTGTATAAGGAATATTATTAATGCTTCAGATTCTTCTCAAGAATACTTCTGAAGAGTATCTCCTTTGAAGAATATATTTTTAGAGAATCTCTTTTAATTAATATGGAGTAATTGCTTGGGTCAAACAAACCAAGCCCATACATTTCAGAATCAAGGAAGATTTGGCTGAAGTATTTAAGGAATATGAAAACCCTAATTCAGCTGAGTAGTGGTTCATGCCGTCTTGTGTTTTGTCTAAGAAATTAGGTTTTGCGTGTGTGTTATTTTGTGAGCCTTTCTTGTGTCACCGTGATGCAAGCTTAGGACGTGTTCTTTGTGTTGTACTGTGTGTGATCCTCTCCTAAGCTTTGAAGCACGGAGTTAGGACTTTTGGTGTTTTACACTCTAAGCCTTTAGGTACGAGTGTGTAGCTTTAGGAGTGTGTCTCCAAAACCTTTGTGTCTTGAGTTATTGAAATCCTTGCTGTTTGTAAGGTTGTAAGGGAGTGAGATGGGATCTCATATCTAGGAGTTCCTAGGTAGAAGAATCATTGGTAGTGCCTAGGTTATAAGTTGTAAACGGGTGGTTTGCTGGTAACTTAGAACTAGGACTATTATAGTGATATTCCTTCCTGGATTGGTATCCCCCAGACGTAGGTTGCTGTTTGCGCCGAACTGGGTTAACAAATAACTTGTCTCTTTTATTTGTTTTCTTTTATACGCTTTGAATAATTACACGTGAGACCGGACACAGTGTTAGAGCATCGGGTGGAGCATCGTGCATAGCGTACCAGGAATTTCAAAAAGTAGCTATGCCCAATCTCTTGGTACATAATCCTCTCCCTTGATCGTAACTCCCTAATCTCTTAGGTTGTTCATAATCAATTGAGGTTTTGGCACTTTAACCTTTGAATTCTCAATTAACAATTCGAAATCTCTTAAACAACGGTTAATTGAATAACTATCCCTTGATCGATGATTTACTCCTACTCTCGTAGCAAACAAATAATTGGAATCATCACACAATTGGCCAAATTATGTAAAGCATTAAACACAAGGAATAATTAACTTAAACTAACTTCGTAATTCATTAACATGTCATATGAGACCACATGGTTCAAGAACAATAACAATTAGAATCCCCATGGGATCCAATCAAAGGAATTTAGCTACTCATAATTGAATTAACAAAACAAAATAGAGTAATAGAATTCATTACAAAGAAGATTGAAGGTGTTTTCACACTTGAAATCCACTTGATATTCTTCAGAAATCGCCTCAGAGAAGTATTCTTTGCCGTAAAAAACTGTAACCCTTTTTCTGACTTAAATTTAAATATATAGGGTTTTTTCGCGCCCGCGCTATGGCGCGGCGCCATGGCGCAAATGGCAGAGAATATGAATTTTTGCTCTTCATGAAAGTTGTATCTCTTGATCTTAGCTTTCATTTGCTGCAAGTCCCGCATCATTCCGAGTTACGGAACTCCAGATATTGTCAAAATACCGGACATACGTCATGATGCAAATTGTGCTGATTTTCTTCAATTTTCTTGTGCTTCAAGCCAACTTGTAACGATGCTATTTTCTCTTTATTTCATTGCGAAAAACTTTATAAAGCTAACTAAAATGCCTTGAAATATGGTTAGCAACATGGTAATGACGTGAAGTCATCACAACCCCAAACTTGAACTTTTCCTTGTCCTCAAGGAATATCTGCATCTATCGGAAAACCTGGCACTATCTCAACAGTTTATTCAAATCAACAAAGTCAATCAAGTCAAACATTTCAATCAACATTTCAAAGATCATCCCTATCATGAATCTACTCGCACACCGAATGCCATTAGAAAAACAAGAACCTTTTGCAAACATTGACCAAACATAATCACTTCACTCCCTCACTTTCTCTCCTGTTTTAAATGGTTAAATGCACTCAATCAATACAGTTATAGCTATTCAACCATAGGCTTGCAAATATTCTACAATCGATTGACACACAAACAAATTCACAACTTTAGAGGACTTGAGGGTTATAATGGGGCTAAGGTTTAAGGGTGGATGTTTTTGGATGGTAAGCAGAAAAACTTGGAGTTTTCAAGATCACCTTTTCTTTTCAAACATTGAAGTTATTGTTTCTTTTTCTCCCCTCTTATTTTAGCATTGTCATACTAGAGGACTTTATTTTCAAACACATTTATTCACTTCTTTTTTGTTCTGATTTCACTATCATTCATTCATTTTTTTTTTCTCTTTTCAGTTCTCTAATACCCCACCCCAAACTTATTCAGTTGCATATACCAAAAGCAACCCCAAACTTAGTGATGAGCCATGTGCTCAATTTATCAGTTAAATGTCTGAACTCCAAGAAAATCATCTTTTTTTTTTGTTTTCCATTTCTTTTGAAAAAACTTGGGTTCGGCAAGCAATAACATGTTTTCTTTCAGCTCAAAGGGGTTAACAAAGGATTTATTATATAATCAAGGTAGCTTCAAAAGGCTCAAGGTACAAACAACTTGCCTCGATGTGTAATTTATAACGATTAATCAAGAAAGAGAACATAAGCAAGTTCTAGAGAATTAACTAAGCTGTGGAATCTCTCATAACAAGAAAAAAAATTAACTGTTTAGGCTCGAATTCTCACGGCTTGGCCGGATTATCGAGCGGTCAATGTTTGAGAAATTTCCTCAGCTTTTCTAATAGAATTCAAACATACAAGCAACCAACAAGAGAATCACAAATATATGTAGTAAAAGAAATGCTAACCTAACAGACCTCATATCTTTTCAAACAAACCAATATCAATAGTGCACAAGTTTTCAAACAGACATAGGCATTCGGAAAAAACAAGATAAAATGCAAGTTCAAGGGATTAAGTTATACTGACTGTAGAGTCATTGATGAGAAGGTACACTTTCATGCCGTCTCTCTCCGAGGCCAAAGTCTGCCTCATATGAATGCTCCCGCTATTGATAGGCCTTAAAATCTTGGGCCCATCTTTCCGACTCATCCAACTGTCTCGATTCTACTCCTTTACTTAACCTGTAAACACAAACAAGGCACACTAAAAGTAGAAATTAGTAAATAAAAACCTTGGGTTGCCTCCTGTCATACCCTAATTTTTCCCCATGATATTTTTCACTTTTGCATTTGTTAGAAAAAGTCAACAAAGTCAACAAAGTCTTTTTTTTAATTGAAAAAGTCAAAGTTGGCACAAAAATAAATGGAATTATTTTTCTTGCATGGTTTTTGCATGGCATGATCATAAATGGCCATATTTACCATTTTGCCCTTCCATTAATTTTTATTTCTTATTTATTATTTATTTAGTTACTTGCATTTCAAGAAACCTTTATAACATCAAATTTAAATATTTTTTTCTCATTTTTAATTCATAACCATTTTGCATAATCAAAAAGTCATCATTTTTTCATTTTAATGCATTTTATTTTCCCTAACTCATTCCATCTAGTTTGGGCCCATTAACCTTGCATCACCATCCTTATCATTAAACAACCTAGAACATTCTCATTTTTTACACCTCATCAATAGTACAATCAAAATGCTTAACATTATCCTTTCCCAAAAAATCACAAAAATACCCTATTTTGTACTATGTCATTTCTACCCTCACTCTCTCATTTCTAACCTAAATCCACCCATATATATACCCTAGAACACACTCATGCGCCGCAGCTTGAAGGAAGAAAAGAATCAGATCCAAAATTCATCAAAAAATCTCAAACTTTTTCTCTCTTTTCTCAAAATTCGAAATCCATTAAAACCACCTCCAAACCTCATTTTCTTCATCAAATAAGCTTCCAAACACTTCCAGTAGACTATAACAGCTCCAAATCGCAATCAAAACAGTCCCAAAATACCATAGATAAGCTTCCAAAAAGCTTGAAAGTGAAGGTAATGGACTGAGAGTTACAAAGACCCATTTGACTTGATTTTAACTTACCTGTACTCGCAAGAACTCCCTGAAGCTTAATCCATAATTAATTTGAACCAATTTGTGCTAGTTTGTATTTTGCCATTTTTGTGTTCGTTTGGTTTTTGTTTTGTTTTCGTCTTTTCAGGTACAATTTCAAGAAACTAAGCCCAGATTCGTGATCCTTGTGAAAAAACGAGCGGGATAGGCTTTTGTTTCGTTGGATTTGGTGGCTAAAATCGTCTCCGGCGACCGGACCACCGTGAAGGACCGGCGAGCTACGCCGGAGATGATGAAGATCTTCAACAACGACCCAGATTCAATCGCAGCCGTTGGATCACGCGCGCGAAAATGGACGACCCATATTAGATCGTGATTTTTAAATCACGCGCGTTGGATCGATCCGTCAGCTCAGGTTTTAAATCTTTTTGTGCACCCTATTTCCTTACCGCACTGAAGCATTTTTGTGCTGACTTCTGTTTTTTTGGCTTGACTCTGGCGTGGACTGGGCCTTTTGGCCCAGATCTGCTTTCTGCACCCCCATTTGTTTTACTACGTTTGTATAAAATGCACCCCCCCCTGATTTTGATTTTAAGTGATTTTTAGCTTATTTGCAAAAGCACTTATGAGACTTATTAGCTTATTTAAGCTTATTAGGTCACTGTTTATGCTTATATTATAGTTAATTTCACTTGTGAATTTTTCTAACTTGTTTAAGTGATTATTTTTGATTAAGTGATTTTAAACCTAAAAGTGAATAAGTGCTTATTGATGATTCTAATTAGCTTTTTAGCTTATTTGATATCAGCACATGCACAATACTGATTTAAACACAGTAGTCACTGTATACAAATCATTTCCCAACTTTTTCAACTTATTTTCATAAGTGATTCTCAATTAAGTTGTTTTGTGCATAAGTGCTTATTTAGGGTTTCAAAAAGCTCTTTAGCTTATTTGACCCTAATTATTGCACAACATTGATTTAAACACAGTAGTCACTGTATACAAATCATTTCCAAACTTTTTCAACTTATTTTCATAAGTGATTCTCAATTAAGTTGTTTTGCGTATAAGTGCTTATTTATGGTTTCAAAAAGCTCTTTAGCTTATTTGACCCTAATTTTTGCACAACATTATTTCAAATACAATAGTTACTGTATATGAATTTTGTCTAACTTTCTTAACTTACTTTTATAAGTCCTTTTTCAACTTAAGTGCTTTTAACTTAATCCAATAAGTGCTTATTTGAACCAAAAGCTCTTTAGCTTATTTGGATCACTTTTTTTTGCACTAGATTAATTAATTTTCTCTTCTCTTTATTCTCTTGCTTTCTTCCTTTTGGACTTTTTTTTCCTAATCAAACTTAGTCAAACTTTTTGCAATAAATAAGGATGAAAAAGGGGGAATTTAGCATTTGCTTCTTTCCGCTCCGGATAACTTGGATCCTAGACATTTGACTAGTGGTCGCAAGTTGTTCTCATCTTAATCAAATTCTAAAATTAACCAACTTTCGTCTTCTCCTTTTGGAACACTTTCTTTAATCAAATTAAATCAAGATTTTCATAATAACAAAGGTGAAAAAGGGGGAATTTAGCATTTGCTTCTTTCCGCTCCGGATGGCTTGGATCCTAGACATTTGACTAGTGATCGCAAGTTTTTCTCATCTTAATCAAGCGTTAAAACTAACCCCACACACTCAAACTTTCTTTTTTACAATGGATATACGCTTTATCCATTCCTCTGACACATACACAGCTTAAGCCTCTAAGTAGAGCATGCAAGCGTCGTTGTATCAGCGGAATACGAAATAAGCAACATCCGTTATTCAAACTTTCTTTTTTACAATGTATATACACTTTATCCATTCCTCTGACACATACACAGCTTACGCCTCTAAGTAGAGCATACAAGCGTCGTTGTATCAGCGGAATGCGAAATAAGCAACATCCGTTATTCAACTCTTTCATAATGGATACACGTTTTATCTATTCCTCTGATACACACACAGCTTAAGCCTCTAAGCAGAGCATACAAGCGTCGTTGTATCAGCGGAATACGAAATAAACGTTATCCACTAAAACCAACCAACCACACAAACATTTTTTACCAGAACTACGTGAGTTTTGAGTTTCCCATTGCACCAGGGAATACGTAGGAGCGGGCTCCTACAACCGTCAAACTCAACTAATAAAAAACCTTTTTTTTAATTTATTTGGAAACGAAGTAGAGATTAGCCAAGTGACAGAGTAATATAATTCAAACCTGCGCAGACAAACCCTAAACCACCTAAACGGTTCCCATCGAGTACGATGGATGCAAGGGGTGCTAATACCTTCCTCTCGCATAACCAACTCCCGAACCTAAAATAAGGTTTTCGTGATATTTTCCTTTCCCCTTCCGGGATAAATAAACGTCAATCGCGACTTCATTGTATGAAAAATGGAAGTGATTTTCCAGCCCGCTACAGCTGGCGACTTCACTGGGGAATCCCTTGAGAGTTAAGCGCAGTTTAGTTGGTTTGTTTGTTTGTTTGCTATTTCCAGGTTTGCAGTATCTTGCTTTATCTTTTATTTTCTGTCAATTATCTGCTTGGTTGGATGTTTCTCTTCTTCTACTCCTTCTTTTTTCTTCTTTGCCTCTGCGGCGTGGTTGCTTTGAGCAGCTCTATACCTGAGCTTGAGAAAAGCTTAAGTTAAGCTAGGGGTTGTTATGTTGGGCTCCTAGACATTTGACTAGCGAGCGCTGACATAATCGCTCCGCCTAGGGTAGATCCTCTTGAAAATGTTGGGTTCCTAGACATTTGACTAGCGAGCACTGATGTTTTCTTGTTGGATCCATGACCTTAGGGACCTTTTTACCGGTCTAGAACCTAACCTTGTTACTAGGGCCCTCTGTTTAGAACCCGAGTCAAGGTTGCGCCGTTGACCTTACCTAGATGAGATCTTCTTTTGGACGCGTTTGTCGTGAGCTGTTTTCTTGCGAAAATGACATCGTTTCCAAAGGGGTGATCCGTGATTTTAGGCACTTTATCAAACATAGACCGACATGTGAGAGGGGTGGGTTGCAGGTAACTTGGAGCCTTTTGACCTCAGAAACGATAATTGAACCTCTGCTTCACCGCGACAAAATCTGGGAATCTGCTACAAAAGTGCATTCATGCATCCATGCACTCATGCATTCATTCATACAAAAATATTTTTGCATAACATTTGCATAAAAAATTGATAAAGCATAAAAAAAAAACTTTTGCATGCATTTGCATCCATACAAAAATCATTGTCTCATCCTCACCCGTTCACATCAACAGCTTCATTACCAACACTGATACCGGACTCCAAGCATTTCAAGGAAACCATGGAAAACATGCAGAAGCAAATTGATGCCTTGAGGGGCGATGTGGACCAAATGACATATAAGTTGGACCGTGTTTTGAAAATGCTAACTAGTCTTGGATTGCCTCCACATCAAGTTATAAGAGTGGATGATGCAACAGTAGGGGCAAATCCTTCAATTGACCCCTCATTGTCAAAAGTGGTATGGCCTTCATTCGGCTCATCATCCATATGTACTTCTGCAGTCGGTAAAGTCAACCAAGGGCCAATGACTACCAACACCGAATTTCTGATTGGCCAGCCAAGAACTCATCAGGTCCAACCCAGGCTTGCTATGCCTCAAAGTCTAGAGGACCCCAAGAACGCTCATCAAGGTGACAACTTTAAGGGAAAATCTGTTGTATCCCCGAGTGAGGAGACTCACCAAATGTTCAAGGCAATAGAGGACAAGATAAGGATGACGGAATCATTCTTGCCCAGCAATGTCAGCCTACCTCACTCTCGCTCAACGGTGTCTGCTCGCACCCCATGCTTCAATCATCAGTATCCAACAGTTGTTCAACCTCAACACTAGCCTCTCCTCATAGAGCAACCTCAGCCTTTTCTCATAAAGCAACCACAATCACAGCCTCTCCTCATAGAGCAATCTCAGCCTCTCCTCATAGAGCAATCTCAGCCTTTTCTCATAAAGCAACCACAATCTCAGCCTCTCCTCATAGAGCAATCGCAGCCTTTTCTCATAGAGCAACCTCAGCCTTTTCTCATAAAGCAACCACAATCTCAGCCTTTTCTCATAAAGCAACCACAATCTCAGCCTCTACTTGTGGAGCAAACCAGATTGAACATCAAAATTTATCATTCCTTTCGGAGGAACTCAGAAAAATGGTGATACTTACCTGAATCCTTCCCCACTTAATCCGGATAAATTTTGATGTCCAGTCTCAAGGGTTTTCAAAGCAGGCAATACAGACGCCTTTGAATTATTCCCAGTCAGGACAGTTCGCACAGAACTTGGGACATCAGCAGAATCAACCAAAGACCAATGAAAAGAGAAAAGTCTTTGACCCCATCCCGATACCCTACCGTCAACTTTTGTCATTTCTGGTGCACAATGGGATGGTTACCCCGAGAGCTTTAAGGCCAATGACTGTGCCATTTCCTGTTTGGTATGATATCAAGGCCAAATGTGCATACCATTCTGGTGCAGAAGGACACACTATTGACAAGTGCAAGGCTTTCAAATACAAGGTTCAAGAACTCATTGATCAGAAGCAGTTGACTTTCAAGGGAGAGGGCGAGCCCAATTGTGAAGGATGATCTGTTGTTTGGTCTTGCAGACCTTTATGAGGATGCTAGTTGAAGAATTCAAGGATTGAATCAAGCCATGAAATTATCATTTAAGCATTTTCTTTCTTGTAATCTCCCTGTTTGCTAAGTATTTACTTACATTTAAACTTTGTTTGTTTGCAATAGTAATCTTAATGAAATAATAATGCATGTTTTGAATCCATTCTTTCATGTCCATTCACTTTTATTTCTTATACTCCTTCACAAAAGCAAAAAATATCAATAATTCTCATTCCATTTCTTTCTTTATCATTTCTGTTTGAACAAAGATTGGAGAGAGGATGATGAAAAACAAATAACCGAGTTGCTACAGTATGCTTTCGAATAAAACTTTGCTGATGATGTAAGGCATTGTTTCAAATCCCCAAACACCGGAGAAATAAGGAAGATAATCCGTAGTCACCCCCTTTGAGCCTAGAAGTTGGTGTTTCTTTCTATACGAAAAAACCGTAATTTTTAACCCGGGGCAGGGTAGTGTTCAATTAATTCGACCATGCGTTCGAGTTTCAAGAGAAAAGAAAAAATCAATAAGGTGTTCCTCATCACCCATTATCAAGGCAGTCACAATTCGCCAAACAAAATACAAAAAAAAAAGAAGAAAGAAAAGCCCGCTAAGTCAAAACCTCACAATGGCTTAGGCAAAAATATGGGTATCCCGCTAGACTAAAAATACAAAAGAATAGTCTAGGCAAAAGTTAGGGATTGAAAAAAAATGAAAAAAAGTGAACATCACCAAGACTCACGACAAAACAAAATCATGTAATCAAAACAAAGGCAATGTGACTGCCACAAAAAAGGGGAAACGCGTCTTCGGTTCCTGAGCCATCATATTTTCACCATCACAATCTCAAAAACCTCTTGGAACTTGAACACATGAGTGGAGTTATCTGAACTTAAGGCCGAAGATCATCACGAAGAATGGGATGGGTTGAAATTAAACTTTGAGCCTTATATCCTTTTATTCAGAAACCGTGAACCAGGCCACGTTACAACCCTCAAAAGACCTAATTGAAGCAAGGTTTATTTTGAAAGCATACGGTAGCAAGGTTGCGTTAACCTGACTCCCAAAAATCTTTTGTTAATATCTTACTCTCCCACCATCTTCCACAATATACATCCATTGTACATAAATATCATCTCAATCTCAATTTCAAAACTTGCATTAAAATTGTATTAGAATTACTATTTCAAGCAAACAGGTTTATCTGCAAGTCAGCACTTAACAACAAGGAAGTTCAAACTCTGAGCTGTTACCGAGCAATCAAGAAGAGCCTTGGGCTAATCAGGGGCAGTTATCTCAGGACTTCACTTAATCATGGGGCACATCCCTTAGAAAAGTCATTTGGCATGGACAGAGTGTCATAAGGTCGCATCATGGAAAGCGATATCGGAACCCAGTTTTCAAGGACCTAACAAATCAGTTTAGAACGCTCTTAATCAGGGGCAAATCACCTTGGGATTCTGCCAATCAAAAGCAAACTCTGATGACTAGGGGCAGATCACATGAGGATCCTGTTGGCCCAGCCAATCATGTTTCAGAATGGCTCAATCTAGGGGCATACCTCTCAGAGAGGGAAAACCAATATCAGTAAGTTGGCCAAAAATCAAGAAAAAAGCCAAATACTTCAGATGCCCAACAGACTAGGGCAAGATAAAATACACAGGGGCAGCTTCTCCCTATACAAGCAAAGGCTGGTAGATGTCTGCGACCATTAAGTCTGGAACTGGTGTCGGGGATCAGCATCAAGCCATCATTCCACAAAAAGCCTTGATACCCGAAATACTCCCACCCTCCATAGGGGCATCAGTCATCGTCATGCATTGGTCATGTCATTTCATTCATGCAAATAAGCGTCATGCATTAGTCATGTCATTTCATTCATGTAAATCATTAGCATGCATTGATCACGTCATTTCATTCAAGCATCAGGTATGCCCCATACCACAAGACCAATAACTCAGAAAAAACCAAATAGCCAAATCAACATCCACAATCAAGAACCTAACCTTGCATTGACAATCTCAAAGTCCAATCATTATTGGCACACACTCAGAGTCCAATCATTATTGGCACACCTTCAAAGTCCAATCATTATTGGCACACCCTCAAAGTCCAATCATTATTGGCATCCATTCAAAATCCAATATTCAACGGAACTCAAATA